>CM065650.1:0-616578 GCA_033220425.1 Lepraria neglecta | reverse complement strand
GACCTGCAACCTGGCAACACGCGAATACGAGGAGGTATAGGAAGTTTGACATCGAGAAGTCGGTGATTGGTTGAGATCAGGCATCAGAGGAAAGAGACTTGACGTTGTTAAATAATGGTTGGGTGCTGGGCTTCGAGTAGGTTGATCTTGTTGGATGGCCCTGTCGCAGCCAATCAACCCGGAGGAGCCATTGGGAGTCGAAAGGTCGAGGAAGGGGCCGGTGCATTCCAGGGTGAGGTTTCCAGAGTACGAAGATTGGTTCACAATGAGGTTGAAGGGGGATGGGGTCGATTATGGGCTATGTGAGGCCACAGCTGGGCCTCTTTATAGAAGGCCAGCGAGGAATGCGAGAATGAGAAAGTTTTCCAACTCACCATACACTTCACACTTGTCAACACAGCTCTATAGAGTGTAGAATGTCAAGGTATCTGTCTGAGGGGTCGAGGTTTTCCGTGGCTTGAACTTCGGGTCGTTGGAGGAGTGGGGATGCTTCGTTCAGGACGGTGAAGGACTCGAGGGGTGGTGAAGGCCGTGACGAGATGAGGATGAAGGAAGGAACCAATGAGATGATGAGGGAAAAGATTGATGACTTGCTGCCGTGGGTGAAGAAGGTGTCGAGTGGTGAAATGGGATGACGACCTGCACGGCAGAAGTGAAGGAGTCGAAAGCGCCCAGATTCACATCCGACGCATTTGACGAACTCCTTGCCCGCTCTGAGCCTCTGTATGACTGGCAGAGGAGAGTCCTGGGGCAATGATGAGGAGGGATAGAGGTAGGAGAGTTGATAGTGAGGGAAGAAGCACTGCTCTCCACACGATGTGAGGAGAAGTTTGAGGCTGGCACTTTCAGATTCAAGATTTGTTCTTTCGGGCCAAGCGACAGGGGTGCTTGTTAGGGCCTAGCCTAGCCTACCCATAGACGGCCTGAACGTTTGAGCCTATGAAGTGCCTGAGACTGCCTGGATTCTGATACCTACGATAACCCTTTACGCCAGGCTTGGCTGCTCCGCGCCATGGGTCGCGTGTGGTGATGCTTCGACTCTTTCCCAGCTCGTTGGCTCTCCTTGGCCGTTCAAACTTACGAGGTGAGTGTTCTTCGGCTCTTACGGGTGAGGTTTCATCTGGTTCTCGGAAGCAGAGCCTCTTGAATAACGTCTTGATGGGATTATTGTCGTTCTACATAAAATCTCTCCTTTATCCATTACTTTTCTTTTTCGGCCATAGGACGCTGATCCAACAGAAGCGGCGAGCTGATACGCGACCTGGCCATTACCTCTCCAGCGCCGAGTTATTACCGACAGATCATCGTTCGCGTTTTCACTGGTCAAACAAGAGGCGGCTCTCGATCGATACTTTATTGGCCTTGTTCTCGCTCACCCATGGATATGATCCTACTAGCATCATGCAGCCAAAATGGCCAATATGCAGCCTTAAGGATCCAATCCCATCACCTTCCCTGATTCTCTTCCTCGACCTTGCCGTTGCGACCTCTTTCGGTAAGGCCGATGATAGACAGTAAAGGAATAACGTACGTACAGCGCGCTTCATCTCCGCTGTGACGCCATATTGCGTTTGCAGAGAGCATCTTAATCTCAGTAAACGCTGGGATGCGATAGGAATTTATAATCACGTCACGATTTCTCGCTTTATACGGCGGTCTACAGCTCAAATGTGGAGATCACTGGGTCTTGTTGCTCCAGGTGGCCGTCGGCATCTAGCAGCATGGCATCTTGGACCTTGCGTGATGCACCGGCAGTACAGGAGATGCCTCCAGAAGGCGGTCAAGGAGACCTTTGTGTTCATCAAGTATCTAGGTGAATATTCGCAAGAAGAGTATCACTATCTTTGCAAAAGCCACAGATACAAAGAGGAGCTGAGGCCTGAATCGTGATGGTAATAGCAGCTTCTGGTAGGAGTTCCCGGTGGGAGTTCCCGGTAGGAACCTCTACCGTTGAAAAGCCACCAACCTCTCGTTTGATTCGAGAGCAGAAGCGAGTCAATCCTAATGGCAAATTTAGCTGAGACAGCTCATCATCCCAACCTTAGATGCGGGGCGCTACTCCTGAGCTCCGTAGAGGCGTGGGCGGAGATGCTCGGTCTACAAAGAGGAGATCCGCGTCGTGGCGACGACATGCTTCACAATGTCAAGAGCGCAACCCCAGGGCTCAGGCCATGTTTATGCTCGAATGGGAGACAAACTCCCATTGTTAGTGCAAGGAACATGGATGGAATCATGACGAGAGAAAGTGTGGCTGAAAAGAGCCAATTTTACCAGAGGCCACTTTACGCGTCCCAAATCTCGCGAAATTTAGACGCGTGCAAAACGCGGGGACGATCAAGTTCCAAACTCAGCCAGCCAAGGGACCGGTCTGTTCGGTCCAATGCAAGCCTCCAAATCCAGATCCTGACAATTACCAGGGTTGATCCTAGACTGTATAACTACTATCGGCCAAGCCTCCGGTTCCTTCGGATCATGTTTGGCGAGAGAGACTGGGGGGCATAACGCCAAACTCCAAAGGATAGCGATTAGCCGACACTACGATTACTTCACTTGGCAAGCCAAGCAGGTCAGTTCCTGCAGAGTGTTTCAGCCAATGAGCAACAACTTCGTTGGGCGTGTTAATATGGTTCATGCGGGGCCAGGTCGAGACAGCTTTGTAAGCCACCTTCCCAACAGCCTGAGCGTAAAACTTTTTGGCCCCGCCTGCACCCTGCATCGATAGTCTCGATTGAGTAATTCGTGCGAGTCGCGTGAGATTCGATCCAGATCTCATGCTTCACGCTGCCGCCAATTTGTCATTTGAGCGGCATCTTAAATCTCTCACTCCTACATAGAGCTTAAGAGCACCGTTACTAACTTCTCCACTTGGGTACGCCTTATAGGCGTCAACATGTACGAGTCCCAATCAGCAAAGGATTACGGAAGAAAAACACGTCTCATGTTTAGGCTTCCACTTCTCATCGGCGGGATGGTACCATGGTAATTCAATCGCCTCAGTCGTCAATGTTCCACTCAGTACCGTTTCAGTTCACTGCTCGCACAATGCTTCTTTTCGGCACATCCTGATTGACACGGTTCTAGGACCGCGTTCAACCTATTTTGAAAGAACTAACATTGGTGAAAGCGTCTGACTTTAGCTTCTACCGTCCAGTTGGAAGAATACTTGTTTCAAGGAAAGAACCCAACCTGCGTGTTCATTCTCTTTGGCTGGTCGTCAGCTTGTGGGTGAGCATCTCTAGTAGAAAGAATGAGTTTTACGTTGCCCTGAATCTCTTGTGTCAGTAGGACAATAAGAGGAGCATAAAGTCATGCAAAGGCATAGGGAACAAGAGCTGCTTTTGCTGGGCAGGCAGCTCAAGGTGAACAGACCCATACCTGCAACGGAAACGATGTACCAGGCTGTTTTCGGTTCTTTACGTTCAAGGGTTGACACTTATGCCCAGACTAAAGTAAAGGTGGAAAATGGATACTCAGTTGCGTATCGACCGGTTTTTTTGCCTACGCTTCTGCTGGCTTGACAGGATATAGATACACTATAGATACTTAGAGCTCCATAGATAATGAACACATCGTTCCTGTCATACCAGTGCAGATTTTAGGCCCTCGATTGATTGATTGATTCATAAGACCCCGGTTCACCCTCCTAGGGGCGAACTATGCGCTCGTTATGTAATCTATCTAACTACGACTCGGCCAATCAGACCTCGCCGCCGTCTCAATCATCGTGTTGCTTCCCTGTGGCCCAGTGGCATAGCTTGTTCTACGCTCCAGTCCCTTTTTTGTGCTGATTTTAGGCCCTCCTTCCAATATCTTGTTGGCTTTGAGGGCACGAGACCTACGGAAGAATATTTAAGCGAGCCGGCACTGGTGCCGGTGAAAAACTTCTCCTCGATTAAAGTTGCCTTCTTTAGAACGCAAAATATCGAACGCCTCGACAAGATATTTCGACCTTTATATGGCAAGCAACCATAAGACTCATAATGTCCTTTCTCCCGAGAAGCGACGCCTGAGGCGCTCGGCGGCCTAGTATGGACATCCACCGCTGCCGCTTCGTGCCCTACACCCTCTCCGCCATAAACGCCCTTGCATTCTCCCATCCCTCCAACCCCACAGCTCCAAGCAAAGGGCCACCAGACCTACGCCTTGCAATTGGCCGCGCCAATGGTGATATTGAGATTTGGAATCCTCTGAAGGGGGCATGGTGTCAGGAAAGCATACTTCGAGGTGGAAAAGACCGCAGCATTGAAGGATTGGTCTGGATTCAGGATCCGGAGGAAACGGACAGACATGGCTACAAAATCCCTGGGAGGTTGAGACTTTTCAGCATTGGATATTCTACGGCGGTTACAGAATGGGATCTGGCCTCAGGAAGGCCACTACGGCACTCGGCAGCGAATTATGGAGAGATATGGTGTATGGCAGCACAGCCCAAAGGACGGGCGCCCAAAAAGACAGCGAACGAAGATCAAGAGCAGACAGCCGAAGAGGAAGAATCTCAAACTCAAAGCGTAGCTGTTGGCTGCGCAGATGGAGCGATTGTGCTACTGAACACGGCCGACAACGACCTACGATTCACAAGGATCCTTGCAAGGCCAGCAAAGAAGAAATCACGAGTCCTGAGCATCACCTTCCAAAACCGTCACACAATCATCGCTGGGCACGCGGATAGCACCATCCGCATATACGACATCCGCAATGCTCAGCAAGTACGGAATATGACACTGGGAGCTGGACCAAGAAATGGCCCAAAAGAGACTTTAGTCTGGTCCGTGAAATGCTTGAATGACGGTACAATCGTGTCGGGGGACTCCACTGGGACAGTGAGCTTCTGGGATGGCAAGAATTACACCCTATTGCAGCGGATCCATAGCCATGAAGCAGACATACTGGAAATTGCTGTTAGCGCGGACGGTCAATCCGTCTTCAGTGGCGGCATGGATAGAAGGACTACATTATACAGACAGACGGCCGGTGGAGGGTCAGCAGGGAGACATCGATGGGCTGAGGTCACGCATCGACGAATGCATAAGCATGATGTGAAAGCAATGGCTACGTTTGAGACAAGGACAATCAGCGTTCTGGTGTCTGGAGGTATTCGTCCCGCTATCTGCAGCGCAAGAGTTTCATGCTAATGAGGTCACAGGTCTCGACGCATCTCCTATCGTTGTCCCAATTAAGGAATTCGGACGTGAGAACCATCGCGCCCTCTCATACCTTCCCCAACGGCCTGTTATTAAATGCGCACCTCGAAGACGACTCATGATGAGTTGGTGGGACCGAGAGGTCAGTATCTGGACGATACTAAGGCATGGTGAAAAGGGGACGGAAAGGGAGATGTCCCCAGAAAGCGTCGGTCCACAAGGAAGGAAGTTGGTAGCCAAGGTTGTGCTTAAGGTAAGCGTCCCTTTTTAGCCCATACGTCTCAAGTGTTAACAAAAATAAAGGGTGACGAGTCCATCACATCTGCGGACTTATCGACAGATGGCAGCATACTAGCGGTGTCAACCATGGCCGAGTTGAAGCTCTTTCGTCTAAGACGGAAAGTTGATAGCCTTAGAGTACTGAAAGTTGACCTATCCTCAGAGATGGCCAAAACAGGAGCGAAGTCAATCCACTTTTCGCCGGACGAGAGATGGCTAGCCGTAATAAGATTTGACGATGCCGTTCAGCTTTACAGGATAAAACAAAGCAAAAGTCCAAAACAATACCCTCAGAATCTGCATAAAGCAGTGAACTTAACGCGACTGGCTCGGGGTATTACGAAGAGGAAAAACCGGCTCGAGAGTCTCGGGAATTACAACAGACACATCAGTCACATCGCCTTCTCGGCTGATAGTCGGATCCTTGCTGTCGCGGATATCTCAGGTCATCTCGACACTTGGGTCCTCGAAGGCCACGAGGACCTGATGCAGGAGGATGATGAAACGCCCAATGGAGCACAATCGTCTTCATCATCCGCGGACGACAGTGATAGTGAGAGCGATGAAGAGGAGCACACTACCGTCATATTCGGCCAGCACTGGATTCGTAATCCTGCCGCTTCACTTCTTATCAAACTACCCGCCGCGCCTCTCATTCTCTCCTTCCGGCCGTCGACCACGCACACTACCAATGCCCTGACGAATGGCAGTAGGGGCGTTCATCCTACACGCCACGCACCTCACCCACACTCACACGATCTTCCGGCTGGTGAGGATCGACTCTTCGTACTTACGGCAGAGAATCAGATGTACGAGTTCAACGTCCTGTCCGGCAAAATGTCAGATTGGTCTCGCAGGAATCCGACATCAAGTCTACCTAGAGAGTTCCGAGATCTGAGGGACCGAGCCATGGGCGCTGTCTGGGATGTGCAGAAGCAGAATGAGAGGATATGGCTCTATGGCGTGAACTGGCTGTGGATGTTTGACCTTTCAAGGGATTTACCAGCCTTGGAAGAGCAAGTCACCAAGCCACCGATTCTAAATAGCGAGGGCGGCACGAACCAACTCAAGAGAAAACGAGAAGATCATGAAGATGACGCCTTCGCCCAACGTCCAAGACACGACACCGGAGCAGGCAGTAAAGTCCGCAATTCCGAGCAGAACCTGGGAATTGGTCGAAAAGTTCGCAAGATCGGAGGAGCAGAAGCAGAAGGGGTCCAGCTGCTACGCCTTGACCGAGAGCAAAGTCCTACTTCCGATGAGGAAGACGGCTTTGCCCTGGCCAACGAATCAGCGCTCGTGCATTTACGCAGGAATGGTGGAAAGGAGGACGGGAAATCAGACGACGAGCAGCTCGATAATCGCGAAGCTTCGGCCAATGATCACAATCGTGTGGTGAGAAGGGCAGGCAAAGATCGCCCGCCTTACTGGCATACGTTCAAATATAGGCCAATACTCGGTATCGTGCCTTTGGAAGGCGAGACTGATGATGAAGAAGAGGATGATGCGGGTGAGGGATCACCGCGAGGTATTGAGGTGGCGCTGGTTGAGAGGCCACTGTGGGATGTGGATCTTCCACCACAATACTATGGCAATCAGGAATGGAATCCATAGCTTGCTGATGTCAATGAAAATCCTCGACTTTCACAGATACCTTGATAACACATGCCGCTGAATCATCTTCCTCTATGCATTGAGCCGGATTCCTTAATGGATTTTAGACCAAAACGGGAAGGAACTAACGAACTGCCCAGATGTAAGAATTCCTATAGATCCCCCTACACCTTCAGCTTCATACGCTCGCATTGCACTTTCAGCCGCAGACAGAGCCAATCTGCACTTAGCAGTCTTACCTGGGAGCGAGTGCAGTTAACCGCATCAATCTTATGATAGGTGAGGTTGCCTCACCACACCCATTAGTCATTTTGCGTGGGTACTCGTCTTTCTCGCTTGAGGAATACCAAGCTTTCAATCTTTGTATAGAAGGGGTGCTTAGCTTTAACTGAAACACTGTGCATCTTATCCCGCCCGGATCCTACACTAGGAAAAAAGACAGTACTGGGCGCAATGCCTTCAAACTTCGAGAGAATCACAGAGATTACGGATCTTAAGAGTACCGGAGAGTGCGAACCAAACCAGCTATACCCAAAATGCAGTAACGCAACGAAGCCATTTATCTGGCAGAACGAGTTTCGGGAACAGATGGGCGAGCGTCAGAACTGCATCGAGAAGTGCCCAAGACGTTACGCAGGAAGATCTTAGGAAAGAAAGAACAAGAATCCAATGACGATGAAGATGAAGATTGGGGTATTATCACTTTCCCATAGCATTCAACTATACGAGAGTGGCGGGACCCAATACATCAATCTTGCCGCCTTTGTGCATTCTTTTGGGATCGTACATCTTTGCCTGTACGCACCTATATTCTAGAGCCGAGAAATGTGTCTGAGTCCAAGCTGGGGGAGGATGCGGAAAAGCTCAACGACCCGTACTGCAATAAGTAGGCTTCCGAAACCTTCAGTATCTATGGAACCCGGTGGATATTCCATCAGCATTCAACCCTCAAGCATGCGCAAGCGTGACTTGTTGGTGCAGACGGCAGTCTTGGCCCTTTGGCTAGGTGGAACTTCGCTGAGCTGGATTGAAGGGGAAAAGTGTCTTACTTCGACAGTCTATACAGGCAAGTACACGATGTGATGTGGCGATCTTAGCTAGAAACTAATATTCGAAGGCCCAGATTTCGATGCACTGAGGACAGACAACTTATTCAGAGCCGCTCGCAGCACAAACACATCGTCAGATGCACACGTCAGCCTCGCAAGGAGATGGATAGATGGTTGTGCAAGCAGCCATGCTCAGTGTACTATGGAAAGCATGAAACCACCAGTTGCGCCCACACGCCTTCTGTACGTAGGAACAACTTCTACCTCCGAGGAACTCGACCTTGTCTTTATCGGCAATACAGCTAGAAGCTTGCCCTATCTAGCACTAAGTTATCGCTGGGGCGGCGTCATCGTTTTTAAACTCAACCAGGCAAATTACGACATAGCACGAACATAAATACCCATGAAGCTCTTGCCCACTACAATCTAGGATGCTGTCACTTTTACATGGCGGTTAGGATTTGAGTATCTCTGGATTGACGCTCTTTGTATTCTTCAAGACTCGGCAGAAGATTAGGGCCGGGAGTCCGCTATCATGGGAGATATATACAGAGGCTCGCAGTGCACCATCTCAGTTACAGATGCTCTTGATGCTGACGGTGGCATTTTTTTCACGCCGCAATCCCCTTTTCCATATTCCATTGCGAATTGGACATACGGGTGAGACGCCGGTCTATGTCCCATCAGGTGTACCAAATCTTGAATCATCAAGTCTATCAACGAGAGCTTGGACTTTCGAAGAGAGACTTTTGTCGCGCAGGGTCCTTTACATGAGAAAGCAATTGATGCATTGGGAATGCTATGAGTGTTCCGCTTCTGAAGTCGATCCAAGATCTGGGGAAAGAAAGGAGGAGAGGCATTGTCGAGGTCTTTGCTTTGAGAGTGGAAAGTGTCACAAGGACAGGCTTTCTCACCTCTTAAGTACCGTATTTGCAAGCCGGGTAGAGTATGCAGATTGAGATTGAAAGGCAACTAGAAGCTAGGACTGTGCCGAACATGTAGAGTAGATAATGCCAATTGTGGCATAATTGTTATCGACCAGCTCTGAAAGTTCCAAGATTCGAAGGTCTCTTTGGCTGGGAAAACATTGGCTCTAGGACGGTGGAGCCGACGGATTGTCAAATATGTAAAATTGGGAGCGTCAAATCGTCGGCCAAGCTTAGCTCGAGGCGCCTTCACAGACCTCTTGTTCCCCCTCTGCATAACTTCCACTCCATTCTTTTACTAAATTGCTTGGTTCCTGCTCTGACAAGGCTTGCTTTGGTAGGCTTCGAAACGTTCCTGGCTACATTGTGGCCATGTATAGCGAATGATGTAGCTCTGTCTGTGTTAGACTCTTGCAATGTCAATGGAGTTTGAAATTCATCCAGCATCAGCCGGATAAACATGTGTCGCTAAAAAGTCCACTTCAAGTACATGACTACTAACGTCCCTCCACACGTGCCGGAAAACCCGCCGTGCCGGAAAATCTGATGGATTTTTTGACTTCAAGCGACTACTATTCTGCACGCATAACGAAACTTGTCGAAAAATGGCACACATCGTGTGCTGCAGCTACATTGAAATGCCTAGAAATCATCTGACCCGAAAATTACATTCACGTTGTTACCATTCCGCCTAATTCGCTCAAGGTCCTCTTTTCCAACAAAAATCATCTCCACCCTCTATTACGCCACCTTAAAGTCTTGGGGCTTATGATTTGTACTTTGCGGTCGCTCTCGAGTTTCAGAGCCCAATGATATAATTAGAAGCGTTCTTCAATTTTGTACCTGATGTTGTGCCTAAAACAATTCAAAATCACCACATCAGTCGGTACTTCTGATCGAAGCCATTCCGCATCTGGCTAGTGCAAGACCACTGTAATATCATGTCCCACTAGTAATTTTTTATCGCGTATCTTGATTATGTCAGCCACAAGCTTGGCTTGTGGTGCTGACGCATGTGGCTGTATCCAAGCGCACTACAGCTAATGCTTTGCCCAGGGACGCCGTGAAGAGCCCCAGTGGCGCGGATGTATTAACCTAGGAAAATCGTCCAAGGTAGCTTTACGCTGAGAGTTCATAGGGATAGGAAAGAAATTTTACGAAGGCGATCCCTTGATGAAAACAGAGAGACCGCACTTCGTTGGGTTCAACTTGAGACGACTGATTCTTGCCGCTCGAAGCTCTCAAACGATATCTTTGCTTGCACTAGCCGCGAGCGGGATTCAATGTCGATTGCTTGCAGTGTGTTCTCTCTGATTTCCTTTTATGTTTGCTTAGTGTCTTAATATCACTCAGATCGTCGTTCAATATATTCAATATAGCGACCACTATTCTCACGTCTGTAAGTTGCTGGAGGCGGTTGAGCATCCTCTGCAGTATGCGTATGGTCCGAATCTATCAGATTCGGTAGAGGGTTTATTCTCCAGGTCCTCGTGCTGCGCTCAGCAGTCAACTGATTTGCGATCGACTGTAAAGCACTCTTATCGGAACTTTGCGTTTGCGTTTGTAGTGCTTGAACTGCGAATGCGAGATCTCCTTTCCGAGTGTCTCCCAGCAAGGCTTGGAGTGTCTGTGGAGTGTAAACGCCACTTCCCATAACAGCATCTTGTTGCGCTTCGTTACCCGACACTGTCAAGTTGAACTGTGGTTGCGACGTATCAGTACCGAAGATAGTGCGGCTGCCTTGGCCGGCTCGGTTATCCTGGATGAAAACAGAAGGGCGAATATTGTTTGCGATCTGCTGAACTTGCGCGAGGCTGTTTAGACAACTCTGCAGTCTAGCTTGATCATCTTGAAGGACTACTCGTAACGATGCCTCCGCTGTCTCAATGTGTCGCTGTACTTGTGCCAATTGATCTTCAAGGTCTTCTTTCGTTCCACTTATCAATTCTTTCAGCTGCTCCAACGAGTCTTGCGTACTACATTGACTTTGCCTGAGTTAGATTCTGCGGCTAGACAAGGAAGGGTTGTTGCTTGCTCACATCGTGCTTAGGTTGAAGGCAATACTGAGTGTTGACTTGTAACTGGACAGCCGTTGCTTCGTCTCCTCGAAGCTTTTCCCACGAAATTGCATATTGAGCCAATCTCGAACACTCTGCCGAGCGTCGGTCGTATGAACCGTACATGCGTCTATCATCTCGTGCATTTCCTGACAGGCCTGCATACAACAATATATTGGCTGGCGTAAGGGTTCAAGTCGTTCGATGTCTTTTGCATTCTGGATCCATTCTCGGATTTGGTCGAGGACGGTAGTAAGCGAATCCGAGTCAGCTTCAAAGTCCTTGATGGTTTTCTGCTGACTTCGAAAGCTGGAGATCGCCTCATGTAGTGCTTTGCTTGTCTGATAAGCGGCCGTTGTCAAAGCCAGAAGGCCAGCTGCCAGCCCCACTACCTCAGCCATCGAAACGATGACAGATAAGACAAGGGAACTTTGCTCATAAAGATGACGGCTTCGTTGATCGAGGCAACTCTCAGCGCCGCTGCCTGTCGGCCCTCGAAGTTTAACTCCGCGACGGAGAATCCTCGGCAGTATGCTGCTGAATTAGGCAGGCAAGTTGATCAGCTTTACCATTCCAGCGGCCGGCTGATCGACGTCGCGTAGTATGTGTGCAGGTGAATTCCCTCCTCCGGTAAAGCGTGCCGTATCCGGCTAGCCTACTCCTCGCCGCCCTTTACTTCTTGCTGCCCTCCCCCCGCGTTTTGGCTATTATTACAATGCTTAGGTACTCTCTCTCTCTATTAACAAACCATACCTCCGTAATCTACTCTTTCTATAAATCTTTATAATATTTCTGTCTTTACCGAGTCTCGACTAGACTTCTATATAGTAAGGCGGTATCACAGTTTATATTGAGCGTGTACTTAGTATGTGTGATAGAATCCTCTCCGCAGGCGGTGAGCTGGTCGCAGAGAGAAGTGGTCATATAGAACGTAGTTCAGTCAACTGAACTTCAATCGCAATTGCATTCAGTGAGTTCGATGTAAGAACTAATCTCTGCCCCTCCTAATGAGGGGACAGTGAGGCATACATGTGTTACGCCCAGCTTCATAGTAGCTACCCAGAGCAGGCAGCGGAAAGTAGCCGACGATTACACCAATATGCGTATTATTAGTAAGTCATGATCACTGGGATCATGATTGGAGAGAACCCCCATGAGGATTCTCCTAGGACAGTTGTCTTGGGGCTACAAGCCCAGAAACATTGTCATAGGACATGTACGTATCTCAGGAGCCACGTCACAGGACCCCTATGGTTTTATGACGAGTTGGGGTTAGCGGTGATCAAGCTGCCCAACCTGCTCAAGGCCACACCCCCAGCATATAAGCGGGCTCGATAGACAAGTTGACGAGATTTTCTTCTCGTGTTCAATAACAATCCTGTTTTGACTTACAAGATAGGCAGTTGTGACTTGACTGAATCTTTACACTTGCACACGTACTCCTTAGCTACTCAATCCCCGAGAACCAACGAGCAACTTAGCTTGACTAGATTCAACCACTAGTTATCCTGGGGTCGCAACAATATGAATGACCCCGTAGGCAGACCTCAGTGGCCGCATGGCACATGAGGCCCTGACAAGTGCCGGGCCGCCATAATAAAACCCATAATAAGTTGGCAACACATCTTGCAAAGTGTTACCCGCATGAGTCGCATGGTGTGGTGGTGAAGTCTTGGCCTTGGGGGTGTTTATCCAAGGTTCTCCAGGGGGATCTGTGTGTGAAACGTCATAACAATTGATAGTGCCACTCATAAAGCTTTGCGCTACAAGATTTCACAATTTCAATAGCTAATTCTGTGAATGAACGGTTTATGGTTGGTATGTAATAGATGACCCTAGAAGTAATCCAAAGACGATGTTGACGGCAACGAGGGAGGACGGTGACAAAAATCGGCACAGAGCATGTGCCCTCCCCACTCACGCTGGATTGAATGTTGATGTTGATCCAACCCGTGTAAAGTGAGGCAGGCAATCATACGATGCGATGCAATGCACTTCGCTATTAGTTCGATGTCTTAGGTTGCGTAAGTGCTTATGCCCCACTTCACCTGCATTGGGGAGATAAGTTCCCCCCAGCACGGGGGCAGGAAAAAATCATAAATACTAGTCCCCATCCCTCGTCTCCCAGACATCAATCAGTTTTTCTCAACAATCGACGTCGTAAAACAGGCCTCAGACCAATCCATTCCACCCCAAGCCATTCACAGAGATCCCAATCAACTAAGTTCTCTCTCCACCATGCAAGAATCACACTTTCCACTGGTCGACGGGTATGTCCGAAACTTTCACGCATAGAACGTGATTACTTGCTGCTAATCGCTTTTTTAGGTGTCATACAGAGACCGTCACAGGCACTGATTGGTTCGGCCGAAGCCATACCTACACCCATACTGTTAAATGTGGAAATCCAGGCTGCTCTGGTAGTTAGTAGGGCTTGAAACGGAATGTAACGGAGTCGGTTTGAGATCATTTGGGTTGTATCGTTAGGTGTTGATGGGAAGGGGAAGGTAGCTTGATGGTGATGGAAAGAGGGTTTGCATGAGTCCTTAGATGCTCAATTGTTGACCGAGACAAGCGGAACCCCCTGAGAAAGCGTCTAATTGCGCAATTGCCTCCACCAAAGCTTTTGTAGATTAATGAATTGGCCATGTCAAGCAGCCTAATGGAATCGCCTTAGCAGGGAGAACCTAGAAGCAATGATTGGGTGCCTAGGTAGCAGCATGCCGCCAACGAAAGGCAATTATCGCCGGGTTCAAGGAAGCTGCACTGCCCCGCGGGAGCGAATAATCCCCCGCAGAACATGTTCTGAAAATTACTGGTCAATACCGTTAGATTCATTTCGCATTTCAGTCGCTAAAAATGAACAGTGGGAAGGCCTCGTAAAACGGCCTCGAGACCATCTCGAATTGGGCGCGTTCTCACCTGCACATGAACTATCCGCGTCTTGATCGAACGTTTAAGTCTGTGTCGACAGACCTACATAGTCGATGCAGTCATCTCGACGATGGCATGACCGTCCGCGGTCGGCCTCGACGCTCTTGCCGCGGTGTGATGGTTGAGTAAGTGGTTGGATGTCGAACGCGCAATGGCGGGCCACGTCAACATTTACGGCAACGTCGCCGAGCCCAATTCTACTCAGATCAACAATGTGAATCTGTCTATATGTGAGTTTGGGTCCATGTTTCGAGACCCTGCTGACTTTCTCTCTCACAGCAGAGCGGACCGACGCACAATGTCTCCAGCACCTCCGTCCGACGGATCCCCGAGACGACAAGACACGTATCGAGCAAACGAAGGGCGGTCTTCTGTCGGACTCGTATCGCTGGGTCTTTGACAATACTGATTATCGGCGGTGGCGCGACGGCGAACAGGGCTCACTGCTCTGAATCAAGGGCGACGCGGGCAAGGGCAAGACGATGCTGCTCTGTGGCATCATTGAAGAGCTGAGGAAGCCAAAAGATCGCACACATCTGCTCTCGTTCTTCTTCTGCCAGGCCACCGACTCGCGGATCAACAATGCCACGGCGGTACTGCGCGGCTTGATCTACCTGCTCGTTCAGGAACAGCCGTCACTCATCTCGCACGTGCGGGAGAAATACGATCACGCGGGTCGAGACCTCTTCGAAGACGTTAATGCCTGGGTGGCTCTGTCGGAGATATTTACGAACATTCTACAAGACCCGGGCTTGGCGGACACGTACATGATCATCGACGCGCTCGACGAATGTGAGATCAGTCAGTCGCAACTCCTTGATCTGATCGTTCAGCAAGCATCGGCTTTATCGCGCGTCAAGTGGATTATTTCTAGTCGAAATTGGGCGGAAATTGAAAAGCGGATGGGAAAGATGGGAGGGAGAACGAGGCTATGTCTGGAGCTGAACGCAGAATCTGTTTCCATGGCCGTGAGCAACTTCATCGGATACAGAGTGGCTCGTTTAGCGCAGCAAAAAGGCTATAATGATAAGACCAAGGCCGAAGTTGAACAATATCTAACCTGCAGCGCAAACGGTACATTCCTCTGGGTGGCTTTGGTATGTCAGAATCTTGAAGAGTACGAGGAATGGGAGGGTTTCGAAGCGTTAGAAATATTACCACCTGGCCTGGACGACCTCTATGGGCAAATGATGCAGAAGATACAGAGTTCCAAACGCGGTAACCTCCTCAAGCAAATACTGGCTTTGGTTACAGCCGTACGCCGACCTATTACTTTGGAAGAAGCGACGTCGCTCGACAAGACAATAAAAGACATTTTCAATCGCTCCAGCTTACCAGAGAAAATCATATGGCTATGCAGTCCCTTTTTGGTTCTTCGAGGACGGACTATCTATTTTGTGCATCAGTCGGCCAAGGACTTTCTGCTCAAAACTTTAAATAACGTGACCTCTTCCGACAGGCTAGCAGATCTACACCGCTCAATCTTTTCGAAGTCGCTCGAGATCATGTCCCGGACACTTCATCGGGATGTGTACCGCCTCGGGGCTCCAGTATTATCGATCGACCAGGTGCAACAGCCTCCAACAGACCCGTTGGTGGCGGTAGGGTACTCGTGCGTTTATTGGGTCGAACACTTGATGGAATGGTTCCAAAGTGACAGCGCGAAGGAGGGGGCAATTTTAAACAAGGACGGACCGTTAGCGATCTTCTTCAGACAGAAGTTTTTATATTGGCTCGAGGCTCTTAGCCTTCTTGGAGGTATGTCGGAGGGCGTACGTTCTATCGTCAGGTTGGAACGTGTAACAAAGGTTCGAGGTCATCTTTTAACACCGTTCGCTCTTTCTCAAAACAAGCTGACTTTGGTTCAGGAGAAAGTGATTCCGTATCTATTTGATGTGCTTCGAGATGCACGCCGATTCCTCCAATCTCACAAGTGGGTTATAGAGAACTACCCACTTCAAGTATACGCTTCAGCGCTCGTATTTAGTCCGACGCGCAGCTTGATCCGAGAAAGATTCGAGCAAGAGAAGCCGAGGTGGATAAAGTTCATGCCAACGATAGAACTCCAATGGAGCGCCTGCCTGCAGACGCTTGAAGGCCATAGCGATTCGGTCAATTCAGTTGTCTATTCGCACGACGGCAAACATCTGGCGTCAGCATCACATGACAAGACCGTCAAGATCTGGGATGCGAGCGATGGGACATGCCTTCAAACGCTCAAAGGCCATAGCTATTCGGTCAGCTCAGTCGTCTTCTCGTACGACAGCAAACATCTGGCGTCAGCATTATGTGACGGGACCGTCAAGATCTGGGATACGATCAATGGGACGTGCCTCCAGACGCTCGAAGGCCATAACGAGTGGGACCGCTCAGTTGTCTTTTCGCACGACGGCAAACATCTGGCGTCAGCATCAGGTGACGGGACCGTCAAGATCTGGGATACGATCAATGGGACGTGCCTCCAGACGCTCGAAGGCCATAACGAGTGGGTCAATTCAACTGTTTACTCGCACGACGGCAAACATCTGGCGTCAGCATCATCTGACAACACCGTCAAGATCTGGGATGCGACCGATGGGACGTGCCTCCAGACGCTTGAAGGCCATAGCGATTGGGTCAATTCAGCTGTCTACTCGCACGACGACAAACATCTGGCGTCAGCATCAGGTGACATGACGGTCAAGATTTGGGATGCGAGCGATGGGACATGCCTTCAGACGCTCGATGTTGGCAAACCCCTTCAGAATATATCCTTCACCAAATCTGGTTCCTTCCTCCATACCGAGATTGGGGCTCTTCGTCTTGAAACCCAATCAGCTCCGATGCTCACGCAAAGTATAGCTGATTGTAAAGAGGCGCACCAACACGGTTTTGGTTTAAGTATTGACCAGAAGTGGATCACGCGGGACTCAGAGAACTTGTTATGGCTGCCGCCCGACTACCGACCGTCAACCTCGTCGGTAACAGCATCAGCAGTAGCCATCGGCTGCCGACACGGACGGGTTTTCACCTTTAGTTTGTCGGACGGTTGAAAACGAGCTCCTAGGTAAGGAGATATGTCCGGTCACAAAGCTGTGTCCAAACGACCATTTCTCTGATAAAGTATAACTTGGAACTATAAAATCGTCATGGCTGTGCAGATCACAATCGAAGAACAGACACTCCGCTATGTTGGTTTCAGTGATCAAAGCTTATGCAAAGGGTCGAGAACTTTTTGCTGAAAGCTTCAAGCACTTTCAAGCCTTTCTCAATAATGCCAGAATTCTATTAAATTTATACGCAAGCTAATTGTGAGGAGCAGGCAATTTTCACAAGATCTGTTTTCGATTGAGCCTGGTCGTTAGAACTTAAAAATCAAACGCCTCAAGGAACCATGATTACGTTTTCTGGGCAGAGCATTGGCTAAGGTGTACGTGGATAACTTACAGCCACATGTTGAACAGCCACATGCTTGGCTTATAGATAACATAAGCAAAACATACGGGGAGTTAAGTCGTTAGTGACTAACGTTAGTGTTAGTTATCTATGGGGATCTTGCACTAGCCAGATCGGTAATGGCTTTGATCGGAAGTACCGACCGATGTGATAATTTTGATATGGTTTTACGTGCAACACCAGGTACCCAGCTAGTGAAAACTCGCCATTTTGGTGTTGGGCTCTGAAGCTCGAGAATGATCACGGCAGATAAACTATCGACTTCGAAGTCCCGAAGGTGGTGTTACGAGGAGTGGAGATTATTTTCCTGGAAAACAAGACCTGAAGCGGATCAGGCGACAAGATGACGATGTGAATGTAATTTTCGAATCAGATAATTCCTGAGTGCTTCAAAGTAGCTATAGCGCATGACGCACGACTAAATTAAATAAACTTCGCCATGCGCGCAGACTTGTGGTCTTTTGAAGTCAAAGTACCCGTCAGATTTTCCGGCACAGCGGGTTTTCCGGCACGAGTAGAGGGACGTTACCATGAGTCTTGTTGAACTTTCATTGATGCACTAGATATCAAGGGGTATCAGACATGATATGAAAGTACCGGCAATATGAGTGGCTCCCCTATTTCATCCTACCACATAGCCTCAAGCATTCCTCAGATTCAAGCCTCCTTATGAATGAGACGATCTCTCTCGGTCACTCGCTGTGCCCATTCCCTGCTTGAAATCAGTACTGCCACGGCCTTGGAAGAAATGCAGGAGATACTCACGTCCAGCTCCCATCATACAGCCTCCTATCGTCCGCTCTCCCCACCCCAGCCTCCCCAAGTGCAGTCTCAATGACCGCTGCCGTAACTCCTGTGCCGCAACTGCTGATAATATGCTTCTGGGGGTCCACCCCCTTTCCTTCGAAGATCCGTCTCAGCTCCTCCGCAGGCAGTAAAGCCCCAGTCTTAGAGTCTAGCAGCTCTGAGTGCGGGACGCTGATGCTGCCGGGAATGTGCCCGCTCGACAGTCCAGGTCGTGGCTCCGGTGCTGTACCTGCCCATCGTCCTCTAGGCCGTGCGTCGAGAATTTGTATGCCTTCGGCGCCCTCTTTGCCGTAGTCCTTCGCTATCTCTTTGACTTCGGCGTACTTCACGACCATATCAGGGTTGATCGATGGTTCTGGGTAGTGACTTGGACCATCGTTCATATCTTCTGGCTCGCCGCTCTCAGTGGGATAGCCCTGCTCGACCCATAATCTGAAGTTGTTGAGGATGTGAACGTAAGGATGATCGAACACCTTGAAGGTCCAGCCCACTCTGGGAGCACTGAAGATCCCCAACTCTTTCGAATCGTAGATCACGACTTGATCGTCCCTTTTGATCCCAATCTCTTGCATAGCTTTGGCAAAACCTTCCGCTGTGGGTAGCATGTGTGGGTAGCGCGAGTCATGGTCTTTAACAGCGTCGAGGTCGAAGAAGCGGGCCGAGGGTATGCGTTGCTCTTTGAAGACCTGTTGGCCTGTGCGTTTTTGAGGGTCGTTGGGGAGGAACCAAGAAGCGCAGACCGGGATAATCCGAGGTGCTGTTGAGAGCTTGGTGTAGACGTTTTTAGAGAGGGCGTCTGAAAGTTCTTTGGGGGTGACTATGTAGGATCTCAGAGAGACACTCCTGCTTTGCGCCATGGAGGCTAGACGAGGTGAGA
The DNA here is from genome assembly GCA_033220425.1 of Lepraria neglecta. NCBI lineage: Eukaryota > Fungi > Ascomycota > Lecanoromycetes > Lecanorales > Stereocaulaceae > Lepraria > Lepraria neglecta. The sequence continues at coordinate 597,459 of CM065650.1, read as the reverse complement.
GGAAAGAGCGAGTGTTAAGGAGGGGATTGACAGAGAGCTTCGAAAGAGGTTGTGTGCGTGTTAACAGTGCCATGATCATCTGTATTCGATCGTGTTGTCAAGGTACATCTCAATTGACAAGAGTAGGAAAGATGAAGCCCAGCTTGACATCGCACACGTGTACTTTAAGAAAATCGTTTTAGGCGGAGCAAGAGAGGGGAAGAAGATTCCATGTGTACTTTAAAGTTCGGAACTGAGGAACATAGCTCCGATAAGGCTAAGATAACGGGGAGTATCTCTTTTGGGCAGCCGAAAGCGGCTGTTAAGCTCCCAAGGGATCGGCGAGGCCCCGCAGCTTTACATTAGATGGCAGATTCCATGGCCGTGTACAAGCATAAATGGCCTATCTAGCATCTCTTTCTAGAGCAACTAGAACAGAGACAGAGACAAAGCAGATCCCTCATATCCTCCTGTCAGATAGTCTCGAACTTACTCTTCTTTCTTTAAGGCTATGGTGGCTATGGAGCTACTGATGTATCTTAGACGGTCAGCCTTGCACGCTATAAGATCAGGCTGAAGTACAGCCTCTTTGCGCCTTGTTACTCTTCAATAATGGGATTTCAGGGCGGGATTGCTGTCTATTCTATGGAGGCAGAAGCCTGCACTATATACACGTCTTCACCTGCCGACCCAGACTTTTGCTACACACGTCACTTTCGAACGCGATGTCTGAGCGAAACGACCGAGAAGACTCGCCAGGGTCGAAGAACGTCTATTGTTATCAGCCGCTCAATGAAGCAGAAAAGCAAATCCGCATATTCCGTTTAGCTCCTGGGAAAGCTGGCGAGCCTGTTCGCGGTACCTTGAGCATTACAAGTATTAACAGGTTTCAGAGAAGCAAGGGTCCGATATATCACGACTGTTATGTCAAGCGCGAGCCTTCTTCAGACATCAATTGGAATGCATTATCTTACGTCTGGGGAAGCTTTGCACGTAACAAGATCTTGATAATTTCCTCGAAAACATTAGCTATCACGCAATCTTTGTGCGTTACGCTACAATATCTCCGCGATCCTGACAAAGGGCGCTTCTTATGGATCGACCAGATTTGTATCAACCAGGAGGACGAAAATGAACGAGCCTATCAGGTGCAGCTGATGCAAGAGATATACCGTCGAGCCACTGACGTTATAGCGTGGCTCGGACCAGGCACTACTGCAGTTCGGGATATGTTTTGTGCCATTGCAAGTATAGAATTGATATCTCGAGGTCCCAATACGATCGAGTATATAGTAAAGATGCAACTCTCTACGAACAGCGAAAAGCAAAACCTATTGCAAGTTGTGCTACATCTTGATGACATCGACTTCAATCCAAAACAGGCGTTGAGAAAACTATGCAAGGGTCAAGATGAGATGATGGGAAACGCTTGGTTCAATCGACTCTGGACCTTGCAAGAAGCCGTCCTTAATTACACACTACACTTCCAAGCTGGAAGGCAGATGGTATTGTGGGAGGATGTATTTCTGGTCTTTTCGCTGTTGATTAATTTCAGAAGCGCTCATGGTATCCCAAACACGGATGAGCCCTACGAAAAACTCATGACCATCAAAATCTACCGGCAGCATCATGCAGGAATTGTAGACGAGAGCTTGTACTCATTGACTAGATACAGTATTGATAGCGTACGGGAGGCCAGTGACCTCAGAGATTACGTCTACGGCCAATTAGGGATTTGGAATCCAAGAGCCACCGATTTTGTGAAACCGGGCTATTCAGCCAGCGTAGAAACGTTTTCATGGATGCCACAGTAGCGCTTATCCGGGCTTCAGACAATCTCGATGCTTTATGGAATTCTTGTGCTGACTCACAAAAAGGTTTTCGCACAGTTCCCTCTTGGTGTTGGGACTGGGCTGCCCGGTGGTCTTGTGACGTTGATAAGATGGAATGCGGGGTGATATACCCTGCTTTCGTCTCTAGTGAGAAGAACCTTTTTAAAGCGGCGTCTACAAAAAAGCTACAGATGATGCGAGTGGCTGGAAGTAGCGTATTGCGTGCGTATTCGAGGTGTTAAGATTGACGAGATCAGTGGCGGGGTCTTGGGAAGAAATACAGAGGAAGCACCGGGTGCGTCCGACGCTTGGGATCTCATCAGAGCAGTGTTCTTGTCTTATAGCATACCATTTAACAATGCAAAGCGATATGAAGCAATCTGCCGCACCTTGATACACGATTATGTCATATTTACACGAGCTACCAAAGCACAACTTACAAAGACCATGACTTGGCTCAGTAAGCTTGAGCAGGAGCAGGAGCTTTCAGAATCTCTGTTGCGCGAGGATTTCAAGGCTGAATACAATGAAAAGCAAGTCTCAAAGGAGTTACTTTCATTCGGATCCATTATTTCCACGACTGCTGGCCGCCTTGGAAAATCCTGCAAGCATGTCCGACCAGGCGATAAAATCTGCGACGACGCGCCGTATACCCTAAGTTTGAGCAGACAAGGCCAATACGATGGATGCGGCTGAGGAGGGATGGGCCTTACCTGATCGGAGGAGGCCGAATCCGCCTTAGCTAACACGGACAGGTAGATAACAGGAAGAAATAAAACAGTTCGTGGTGTTTCAGCAGCACTTTTTGTATGCCCAAATATTTGCTATCGTACAGGACTACAGCACTTCTCTAGTGCTAATGATAGAGCAAAGCAAACCCCTCCAGCAATTCCTGTCTCTATAATTCATACTTGGTAAACGACCCCAATGAAATGCCTTAGCTGGCGTCTTCTTCCTTCAATTTGTCTCTGCGGTTGCAATCCGTAGCTATTTAAAAGAAGTGCAAGATTTGCAGCTTAATAGGTGTTAGCTTTATAGAAACACAATCAAATTAGATACATACCAGTCATACTAGCAAGTGCATTTCCATTGCCTGGAAATTCCGGAGGTATTTGGTTTTGAGCGTTTCGAAGGGGTTCAAAGTCGTGTATGGGGCTGGTAACATGAGAATTAAAAAGCCGAGCCATTTGATTCAGCGATCTGCAAATATAAAGTTAGTCAATGAGCGTAAAAACACTTAAACGAATATTACTCTGCGTTTTGCTGAAGCTGTAGGCCATTAAATTGTCCTTGAAGGCCATTGAATTGTCCTTGGAGGCCGTCAAATCGTTGTTCGAGACCATCAAATCGTTCTTCAAGACGATGAATCCTTGCCTTGAAGCTATTAGTATCTAATGAAATTATTTCGTGAGAGTTTGTACTGACTCCTAGCCTATCAAACTGTGTATCCATCCGAGCTTGCATCGTAGTGATAGCTGTATCCATCCGAGCTTGCATCGTAGTGATAGCTGTATCCATCCGAGCTTGCATCGTAGTGATAGCGTTAAGGATGTTCTGGCCTTCGGTGATGACTGGAACATTTGGCAATCTACGGAGCTCTTCAGAAGCTCCGACGAAACAGTCGGCCAAGCGTTCGAAATTTGGTTGAGGATCCATAACGAGATGCTAAACATTAAGATCTTAAAGCTGGCAGGAGTAAGAGAATTTATAAAGATTCTCAGTTACCCTAGACAACGGTCGGATCGGCAAAAGGTAGACTCCGAAACACCGGCAAGTAAAAACCGGCAAATAATGCCGACGAAAGTAAACACTATTACCCCTCGAGCCCCTCCCAAAGCTCTATATCTCCGCACGCCACTCAAAGCATCACAAGGCTCGGGGTTTACCTTGGCCAGCTGACCTATCGCTGATCGAAGTCCGCGGACTATCCAACACCCCCCAACCCCGCCGCCATGAAAGTCACCATCAAAGAGTGGAACGCGGTAGCTTCTTGGAGATGGGATATGCCCGGAGATGATGTGTGTGGAATATGTCGAGTGCAATTCGATGGAACGTGTCCTACGTGCAAATACCCCGGAGATGAATGTGCTCTGCGTATGCTTGGCCGGAACTCTTTTACCTCTTGTTACGATGGATGCTGAGCATGCCTCTTAGTGATTGGAAAATGCGGCCACTCTTTTCACATGGTATGAGGATTGTCAAGTGAATTTTAGAGACTCAACGCTGATCATGCTCAGCATTGTCTCCTCACTTGGATTCACCAAGCCTCGTCTAAGGGATTGTGTCCCATGTGCAGGCAGAGTAAGACATTCACGCGTCATGAAGTGATCGAAGCTGACATGGTACTGCAGAGTTCGAATGGAAAAAGAGCGGAGAGTAGCTGAAGCCTTCTTCCCAACGAGGCTACAAACTACGAGATGTTGTTTTCTATTGGAGCATAGCGATTGGCGTCTGCTACCTAAGATACCCAAATGTGCCTATTCCTGGAGTCAGGAGACCTCAGTGGCCCAAGTCAACAGTACATTTCCCTGTTGCAAGGCCTTTTACCATTCCCTAAGTACCTCTTGCGTAAACCTAGCTCAAACAATATGTACCTGACCGCCAAGAAATGTAGATCCCTCGACCAAACAAACATGCAGGCTACCCTCTCTCCTTCATCATACTCAATCATGTAGTTCCCACCACCAAACATCGACCACATGATGTCATTCCTCCCCCTGTCGTCTCCGCCCTCTCGCCAAAGTAACCACCGTTCTCCACAACCCTCACCCATCCCCGACACATATACCTCCGTCCATGCAGACGAAGACCCCTCTGCCGACCATGATCCTCAAGGCTCCGAAGCCATCCTCCCACCTCCCAACTTCACCCCTTACTTCACCCTCTTAACGAATCCTACATCTTCAACAACGCACCATCCAACCGTTCAATATATCTTCTCGGACGACACACCTGATACCGACCCTATCACATCTGCAGCCTTACAAGTCCTCGATCCCGAATCTCCTACTTCAAGCCCTAAAAATGGGCGTTCTGATGGGGAACAGCCTAAAGAGAGGTTTGTCTTGATAGACATGGACGCAACAGGCACCAAAGTCCTCTCAGCACAAGGCATGAGTCCCGACTGGGCGGTCACATCTACAGAACTAGAGCCAGCGCCTACGTGGGATAAGGATGGTCAGGGGATGCAGGAAGAGGGAGGCGATGAGGGAGAGGAAGAGGAGAGAGGCTTGATGTTGAGGATTGAGGGGATGGAGGTGCTGGGTACTGGAGCGGAAGGAGAATGGAAAGGGAAAAGGAGGGGTCATGGCGAGGACAAGAGGCTAGATGAGCTGGTGGATGTCTATGAAAGAAGGATGGGAGAGTTGAGGCGGGTTGTTGATGCTGGTGCTGGGTTGGGTCTGGGGACGGGGACGGGGACGGGGCTGGGTATTGAGGAAAGGAGAGGAGTGTGAAACAGAGACAAATATTTGCTCAGCTGGGGAGGTTGCATAGGATGGGCGTTCATGATAGGCTTGAAGGATGGGCGTTAAATCACGTGGGCATTCGAAGCTGGAGTAATCATGCATTGCTACACACTGGAGCTCCATATCCAGGCCACATTATATCCATAAGGTAATTTCAAGCAGTCCATAGTCTGCCCGTCTAGTTATCGTCCCGAGGAAAAATTGTCGCTGAGAGGAATAATAAGGTGGTGATCCAAAAGCGCTTGTTCGCGTTGCTACCGTATCCAGGATTATGTAGTCGCTTTCGCTGAAGGTTCTGCTTTGCTATGCGAACCGAAGCCGTGATGGTGTGATGTAGTGGCCTCTTCTTTCTTCTCTTCCTTCTTCGCCTCTTTCTTATCCTTCTTGGTGTCTTTCTTGTCTTTTTTGATCGCAGCGTCGGCCATGAGTTGCTCGAAGGCCATGTAGTCGCCTTCTTCGTCTGGGTCTCGTTGGGCCTGTGGAGCGTTAGCTTACTGGTAATTCGATAACAGATTATAAGAGGTTGGCGAACATTTTGGTAGATTGTGCCCGAAAGGACCAGAGCATGCGCTCTCTCCAGCCTCTTTTCCATTTTGACGCTCTTGTCGTTCAAGACTTTGTCGCAAACATCTCTCAGAATGCTCTGGATCTCGAATCTGGAACCTTTCCATGCTGCTGCCAGTATCTTTCCTGTGACCCTCTTCTCATACTCCGCCTTCTTCTCGTCAGTCCAGTCCTCTCCACCTTTCTGTTCCATCTTCGCCATTTCTTCCATCGTCAGTTGTGCGTCGATAGCCGTACTTATGGTGTTCCAGGTGTCTTTCGCTAGGGTGCCCTTGTCCTTCAATCTCGAGAAGAAGCCTGAGATGCCAAGAAATTTCTGTGATTTGAGAAATGATGTAGCTTTTTGCATATAGGTCATGCCAATTGCATGGAGGATCTCGAGGCCGAAGGATTCCATTTTCAGGTTTTCGACTTCTAACCTCGTCTTCTCTTGGAAAGCTTTCGTGACATCGCTGCCCTTGTCCGTCTCCGTCCATATGCTGATTCGGTCCAGAAGCTTCTTTGCAAGTGTGTCCACCCGCTCGTCTCTTATCCGTTTACGCTCGGCTTCGTAGGCTGCAAGCTCTTCACGCTGCTCCTTTGAAAGACCCTTCTTCTTCTCTTTCTTCCGCAGCTCCTTCTCTTCAGGTGTGAGACCAGCAGCATCCATGCGCGCATCCTCCTCCGACTGGGCCATTATGGCTTGTTGACCCATCCGCGGCCGTGGTGTAGGAGTGCCAGAAGTTGAAGAAGCTTCGCTCTTAGGAGGCTTGAGGTCCGAGTCTGTCGTGGATATGGACGGTTTCGGTGGTACTGATGTTCCTTCTTTGCCCTCGTCCACCTTCAAATTCTCCATCTTAGCCTCAGCAGTCTCAGCGGCTTCCTCCTCTTCCATCTGCTTAGCCGTGATATCCATCGTCTTTGTCAGATCTTTCATGAGCGAGAGCTCGCCTATCAAGTCCACGAAAGCCTCTCCTCCAAATATCATTCCAAAGAACTCGGCCGGATCTTCGAAGCCACCACCTGGTACAGCTTCCTCCTTGCCGAATTTGTCATATCGCTTCCGTAGTTCGTCATCGCTGAGAACTTGGTATGCTTCTCCGATAGCCTGGAATCTAGCATGTGCTGTCTCGTCTCCAGGATTCTTATCGGGATGTGTAGTTATGGCAAGCCTTCGGTAGGCTTTCTTGATCTCAAATTCTGCTGCATTTGGTTTGACGCCTAGAGCGTCATAATATGTCGTGTCTACCACCATGGCGGCGGGATGTCTGGGGGTTTGTGAAGCTAATAATAGTTCTAACGGCGCTCTGTAGGGCCAATGAAAGGGAGGGTAATAGTCTCGTAGGTGTTACTCTTCATAGAGTCTAGTTCGTGTTGAAGGGTAACATCATCTGTCTGTAAGTCCAAATGTTTCCGATAGCCTGGCTCGCGTGGATAGCAGCCTCGAGAGTGGTCGGCTTCTGCAGCGTTTTTCCCCGATGGCTTGGCGCGTCAGGGATTGCCTCTTCTGGTCACGCTTCGAATCTTTTGCTTTGCGGAGAAGGTTCATTGGCGCTCTACGATTCTCTGTTATTAATTCGTGCTCACGCATTCTGTACAGATATAAGGAACCAGATAGCTCATCCATTCGACAATCCTTTCCTCGAGACTCGACAACCAAGCTACTACAATTCCAACGAACACCCGACTCGTTCAAATAATTCACGATCACTATGCCCACAGCCACTGAGGTGCTCTACTATGCCATACATTTCGGGGAGTTAAGACAAATAATTCAATGGTGAGATGGCAGACTGCTCAAGCAAGCAACCCCTCTAACCTTCATGCAGGCAAACATGGCATGACCCAGTGCACAACCGCGACCCAGAAAAGGAGGCACCTTCACTACAAATCTGCTTTGACTTTCTCGACAAGACCAGCCGTAGCTTCAGCTCCGTCATCCAAGAACTGCACCCTGAGCTTCTCGTCCCTGTTGCACTGTTCTACCTCATCCTGCGAGGGCTGGACACCATCGAAGATGACATGACCGTCTCTCTCAAAGAGAAGGACCCACTGCTAAGACAATTCTACAAGAACACGGAGAAAGAAGGATGGAATTACGATGGCAACGGTCCAAATGAGAAAGACAGGGAACTACTCGTCCAATTCCAGAATGTGACTGAAGAATTTAGGAAGATCAAGCCAGTCTACAGAGACATCATCAAGGATATTACCGAGAAGATGGGCAATGGTATGGCGGATTACTGCGCAAATGCAGAGCACAACGCCAATGGCGTGGAAACTATTGACGACTATGATCTCTACTGCCATTATGTTGCAGGTCTCGTTGGGAATGGTCTTACCCGACTTTTCGTCGAGAGTGGTCTCGCAAATCAGGCTTTGCTTTCGCGTCCTCAACTCCAGGAGTCAATGGGGCTTTTTCTTCAGAAGACCAACATCATTCGTGACATCAAAGAGGACCTTGACGATAAGCGAAGGTTTTGGCCCAAGGAGATCTGGTCCAAGCACGTCGACAAGTTCGAAGACCTTTTCGATCCCAAGAACAAGGAAGCGGCTCTCAATTGCAGCTCCGAGATGGTCCTCAACTCCCTCGAACACGCAGATCAATGTTTGTTCTACCTAGCCGGTCTCAAGGAACAGTCAGTATTCAACTTCGCGGCGATCCCTCAATCAATGGCAATAGCGACATTGGAGTTGGTATTTCGAAACCCAAATATCTTCAAGGGGAATGTCAAAATCACGAAGGGTGAAGCTTGTCGGATCATGATGCAATCAACTCAAAATCTGCAGTTAGTCTGCGAGGTCTTTAGGCAATATACGAGGAAGATTCACAAAAAGAACACCCCGCGAGATCCCAGCTTCCTCAAGATTAGCATTGCCTGTGGCAAGGTTAGCCCAAGACACCATCGCCAATACAACATGAATACTAAAAGGGTCTACAGATCGAACAATTCATTGAATCTATCTACCCATCTCAGGATCCCAAGAAAATCATAGAAGCGCAAGGCGCACCACCACCAGACCCTACTCCTGCCTCTGAAGCCGAGGCCAAGAACAAGGCCATGGCAGAAGAGGCAAAGTGGGATACCAGTAAGCTCGGCACTCTAACATACTCAAAGTACAGCACTAACTAGCCTTAGTTTACCTCCTCGCAGCTGTCCTCGGCACACTCTTCACCATCTCTTGCCTAATGGTTGGCCTCCCCATCACTGATCTGCTCAGCTAATTCAAGCTAACCAACTATCTAGATTGGCACTGCCTGGCTCTTCGGCGCTCGTTTCGACGTCGCCTTAGACCAGCTAAGCAAAGGCAAGCTTTCCAAGCCAACTGGGGACGAGGCGCAGTCAATCATACAGAAATACGATCACGGAGAGCTCTAGCATTTTCATTGCTCCTATAATTGACTCATACCTTGTCATCAAATGTACAATATTACCTTTGCAGGTCGGCAAAACTTTTTATATCAAGGCGGCTTTTCTATGCCTGGCAGTGAGTATAGGCAGTGTACTATACTCCATACAGCTTTTCAGAATCTAGCGATTCACCAAGCTTTCGACCTTTTGCACTTGGTAGCACGGATGTCAAATTGCAACTCAGTCCACCCTTCCATGGCTGCTGTTGTGCCGAAGATGTGCTTATAGCAACTCAATGCATAAGTCAGTGATGACGCCGCTTGCTTCTACTCTCCTGGCCAGAAAGTTTCTGGCGTGACTTGCGGTACGCAATATATCGTTTCCGTATTCTCTTCTCCAATGCTTGAGGCTCTGTTTTTAGGATGTCGACTAGCGTGTCTCGTAGTCACACAGTAGACTTTCATAAGCTCCGGTCTATCTTTAGATTGCTGCCTCTCACCGGTTGCGTTGGCTCTTGCTCAAAGATCACACCCTCTTGACCAATCTAGTCTAATGATAGCAGTTCAGGCCACTCCAATGTCTAAATTCCAGACCCGTGTTACGTGCACTTTTCTGGGTTGCTGTCTCCCGATCTATCGTTTCAAAACTCCTAGACAACTTCTTTGTCATGAATCACGCTCTGGAACAGTTTTTTCTCCCTCATACTTGACTCTTCAGACACGCCTCTTGGCACAGACTCTGCTCCCCAACAGCCTTTTGTCTCATGTGCTCTGCTCCCAAAACCTGTCATTTGGCATGGATTCCACTCCCAGAAAATCTGTTATGCCCATTTTCTACTCCCGAGACTTTCCTTTAGCTCAAAATTGGTGTTCAAAGGAGATTCCCACGGTCCCATGAAACGTTTAGACGCTTACTCCTCTAATTCAGTAAAAGCCTTCAAACAGGTATTTCAGGCTCCAAGTTATTATTAATCGAGAGAGCTCAAACAGAACGCGTTTGATAGACGTGGGGCTCGTGTAGTGTAGACTACAAAGCGCAAGTTTGTAGCCCATGCGAAGCAGCTACGCGCCTAACCAGATTACAATACTTTCTGCAGTGTGATGCACAATCCATATCCGAAGGGACGTTATGCGCCCTACAGTACACAAAATACGGATAGCAATTCTCATTTAGCCCCTTCCCCCTTTTTGTATCCATAAAGTTTGTCACACTACCTCCTCGAGCTTTGGAAGAAAAAAATTCGTTGCTGAACACCTCGCTATTGACATAGCGCCGCAAGTCTCACGCAAGCTATCTAGGGCGACAGCTGCTTTCATTGTTACTTTACACTGGAGAACACCTTGACCAAGTATCTAAAATGTGCTTTTATCAATGAAAGCTATTTTCCTGCCATTGCAAATTGGAGCGATTCTGTGGACGGGGGGATTCGCCAGACAAGCTGTGCAACCATAAAGCCTTCGAAAACGTCCTGGACGATAACATATGTCCTCCATGCCTGGGTGAGACAGATACTGTCAACTGCTCAAACGAAGACGTCTTGAAAGGCGAGAACGATGGTCTAGATCTACCCGAGGTGAGACCCGGATTCGAATCAGAGAGAGATTGTACCTCATCTCGCCTCGGTGGAGGCTCTTGTAAGTCTATTAAAGGACTTGACCTGGGTAATACCATTGGAACCAATTAAGCCCCTTGGACTAAGATGTCTGACCATTTCGCAGAAACCAAACAGCTCAGGGCCAGAAAACTTAGGGCTACGCGGCGGCTGTCAATTCTACAGCAGTTTGCTATTTATCGAAGTCTCCCTCTACGACTAGTCCAACAGATTTCATTCAATGATTTTGCGCATGAACGTCGTAAGTGGGCAAAGCAAGGACACAGTATTGCTTTGCTTTTTCCTCTTCCGGCGTAAAGCAGGGCACACGAGTGCACCTTCATCCGCATACGCAAGACACCAACGCAATGAATTCCCACAAACCTACTTGAGGTCTTTACTCTTGAAATACAATGTTCTATATGCTATCTCTAGCATGGAACGAGATGCGAGCAATAGTAGCTTGGGTGTCATACACTCTGCGCTGCCGACAACCTCGATAACTGAATGTTTAGCCCTCATTCATGAAACCACGCCAAGGCCTTGGATAGCTATACGAAAGATGTTTCCACCCTTCCACACCGACTTTCTACACACGGTTCTGGACTTGTTGTTGGATGCGTTGACCTGTACTGATAAAGTATTGAACCACCCATCAACCGAGCCTCTCTGGATTCATACTGAGCAGACGCTCGTGAAGCGGCCTTGTTACAATTGTATTCACACAAGAAGACTGATCATTTCAATGCTTCGGAATATACAACTGGCTTTTTTCCTTGGACTTGCCTCTCCGAATGCTAAGAGAGCAACCAAAGAGACTTCGGGAAATATTCGAATTACATCGTGTGATGCAGGAAATGTACCAGAACAGACTTCCCTCCTGAAGAAAAAACTGCTGGGGAATGCTTTTATGTCTTACATACCTAGCATGTGTACCTTCTTTCAGCTGGATATTCACGGTAGGCCTATCCATAACGAACTACGAAACCTGAACTGATCGCTTTACAGTAAGCTTATGAACAATTTGTTTATGCTCCCTGTACAGGTCATTGTTAGTCGTTCTTCGCTACAGTAAATGGGATCCTACTGCCGCAAGGGTGCTCTCCTCTCACCAATCGAGTGATCTATCTGGCAGTGATTGGAAAGCATTGCTCGCTAGACCTTTTCCGGGCTGTTGAAGGTGTATGCGAGGGTTCATCCTTTGGAAGCCACCGGCCAATAGCTCTGCAACATCTGCGCGGACGAGAATGTTCTCTCTTTCCGAAGATCCCAATCTTGCTAGCCTTTCAAAGACATACTGGCATGGTGCTTACGGACTCCCAAATTTCCCTGGCGAAGCTCATCTTTGGAACAAATTTAGAGAAATCGAAGCGTCCAAGGACTGTCAGCAATGCTAAAAAGCCAGTTCAGCATGGTTGAGGCTTTCTCGGAAGCATTCAAACCTTTTGCGTCACTTAGGACATAACAGTTCACCAAACGGAGCCGATGAGGGTTCTCCTCTCAGTGTTTCCTAGACTTTCTCGTCCAGAAGAATGTTGCAGTATCTTAGCGAAGTCGAGGTGAAGCTCAAACAGGACGATGAATGAGCACCAGAGAGGATAATCCAGCAATACAATCCGTCTTTAGTCCATAACACTTCTTCACTGTCGAGGGTGATCACCAAGGGAATCGAGCTTACCATCAAATCATTCTCTAACCCCTGGACTGTTATCACGGCTATGGAATGTATAGTGGTCGATCTTCTTCGATTCCTGAAGCTGAGCGAGCCTCCTCTAGCGGAAGGTAAATCACGGGTACGGTAGCATTGTGTAAGTCTTAAAGGGACTTGAAAATTTGCAGCAAATTTACGTCTCAGAGCCTCTCTGCTGACGCCAACGAATAGCGCTGCGGTCGTCGTATGTATGACGATTTCATTGAGCGTCGCCCCGGCGCTGCCAAAGAGCTCGAAGATAGGCTGAATGCCAGCAATACTGAAAGGCCGACCGCAGATCGCAATCGGGAAGAAGCAAGGAACTCTACTACAAATTTATCACGTGTGGGAGATAAGAATACCCACGATCAACAGTCAACGACCAACCGAGTTGATGTGCAACGCTCCCCAAATACCTATAATCCGTGTCCGCAGCACAAGGCCGAAGGCTCAACTGTCATCGAGTGCGATCCTGAATGTCGATGGCTCTTAGTCTGCACTAGAACAAAGAAGCGCCCTACTAGCCTCTCACAGCTCAACGTCTGCTCTACATCATCGGATAAAGTCCTGTACAAGGAACTGCGAGCGTCGTATCTGAATCTCAAGAGCAGATGGGCACGGATGTTTTCTTACGGAGAGTGAAAAGCATTCGCTTTGTACAGGTACGCAGATACGCCAACACCATATATTTCTTTTTTCCGAGCAAGCTGAATGGGAAAGCTTAGTTTGAACTCCATATCAAAGACCTAGTCGACATCCGCAAAGTCCCAGACATGCCTCAACCAAAAAGAATGAATACCTCTGCCAAGCCTGTGACCTAGTCCCCCCAGTGGGGCGAGCATCTAATGACCCACCTCTTCCACGACCCCGAAGACGCAAATAAGAGATCTATGACTTGTGTGCGGGTACCTAAGAAGCGAAAAGCCAAACTCACCGTCTGTCCTGAGCAAGGTACAAGTGTTGGATAGGGTATTCACCTTGTAGAGGGCCGGATGGGCTCCACGGTGTGGCCTCTTGGGTTGGTTATATTTGTGATTGGGATTTTGATGTTTGGGGTATGTTGGACAATCTGGGAGCATGATATACAGGGAGCTTTTGCTGTGGCGGCTTATATGGTTGCTTTGGCTGGGCTTGTTGCTGGGACTTTGCAAGCTTTTTTTTTGGCTTAGCAGCATGAAATAAACCAGTCCGCCCATACAGGCAGGCAGGCTAGCGCTGCGTAATCACTCTCCGCATTCCCACATCGGGGTTCTCGCAGGATTCAAAGGATTCAATATGGATTGAGATTATATGTGAGGTTATTATCTGTGGATCTAGATCATTAGTGTAGCTTTAAGAACCAGTTCATTGAGATGGTGTACTCGTTATAGCTAGTCATGGATCCACTTCTGATTGCCATAATACTGGAGCGGTAGATCCATAACCCACAGTGGTCTCTCCACCAGCGCTACCTCAATCCCTCGCGGTGCTTCTGCACTTGTACCACTCTCTCCTTCATCTTCTCTGTATCCAATCAATTGTATTGCTTGGTGAGCACTTCATCCATGCGTTGGCTCCATGGCTGACAACTCAACAGAGAGGCCTCCGTGACGCGTACTGGGAATTACACCACACTGTGGAAGAGGGTTGCATCGTGTCGGAGAATGAAAGGCATAGTAGCACGGCCCGCATTCTACAGGTTCGTCATTGTATCGATCTCCTCCGAAATAACAACGGGCCGAATACCGTAATACGAGTACGTACCTAATCTAAAAAACCGTTCGGGGTACAAGCAATGGCAGATCGTCGGATTTCATTATCGAAGCAAACCTGAGTTGAAGCTGAGGTAGATGACCGAGATGTGCTCACCCGATTTCCCGCATCGCAGATGATCTCCCTCTCCACTCTGAGCTACCGTGCTGTGTTTAGGCTTTCGAAAGTAAATCAGCCTCGGGATAGTGGATCTACAATCACACCACGCTACAATCGAGCCCCGCACTTCCCTATTGACAAGCAACTTGCTGACGTTTATATATGGTACGAGGCATTGTGTCCTCTAAATATCTCAGAAATTTCCAAGTTGTCAACCTCACACAATGGAGTCACAACCTCAAGGCAAGATTGTCCAATTAGCTTCCGTAATCGCCTCCAACGCCAAGAAATATGACGACTATCTTTTCTCTTGTGGCCTACCATCTCCCTCTTTCGATAGGTCCGCGCCGCTCAAACTAGAGCTTCCGGACGGGATTGTGCAAGCCAATAATTGAATTCATAGCTTCAGGCTTTGATGCTTGGACAAGAAAAACCCCTGTAGAATCAGATCAAGGAAGTAGGTCAAATGAGCTATTTCTGTTCTTCCATATTCTGAAGACCTCTCGCTCAATAGCATGATAACCTCTTCGGTATCCAAACTCTCTATCGCTTCGGCATTGTCACGAGCTCCGCTGTCGACGAAGAGGCCTCGTTCGAGCGTACGTGCGACTTAGAATTACGCCGAATCTAATAGTTTACGATGACCAGACACATGGTCAGGGAACCTCGCAAAAGAATCGTTGCACACACAGCCAGTTCGAAAGTCCTTGCTGAATTAGCAGTTATAAGAGACTTTGCCAGCATGGTATGCGAAAAAATGTGGCAAAACCACAGCCGCGGATTTCGAGCAAACGAACAGAATCATTCCATAGGCGATCGACGTGCTATTGAGATAGCCACGATCGCAGGAGCTAAATCACAAAGTAATGCCGCCCTTCTTTACATGCAAATGGCTGATAATGATCACGAGGAATTTGCGTGCGCATTGCGTATGGAACAGGGAACTAAGTGAGCATAGATATCGACAGTATAGTGTAATGACACGCAAATAAGCCAGAGGTAATACAGCGATCACCGCTTACCTAATTGAGAAAGGTAGCCAGGATAGGCCATCTATAAGCATCCGTGTTAGGCTTGAGAATAGTACTCATCTTCATGTCACTTCCCAAAACGGAAATCTGTAAACAAACCCAGTTCCCGAATACCGTTGACGCCAAGCCCTTAGCTCTCCCACAAACCATTCTTTTCTGGCCTATTTGCGCAGGACGTTGAACAGCGAACATTTTAAAACCTCGAAGAGGGTTAGTGCTGTCGGAAGAGGTTTAGTCTGTCGTCGTCGTTCGGTGGTGATGAGCTTCATAGGGCTGGCGGAGCGTGGAGAGAAGCGGTGGGAGAAGGATTGAGTTTGTGGGAACAGAGGTGGATTGTGGTGGAGGAAGTATGGAAGAGGAGTTGGTTGGGTGATGGGATGGTAGGTGGTGAGTAGTAGGTATTGGGGGGGAAGCTTTCTTTTTTGGTTGTCAATGTCTGTTCAAGGGGGACGACGGGTATGAAGGTTTTTGTGGACATCGAAGGCTTACATGGTACAATGGGCATTGTCCCTGCACAGAAAGCGACCTCAAGCTGTATTGTCCAAGATCCCCCGAGGTTGTTGCTGAAGGTGAGTTTTAAATTCCTTCGGAGTTGAGGGGCGTTGAAGTTATGGAGTACGATTCCTTCACAGGACAGCCGGTCAAAGGAGCGCACACATATGACTTTCACGGCATACTCCATGCCTGATCAGACAAGTAATAGTGCATCAAAATTCTGCAGAATCTGATACCGGCTCTCAAGCATGATGCTCGGATTATTATCAGCGAGTTCATCTTGCCTTCACTGGCGGCGGCTCACCCAGATCAGGAGTGTCCGATTCAACAAGACTCCCCTCGAATTGCCTATTCCTTCTCATCCCGTTCACAATATTATAATCTAATTGAAGGCCCATAGCCCCTTCGAACTTGCTATGTTAGAGCTTCCGACCTCAAAAGAGCGCGAGGCAGACGACTGGGCGGCCTGATTCACGCATGGCGACTCGGCTTTTGATGTTATTGGCATCAAGAAGCCTTCCGAGTCGAAGCTGTCCTTCGTTGAAGCGAGGTGGAAGGGAGACGGAACATCTTGAGTGTTGGGGAACTCCACCAGGACCAAAGCATGCTCACATCGTTAACTGAGGCGTGGAGCTGGATCGTAGTTAGGACATGTAGAGAAGACTGCCATATCCGATTCACACAACCTTGGAGGCTTGACTAGTGTCCGAGGAAGGGTGCACACACAAGCACACAACAAGAGTATAGATCGATGTGATCATGGTGAGCTAAGGGGTCCTGCGGCAACGCATGTATGATATTGCAGCGGATTCGCTCATCTTCTCCCACGTTGTGAGGGAGAGCAAGGCGAATCGATGGGTTGTCGTGTTTCCTGTTGAGCGGACCACGGTGGCAGCTGTGGGTGAACAAGATGGCAGTGAACACACGGTACAGTGAGCGACGTCTATCTTTCAGCCCGTTAGCCAAGTGACTCCAATTGATTTTAGAGCGACTATTTGGGTATATCAAAAGCTCATTCATAATCATGTTTTCAATGAAGCCAGTCCCGATCCCATATGCCTTTAGCCAATGCTATGCAGTAATCAACCCCGTTATGCGAAAGTCACTAACTCCCCTGCACCCCAAAGAACAGCTTCTTACTTCCCCTCTCGCTCATCACAGGCTCGCCTTTTCGCTTGCTAGGCGGTCTACCCCTTTTATTGCCATGGCTATAATGATGGCCGTTCTCCTTCCCCCCACCGTCTGACGTTGGCCTTTCCAGCGCAGGCGGCGAAGGCGACGTGTCCCTCACCGCCTCTTTGATAGTCTGCCTGCTCAGACAAAAGTCGATATGATCGTTGAAATCCTTGTCACTCGCTGACTGCGGTCTCGCACATATAGGGCACATCCATAGCTTTTCCTCCTTGGGAGGTGGCACATAGCCTGTAGCAGGCTTCTGGAAGCCAACGGAGGGACCTAATTCTCGAGCGTTGGAGGTACTTTGTTTCTTGGGTGTAGGATTTGGCAAGATCTCCCTGCCATGTTTGTGGCGGCGATTGGCCTCTTCGAGCTCCTCTTCTTGTGTCAACGGATCGAGGGCTGACACGTCGTCCTGGGACTGGTGCTCCTGGCTGAGCCGCTCGAGCTCATTCATCTCGTCCTGACGTTCCTGGCGTGCAGCTGCTTCGAATTCCTCTTCGGGCCAAACTTCCCATTCTCCGTCTTCGTCCACTTTGGTTCTCGAAAGACTAGCATCGCCATCAGCTGAAGATAGTCGCCTCATTCCAAAGAAGTCGATCCCGGTCTTCTTCGTACTGACTAGATGCGTGCATCTAAGCCCCATAAGCCGAAGTTTCATCCGAGGTATCTCCTTCTCGAGCTTAGCCATCATGGGCAGAGAATAGGTGTATAGGTCGTCTGCCGTGCCGACCGCTTTTGGCGGAACCGTCTGCCTCGTCAAGACCTCATAGGTGTGCAGTTTGATTTTCAGCACCAGTGTTCGACCTTTGAACTGTGTACGTGTGAGATCCTTCTCCAGCTCTTCAGCAATCCAGCGTAACTTCTCTCGCAGTTCGGTCTTGTCGCTCATGTCGTGAAAGGTGCTCTCAGTTCCTACGCTCTTGCGCTCGTACTCTTCCGCGGGCTGAACCTTGGTGCGTCCAAGTCCAAGATGGCATTGCATGAGAAATTGGAAAGCCTTCTCGCCAAAGAGCTTTGAGAGATATGCACGCTGAGAGTAGATGTCGCCGCAGGTCTTAACACCAATTGCATCTAGCTCACGTTCGAAGACCCGTCCAATACCATTCACCTTGCGGGTGGGGAGATCACGCATGAAGGCTAGGATCGTAGCCCTGTCATTTGCAACTCTGAATTGGCCATTTGGCTTGTTCCTGTTGGAGGCTATCTTTGCGATTTTGGCATTCGCGGCGATACCAGCGGAGATCGTGATATGAGTCTTTTCGTAGACTTCGTTCCGAATCTGTGTCACGGCTTCTTCTGGGTTCATGCCCTTCTCTCCGCAGTATTCTGTGATGTTCAAATAGGCCTCGTCGATACTAGAACTCTCGAATCGTGGGTCGTAGTCTGCTAGTATCTCCCTGACCTCTTGCGCCTTCGCTGTGTACTTCTCGAAATTCAATGGTAGACAGATAAGATTCGGGCATAGCTTCATTGCCACGAAGCCTGCCATACCGCTTCGGCAGCCGAACTTCCTGGCGTGGTAATTACACGTTGTGAGAACGCCTTTTCCAACAGCCATTGGCACATGTTTGAGTTCTGGTCGGTCCAGCTCTTCGACAGCGGCGTAGAAGGCATCACAGTCGATATGGATAACGGTCTGGGAGAGGTCCCGTGAAAGTTCGAGCTCTGCAATGCATTCATCTGCTCGTCGGAGGTCTGAGGCAAGATCCATGCGCTCTAGCTGGCGTTTCTTGGCTAGGATTTTCTCGATCTTCTGGGTAAGGTTCTTGTCCTTGTACTCCTCGTTGTTGAAGTACTTGGAGCCTTTGGAGGCATTATATATTATCTCTGAGATCTATTGCAAGAGTTAGCAAACGGGAAGCACACTGTTTAGAAGGCATGACTGTTGCTACCTTCTGTTGATCGACAGAGTCCTGCCCAGCTTTGGTCAAGGAGGGTCCCAGAAGATGGTATTTGAGGGTGTCATGCTCGCCAACCACTGCCTGAGCAGTGGCGGCAGCGACAGCATCTTGGACTTCTGGCTGGGGTTTCCTTCCATCCGTTGTCATCTCGTATTGGAATACCAACCCAGTAGCCTAGTCGGCATCAGGCTCGAGAGCACGCGTTAACGCGCTCTGCTTTCACACATTTGCATTACTTGTAGATCTGGCCCTTGAGCTGCGTATCAGACTGTACTCTCTGTCCCTTCTGACGCGTAACAGGTTGTAATAGGGTAGGACAGTGAGGACTCAACGCCGTCATAAACGGCTTTTCGTTCAAAAACGAGGCTAGTCGAATCGGGAATCTCTTGCCGAGAATTGATATCGTCTCGACGATTTCTTCAACAAGACAATGATCTAAATACGCCGGCTTTCAGCCCGTCTCTTGGTGACTTGCACGCTCTCCTTAGAAGTAGTGGTTCGTGGACCAATGTCCGTTTATCCTCGCGTATACACTCTTCAATAATGTCTGGCTTCTTGACGCTAGAACCTTCTCTCCCTCAAAGCCTACACGTGTCGCTATTTACCGTCTTTGCTGAACAGCGTGTCTTCGCAAATTGTTTCCTTACGATCGTGTTATACTCCACTCTATTTATGTATAAAGCTAAGAATACGAGCAAGCCACCACGTGAATACTGTTGTGGCTTGATTGTAGCTACTCTGAAATTGACATCTCGTCTGGGTTGAACAAATTTGGTATAGGTTGTGCATCGAGCCGTTAGTCTGGGCCCAATTGCGAAAACTTTCCACGCCTGGGGCGCCTCAACCTGTCGTCTGGCGGACTATACCTATTGTCCCTTTGACTGTCGCTTCTTATCCCATTGCCGTGAACAAATTGCACACTGAAGACCACCAACTGTCCTCTTTACGTTTCCGCCCGGAAATTTCATCGAATACTGCCTCCCGTCGAAGGATATAGCTATCGTATAAGCCACGAACCAGGCACTCCCCGACAGGATTGAGAATCCATGCATGAATCTGTCAGTAGAGTCGGGTGTTATTCGGGCCACCAATCAGTATATTCTACCTTATGTGAAGAATTGCACATGGATTTTTAAACAATCTGATCCCTTCTGCGGTGGTACTCTCATCGGGGACTGAAGTCACTGTTGGTGACCTGCGATACTGTTATGCTTGGTATGCTACATATCAAGGTTTCAAGAAGCTTGTATGCTCCTGGTGTATAAGGGTCCAGGAGCATTGGTTACAGCCCAATGGCCTACAACGGCTTGGAGTCAATACGGCTGGCGATCATACCAGACGAATCCTATAAGGGCTTCGAACGAGGACGCAATGGCTGTATACAACAAAGTAACCGGTGTGAAAGTTTAGCAGAGTCCCGGAACCTCGAAGTGTCTTAATTCTGACAAAATTGGTTTCCTACTTGCTATTGCTAAGCTAGTCAATACATACTTTGCCTCTTCTGGAGTTCCTCGAATACTAGTCTCTGACTATCGGTCCCTAGCCTTATTTGACGACAACTGGAACGCGAAGGCTACTGGTCTTGATTCGAGGGTGGAAGTGGGCTTTAGTTGGTTGGACCAGGGAGACAACATAACTTATCCAGCCAACGGGATTGTCATGGTGATCTTGGCTGCCATCATCGCGGCAGTCTACGATACATTCTTCACTGCTCATCATTGATTGTCGAGCTGTCCACTAACTTCAATTGAAGGACTGCGGGTCATGGATCGCTGAAGCAGATTCTTTATGTTGGTATTGGATTTCACGTTATGGAATTTGTCCCCTTTTTCTACATCAGCTCTATCCTTTTCCTGCCATCTTTGAAGCCCTTGTGTTAGTTTTGCAACCCGATTAAACGTTTTCTTAGCATTAGATGGTGTATGCAGTAGTTATAAATGATGGGAAATTGTGGATTGATACTGGGTCCAGGACGACGTTGTATGACCTGAGCTAATTTGCGAGTATAATCTGACTATGGGTGGGTCACCGGCTTTGTGATCCATATTTCGCTTGTTTGAATGGTAGTATACCTTTCGAAACACTCAACACTCAACACTCATACTCGTAGCATGATGGACGCGGTCTTCTAAATAGTCGTAGTGCGTCATAGACCGAAGCTCGCGCTAGCCTAGCCGGTTTAGAGCCCTCCGCGCGACATCAACACGACTTGTCCAACCCACAATTTCATGATCTCATCGAACGTCTTTTCAACACTCTAACAACTTGCAGCTACCGAAGATGATATGCTCCATTCCCCACAGGCCTACTCGTCGACTGAAGCACGACATGCCGCGACCGTGACAATGAGCTACGAGAAACAACAAAATGGCATTCCCAAGCGACCCCTGGTCCCAAACATCAATACACAGTTGCCCAAGTGGGCCGGCAGAGTCAGTTCTCTGCCAAAGCTTGCGGGCACACCAGCGACGAATGGGTATTCTGCTCGTCGAAGAGAAGGCGCATCCGAAGGAGCTGGCGCGGAGGAAAGCTTTGCTGAAGACGGTGTTGCAACACCAGTCAAGCCCTTCTTGAGCTCGAACATTACGCCTAGATCAGGGTCAAGGAAGGCAAGAGCAGAAACCACGTCCCCAACATCAAATGGAAACCCAAACAGGACACCCAGCAAGCCTAGGCCTGTTCCGTCGATTGAGAACCGCCAGACGGCTACAGAGGATGCACGAACTACAAGTGGACTGGGCCTACGGGTTGCAAACACAGGGCGGAGGTCGCGGACTGGAAGCGTAAACAGTGACGGGCCAGGCTCATCTGTGTCTTCTAGACTGGTTCTTATGGAGCGCAACAACTCATCGACGAGGGTGGCCAGTCCAGAGAACGCGCCCAAGTTCTTCCATGCCAACGACGTGAAAGTGAGCGTTCCATCGAGACCTACATCTGATCGAGCTCTGCCGCAAGGCCGGTTGCCAGGATATGTACAACCCAAGGATGAGGACATCCCGTTTGTGGGAACCTCGTCCCTCAGCAACAGTCCCACTCCCGACGAGCAAAAGCCAAAGTTCTTCTACGCCAACGACGCCAATGAATTGAGGACTCCACCTGTCCGACTTGCCAACGGGAACCAATCGAATCGGCCACCACTACAGACCATATACAGTGCGCACACAGGCAATAGTCCAGAACGGGCAC
This sequence comes from Lepraria neglecta, assembly GCA_033220425.1. Taxonomy (NCBI): domain Eukaryota; kingdom Fungi; phylum Ascomycota; class Lecanoromycetes; order Lecanorales; family Stereocaulaceae; genus Lepraria; species Lepraria neglecta. The sequence continues at coordinate 575,361 of CM065650.1, read as the reverse complement.
CATCGCCACTCAAGGAAGAAGTTCTGCCTCAAAAACCCTTGGTCAGCAAGGCATCGCCTAGACGACATACTCGACTAGTCTCGAACGGGGCCAGTGAGCTTGCATCGCCACAAGGAATACCAAACGGCAACGCGAACCTTTCTCGAAGGTCTAGCCTCAATTCGTCAAAACATACTTACACGACCACCCATGGCAGATCTTCGAGTGTTAATTCAGCTGGCCCGAGCCCACCGCGAAAATCGAGCATCGGGCTTTCGGAAAAAAACCCCATCGAGCAGACCAGGACAACATCTCTCGTAGGAGCGAACGGTGCCTTACCGCAAAGTGTCAACCCTCCCGCTACCACCCCAGAGCCTCCTCAGCCCCAGGTCTTTTCCCAGCCGCAGAGTCCAACAAAGCTTCCGGCCGCTGGCCAAAGCAAGATCGATCAAATGAATGAGCTCGCAGCTAATGCTCGCCGCGAACGGAAGGTCCTGGATCTCGAAATCAGCAATTCTTCCCTTCTAGCAATAAATCGCACTCTCGAGCGTGAGATGCGTAAGCAGACCACTGAGCTACGTCGATTCCGGCGGCTAAGCCGCTCTGGAAGGCTCTCCGTTGCCCCTTCTCGCTCTGCTTCCGGCAAGATGTCGATGCTCTCCGAAGCTACTGATGAGCTTGACGACAATCTACTAGATTCTGATGATGAGCTTGAAGACCTTCTGTCTAACATCTCCTCAACCTCGGCGACCTCTCGTCCTTCATCTCCAACTGCTCGTGCAGCCCATGCTCGCTTCGGAGATCCTGAACGCGTAGAGCTCGACCTCGCTGCTCACCGTTCCCTTCTGCTTGATTCACAGAAGCTAAACGTATCAATCAAGCGCTGTCTCAGCCATTCAGAGTCCTTACTCGCCTCCGGAAAAAAGGCACTAGCATGTCACGCAGAACCTTTAGAACCCGAGAATCTAGAACCTCGGGTACTGACTCCTGATGAGATTGGAGATGAAACCTTCAATCAAGGCCAAGGCCTCCTTAGCCCGAGTCTCAAACATGGTATGAGTAATCCATGGGAACGGACCCTCGGGAGCATAGGGAGCCTGGATGAAGGGCTTTTGGATGAAGGGCTGGAGACGCCAGACCACTCTCGATGGGATCCGCCAAGCAACACGCAGATATCATTGCCTGATGGGGATAAACGCCACAATCCAGTGCTACCGGATGAGCCTACCACAGACACGACGCTGAAGCTGGACAATTATTCCCCAAACACGGATGCTCAAGAAAAAGACAAGAATCTTGAGCCAGAAAAACCATTACCAGTTCCAGCGCCCAAGGGAAAATATACTGGTCTTCATTTGGATAAGCCATTACCCATTCCCAATTTCGAGCCGCGCAGAGCGAGCTCGTTCTTATCACTAGACGGGCTGGAGGACGATGAACCTGATGTACCACTACCAGCCAAGCCTATCATCGAGGAACGATCACCAAGTACTTCCTCAGAAGATATCCACCCAGACTCTTACGCCGCCAGGTCAGAGCGAAACAAGATGAAACCTCCAGATCCGAAACCAGGCGAAGCTGGCTTCAGAGGTAGTATGCAAGGACTGGGGCATTATTTACAAGCATTTTCAATGTTTGGGAGACCACAGCAGGCCTGAAGTAACTACAAGGGAAGGAAGCATGATGTTTTTGGCGGTACATGGCGGCGGCGCTTGCTTTTGTTTTCGAGATACCCTTTTGATGTTATTTATAGATACTCCTCACTCAGAGAATAAGATACATTTAAACTAGGTCCCTTGATTCAAGCTCCGGAAGCAACACTTCCGACTGATGTGCCAGCAGAGCCCCGCTTGCCCCTCCTCGATAAAATGAGATTCATGCATGCCCGTTACCTCCTCCAATCGTATATCAATCCTCCACGCAGTCCCCTCCTTCACGAGCTAGGTTCTCGCCAATTTATGATCTCTGTATCATCGTCCTCCTCCAGGATTTCCATTGCACTGAGACCATAATCGAATTTGCGGGTACGCTCTGGGCTGCCAAAGGACGCAAGGACCTTCTCTCTCTGCTGGGGGTTCTTGATGGGGGAGGTAGAGGGTGATGACAATGCCGCTATCCTGACTAACGATCTGAACACCGAGTATATCCTGCCCTTGTCCCCCATCTTCCATTCCAATAGACGGCTTTGGCTCCAATTGCCCTCATTATCAATACGACAGAAGCGGAATGAGAGACCATCGGAAGCCGCGCCGTAGACGACAGAGTTCTGTTTTTGCTTGTCTTTTCTGTAGGCATGCACTACCCCCATGTATGCCGTTAACTGGCCAAGGCATGTGTCGGTGGAGTTGATCTTCTTGGCTTCGATGATAATTAAGTTGGTGGCAAGATTGGATCTCGTCTGCGATTCGTACCAGACTGTGTAGTCCGCATATCCGCTTAGCAGCCTGGTCTCCCCCCCGTAGGTTACTTGGCGTTGGAATTGCGTCTCGTGATGCAGTTCTAGGACTGCAGGGTCTTCTGGCTGTGATGAGGCTCGAAGCTGAGTGGTCTGCGTGTTGTTTTCCTCAAATATTGCAGAGATCAGGATCTGATCTATAATGGTCCGTGCGAATGCTTCGTTCGTCTGATGAGTTTCGGAGGTGACTGCCAAGATTCTGTCGATGTTGTCCGAGAGATACTGCGGTACTGGGAGTTCATTGATGCCAGCCCAGAGAATATCTTTAACCTTGCGCAAGTTGAAGATTTGACGTGCATCAGGAAGAGAGAGTGTCGATGGCGCAAGCTATTAACGTTAGTCATATTTTTACCAGTAGTACAACTATTGTGAAAAATTTACTGAGGGGACCGTCTGTTGTGTATGCTCGTTGAGTTCGATGATGCGGTGTTTAAGCTCGTTCCAGGCAATTTTATAGTCATCTGGTTCGGTGTCGAGAAGCTTTTTAAGATCATCAACGTTCAATGCTTGTTTCCTCTTCTTCAACTCAGTGGCCGCAGATTTAGTAGATTTAGTAGGTGCCATGACTGAATTTGAATGTTCAACTGATTGAAGACTGAATTTATTCGACTATGAAAAGATATGTGTCACAACCTAGGCATGAGCGCGGAAGCAGAGAATGGTAGCGATCACGTGACAGCGTGCTAACCGATAGGGTTAGGCCCTTAGCAAGCAGAGTTTTCACAGAGAGTAGGGGGGTCAGTGGAACTCTCTCTGAGTGCTCATTTGAAGCTTGAATGAAATAAGTGGCTGCTACAGTCCATCATCCCTTCTCTAGATCAATGCAGCGGCGCCTTAGTCAGCGCACGATCAACGTGGAAGCTTTAGTTAGGGGAAACTCTATATATTATTAATATACACCCCGAACTTAGGATTGCTGATTGCCATTGATGAAATTATGGGGCATAAGGTGTTGTTAAAGAAGAAGAAGCTATTTGCAGGTAGACATCCTTAATGAAGACAGTGCTGACTAAGCATGACTAAGCAATTTCCCAACAGCCATTTTCGTTCGGGAAGGGGAGCAGGGCCGCTTTAGAGGGAGCATCGAGGGAGCACTACATATAGGTGGGAGCCTGAAATGGATCCCATAGCCTTCGGCTTGAGCTGCCTAGATTTTGCCACTCCCAAAGACTCGAGGGCATTTACTCGAGGAAAATTTACCGTTATAATAATATAGGAGATATCTACAAAGATTCACTAATTTATCTGTGCAAGCATACCACTCGAGCTAAAGAATGTGCCTTGATAGGCTGGTTTCAACTTCACCTTGTAAATCGCCAATACTAACCTAAAATAATTTTCTTAGCTTGAGTCTCAACTTTCTCCCAACTTTCCTTTTCCACTCTACCTAAGCCTCGCCGGAATGCAACATCCCTATCCCATTCTATTAGCATAATATTCCGACTCGGGATGTGTCTGCACCCATCGACGTGTTTGAAACTCCCACAGTCACGTCCCGCCGTCACTTCCTTACAAATCTCATCAGCCTTTTCTTGGGCGTCCGAAGATAGTAGAACCAACTCGCCGGAGCGCTCTGACTTCTCATTAAAAAAGTGGAGAGGAACGGTGAGCATGCCGATCCGTTCTCCTATAAGAGAATGGATAGTAGCTTCGACCCAATGATTACTTGGCCAATCATGTCCATCTGTATCCTCTCTATCGGCTTTGTCTTCATCTGCTCCGTCTTCGTCTACCACAGCACCTCCTAATAAACAGTTCATAACCAACCCGAACATCGCTCCAGATATGCATTTGATAGTACGGGATAAGAGCGTGCCTGTGTCGCCACCTAGCGTCCGTTCTCTGGTAGCACCGGGATTGCGGCTACTTTCCTGCGCCCGCCTAAGAGTCAACACTGCTGTCTGAGCTGTGAAGTGCAACAATCCATAGTCCATGATATCTAATTTTGAGGTAGATCCAGCCGGCAAGCTAACACTCAGCTGATTTTCGTATCCATCCGTAACACCAAAGGATTCCAGAAGCACGTATATTTGCGGCTTCGCCAGCACCCCAGAAATAAACCCTGCAGGTCGCGAAGTGCAAGCCCAACTACATTCGGAGCTGTATCGCTTGGGCGTTCTACTACTGTGTTGTTATCGCCTGCCTGGGGGCGGCGTTGGGCTAGGGAAGTTATTAGGTACGTCGACATGGGTCAGTGCTAGGCCGCTCCTCTAGGGCTTGGACATACATATGATTTGGGCGGTGGCTTGAGCCATGGCGGAGCAGCCTTGTATATATATTCGTAGGGGTAGAAACAGTGGTATATTGGTGGAATAGGTGGAATTGGAGAAGACATCGCAATTTACTTCGTACTAGTATTCTAATTTGTATGTGGGGCGGGAAAGCTTCTCCGCGTTTCAGCTAGACTAGTGGTGCCAATGTTTTTTTCCCCCGCGTTGCCCATTAAGGACTTCGCCGAAGGGAGCTCCACTGGAATATCTCTTTCTACAACTACAGTATCTTAGCATTCTGGCACCCTTGAAGGAGCGAGAGTGTCAAGCGCCCGGCGAAAATGCTGTTACTCTGCATCCATGTTATCTGAGCCAAAAAAAATCGCTCGGAACCTAAAGCTGCTCAATGACTTCTGCTGGTAGAGGAAATCAAGGTACCATGAGATTTTTCGGAGATCTCCTATATAGTCTTGAACCCATCCACCCTTGATCCCCGTCTCGTCATTTCTCCTTTTGCGCAACCGCATGCGATGTCACAAATCGGTCTGTGCGCTCTGGGAGAAGCAACCCACAGCCCATGGCTTGAAGATGGGTCTAGCTACAAACAAGGCATGCTCGATCACGTGGCTTTCACTGGATTTCGAACACTCCCATCAAGCTAGCCAATCCGAATGTCGCAATCTCAGTTTTATTATAGCGAAGGACGCCGGATATGAGATTCCTGTCTCCTAGGCTGAAGCGGTAGAAGCCATCGCAGTATGATATTTAGCACCTAAGCTCTTTAGAAAAGCAAGCGAAGCAGATATATCATAGGTGTACCACGAAAATATCAGCAGGAATGCCCACGGCTGGCAAAGGCATCACTGCCGACGTAACCGGTCTTCTTACCCTCGCTCTGATCGTATACCTCGCCGTAGATCGGGTACGCAGCTACTACCGACTACGTGAGTTCCGAGGACCTTGGCTAGCAGTGACATCGAAGTTATGGATATTGAAATGTTTGTATTACAAAAATACACATTGGGAGTTGAAAAGAGTGTGCGAGGAATATGGTATGAGGTACTATGGCTGCTTTGCTAGAGACGAATACTGGAGAGAAGCTGGCTGATAGGTCTCTGCTTCGACATTTTAGGCCATGTTGCTCGAATTGGTCCTAATGATCTTGTTACGGACGATCCAGACTTACTGATCAAGATGAGCGCTGTACGCTCTCCATATTCCAAGTCGGAGTTTTACAGCGGGACTCAATTTGACTTGGAGCTCAACCATGTCTTTTCGGAGCGCGATGAAAAACGTCATCTGGAACTTCGAAGGAGACTGACTCCAGGGGTATGCAATCCTCGAGATGGACTGATAGAGAATATGCTGAAAAGTCATTACATCACAGTACTCTGGAAAGGAAAACCCATACCTAGAGGAAAGCGTCGACAACCGCATTTTGGACCTCATGCAATTGATTGATAAGGAACATATTTCTTTGGATAGCGATATAAAACCAATGGACTTCGCTCGTGTTGCGCAGTACTTCACCCTGGATGTCATTTCCGATGTCGCGTTTGGCGAACCCATTGGTTTCCTGGTCAGGAACGAAGATGTGAATGGATATTGCCATGTTGTAGAGAAAGCCCTGCCAGCCTTCGAATGGGCGGCAGCTCTCCCCATGGTCAACCAGCTAGTAAGGCTTCCAGGGTTGAACAAACTGGTCATGCCCTCTCCGAAGGACAAATCTGGAGTCGGGATGATAATGGGGTGCGTCTACTTTTAGTTCCTTGGAAAGCATCAATAAAGCTGACCTGGCTCAGATTTGCCAAAGATATGGTCAGCCGTCGCTTCGAGCCCCACAAAATTGACAGGAAAGATATGCTGGGATCATTTCTGCAGCACGGGCTATCTCGGCGAGAAGCAGAAACAGAGGCGACATTGCAAATGTCAGAACCCCCCTTCAAGTATACTTGACTGGTATAGCTACTAACCGCTTCACAGCATGGCCGGCTCAGACACCACAGTAATCACTTTAACCCTAACCATGAAAATCCTAAGAGCTAAACCCCCCTCCTACAGGTAACAGCTCTCCGCGCCACAGTCCTCTTCATAATCACCAACCCCCTCATCTACACCAAACTCCAACACGAGCTCGCCACCGCAACAGCAAACTCCCCCCAAACCTCCCCCATAGTCCCAGACTCAACAGCAAAATCCCTCCCCTACCTCCTCGCCTGCATCCGCGAATCCCTGCGTCTATGGCCCCCCTCTTTCGGCCTCATGCAAAAGGTCGTGCCCCCGGAAGGCGACACCATACACGGCCGCTTCGTGCCCGGCGGCACGCGCATCGGGCATTGTACCTGGGGCGTGCTACGGCACAAGGGGACGTTTGGGCCGGACGCACATGTCTATCGGCCCGAGAGGTGGTTGGAAGCGAGCGAGGAGAAGGTGGCGGAGATGACGCGCGCAGCGGATCTGCTGTTTGGAAGTGGGCGCTATGCGTGTCTGGGGAAGACGGTGGCGTTTTTGGAGTTGAGGAAGTGTTTGGCTACTGTATGTTTCTCTTTTCCCATCCATCTTTGCCTTTCCTTGATTACGGTTGTGTACTCCGGAGTGTATTATTTGCTGATTGGCTGTAGCTTTTTGCCCGCTACGATATCACTCTTGTCGATCCGACCAACCCTTGGAAGAGCGTGGCTGCCAATGGGATGTTTTTGCAGTCGGATATGTGGTTGCGGATTGAAAAACGTGTGGACGGGGGTGGGTTGAGAGGTGAATGAGCCAAAGGGGATGATGAAGCGGGTAGTCGTCATGGAGCGAAGAACAGTTACGAAGTAAACAGCCATAGCCAAACAGATAGTCGCGATCAAGTGATTTTCACTATAGAATGGAATTTTTACTTGTTACCGGAATCGACAAAGTAGCTATACCCATCTGATGATAGATCAACTGAGCTTGAGTGAAATACTGCAAGATGCGGTTGCTTAACAAGATATCAAGTATATGAATTTATATTGATGCGTGTTTTCTGGTGAATTCGACAAAAGCAAAGTTAACAAACATAGAACGAACCAGCACCAACACCCAATCAGTTCTGCAATCTGTCCCCTCCACAACCATCCCCCCTTCCTTCCCCTTCCCCATCCCCCTCCTACTTCGCAGGCACCAATCCCGCTTCTCTAACATAAGCGCTCTTAGTAGCAACCTTCTCCGCGAGCGCAATCAACGATTTACTCTGCAGCATATCAAAGATACTCATCTCCGCCGCCGCTTTCGCGAAAAGCCAATTGCGCAGCTCCACCGCCACCAGCGAGTCAACCCCATACTCAGACGTCGGCAGCGAGGAATCAATCTCCGCTTCGGGGATCATGAACATATCGCTAAGCTTGCGAGTGATGGCACCGACGACGAGGTCCATGACTTCGGCCCACGTAAACGCGTTTCTGAGGGAGTCCTTCAAAATTTTCGAGCCTTCACCGTCCTTGCCTTGCTGTTTAGATCCCGCGGAGCGCTCGTCGAAGGACGTGCCGAACTGTGCGTTGAGGGCGGCGAAGCGCGCTTCGAGGCGCCATGGGATGTCGTGCTGCGTAGTGGCTTCCAAGGGGCCGATGCCGGTGACGATTTGGCTGGCGGACTGGGTACGTTTGGGATCCCTGATGGCGGATTCGAGGATGCGCAGGACCTTGGCCTCTTCAAGCTGGCTGTAGCCCATACGGGCCATGCGCTCCGCGACGCCTTTGGTCTCGGCGACGTATCCGACGGATTTGACCCAGCCGAGATCGATGGAGATGGCGGGTAAGCCTTGTGCAGTGCGGTATCGCGCGAAGGCATCTTGGAAGGTGGCACCCGCGGCGTAGTTTGCTTGGCTGGCGTGGCCGGAGATGCCGATGAGCGAGGATAGCATAACGAAGAAGTCTAGAGGTTGGTCCAGGAGCGAGTGGTGGAGGTTGAGAGTGCCTTGCACCTTTGGGCGTACGGCCGCTTGCCAATTCTCGAATGTCATTCGGTCAAATACGCAATCCTGATGCTTGCTCTCAGTATTTAGTACTTATGAGGGTTTGTCTATTCCGCTTACCTGAAGAACCATGGCCCCTTGGATGACTCCTCGAATAGGTGGCATATTCTGCTGGCATTGCTTGATAACTCTTGTCAGGGTTTGATTATGAGTGATATCGCAGTCACGCAATGCCACTGTGCAGCCCGCTCTTTCAAGATTCGCCACGAAGTCTGGAAACTTAGTGCTTTGTGATTCTGCACTGCGCGAGAGCAAAATGAGATTCATGGCGCCGTGGTCCACGAAGAACTGAGCAAGAGAGCGTCCAATCCCGCCCAAACCCCCAATAAGCAGGTAAGAGCAGTTTGAAGAGAACCTGATTGGAGCATGCTCGGGAAGTACCTGGGATACATCAGTATTGAAGACTAGACTTCTGGCATTACAAAACTTACATTGACTATATCGTCAGAGCTCGCCTTGATAACTATTTTCCCCAAATGTTTGCCGGCTTGCATCACGCGGAAAGCTCTACCGGTTTCAGAAATGGGATATACTTTGATTGGGTTGACGGGTCGTATTTTCTTCTCATCCATCAAACGCATTAAGTCCACCAAAATCTTGTTCACTAGCCTCCCTTTTTCTCTTCCGAGGTGTATCAAGTCCACTGCGAAGAAAGAAGTAGCGCGTGTGAATGGTGCCATCTTGAGAGATGCGTTAAGTTGGATATCGCGTTTCCCGATCTCCACAAATCGGCCGAACGTTGCAATACACTTCCAAGTTTCTTGAAGTAGCTGGCCAGATAGCGAGTTCAATATTACATCAACCCCCTTTCCGTTCGTTGCAGCCATGACGCTCTTGGCGAAGGAAGCATCTCGACTAAAGAAAATGTGGTCTGGGCTAAGGCCGTAGGTTTCAACGAGAAAATTTCGCTTTTCTTCTGATCCCACAGTGGCAAAGATTTCTGCCCCAGAAAGCTGGGCAAGTGCTATTGCAGCTTGGCCTACCCCTCCTGCAGCGGCGTGGATCAATATTGTCTCGTGTTTTTCCAGGCGTGCCATCTCATAGAGGGAGTAGTAAGCCGTTACATAAATGACCGGAATTGACGCGGCAACCTCGAAGGCCATTTCATCTGGTATGCGGCTTACATTTGTCCAGTGAAGACGATTGTAAGTTGCCCAATTACCTCTTGTAAGTGCGCAGACTCGGTCGCCAACTTTGAGGCCATGTGAAGTAGTTGGCCCAACACGCGTGATCATACCGCTGCATTCAAAGCCCATGGTCGACGAGTCCAGTTGACCCATAGCTACCATTACATCCCGAAAGTTGAGTCCAAAGGCCTTTGGCTCGACTTCTACAAAGTCCTCGGGCAGATCTTCAACTGTCGATGGGATTTCTCTGAATACGAGGCTGTCGAGCAGGCCTGGAGTCTTTATGTCCATTTGTATCTCGCGTCCGGGGGTATGAAATGTCTGCGGCTCCGGCACAATTTTGGCAGCTGTGGCACAGATAAGGTCGTTGTCTGAACGGCTGTCTACAAATCTTGGGATGTATATCCCAGAATCTCGCTGCACGTATTCAAAGTCCATCACACCTTGCCTTTCGCGACCGTCGAAGGATTTCGCAAAGATGTCAAGAATGGCGCGAGTTCCAGCGCCAGAGAACGGTTTGTGAATGGGCTCGAGATCTAATGAAACGAAGCGCTTGGTACGGTCTTCGAACCTTAGAGTACGCAGGAGGCCGGCTATAACACCGGATTCGGGCCTTACGCAGTCCATCGCACCACCGAAAGATACCCACAAAGTTCCTTTTGCACTAGTGAGAAGACTCTGGGTGGCCTGAAACATCGCAGAATTCTCTTGAAGTAGTACTGATTGGTCGGTATTATCGATAAAGACACAAAACCTTCCGCTTGCGTCTGCTCGATTCAGAGTTTCCACTGATACCGCTGAGTGCGTGATGGTCTCCAGTGATCTTCGTAGATCTTCCATCCAGAGTTCTGGCGGCGGAGTGTCCGCATGGACGACTGTGAGTCCATACTGAAGTACAAGAGGATCTTCTTCCTTCGCTGTCGAAATGATAAGGCTGTGCGAGTATTTGTCTTCGTCCTCGCAGTCATGGACTTCTACATCCAAACCGCTGAATCCAGTCGATTGGAGAACACGGTCCCACATATCTATGCTCAGTGAAGGACTGGATTTGCGCTCCTCTTCTTCACCTAGAGAAGGATTTAGTAGGGTATTGACGTGAGCGATGAAATACATACTCAGCCACCATCCCGGTAGGGTTCCAAAAATGAGGAAAACATCCAGCGCATCTTGGGTGGTTTCGATCATTATTAATCTACCGCCGGGTCGGAGTAGTTTTCGTACGTTGGCCATCGTGTTCCTCATAGCCTTAGTTGCGTGCAGGACCTGACAAGCAATAATTAAATCGTAGCTTGCAGCCTCAAAAGACTGCTCAACGGGATCCGCTTCGATGTCAAGTTTCTTATAGCTGATCATATCGCCCCAAAAGCTAAACTTCTCCCTAGCTGTTTCAAAGAATCCGGCTGAAATGTCCGTAAAGTCGTAGTGAGCGAATTTTGGATTCTTGCCAGAGCCGTCATCACTGAACGCGTTCAAGACCGGCTGGGTGCATCCCCCAGTACCACCTCCTATTTCCAATATCTTTGCGCATGGATTCTCATGAGCAAAGAGCTTGATAACTTTGCTTATCTGTTCATACGAGCGTGGTACCCTCAAAGCCTTCTCGTAATAGTCATAGAGAAGTTTACCCTCGAGCATCAGCTCCAAAGGCGCAACTTCTTTACGAAGGATGCGAACAAGATTCTTACCGATGCGAGACACCATCTGTCCATTGACACTCTTGGCAGAGACCTTGTCGAAAAGCATTTCTTTAACACCTTCACTTGCCTTGATCCATTTGGAACTCCGAGGATCCAACTTGTTGCAGGCTGCTTTTTCACATTCCACTTTCATCCAGGCGTGCATGTTCTTGTGATGCCAGTCCAGATTCTGCACATCAGCTTCTGTCAAGGAGGTAAGTGCATCATGGATGAAGTAGAATGCAGCACGCTTCAACTCGCCAACCGTGGTGATTTCCGATGGATCCGCACGAGCGACTAACATTTCCCTGAGAGCTGCCGTGCGCATCAAGCTCAGGGAGCGGTCCCAATGCATCGTTGTACATATTCTGCTATTTTCGGAGCTTTTCTCGTTATCCAGTGATTCTCCGATAGATTGACAAAACAATCCTGCGACAGTCAGAACGGGATTGCTGCTGAGTTTGGACTCGTCTACAGTGGCGATTGAAGTTTCAAATCCACGGGAGTTATAGGAATGGAGGTCCACGAAGGCTTGATAGCGATGACCGACATCTTTACACATGTCTTGAGCCACGAACAAGGATTTGATAGACGTAGGGATCATCGCGCGATCTAGCTTTGAACCACTTCCGAGAAGAGAGGAATAAGAAGCTTGGAAAATTGAATCGAGAGTCGTCGGATGTAATATATGATCCTGTTGGAATCCAGAAGGCATTGTAGCTATTACGTTAGCAATTGATAGGGTGGTGACGGCTTGGTTCGGTCCGTATCGAACGGCTTCCAAGTTGTTGAACAAATGCCCGTATTCAATGCCCACTGATTTGAAGATTTTGCCAACTTGATCCGGACTCGCCTCTTTCGTGAACTTATCAAGTTTGCTTCGGTCTTCTATCTCAAATGTCTGTAGCACCTTTTTGCTCCACGCGGAAGGGTCTTTATTGGATTGCTTCATCTGCACGGAGATGGACCCCTTACAATGCTTGGTCCATTTGCCACTATGATCAATTGAGTCGACCTGGAATTCGTGTTGGCTTTGTGGATCTAACAAGTCCCCGCTAACGAGTCGAAGCGAAAGCTGCACCTCAATGCCTTCAGGGGTATCTGGAATTATAAGAGCATTCATGATTGTAATGTCTTTGAGAAGATACCCGCTCGTACGTTCATCGGATGGATGAAGCTGATGCATCGCTTCGATAGCCATGGTAATACATCCGGCTGCAGGAAAAACAATATCCGACTGTATGATGTGATCACGGACCCAAGGAATCTCGGACGGACGAATTATGTGGCGCCAAGTTGGTGCCATGGGGTTAGTCCCAAGCGCAAGTGAGCCCAACAAGTCATGGGTAGCATGCAATCGATGGCGATGCTCTCTGTTCAGGCGAGACTCGGTCCAGTAGGATACTGAGTGATTCCATGGATAAGAAGGCATGTCACAGACCACGCGAAGCCCTGAGTCGTTTTGCGGAAAATTCACTTTGCTCAAGTCCACGGGATAGCCTTTACTCAGTAGCGAACACACCAGTTTCTGCATAGTTTGAACAGCATTATTTCCTCTTTCCAGACAAGACCCATACGAGATCTCAAGCTTCTTGAGATCAGGCAAGCTCAGCGTCTGACGAATAGGCCCAGAGAGGGCACTGTGAGGACCAATTTCGATGATCATATCAATGAACTTCTCGGGGGCCTTTTTCTCCAATCCAGCACACATGTTGCGCAGCGACTGAGCAAATAAGACTGGCTGAACCATGTTCTTGACCCAATTTTCTGGACCGAGCTGTTTCGCAGATTGAATCAATTCTCCAGTGACTGGAGATGAATACAGGATGCCATTGAAGCTACCTTGTTGCTTGAGGTATTGCTGAAGCGCAGCCGTGTAGTCACCTTTTTGGTGTTCCATATGATGCGAATGATAAGCTGCTCCAACTTTCAACTTCCGAGCGAATATATTTCTCAGAAGTAACATAGTCTCCAATTCTTCTATGGCCTCCATATCTCCAGATATCGTGACACTTGAAGGGCTGTTGACACAAGCCAGGACAGCTTTCCCGTAAGATAATTTGGACAGGTAGGGTTCTACGTCTTCGCGACCAAGCCCAACAGCAAGCATGCCGCCGCGGAGCTGCAACTTTTCTTGAAATCTTGCGGTGAGCACTCCTCTGAAGTATGAAGTCGCCAATGCTTCTTGGAAGTCAAGAGCACCAGCAGCATAAGCAGCCGCAGCTTCTCCGCTTGAGTGGCCTGTGACAGCTGTAGGCTTAATGCCCCAATGTACTAGTAGCCGTACTAGACAAAGCTGGATGGCAGTGCATAGAGTAAGGCTCATCATTGGCTCGTTGACGCGAGTAGTCTTTGCATCACGCATGAGCTCATCTGTCCATGAATATCAGCATGGTTCTTGCCGTTATCCCACCGTGCATCCAGAAAGCACAGCGACTTCTAGGTGAGGTCGCTGAGACTACGGAATGCTTCCTTATCGCTAGAACGGATGGATAGTAAAGTGTCTTGAAGTCCGCTAAAAAAAAGGGTAGGCGTAAATCATAGACGTGAGGGGTGAACTCTGAGCACGAAGCTGGATGACAAAATAATGCAGGGGCTTACCAGTCAGGGACCATTGAGCCCCAAAGTGCTTGATACACTGGTCGGCTTCCTTCAAAGACGCCCGGAAAACGGGATAGACACTGACCAGCTCTCTTCCCATAGCGTACCATTGGGCTCCTTGACCATTAAACACAAAACCGAGTCGAGGCACCTTGGCTGAGTAGGTGGGAATAAATTTCTTGGCATCAAGGTTTTCAATGAGCTTTGGTAGACTCTGTGCTGAAGTTGCTGCGACCCACGGGAAGCTTGAGCGATGCTGACCCAGAGTATAGGCTAGGTTCTTAGCAAGAGCAGCGCTATCTGGTGGTACTTGGGAGCTGAGATATTCCTTCAGGTTTATGATCATTGCTTTCACGGCGTTTTCGTCTCTCGCGCTGAGCGTAAACACACGACAATCGCCTTCAACCTCTTTGTGAACGCCATTCGTAGCGTGACCGTTTTCTAAAACAGGCAAACTCGACGGGGGATTGAAGCCGTCCATGATTATATGGGCATTGGTGCCACCGTAGCCAAAGTTATTGAGTGAGGCTCGTCGAATCTGGCCTGCTGGCCATGACTCGAGTTGCCTTGGAACCTACTAAATTTAGAAGTATTCTAGGAGATAGTGTTTGTTCTCACAGTTATCTTTAGATGAGCCATATCAATGTCTGCATTGGGCGTTTCAAAATTGATGCTCGGAGGAATAAGCCCTTTTTCAAGGGCCAAAGCAACTTTGATCACAGCTGCAATGCCGCTGGCCGCTTCCAGGTGTCCGATGTTTGTCTTGATGGAAGAAACATACAGAGGGTTCTGTGCACTTCTACCTTTGCCGAAAACGGAGCCAATAGCTCTTGCTTCGACAGGATCCCCGGCTTTAGTTCCAGTACCGTGTGCTTCTACATAGCAAGTGTCTTGTGGATTGAGACCAACGTCACGATAACATGTCCGGATCAACTCTTCTTGAGCCGCCTGAGATGGAGAAGTGATCGTTGGAGTTTTGCCGTCTTGGTTTAGAGCTGAAGCCGTTATCACAGCGCGTACATTATTACCGTCGCGGAGGGCGTCTGAAAGCGGTTTGATGATAATAGTAGCCACACCCTCTCCTCTGCCGTAGCCCTCTCCACGGCTATCAAACGAGTAAGACTTACCGCCGGGTGCGAGGAATCTAACAACATGGTGAGCATTGGAATTGAGGGGAATGAGGTTATACTACCCTAGACATGACATTGCTATGAAATTATCAGGGTTCAATAGAACATTGGCTCCTCCAACAATCGACATGGCAGAATCTCCGGTCCGCAGGCTTTGGCACGCTAGGTGTAGCGCCGTCAGTCCTGTGGAACATCCGGTATCAACCGTAACGCTAGGACCTCGAAGGTCAAAGAAATGCGAAACCCGGTTTGAGAGCATCGCAGAGCCATTCCCCGTCAGACAATATCGGGGTAGTACGTCCGGATCTCGCATCATGCCATCGTAGTAATCGTGGAAGAAGGAGCCTCCAAATACGGAGGTCTTGGTCCCAGCTACGTCTTTCAGCGTCAAACCAGCTGTCGTACGTTAGCTCCGATGCGAGACATCCTGCAAGTTCTCAGATACCATTTTCCAAAACCTCGAAAGTAGACTCAAGCTGGAGTCGAAATTGAGGATCCATGCTCTAACATAATCAGTTGACGGTCTCTTCTGCTTGAAAATGTGCCTATGCTCGATCTTCCTTACATTTGCTACTTCAGAAGAGAAGTTAAAGAATGGTGCATCGAATAATGAAACGTCCTCTTCCAGAAAGTGTCCACCTAAGACGTTCGACTTCCAGCAATCCGTTAGCCCATGAATTACAGGTGGGGCAATAGAGCGTACTGACCGCGCCTGGCTTCTCACCCTTGGGATGATAAAATGCCTTAGCGTTGAATCTGTTCTGAGGGATATCTGACCACGCGCTGCGGCCATCTGCGCACAATTGCCACAGTCGCTCGGGGCTGGTGGCGTCACCAGGGCATTTACAACTCATGCCAATGATAGCTATGGGCATCGACACATTCACAGATGAGCGCTCCATCGATGTTCGCTGGGTTGTGTGATCCCCGTTGAAAAGGGGGTGATCTTGTTGCACAAACGGCGCCATCTTTGCTCATCGTATTAGAACATGATACATTAACACAGTACAGATCCTGTTTCAAAAGTAAGCTTCAAGGAGAAGTAATTGATCCAACTGTGTTCAATCATAGAAGTCTTCTTACATTGATGCAATACGTACTTAGCTCCTTCAATGAATGAGAATATGCTTGCCAGCCAATGGCCAATAGTATCACGCAGCCCTAGCCTCCCAATGCAGAGCTAGCTTGGGGACGAATAAGGCACGCAATTTCGCATTCATGACCATGCCGAAGGCCACTACCATTCGTGCGTCGACAAGTCCTTGGCGCCGGGCCTGTTTAACAAGAGTATCATAGACCAATTCAGTGAACGCCAACCAAAGTATGCGGAATGAATTCGGCCTAAGGAATTGACCAACAAAGGACAGCTGCAGTTCCTCGGAAATTGCTCCATTCGAGCTTGTACTAAGCAAATATTACTGTACATGAAAAGGTGCGACCCACAGCTGCATGCCCAGGGTTTGTCGGAGGGGTTCTCGGCAATGACCGAACGTGGTTAGTTTATTGTCACGTGTCTGTTACCTGAGACCACGAGAAGCAGGTTTTCGACTTGCATGAGTGTAAATGAGGGTACGACTGGCTTTGAAAAACGTACTATATACCGTATCTAGATTCAGGTGCGAGATAATCTTTAACGATCAGAGCCGTACCATGAAAATGGCAAGAAAATCGATCGGTTCATAGTAGGCCATTCTGCGTTCGATGATATTATCAACGATAGTGTGCATATAGTCTGCAAATACCTCGCCCAGATCGTAGTCATTCTGTTGTGAAAGACAGAACACATGGCCCAAAATGCAATCGGCCTGGCGCACAAGTCAAAACTTAGTATTTGGTAGTGGTGGCCTAGCAATTTTGATCCATGATGATGCCGAGTCTGTCTATTTGTTCAAATTGAGTCAATCACGGCTGGACCTGCCATCAATGGCATATTGGTCTGAACTTAATGGCAACAGAACCTCGCATACTGCGTAAATTCATCGTCTGCCATCAGCCTGTCCATCTCTTCTTCAACCAGCGAGATGAGAATTTCGAATCCCCCATTTGTACGTCGCGGCAGCACTACGCATCTCCTACAAATAGATGCGAACTCAGACTTCGGTGAGCGTATTGATTCTGGCTTGCCCTCGTTGTCAAATGCGGCACCAAAGTTGAGCTCAAACAATGGCATGTTCACCGTTGATGTGATACACAATCCGGTGCCTGCAAATGTCGCAAATGGAAAAGTGAGATGGCTACAGTCTGGGATGGAAGCCGCGAGCGTCATCGCCGAATGTACTTGCGCGGTGCTGATAGTGTTGAGTGAACTGCGGATCTCAGAAGCAATAGAGCTAAGGCCAATCAATGAAGACGTCACGGAAGCCAGGGGTAGGTATGTCGTGTTCATCAAGACAACATTTCCGATATAATCCGGAGGGCATGCGGCTGAGAAGTTCGCGCGGCCATCGAAGGTAGTATCAAGGATGGCAGCTTCATCTTGAGCGTAGATGGGGTCTCCTGGGGGAAAGCGAGCCTTGGTGATGGATCGCCAAAGAAACGCCATAAGAACGTCATTGGCGGTCACCCCAGTCGTGTCGCTCTTAGTTCCAGCAAGTTTGAGCTTGGAAAGAGAGGGACCAGACATGTAAAAAATGCTTGTCTCTGTTTTTGGAGGTGCAGCAGACGAAGAAGTCCCATTCAGTGATTTGGAAGCGTCCCTCACAGGGTCCACCCCTAAAAATCGCCATAGCTCGTCTGAGGCTTCAAGATATGCACTCTCATTAGGCTCATCGCCATCTGCGCTCCAAAGTTGTTTAAGAATATTCCTGTCCAGGCTCTCGGGGCTTACAGATGGCGGAGACTTTGCAGTCTCTGGGCTCTGTAGCTGCTGGCAGTGCTGTGCCCAAACCTGCATCATCTTCACAGCGGCTGCTCCATCCCCCACCGAATGATGTAGTCCAACGCTCAGAAAGCAGCCTCCTTCCAGAAAATTGGCTTGAGCTACCAGAACGGCGGCACCTGTCCCAAGATCGGCTATTAAGCCTGTCGGGAGTAGTACCTTTCCATCGAGCGAGTCATCTGGTAAGCCATCCGCCATGAGGTCGTCATAATCAAGGATTGCCGTTAGGTCCTGAAAGCGTAGCGGAACCGCGCGATCACTTGCAAGTGCTGGAACCAAAATCTCCAGCCTTCCGCGTCTTGTATCCTGCATATCAGGCTCACGGATTATTAGCGTCCCTGCCAGGAAGGGCATTTGCGCAACAGTCTTCGACAACGCCTCTTCCAGATACTTGTGAACAGTCCTAGGCTCCTGTTCTGGCTTCACGGGGAGACAGAATATAGTGTATGCGTAGATTCTAGGCATGATATTGTCGTAGGGGCTGAGCGGTATCCGCGTTGCAGACATCTTGGGCTAAGGTTGTCCGCAAGAAGCTGAGTGACTTCACAGCTGGGGTTCTCTTGGGATAGCAAATTATTAGCTGCATGCTTTCGGACGAGATGTTCGCGGTGTGCTTTTGTTGCTTTATAGCAAGCGACCTCGCGACTATCTCGGACGCCTCCTAATTCTGGGAATAAGCGGACTTCCGAACCCAATGGAATTGCCGCAGCCCATCACGATTTTCTCCATCATGCTGACTTTCAATCACCAGCCTGGCTGTAACCCTCAGAATGCATGAACCGGATAGATCCATCGAATAAGAATGGATGGGGATTGTGTCAGGCTGAGGATACAGTGTGACTGATTCCTGTTTGCTTTATGCAATCTAATCCAAGTACCTTACGATGAGGCGAGAGAAGCCATTGGGTATAGTCTAGTACACTAGGATTTATTCGCCTGGTCCAATAGCAAACCTAAGTATCGCCACTCCATAGGATCAAGTATTTCCATCGATAGTTGTAGGATGTGGTGATGTAGTGATTGGTGATGTTACAATAATCATGACGTCATGGGCTTGTATAAACTGGTGACCCTGATTTAGTCCTTGCTAATGCTCAAGTGACAACCATCCTTCATGTGCCGACGTGCCAGAAGTTTTCTCATTAATCCATCAAGGTTCAAATGGTCTGAAAATCTAGGAGATTGCCCAGTACTTAAGAAGTAGCTCAGAATATCGCTTGGAAACATTGCATTCTATGAAGGAGTCCTAGGTCTACGGCTGAGTATAACATCATTATGATGAGTTTTCACTTGACAGTCTTAACTTCATCATCATCATCATCGGCGTGCAACAGGTGAAGTCACCAAGCTGCCGCTCTCCTTCTCTGCTTAAAAGTCTGCAACCTCATTGTACCTCTTCGTTGTATGACTCCACTGCGTATTTCCGCTCATCTGGTATTCCAGCCCTTTCATATAGTCCAAAACCGCTGGAGAAGCTTTCTTTAAGTCACCTTCCCTCTTCGCAACCAACTGCTGATGAACCGATTCCCATTCCCGGCAGAGAATCCATAGAACGCGCTTGGATGCAGCAATACTGAGGTCACTTTCGTGGGCCATGATTTGTACGGACGAGCAAAGTGCACCGCCTTCCTTGTGGCCCTTTTTGGCTGCAGCGACCTCTTTCTCGAAGCTGTAGATGTCGTTGACAACAGAGATATGTTTAGAGCAGTTGCGCTCGACTGGCCGGACCGACTCCAAGTCAGCCAGGGACATCTGAAGTTGCATGGAAAATCGCATAAGAGCCGAGAGAAGCCTGCGACATTTCAGTTCCATAGATCTAATTTATGTTATTTTGCCCCGGGTTCTTACGCTTTGCCGACATCCTTCTCACGATATTCGAAATATGTACCGAGGCTCATAGACTCCGCCCGGGTGCGATCTGTCTGTGCTCGCATGAAAACGAAAACGGGCTCAAGAACCTCGTTAGCCATCACCTTGTCGTGTGCACGCATGCTCTCCCATAGGTCAAACATCATCCACTCCACTGGCACGGACCGATCCGGCATGGTATCGCCACGCATTATTGGCATTAATTTATTGTTGTAAATTGAGCCATCCTCGAAAGACAAATGATCCAGAACATCTGTAGCGGTCAGTTCTATCGCTAGTTCATTCCACTATGTGCTCACCATCGATGAGGAAGAGAATAGTGAGCAGTCGGCAAGCGAAATGAATCCTATCATCCAAGGCCATGGGAAAGTATAGACAGGTAACCCGTGAGAAACCTGCAGCCACGAACTTTTTCTTAGCTTTTTCGGTCTCGAAGTTCCAATTCTTGAGGAAGTAGCCGTCCACCTCTTCGGTGACTGGATCCACGAGACGATGACATTGATGCTGAAAGAGAGATGGTGGTGTTGATAGCGTTGGCGTGGCCGCTGTAGCCGGCTCCTCCACCGGGCCAGGCAAGATCAGTCGGGACAAAAACGAGATGATGTAGCTCAACGGCGACGACATCTTCGGACCTTTTTCCATATCTTTATTGTTGCGTCCTCTGGAGCGATACTGATATTCCATTGCAAGCAGAGACACGACTACTATCAACAAAGTTCCAAAGTGCGAGAGCTACGATGAAGTAGTAGGATAGGGCTGATTATTGACTAGCTGTATGCATGGATACTATTGTGGCTAGGAATTTTGATTAAGAGTACAGATGGATCTCGTCTAAGGATAGGAACTGGTCCACGGATTGCATTCTATCCATGGCATGACTGGCATCAGAAAGGCTAAGCACAAGGATCGGACGACGTCCGATTAGGATGTCTCCAGACAGACGGTGAAGTAAAATCCTCACACTTCAAATTTGCGGCAATATGTGTCTCGTCACAGTAGTGCCAAAAGCAAAGCTGTGGCCCAGCCAAAGAACTATGCCGCGAATCTTGTTGAGCATTTCGGGACCAGAAAAAGGAAGCGTCCATCCGGTACCCTTTACTCAAGCCTGACTTATTTTAGTCTATCTTTATCTGTTTATATACGCAGTATGCAGGCCTACAGATCACTGCTTGTGCTATTTTTGACACTTGTGTTGACTTGCTAGAATTTGAAATAGGATAAAGTTGGCTTGAAAAGGGCAAGAAAGCTTCTTCTTCTGGAGTCATCTAAGTGTTACGTCTATCATTCAGCTCAGTCGTTCAGGCACATGATGTATAAACTCTCGCTTCGTGAAGCCAAGGCGGCTTAAAAAACAACATGGATACCTGTAGTCTAGGTTTCTAGATTTTATCTGAGCCCTTTAAGGCAAGCGGCAAGGACAGCAAAAACTGGCATCTGTTCGCCTTCCTTCCTCCACGCACAAATCTAATTGGCAGAGACACTTTCACGTTTGATCCCACAAAAGCGTCAAAAACCTAAAGAAACCCAATCATGTGCTTGGTCGGCAAAGTTCACTTGTAACGAATTGGGTAGTTGAGATGCTCGGAGGTACCATTTACTGTCAAGTCCGACTTTCGGCACTTCTTTCATGCGGCAATTGGAGCCCTAGTTCTCACCAATTCAGCCGCTGTCCAGCCAAGCCACACCCTGGGCTGCAGTTTGTCTCATAAGGCTATACAACTTGTATGAATCTTTGAAGAATTGTCGAAGTGGTCCAGCAGACATGGATACTTCCAGCCAAAATCAGGACGGCACTGCCACTCTGTGGTCAACCAGTGCGTACTCCTCGCGCGGCGCATTCGCGTTGTTATTCATTGGTGCAGTAAGAAATTCGAGTTCTCGATCTGTCTGAAGCATGGCTTATTGTTTCCGTTGGTTTTCAGATCGTTCTCCGCTTCACCTATTATGTTGTTTACAACCTCTTTTTCCACCCTCTAGCGAAGTTTCCCGGTCCTCTTCTGGCAAGAGCATCCCTGGTAAGGCCGTTGTCCCTTCATAAGCAAGTTATCTGTGCCACGGAAGCTCGATCAACCCAGTAGCTCATGAATCTCGAAGCTATGGCGATTTTGGTTCTCTCAGAGCGGCCGCTTCCATCGCGTGATCGAGCAGCAGCATTCGCGCTATGGTACAAGGAAACAATTTTGGCCGCAAGGTATTCTTCTTACAATTATCAGGCCCTGTCTTCCGCGTCTCCCCCAACGAGCTCTCCTTCGCTTCCGCCACTTCCTGGAAATCGATCTACGGCCACCCGCCCAAAGGCAAGAGCACCCTCATCAAAAGCGAGTTTTACGATATGTATGGCTCCGGCTATGACTCTCTGTGTATCGGCAGCGAGCGAGATCCTCAGAACCACGCACGCATGAAGAAATCACTATCCGCTGCTTTTTCGACAAAAGCGCTTATGGAGCAGGAAGAGATCATTCAGCGATGTGTCGATGGCTTTGTGGACAAAGTTGGGCATGAGAGCAAGTGCGAAAGGGGAATCAATGTGAGCGATTGGTATGAGATGATCGCATTCGATATTCTGGGGGAGATGGCCTTTGGGGAGACATTTCACTGCATTGAAAATGGTTCGATTCGTCTCATTATCGGGTTCTGAGTACTTAATGCTGACTCTCGAGTTTCGGCTAGAGGAGCCGCATTTCTGGATCGAACTCCTTACCAAGCACCTTTTCTTCATTACTTTGATTGACAATCTCCGTCGGGTCTCCCTTCTTCTTTCTATCGGCAGGTTCTTGCTACCCAGATTCACGGTTGGCGTACGGGACAAGCACAGTGGTTACAGTAGGGCGAAAATCGACAGGTGAGATGCTTTACGAAATCCCAAATTCGGACCAACTTTAGTTGTCAACTACTTATAGGAATCAAACAGACGCCTCCAAAGCGTATCCCCCCGGAAAGATATCTTGACCAACGTAGTCGATAAGGTCAAGGGTGGCGAAGTCTCGCAGGAAGAATTGACCGCCCATGCATCGACGCTCGTGTAGGTGATTGGAACTCCCACAAGATTTGCGATTAGCTGACATGATATGACCGCATGTACAGTATAGCTGGAGGAGAAACAATTTCGACATTTCTTGCTGCAACAACATACTACCTCTGCAAGACCCCTGCCGCCTATCGTAAGCTTCAAAACGAGATTCAAGCTCGGTACCGGTCGTATCAAGATATTGACGCCGCGTCTGCCCTTCAATTACCATATTTGCAGGCAGTGATCCAAGAAGGATTACGGATATTCCCGCCGGGCTCACAGGGGTTCCCGAGAACCTCTCCTGGAGTGGTGATTGATAATTACTGGATTCCAGCCGGCGTCAGTATTATCGACCCTTTAATCTCCAGTCAAGTGGTCATTGTGCAATGGTAGACTGACAAATAGGCTTTGTGGCAGACCGAAGTGTACACTAGTGCATGGACGGTAACACATGACCCCCAGTATTTCCATGACCCTGAGAAGTTTCTGCCAGAGCGATGGCTTGACCCTGACTGCACGGATCTCAGAGAAGCAAGCCAGCCATTTTCTCTAGGCAGCAGAGCATGTCTTGGCAGAAAGTCAGTCATGCTCTTTCTCTTCTCGCAGTGTCATGAAACTGCCGTTTTAACCTCAGCGCTGATCACAACAACTCTGTTATAGTTTTGCCTTAGTTGAAATGAGCCTGCTTCTATCCAAGATTCTGTATAGATATGATCTTGAGATCGTGAATACGGAGCTAGACTGGGAGAGGAATTGTCATATGCATGTCAATTGGTGGAAGCCAGTGCTGAATGTAAGGTTTTTGGAAATTAAAAAGTGATGTGAACGATTGATTGCGTTAGTGTGCGAGGATCACATCAAAGAGAACTGAAAGAAGGTCGAACGAAAAGGCCATCCATGCGGCATTCGGAGACCTTCTGCATCATAAGCGTTTCTCTTGTAAATTAAACCAGCTGACTCTCCTTGGTGTCCTGCCGTTCTTTCTACATAGCAAATATATTATGTATCTTTTTTACATATCATGAAATTGTGGCGTTAAGCAGGCGAGTGCGTCCTAAATGGGCAACCTCCGATGTCAGGCAAGCAAGCACAGCATATATGTACCGTAGTGTCTTCTGAATGTAAACAGAAGCACTTAGATTGACATTCTTCGCAAGGATGACGTCCATAGAAATCAATTTAGAAGACATACCATCATTGGAAGGAAAGATTGCCATAGTGAGTGGTCAGTATGCTTCTACTCTGCAAAATCTGTGGTTACAAAGGCGTATCATCATTGTGCAGCAATTTACTGTACATGAGGTAACATTTGGTCATAATTATTGCAGGTGGAATTTCCGGCATTGGGCTAGCGGCAGCGAAGATCCTCTCTTCGCGCGGCGCCCGAGTCTTCGTCCTTGACCGCAACACACCACAAACAGCCCTACCACCGGGTCTTGAATTCATTAAATGCGACCAAAGCTCATGGAAAGATCTCTCGGCCGCTTTCAAACATGCCCAAAATGTCGACATTGCAGTTGCCAATGCTGGCGTGTCGGAGGAACGCAATTACTTTGACGACACCTTCGACGAGGAGGGCAACCTGCTCGAGCCTTCTCGCGCTGTCGTCGACGTGAATCTCGTTGGCACCTTCAACTTCTGCAAGCTGGCTCTGAGTTCAATGAGGCGCCGTGGCGTTGGCGGGAGTATCGTCATAACCTCAAGTGCGACTGCTTACGCCCCGGAGCATTCGCTACCCGTTTATAGCGCGTGCAAACTGGCAGTAAGTAGCTGCATTGAAGCATTCATGATAGAACGTGATCGGCTGACCGTCCCTATTTCTGCAGCTAGTGGGTCTCGTAAGGTCTCTCCGCGCTGTCACCCTGAAGGATAACATCACAATCAACACCGTAGCCCCTGCAGCCACGATCACTTCTCTGCTCCCACAAAACCTCGCAGCGCCTATTATAGCAGCTGGGCTCCCCGTGAGCTCGGCAGATTTCGTGGGGTTGGCTGTGGTATACTCGGCAGTGGGGAAACACCCCAGACGCGTGGAGCCGTACGGCAAGGACACGGATGAAAGCGATGGGCCTGGGCGGTGGCACGGACGAGGGATTCTTACCCTTGGGGAAGCTTACACTGAGGTGGAAGGCCCGGTGGCGGATCTTAGGGCGGAGTGGTTTGGGCAGAAAAATACTGAGCTGACGCGGCTACAACAGACGATGACGGACTTTCGATAGGGATGTGAGACGAGGAAGTCGCAGATAGTGGCAGTGGCAAAATGAGATGGTTCACAGCAAGTGATAGGACTCGGTCTCCGGGCTTCAGATGCGTGAGTCATATCATGCCACATTCCCTGTAGGACAGGGCTGAATGTGAATACATCTGTTATTGCGCCTTCGCATCCCAGGCTGAATTATTTCATTCTCAAAAGTCACGCTTACTCGCGCAAAGGTCCTAAAAGTCTGACGACGAAGTGCGTCGACATTTTGAGACCCCACCACTAGCATCCGACCCCAAGGTCAAGCCCGAAGAGATGACCTGCATGAAAATTTCGGTACGTGTGGTTCGGGCATTGCAGGAAAAGGCTCTAGCACGACCAAATAACCCAAAAGGGTCATCAACCGAGGTTCGTCCTATAGGCCAATTTGGAAAAGCATCAGAATGAACGGTTGAAGGCCCTTTTCTTGTGCATCAAGTGTCTTTCAGACCTGTGCAGTTGAAACGGAATTTTCAGATCCGTCGTTACGGATCACCATGCTGTCCCTAACTGTCCCATTGGTGGCACTCACAATCGTGTTCTCCCTTATGCGCGCCTACTCCCTCTGGGAATCTCGACGAGCGGCAAGGAAAACAGGACTTCCTTACACTTACAGCCCTGTTCACGAATTGGAAACCTGGGCGTATATCACCAACCCGCTGCTACGATGGATGTACCAGGACTACCTCATGAAAGGTCATGGCTGGCCGAGGTGGGCCCGTTTTATGGTCAAGGATTGGATGTACGAAGATAAAGGTCGTGCCCATGAGGAATTTGGCGACGTTTTCTTGGTCGTTAGCCCTGCTGGTATGATTTGCTATACAGCCGACGCGCAGTTGGCTCTAGATGTGTGCACGCGGCGGAAAGATTTCATTAAGTCGAGGGAGAAGATGAGTATGTTTGCAACCCCAGACGTGCTCCTGTTTCTTCTGCTGACCTGAATTTAGAAATGATTGAACCTTTCGGTCCGAATGTTGTCTCTAGTGAAGGCAATCTTTGGCGTTTCCATATCCGTATTACAGCTCCTCCATTTGGAGATGCTGCCAACCGGCTTGTTTGGGCTGAAACAATCCGTCAAACCGGGTTTCTAGTATCTTCATGGTCTGTGAGCGAGTCAATGGCTCTGAAATCAGACATCTACCTGCTTGGTGTCAATGTAATGGCATGCGCTGGTTTTGGTAGGCGAATCGATTGGACAGACAACAGCAAGGCCGCTCCAGAAGGCCATGAGACGTCACTCGTCAATGCTATATTTGGTGTTGTATTGTATCTACCGTATATCTTGTTGCTGCCCCAATGGCTGCTCAAGCGGTCGCCGTGGAAAGCTGGATATACGGCGTACAAAGAATTCGAACAATATATGCGTGAGTTCATTGCTGTGGAGAAAGCGAGAATTGCTTCAGGTAGCGGATATGAAAGCAAGATTAAGGGGAATCTGTTAACTGCCATGTTGGCAACAAGTGCGGATGAGGAGAAGAACCTGAAGCAAGGGGCACAGAGGACTTCGTTCAACGACGACGAAGTGCTGGGTAATGTTTTCATGTTTTTCATGGCTGGTACGACGCCCCTCGATTGTTCACTTGAAAAGATGGGAGTGACTGTTCATAGGTTACGACACGACCGCCAACACCATCATATTCGCCTGCGTCACCTTGGCTCTAGATGAGGACCTACAGGAGCAGGTGATAGGAGAGATTGACAGGATATTCGAAGAGGCGGCCGCAGAAGGCAGGGAAGAGCTCTCATATACACACGATTTCCCCAAATTTAAATACATGCTAGCATTCATGGTAAGCCCTTTCTTCCCTCACGCCCCTCAAACCCCTGACGCCCCAAAACACAACAGGCAAGATCCAACTAACGCACACCTCTCCTTCCTCCTAACAGTACGAAGTCCTCCGCGTCTATCCCATCGTCCTCCCAATCGGCCGCATAACCCCCTCCCCCCAACACATTGCCCTGTCCCCCAAACCCCCCTCTCCAACAACAAAACCCACAACAACAACAACGCACATCCTCCCCCCCTCGTGCGGTCTAATAATAAATAACACCGGCATCCACTACAACCCTACCTACTGGCCCTACCCCCACACCCTCTCCCCATCCCGCTGGCTCTCCCCCCACCCAAACGTCCACCACCCCAATACCACCACCACCACCATCACTACCAACACCACTCAAAGCTCGCCCGAACCCTTCACGCCTCGCCACATCCGCGGCACCTTCCTCACCTTCTCGGAAGGCCCCCGCGCCTGTCTAGGCAAGCGCTTCGCGACAGCGGAGTTCGTGGCGTTTTTTGCCACCGTGCTGGGAAGGCATCGGGTCAGGTTGGGGAAGGGGGTGGAGAGGGGGGAGGTGGAGAGGTGGTATAGGTGTTGTAGTGCTGGGAGCCCGATTACGTTGGCGCCGCCGGGGGATGTGGCGGTTAGGTTGGAGAGGAGGGCGGGTGAAGGGGTGAAGGGGTAGATGCTTGAGAGGGAAGGTTGAGTTATTTAGGCAGGTTATGGACGGGTCCTTTGAAAGGGAGTATTTTCATTAGCAAATACAAAACTTCTTTCGTAGCTTTTTGGAAGGGTTCAAGATGCCTTCGGATCTTCCGCCGGCGCTCAAAGAACGTTCTACCACTTTACACCCAACATTGTCTATACAATGGAAGAGATGTTGTTTTTATGTTACGTTTGAACTTTTTTTCTTTCAATAAAAGAGTGAGTGAGTGAGTGAGTGGTCTGTTGTCGGTTCTTTCAATATCGCCTCTTTGTGAATGGAAGTGATGGTTACGTATACTTGTTGATGCGCAAGAAAATGGGGGTTTTGGGTTGGGGGGGTATTGCAAGGTGGTGATGGTTGTTGTATTCAGCAATACTGTAGGCAAGGGGATGTTGCTAGATTCAGCATTTGTTGATAAAGGGACGGTTTTGGTTTTGGTTTTTTGGTTTTTTGAGGGTGTATGGACTTTTTCGGAATTTCCACAGGTGGTGCACTTCCTGGTGGATGCTCAACGATATCTTGTTTTCTTTCGTTCTTGGTGCTCTTACCGAGCTACGTGAGGGATTATCCCACCCCGCTGCCGATGCTGAGAAATTTCGCTATCGAAGAGCGAGGAAAGGCAAACGCCTATCGAGAAACCTCTCTTACAAGCACTAATCTCTCCTTACTCCCATCCTCTCGCCCCCATTACAACCATCAAACCTCATACCCCTCCAACTCCTTCTGGGTCCAATCCCACAACTCTCCAGCCAGCTTCTCATCATTCGACAACTTATCATGCGTCCCCGGCACCCCCACAGGCTCATAAAACCCGCCATTAGTAACCTTCCCCTTCTCCGCCGTCGCCGCCCAAAGCTGATTGCACGCCCCCTGTTCCAGCGTCACCATCTTACCCACATTCGTCACATACACGAGCGCCTTGTTCCAAAAGCCTAAATCGCCCACCAAGCCCGTGTTGATAACGCCCGGGTGCACGGACGTCGATGTGATGCTCGGGTATCGCCGTGCCAACTCTTCAGCGTAGAGGATGTTGGCCAGCTTGCTCTGCCCGTAGCGGATCCAGTGGCCGATGACGGGGAATTCTTGCTTGGTGCGCAGGTCGTTGAAGGCGATGCCGCTGGCTGGGTGGCCTTTGAAGCCGAGGGAGGTGTTGCTGACGATGCGCACGTCGGCGTTGGGCTGGGCGGCGGTGCGCTGGAGGGTGGGTAACAGTAGCTTGATGAGGAGGGCGTGCCCGATGTGGTTGGTGCCGAATTGGATCTCGTAGCCGTCGCTGGTGAGGGCCGGGGGGTGGGCCATGATGCCAGCGTTGCAGAGGAGGATGTCGAGGCGCGGGGATTGGGAGGTGAATTGCTTGGCGGCTTTGGAGACTGAGGCTAGGGAGGCGAGGTCGCATTCTAGGAAGGTGATTTGGGTGTCTGGTTGGGCGGCTTGGACCTCGCTGATAACGGCTGTGGCGGTCTTGGAGTTGCGCCCGCTGAAGTAGATGTGGGCTGGTTGGTGCTTTACGAACTGGAGGACGGATTCTTTTCCGAGACCGGCGGTTCCTGTAGTGTTTGTTAGTGATTTGGGATGTTGTCGCTAAGTGAGGGTTGCGTACCGCCTGTGACAAAGACGACTTTCCCAGCGAGACTGGGGATGTCGGTTTTGGGGTTGAATTTGACGCCTGTCATGGTGGATGGCTTTGGCGAGTGGTTTTGCCTGTTGTTGTGCTGGTGTGAGATGAGAAGAGACGGGTAGGAGAGGACGGGGTGGAGTTGGAGTAGAGTGAGTAGAGGTTCTTCGTAGTGTCACACTGTATGGAATGAGATTGGAGTGGACACGTGAACGTGAGGTCCTCTCTCGGGCTTAGGTCGGGGCAGTAACTGTGCTATGCCATTTGATTCGAATTAGGACCCTTTTCGGACATGCTCATCTTAGCCTGATTCGGATCTATCCCGCCCTGCATTCGGGGTCCATGCAGGGCCCATTCAGGGTCCCTCCCTCCGTATCATTAGTGAGTTATTATGCTGCGAAGATCTCTCCCATTGCAGTTTTGTTTGCGATAGGGAGCCCCGCTCTTGCATCCTTCACTGCCCATCACTCTTTAGTGAATTACATAACGGTATAAGGCAGGTGGCAGATCGGCTAGGAGGATTTATGCGATGGTCGAGAGATGCATATAGCACGCTACGATCATTTACAGTAGTTGCTGGAGATTCAGGCCCCCCACACCATGGCTCGGTGCGGCACGATTGTTAAAGCCCCCTCGGCCCCGTGAACTAGAGGTGCTCTATACTATAGAAGCTAATGTTGTAAAGAAAGCGAAAATCATATCGGCGACCTCTTGATCCATAGAGTCACGACAATCTGATTAGGCTATCAGCTCACGCACACGTGTATCTATCTGTTCTCGATTCTTGATCCCTGCGCGCCTCCTTACCCATCGCCAAGGATTTTCTCTAGCGATGCAGATAGGTTCTCGCCTAAGCGCTCACTCGCATTAGTGCTGACCATCTACCAAAACACATGCTGACAGCCCTTCTTCATCACGAACCTTCCTTATCGATGCCCAATCGCGACAGCCTTGTATTCGTTGGGCATGGTAACGGTACCCTGTCTTTTAGCTTGCCCTAGTAAAAAGGCGGTATAGACCTGCGTCATCCGCATATGCCATGTAAAGTGCCGAGAAATCCGTGACTAGGAATAGTTAGTTCGTCAGGCTTCGCTGGAAGACATGCATAGCGGAAGCTGGTGGGAGGATCTTAGCCGAAGGAACCGGGATTTTGTCAGCAATATACGGGCATGGCGATTCCCTTGAAGCCACAAACCACCCCCTCTCTGGAGCCATATCAATTATCGTGCGGATGCAAAGGATTGACCGGCCTG
Organism: Lepraria neglecta; assembly: GCA_033220425.1. Taxonomy (NCBI): domain Eukaryota; kingdom Fungi; phylum Ascomycota; class Lecanoromycetes; order Lecanorales; family Stereocaulaceae; genus Lepraria; species Lepraria neglecta. The sequence continues at coordinate 544,835 of CM065650.1, read as the reverse complement.
CCAAAACGTTACAGTTATGTTTGCTACCCTGCGATGCGGACCGGATGAGGAGCCCTTGGTAGCTATCCAGCAGACGAACCAGCTTCCGGCTCAGGGTCAGGGCCATCAACACCAAGCGTGCTATCAGTGCCGCGAGAAAAAAGTAAGTTTTTTTTATAGCTTTTGCAGAAGCATAGCCTATGACTTTAGAGTCGTCGTTCTGCCATTGCTGACCCAATCCCCCCCATAGCTCAAATGCACCGCTCAAAAGACGGGTTGTGACCGGTGTGTTGCCCAGGGTATAGTCTGCACATTCAGGCCGCCCATTAGGCGACGAGACAGTATATTGCAACAGAAGCGGGGCGGAGGTACGGCCTCTATGCGGCGAAGCGAAGCAATAAGAACGCCTACCCCAAGCAAGAATGTAGCCCCGCAAGCTTTGGCACGAAAATCCAAACCATCACCGACCAACAATAGTAGTGGAACATATGGAGGATCCACGCCTGGCCTTACGAGCGATAATTCCTCCATTTTCTCAAGTATTGGAAGGCTCCCAACGCCGCAAGGTAACGGGCAATTTCAAGGGACTCCCAATGGCGTGTGGCGGATGTCGTCGATGGGATCAGAAAATGCCACGATGGCACCAAATCTAAATGGGACAGATTTTGACCTGCCCCAAACAAAGTCCCTAAATAGAATAGAAGACTTCTCCAGCGACGCAGACTTTGATGCTTTCGGGCTTGACCAAGATGACGACCGGTTCAGTGATATCATGGACCTTGATCTCGGTTTCCCGGATTTCATGACTAAAGATGAGCTTGAAATATCAGCAGTCGGGAAGCCCTCCGTCCTCGAGAGCGGCGACACAAGAGCCGTAAATTCGCTGTTGCCAAGCCCACAGGGTGTCCAGGTCCATGCCTTCCCTCCCGGGCCTCCCCAGCCGTCATGGACGAACTTTGAACGCTCCGACAGCACTTCATCCAATTCCCACCACTCGACAAACGAAGCGAAGACTACCTTTAGCCCGAAGCCGATGCAATGCGACTGTCTCACAACCACTCTTTCGCTGCTCGAGAAGGTGCACTTTCGAGAACCTCATGCCAGCGTATCCACACTGATCCATCTGCTGCACGAGTTCAAACAATGGATTAATTTCTTCAAGGGCGTGGCAAGCTGTACAGCGTGCAAATCCGTCACTGACTCATTGATGCTACTGGTCGTGGTCTGTGAGAAACTAGCCGACTCTTTCAGGGTGGTTTTGAACGTGTACGAGAAGCTCGCCGAAGCCATGAGCGAGACTTCAGGGGGCACGCCAGAGGCGCGCATGCTCAGTAGTGAGTATCGAATCGACTCCGTGGAGGAGTTTGCGTGTCTCTTCAAGTCGCTTGCCCTACGGCATCTTCAGTCTCTTCACGTTATAACCCTGTCTTTGGATAAGAAAGCCGTCCAGGAGAAGCTCACGACGCACCATGAATTATTACAGCGGCTGTATGACAAACATCGCGTGATGAAAGAAACTCTACGCCAAGCTCACCTAAAGGGTTCCTAATGTCCTCTCCAGAGGCCGCAACTCGAACGGCGGTGCAGTATTAAGAATCAGAGCTTCTTTGTTTCATACTTTAGATTCATGATAAACTTACAATGTTTAATCGGGTTGAATGAGTTGAAAGGCAACTCTTTCTATCTAAAGTACCAGATATTACAGAGGAGCATTACTACTGTCGTCATGAGTCGCTGACAGAAGAGATAGCAATGTCTAATGACGTAGGTAGATCTGATGATAAAATTGAGACATACTGCGGTGTTCACAGTGTGCTTACTACCCTCTTGCATGAATCCTGAATACATCGGTATCCCTTTTCTGAATCAAGGCCACTACCTAATTCGTTATCTTCTGGCTACATTGCGTTGACGAGTTATCACTTGGGCTATAGATACGATTTTCTTTCAGACTTTGGACAGTCAGCTTTCCCAAGGATTCCCTAATTGGTTTACTTCCCCTTATTCCAAGAATTTATCTATGTACCGTCCACATACACATTTTTCTCTAGCAGTAGTGTCTTCTTATCGCTAATCTCTCAAGCCAAGCTTGACAAAACACTTCCTAGGCTGTCTCGTCACAGTGACTCCCTCAATCGCGTCATATCCTCCAAGTGGATCAGGTACCTCCTTCAACTCAAAACTCAACAGCAGAAGTATAATCATAATCCGCATCTCCATCAGCGCGAGCTTCTTGCCTAAAAGAAACAAACCAGGTTTATCAGCTATGACTCTAGAGTATATGATGGGGACAATCACTACCAATCCAAAGACATACCAAAACACCCCCTCGGCCCAGCTCCAAAAGGCAGACTCGGCCCCGCGTTAGGATTGAACACCACCCCTAACTCCCTATCCCCGTCCCCATTTCTCTCCAGCCACCTCTCAGGCTTGAAATCCCGCTTCCCCCTCGACTCCCACTCCCTGCACTTACCTCCCGCAGCTTTACTACTCTGGCTCCGGCTCTCTTCATCAACGTACAGCGTATCGTGCAAAAACGACGGCCCGCACGTCGAGCAGAGAATCGAGCTACCCTTGGGGATACGGTAACCCAGGACTTCGCAATCGACTTTTGCGACGCGCACGGCGCCGGTGGTGGTCCGCCCGCAGCGGAGCATTTCTGCAATTGCGGCATCCAGGTAGGGGATGTCTGCGGCCATGAGTTGATCTGCTGAGGGGATTTGTGTTGGGGATGCGGAGGGAAGCGCAGTTTGGATGGCGCGGTGGAGGCGGTTCTGTATGGTTGGGGAAGAGGCGAGGTATTTCAAGCCCCATGTGGTGGTTGTGGCGGTCGTTTCGTGGCCCGCGACTGTGAATATGCACGAGTAAGATTGTGCAATATTTACATCTGGATCATATGAGAGGCTAACAACTTACCTAAAAACATGAACAGCTCATCGATCATCTCACGTTCATCCCCTCTACTACCGGGTTTCGAATCGCGACCCTCCTCCTTCGCCAACTCCAACGCCTCCCTTCTCAACACATGCTCCATAGCCGAAGCCGGGCGGTGCAGAGCACTTTTCGGGTTCCGAACAAACTCATCACGACACTGCCGTACAAGCTCCTGCATAGTCCGCGTTTTCATCGCATTAGCCTTCCGATACCAGCTCCTCTGACGCATAAAGAAAGCATACACCTTCGGAAACGGGGAACTCAGTATCCCCGCCACACTATCCAAAAGCGTGGAGATAGCCGTATACACTGCCGGCATGGCCGCCTCGGGGAACTCCACCGGCGCCTCTGGATCATCTTTAGGAACGAAGATTGATTCCTTGCTCGCAAGGAAATCAAGCTGCGTCTGCACGCCCCCGAGTTTCGTCCCCACCGCTACAGCCCAAATCGCATCCATAGCCGCATGCCGGATGTTCTCCGCGGCCGCAAAACACCGCCCGCCCGCCAGGGCCTGCTTCCGCCGCCACAACCGCACCAAATCCATAGTCGCCTCATGAATCTGGGGCGCAGCAACCTCATTCAGGAAAGCAGTCGACATGGTATTCGCCCAGATGCGCCTCTGCGACTTAAACAAATCATGCGAGGGCATAACGATAGTCGCATACGGCACCAACCCCCCCAGCAACCTGGCGATGATGTCCGACCTATCGAACTCGCGCGTGCGGCGGACGAGTATGTCTTCTGTTTCGCGGTGGTCGGAGAGCACGAGGAGGGGGAAGGCGCCGGGCCAGAGGAAGAGTTGGATCAGGGGCGAGTTGAGCGAGACACATTGCTGTGTCATCCAATTTACGTTTTCGGAGGTGGCTTTGAAGTTGGCGAGGAGGTGGGGCAGGTCGCCGAGGATGCTGTGGGCGGAGGTCCGGTTGTGCGGGATGTGGGGGATTACGCGGGGGAGGGCGAGGTAGGATGCTAGGGATACGAGGGCGAGGAGGACGAGGAGGACGAGGAGGATGAGGTAGAGGGGTGCCATTTCTTTCGCGCTGGTTTCGTTGATGAGTATTGATTTTCTTTTCTCTTTTTTGATTGACTTATTGAAGAAGTTTTTGAAACGCAAATTAGATCTTCCCACAAAGCTGCAAGCCAAAAAAAAAAAAAAAAAGCTTTAGCACGGGAGGCACTAATCAAATCCATCCACTCATATCAACCTAACCCGTGCAGTCCCATCTGCTCCATAAAACCCCTTCACAATCTCTACTCCGCAGGGCTCCACGATTGGACAAAAACCCCCAGCGAGACTTGCCGAGTAATCGCAGTAGACGAGGCAATTCCTCCTCGGGGCTCTGCCGAAAGGGGAAATGGTGGGTGCATGATTATGTAAAATGACTGTTGCAATCCGTTGCTTGATTGCTTTCTATGCGATTCCAGAAGCCTGTTGCTAGCCGTTCTTTGTCTGTTGTGGCCATATATGGGAACCTGAGGGCCCCCATTAGCTAGATATCCTTCCCAGCCTATTGCCACATTGCAACAATGACTATATCGCCGACGATTCAACAGGGAGTCGAATCGATTGCAGGATATTGGATGGCACGTGACACCGCTGTGGATCTTTCGGATGGGTGGGTGTTCGATGTGATACGACGATTTGACCACATAAACACCTCGTTTAGGGCTCGCTACTCTAGTCTTTCGCATAATATTTCACCTAGCATTCACTTTTCACTAATCATTCGACGTTGAAGGCGGGAGAGAGAAGAATCTCTAATGCCATGCCATATAAGCTGCGATCGTCTCGTTCTTGCCATTGGCATAAGAACACTCCTATCCATCCAAAACCTGCTATAATAGAACAGCTCCGCCTCAGCGGCGGCGCGTGGCCTTAACCATCAACTTCGGCTTCTTCCACAACGTATGCATCTGCGAGTCGCGCTGCCAGTCCACATCCTGATGACCGTCCAGCAGCGCCAGATCGTACGAGAAATGCAGCTTAGCGAGGATCGTGCGGAGTTCCATCCAGCCCAGACTATGTACATACCGAGCAGAGTTTCAAAGTCAGCGGTGTCAAAAAGAAGTCTGGGACCATTCACTGTAGTTGTCGTATGGCAGCAGGGAAAAAAAAAGGGGGGCGGGGGCGGGGGGAATATCTTATCATGTACTGACCTTCGACCTAAGCACCCCCGCGTGCCCATCGAGAAGGGCTGAGAAGCGTCCAGCTCATCCCCCTTACTTTGACCGAGCCAGCGCTCCGGGATAAATTCCCAGGGGTCGTGGAAATTGGTGGAATCCATGCTCGCTGCGAAGGGGCTCGTAGAGACGACGGTCTAGTCAAATGTCAGTCACCCTTGAGGCCTGATGCAAGGAAGAAGGAAGTAAAAGAAGCAATCTATCCACTGACCCCCTCAGGCAAAAAATGACCATCCACAGTATCCCCACCGGCGGGCACAACACGGGGCAGAGCGAACGGCAGGGGCGGATAGATGCGCATGGCTTCTAGCGCGACAGCGTTCAAGTATTTGAGTGGAACGGTTGAGGTGCCGTCGATCTCGCTGTAGGCTTTGAATGCGGAGCGGATCTCCTGCTGGAGTAGTCGTAGGACTCGGGGCTTCTTGAGGAGGTAGTACGAGGCGCAGGATAAGGCTGTCGCGGTGGTCTCGCTTCCCGCTATTCTGTCCAAATTTAGCGATTTTTGGAGAGGTTCAACGCCCTGTTTTATCTGTCACCTACATGAAATCGGACGCATGGGCTGCAATCTGCGCGTCGGATATATCTTGGTGCTCGCGTTCTTGGAGGATCCGAGTCATGAAGTCCTTGCGGTTAGTCTGGCGCTGGATTCTCCTGTTGCGCCGTCAACAATGAAGAGGGCATAAACATATTCGTAGCATGGGCCGCACCTTTGTACGAGTTCCATGGAGTAGGCTTCATGTTTCCTCGTATCCTCCAACAGCTTCTTGATAAAGCCCGAAAATAATGTTTGAACGGCCGTTGAAAACCAAGGAAACCGCTTGAAGCAATCGGCGAGCGCGCCTTTCCCAAGACTGCTTATGACGATAGAAACCCAGAAGTGCTCTTTCCCTACGTACCAGCTTATCAGCCCAAATGGTCCATACACCAGGGAGGGCAATCGCGTTTCCAAACCAGAAGCAACACCCCCAAACGATTCCCCGAACGCCAAGCTGCCAATAATATCAAAAGTCGTCAAATTAAACGCATTGACGAGATCAAGCTCCTTCCCGCCACCCTCGCCGGAATCCAACATCTCGATGAACTGATCCACGAGCTCTGCAATCAAATGCTCCTGCTCTCTTAACGACCTGTCTGAAAAAGCGCCGCTGAGATACTTTCGCATCTCGGAATGTTTCGCCGGGTTCCGCTCACTGACGATCGATAGCGCCTCCGCCGCGAAGTTGCCTCCATCGTAGAACTCGCTCTTGATGAAAGGCTTGTGGCCTTTGCGGATGCCGTAGATGTCGCGCCAGGATTGCGCGGTGTTGAAGGAGAGTTCGTTGGGTGCCGTGCGCACGACTGGTCCTGCATGGAGAGAGACTTCAGCTTGGCAATCCCTCTTTCTTTCTTTCTTTCTTTCTTTCTTTCTTTTCTTTTTTCTTTTTTTCTTTTTCTTGAGGGACATCTCAGGGGATCTGACCGTATTTCTCGTGCAACTTCAAGGTTTCGTAGGGTTGTCGGCCGCCCATGAAACGTCGACAGTAGGTGAACTGCTCACAACAGCATAATATGTATCAGATCTGAGGTTCGAAAAATCAATAGAGGCACGTACGTTACTGAAAGATGCTGCGAAGGGTCCTGGAAACCGGGATAGGGGATGCCTGGAGGCTTTGCGCCATGTTGCGTAAGCCCAATAGATAGATGACTACATTAATTTGGTTAACTGCTGGGATCTCGAGTTGCGTGGGATTTGACATACACAGAGCAGTGCGGTCAAAGCGAGTCTCGCTACCGTGAAATCTACCACGAGGCCATGCTCAGGCATCAGGTGGCTCGACGACATATCGATGCTGAAGATGAGGTCGATTGAAGCTCTCGTGAGTCCGCATATCCTAGTGAATTTCTTTATTTTCGGTACATAGTATCGGTTTTTCTGCTGTGATTCTAGGCTTAGCGAGCCGGAGTTTTCCCAAACCGGATTTCGCTAAGGTATGCTCAAAAAGCTGCATGAGGTGGACCCTGCGTTTTGTGCTCATTTATCTTGCCCCACGAGGCTCGATCAATCGGTTAACCTATCAATGACCTTTGCGATATGGGAGATGTGGTGGATAATACCCATTGATGATTTGTAAGGTGACGGCCTGCATGATAGTTTCCAGCAGACAAGTTTAGACAAGGCAAGAATAGCCACACCGGCTTTTGTAGCTTCGATTTTTCTGTCTTTTCTTATGATATGGCTAGTTAATCGAATGCCATGCCCTTTCTATATAAGTCTATTGTGGTACAAGATGAAAATGAATGAATCAAATATACAGAAAGCCAAAAATTGTGTCAATAGCAGAAATGACGACAGTCATGCATTCAAGGACTTAATTCGAAAGCTTGAAACCGCTGTTCTCCAGGCTCTGAAAGACTCCTTTCGGATCGTACTTCTGCTGTATCTTCTTCAAGGTCGGAAGGCTCGAGCCCCCTCCATAGTACTGGAAGACTTCTTGGCCGCTTTGTGCATCGTTCAGGTACGTGAAAGGGATGTGCAGCCCCAGTTTTGTAGCCGCCGCATCTAAGTTTGAGATGAACGTTCTGGCAAATTGGTTGACTGTCGCATCGTCGGCTGCGTTTTCCCAGTCAATGTTGATCAGGACGGCTACGCGTTGGTCAGCATCATGAAATTACTCACGTGGAAGGGGCGGGGTCCCACATATGAACGTGCCCAGAGACGGATCAAGGTCAATAGCATCTCCGCCAGCGTCCCTCGCCGCTTGAAGCTGAGCCTTGGTGATGGGCTGGATGGCCAAGGTCGTACCACATCCAGTAACGTTCTGCAAAGCCTGGATTGCGGGTTGCGTGAACACTTTATCCAGAAGGGCTACGGTATTGTTGCTGACTTTGATCGCTGTCGAGGCAAAAAGCCAGCTGAAGACTAGGTCAGAAGGGGCAAGATTGGATGCAGGATGCTATGTCATTAGAGCTTACCGAAAATTCCGAGCCCCAAAAGCGGGTATATTCGTAAGGTTTGTGTAAGAGAGAAAGCTATCATATATAGTATCGTCTGTGAAGTTATTTGCAATTTTGGCAAATCCCGCCAATGCTTGGGGAGCTGCATTGTCCCCGTTGTAAAATGCGACCAACGAGCCTTGGACAAGACCTGTGGAAGGGGTCACAACGATATTAGGGAGGATTGCAGCTTTGACGTCCTCCGAGCCCCCGCCAGGGGAGACATACTCGGTGATTGCGTTCAGGAAAGCTGGATAACTGGCGGTATTGTACAACGTATCGCCGCCATATAGGTCGGTAACGTCAAGGGTCTCCATGTCGAAGCGGGTGACGATGCCAAAGTTGTTTGAGCCCCCTTTCAATGCCCAGAACAAATCACTGTTACTCGTCGCAGTGGCTTCCACGATTGTGCTATCCGCCAAGACAACTTGATAGGCTTTGACAGTATTACAAGACCAGCCAACTTGAGACGCAAAATACGGAAGGCCACCTCCGAGAAGCAGGCCTCCAACGCCAACGGGGCTGAATCTCCCACCAGCGACTCCCTTGTTGAACGGAGAAGTGTATGTGTATACATCATTCCAAGTCTGGCCTGGGCCCACCTGGACAATCGCATTGTTCTTGATCATCTTGTTTTGATTGAAGCCCGACATAGAAATGAGTACTCCATTGTTGATACCATTTGCATCAGGAACGGGCATATGGCCGCCGCTCCGAATAGCGAACGATGTGTTAGAAGAAGTCAAGATCGAGAGTCCAGCTGCGAGATCCTTTGCTGTGGTAGGCTCAAAAACACAATACGGGGTAGTCAGACATGTTTCAGACCACACCACTGAATCAGAAGAATGAGCGATGTGGCTGGGGAGGAAACTACTTCGGGACGTGACTCACGAGCGATTTGAGTGGCATAGTCGGTACTCTGTGGCAGAAAAGTCACATTGGAAAACTTGGTTTGGAGAGAATTGCACGCCCGGGGCAGGGTGGCAGCAGACACAAGCTCGAGTAAAGCCACACCTAACAATCTGAACGTGGGAGATTTGAACGACATGATAAAACTCGCAAAGCCTTGTTGCTAGTGGAGGATAGGAAAAACTTGATCAACGCAGGTGGCTCGCGTGCTTTTATCATCCTTTGGATTAGGTGTGCTGACGGGCGATTCTAGGTTACCACGTTCACTGCTCATCGCAATTCGACGATGGATGGAGGGTTGCCTGCTGTGCCACGTTCAGCTGAGATATAGCGTCGGTTCAGTGACCCTGATGGAGACTTGGGACGCCACTTTTCGACCTTTCGTTTGCTGAATGGACGCCATGCCGTCGTTGCCGTTCATTACTCCACGATCAAGGACGAGGTTGCGAGATGGCGTTACATTAGGGTCAGCTCCAGGTAAGCATCGGTTCATCAATAGGGCACTGCTGGTTGAGACGGCATGGTATCTTTGACTACCAGGTAGTCATAATCTTCGAATACCAGCAGCGATTAAGCTCATGCAGATCTGTAGATTGCATGCGAAATCTAGGGCTATTGACCGGAGAATTCAGCAAACCCCTGCATGAATGAATGCTCCGAGATCTCGCTTCCACGTGTCTGGGCCTCTAGACCAGGACCCCCACGATCGCAACCTGCAGCTGCACGTGGAGCATGCATGATAAGTCGAGATTTAGATCCAAGTTGCTTGGCTGGCTCGACTTTCCTTTCAGTGCGGCGGATCAATGATTCGGTTCCGCAGGGAGCCAGGGATCTGCAAGGGATCTTTACGATGGCTGACGTGGTCAGATGCGACTAACCACCAAACCGTCTTGCAGTTAAGCGATGTTGCTCAGCTTACGCTGATTACAAAGTTTTGGTATCCATGACTCGCGGTTGCTCGGACATGTACGAATGAGGTTGAGCGGCAATTCGCCAAAAGCGGCAATGTCCGACAGCCAGCACTTTTCTGACTTGGCCGCAGGCTGAGGCAAACTCGAAGCTTCTAGCCTATCTAGATCAACTGTATCAATATCATGGAATTGATATCAAAATACCCGAACGAGCCGTCACGAATAGCACAGATGCCTACACTAGGATGTGCGCGGAGGATCTGTCCTCCTTATGATATAGCGCCTCAGAAGTTACAATTTCAACAGATGAAGGCAAATCTGATTCAAAATGGCAATAAAGGACTATCTATACGCCAATCTCATGGCATTGTTTGTATCGGCAGGCTTGATCGTGTTCTCTCTCAGATATGTAGTGGGCGAAACCGAGTCAAAATTTCTAGCCATCCAGGGTTTTGAATTTTTCGAGAACCGGACCAAGCTTTCTAGTTACTTGACTGTCATAGTCGTTGGGTTGCTGTTTGTGACACTGCCACAGCGCCCGAAAAGGCAAAAGCTTGCCCCAGGAATTCCCATCGTTGGGGGCAGTGACATTCAACATGTCAAGCAGAATCGCAAAAGGTTTATTCATGACGGAAAGTCAATGCTAGCCGAGGGCTATCGAAAAGTACGTTAGATATCTTTGAAACCAGATGCATTGCCTCTGATAAGATGTCGCTTTAGACAAAGGGCGGCTTCTTCTACGTTCCAAGTAACTGTGGGGAGCGTCTTATGCTCCCAGTGAAGTACCTAGAAGATTTAAAGACTGCGCCGATCGACCAGGTGGATTTCGTTGCCACCTTTATCGAGGTATTATGTACCTTGAAAATTTGACTATGACTTGAGCAGTATCTGATATTTGGCGAGAAAGATGTTCGAGGGTAAATACACCACCATGGGAAGTCGATCGACTTTGCACCCTCGCGTTGTGAGAGCTCAATTAAACCATCATTTGCGTAAGCTGGGCCCTTCATCTTTGCAATTTTCGATGTGTTCTTTGGAGCAAGTGAGCAGCGATATAGGCTGAAAGATTTCCAATCAGCCGATGTCATGCCAGCAGTTCAACGAGAGATCAGGAACGCCTTCGATGCTGCCTTTCCGCCATGTGAAGGTACGTAGGCTCTCCAATCTCCAGTACACACGACCTGACCATTGTTGCCTGTCTCAAATAGATTGGACCGAAATCAACGTAGTTGAAAGGATTACCAAAGTGGTGGCCCGGGTCTCCAGCTGCATGTTCGGCGGCATAGAGCTGAGCGAGAATGAAAAATGGGTTGAAGCTTCCATTGCATTTGCTATTGACGGATTTCACGGCGCGCAGAAGATCAAGAGATATCCTCACGTCTTGCGGCCTATTGCAAAATACTTCATCTCCGAAATCCGCTCCATTGCTGGGCATTACGCCGAAGCAGAGAAAGCTGCTATTCCGATTCTTGAAGCACGACAGAAGGCAGGGGAAAAGGCCCTTGATCTTCTCTACTGGATGTCAGATCAGGCTAAAGGTTCTGAGCGCAATATGAAATTCATCGCGAGTATCCTGCTTAAAGTTAGTTTGACCGTGTCTCATTATCGTTCCCTCCAATGGTGGCATAGCAATTGGTATTTCTTTCACTTTGATGTTAGCTGTCTCCCATGCTGACAATAGTGTGACCTTTAGGTCTCATTCGCTGCGATCCACACCAGCGCTGCGGCTCCCTCCCAGCTAATTTACGACCTTTGCGCTATGCCGGAATACGTGGAACCTCTGCGTAAAGAGGTCGAGTCCGTCCTTGATCCTGATGGCAATATCGACAAGAAATCTTTTGGCCAGCTCGTCAAGCTCGATAGCATCATGAAGGAATCCCAACGGTTTAATCCTCTTCTTCTCAGTGTGTGCCCTTCCTAAAATTCCCGGCCATCTCCTTCCTATAGCCCTTTTTTCTCAACTATTTCCCTTATTATCGCTAATTCGAATCCAATAGTCACCTTCGAGCGCGTTGTTCACACGCCTTACCGCCTTTCCGACGGTTTTGTTATCCCAGCGCACACACACATCGGCGTCCCAACTTCTTCACTTCTTATGGACCCAGATCTCTACCCTGATCCTACCCGCTACGATGGCTTCAGATTCGCCAAAATCCGTACCCACGAGCCCAACGCCGACGCCAGCGCCCGGGCCCAGTATGCTGCCAGCAATCCTTCTAGCATGTCTTTTGGTTTTGGACGTCACTCGTGTCCGGGGCGCTTCTTCGCGGCAAACGAGATCAAAGCGATCATGGGATACCTTCTCTTGAACTTTGATATGAAATTTCCGGAGGGGAAGGAAAAGAGGCCGGAGAGTCTGCTGTTTGAGACACAGTTCTTACCGAACCCAACGGCTACGGTCATGTTCAAGCGGCGTAAGCAGGCGTAAGACGGTGTAAGTCATGTCGCTCTATACAGCACTGCTTCGCTGGTCGAGAGACAAAGCAGATACTTCAGGATAAGTCGAATAGACCAATCGATTCTCATAATTTGGTGCTGAAATCTCATTCAATAAACTCCGAATCAAAGGTCTGTCTCCGAAACTCCACTTAATCCATATCGACCCTATGCGTTTAGCACCTCCCAACATCTCAAATTTCCACATCCTTCCCATCTTCCTCCCCACATTTAAAGTCTGACGTCGGAGATTCCTTATGAGTAAATGCTGCTGCGTACGCTGTATTAAAAGTAACCCAAAAGAAGACAGACATCTACCATAAGCTCAGTCAGAACCGTTAGCATTATGTTGTGGAATCTCTGGCCCGTAAGTGGTCTGTTTACTTCCGCACGCGACTCTATAGATTTAGTAATAGATGTAATATCAATATCGTTCTTTTTATACGAGCTTGTTAGTAAGCCTAAAAATATCCCGTATCTTTCGGGATGGTATCTCGAAAAAAGGCCAAATCCCATACCAAATACCATATCTTTCCGACCCGTAACTATATGAAAGTGACTTGATCTTTCGAGCTCCTAGATGAAGCAACAAGGCTGAGGTGGCTAGCACCGGAAAGACGACGCTGCACACAGCAGCAGCAACAGAGTATGATGAATACGTATAGTGCTGTTGTAAGTATAGATTGAAGTCCTGCAAGGGATGTATTTGTGCGAGGAAGATTTTGACGACTCTCGAGCTCCTCAGGTCAGAATTACATGAAAGCAGAGCCCTGGAAGGATTTTTAACCTGAACAGCGAGTGTGCCATATCCTCATGTCTCATGGCGACAAGGATGGGGATCGAGCTGAATTTCGTGCTCCGTCTTTTTTGGTTAGTGTTCTCACTCCTGAAGCTATACACACCGGCACAAGTGGATATGTAAATAGATGCTTGGGCGGTCTAACGCCAGGGCTAGCAGGCCTAGAAAGGCTACAACAGGTGCCCCAGCGCTAGAAAACTCCCATGCCTAGGCGGCATAGACCTGGAGTGTAGATAGGCTATATATAGGCTATGTATAGGGTGCGGGTGGGCGGGAAAGAACTGCTATAGCTCTGAAAGAGATGCACTCGACTGAAGAGCCAACTGCTGGTGGGATGCTCATACAAATAGTGCTCTCAGGAAGCACGGATCTCTCGCTATGGCCCATGGTCATGGCGCATGGCTGAAACCGCATCTGATCATGAGACACACTAACCCACAGTCCCACTGTAGCGAGCTGGCCACCGGAGATCACACCCTTCGAGGACTCTAAATGCACGATGGGAGGCAGCCATGTGGTACAACGTTTTAGCCTTATCCATGAACCTTATCTGGATGGTTCAGAATCAACAATGACGTTACGAAAAAAGAGTTGCGGTGTGATCGGCAATGGGAATCCTGCAGGAGCTGAAAATGTGTCCAGCAATTTGCGAAAGGGTATGCGGGATTTAGGTAGGTACATGCATGCCATGGATCTCAAACATTAGCTTTCCAGCCTCTGATTGAAGGGAAATCTTTTTGATACAAACAATAATATATAGTGAATGCCGCGTGTCATCAGTAATTTATGCTGAACTTTTTTTTACCGGGCTAGCGATCGTGCGACCATTCTGGTGCTGCGTCTCGGCCTCCCACATTCTCATCTCACAGCATCTACGCGCTCTTGAGACCGTCCTCTAGGAATTCGTACGATCAAGAGCTGTGGCTATCAAGAACCGTAACCCCGAAGCTGCAGTACTTACGCTGGTGTCTTGTGGGAATGACTGATGAGAGCGCGAATCCATCGCTGAACCCTCAATGATGCCTCCTAGTTACTGTCTTTACGAACTCATCAGACTTTGCGCTCTCAATGTACCCATGAAGTGCCCAATCGTCTGAGATTTCGACAATCCCGATCCCATCAATGTCATAGATCCAGGCAATTTCATCCCAAGAACTCTGACCCACGGTTTTCATACCGGAGTCAAAGCAACCTTGCATCCATTTGCATTCTTCGCCGTAAGTTGGACCTGTCCAGTCCACGGCTGTGGATCACGACTCTCAATCTGGCTAAATTCCTGTAGCATCCTCACGACGACATACGAGGCTTCTGTGGTTGCCTTCAGTCGCCCTGCGCAACCTCGTGGTCCGCCACCGAAGGGCAAAAATTCCCAGGTATGCGGCTTGAATGTGTCCCATCGATCCGGATCGAACCTATCTGCCTCAGGTCCCCATATGGACTGTAGTCGATGTAGGACGTAAAAACTTGTGTCGAACATAGTTCCCTTAGGCACGTAAAGAGGAGAGTCGCCATCATGACCTCCGCCTACGGGGAGCGTAGTCTCTGCTAGGGCAACGCGGTTCATTTGTGGAAAGACAGGATATAAGCGAAGAGCTAAAATTAAAAGGACTTCTCAGCTCAATTCATAGGACATTATGGTAACGACTCACTCTCATTCAGCACATTGCGGAGATACCTCAAATTCTGTAGGGTGTCGACATCAAGCACAGAATCACCGAGGGCAATGATTTCCTTTCGCAATCGCTGCCATACAAGTGGATGCCTTGAGAGTAGGAAGAAGACGTTGCTGATGAGAACGGCGGTGGTCTCCTGAGCAGCCACCAGAGCCTGGAGTATCTGGTTTCGGAGCTCCATCTTGTCATTAGTCTGTTCTGCCATGCCGTGCAGCAAAATGTGCCGTTGTTGACGATCGCCGGGTTCCAGGCTATTGCGTTTGGTTGATTGGAGGGTTTGGCGATACTCTAGTGCCTTGTCTACGTACTTGTCCGCGAATTTGTGGGTTGTCTTGCACGATTCATGCCACTTTGGGTCTCGATAGAGAAACTTCAACGGACCGAGTGCAATCTGAAATCCAGACCCGAACATAGCATAGTCGAAGGCCTCAAGGAACTTCTGAGCGTCTGTCGACATACCGCCAGCGAGTGAGTTAAAAGACTCGCCAAACAGGAACAAGGTCGCTGTATCGAGATACTATCAGTAGATTTAGCACAGAATGCTTCTCAAGATTTAACAATACATCGAGAACGCACAAGGTTGAAGAAAAGCGGCTGCAAGTCCACAGTAGAACCGTCCTTCGGGATTTGATCAACGACCATCTTCACATACCCTTCGAACACGGATAAGTCAGTCATATTAGCTTTATTGAAACTTGGTTTGAGCAAGGCCCTGGAGTGTTCCCATCTTGGGCCGTCCATAGTAATGAAGCCTCGCCCGCAAAAAGGATTCTGAGCGGGAAGTCTGACAGGCTCGACACCCCAGTCTTTGAATTTAGAGACCCAGACAGTCTGCAAATTTTCTGGTCTGATTGAGTTTATGGCCATTGATCCAAAGGATTTTGTCTCAAAAGTGCTGCCATAGTGGCCATAGCGTCGAACAAGCTCTGGCAAGTATCGGTTCTCTTTGAAGAGTTTCCCAGTCTGGAAGAAAAGGTCAAGCCCAAAGAACGGATCTTTGTGCGGATACTGATTCGCTGGCTCGCAGCCATTCGTTCGTTTGAGAGATCGACGGTGTTGTATTTTGATGGCGTAGTAGGCTACTAGAATACAGACTACACTCAGGCATAGTGTAGATAGGTAGCCCATTGTAGCACGTCGGCGTGTTTTGGTGTGGATCAAGATAATAGCAAAGCATAAGGGTAGGCTGTTCTCTGAGCAAGTCTCCGAGACGCAGCCTTGAACGAAAGACGAAGTACAGTAGGCGGAATCAAGCACTTGAGTCAAGGGCCTTTCGAGCTGTAAGGGTGAAGTGGGAAAGTGTAGATGGGACGAAAAGAAAGCGACGATGGGATGAAAGGGAAAGTAAGGATGGGATGAAAATTAGAATACCAACATGCACTTGCTGTATATTTCGGCTGGTGGCTGCCAACACAGCAGGCATACCCTCGGAGAACTCGGACAGTAGGATCATGTTGGATGATGTATGGGGTGTGCAGCCCGCATGATGGTTGGGTAGGCAAATTAGCGGCGCGGCCCGGGCGGGAATCCTAGCTGCAAAAGCACGCCGATCCTTACATTAACGGTAAAGGTCCATCATGCATAAGATAGGCAAAGCTGAAATCTAATAGCCAGGCCAATGGTCCCAGCTCGAGGCCAGCTGCCTGCTATCATGCTGCCTTGAGCTAAGACTTGATCTTTCTCTGCCGCTGCAATTGAATGGCCTTGATGCTGCAATATGTGTCTGTGGATCTGCTTCGGAAAACGGGTTTGTTCCATCTGGGCGTCTCCTGGTTTCACCGCCCTTTCGAGCCTTCAGCGTTACGCGCAGTTCCAAGGCAGACAAGATGAAGCCTGCTTGTAATTTCTCTGGTAGCCTGCTTACATTTTGCTTACGGGAAGCATGCTCTGCAAAGTTCCTACACAGTATTCACTAGAACAGCTGTCGTATGCTATTTGACATCGACGATCGCAGACTAAACGCATTGACTATTTTCTATAGCCCCTGCCATGAGACGTTACTAAACATGACAACCTAAAAGTTTCGCTGTCTTCTACTTCTTTGCCTTGAACGAGCCGTGCTCCCCCACATGAGACGGTCCTATGCTTGTGGTGCGTTTCAGTTGCGGCGGTAATCAGGGTAGGCAACAAGCTCGTCCTGGTCGGCGTCTCTTTTTGGTGCTGACATCTCTGCGATAATCTGGATATGGAACGTGGTCGTCTTGGCCAGCATTTCTCTTCTCATCAATACCCCTCCGGTAGTCCGGATAGGCAATCAGCTCGTCCTGGTCCGCGTCTCTCTTCTCGCCAATGTCCCTGCGGTAGTCTGAATATGCAATCAGCTCGTCCTGGCTGGCCTCTCTTACGTCGACGCCTTATAATCGTCAGTTCAGAATGCAGCTTCAACCAAATTTGGGAAAATTCACATGAAGAGTAATCCATCGGGGCACAGAGCCCACGGCTGGCCAGGAGCACTAAAGCCAACATCGAGAAATGCATAATTGAAACTGAATTTTGGAAGGCTTGTTTGTAATGTGATATGTATACTCGAAGGTAATTTATTTGAATTGGAATCTTCTAAGGTGCAGCACATGCAATTGACTTAAATAAATCTTGCTTAGAACCACATCAAGGCTGTGAAGGAGCAGATCGTTATACTATCGGAGACCGGTTTGCCTGAAAGCCAATAGTGTCAGCATGACGCCTGGATATCAGATCACTGGACGTGCTAATGGATCGACTGCCGATCTCAATCCAATGGTATAACGGAGAACTGTAACACAAGGACGACAAGAGTCGCAGCTACAGCCGACGTGAAACGCGGATGTATTCCCACTTCGAACTGGGAGGGGTAAGTGAATGATTGTTGCTGCACCAGACAGGAAGCTAGCGCCCTGCAGCAATCCTAGCAACAGGCTGGTTCCAAAATAATGAGAGGGACGTGCGGTCTAGCGGTGAGAGCAAGATCACCGATTGCCTCTAGGGGTATCAAAAACACACAAGTAAATTCCGTATTGAAACCACCCACCAGCGCGGAAACAAGAACATTCAGATATACGTGAATTACATTGCTTGAACAATCTCTAAGAAGCCTTCCACCCAGAGTCCGCACAACTGATCGAGGAAAGGAACTTCCGTCTATCACATCTTTGCGACACAGCTACAGCAGTCAAGGATTATGCAGGCGTCGGGGTGGCAAATGTCTGAGGAGATACCCTTCTTACCATCGGCTTCTATATCAAAGAAGCGTTAGTGGGAGTCGAGCTTCGCTTGAATTGTTTGGATACAGGTTCTTCTTATCCTTCTCTATGTGAGATTTGCGTTCCTCCATCTACTACCCCAACAGACTCGAGACGACTTAGTGACTATAGGAAAGCTCCAAGTGAGTTTTTGGATAGCCCAGTTACTAACAGACGTGTCAGGATTTAATGGAGTCAAGATCAGCTCCGAAGCCCGTGCCTTCCAGTTAGCCTCAGACAGTCCATACGCGGGACCCCCCAGCCCTGAGCTCGAACAAGCATGGCAAAAGCTGCTGGGGAGCACTAATCTACGTGTGTCATTGACTGAGCTTGAAAAAGGAAATCAAACATCCATTGTAGTGCCTGATGGAGGCTACTTGGCATGGCTAGAGGTGTTTCATCAACTCCACTGCGTGGTATGTAGGTTGAAGACAAGATTGAAAACTCTTGCTCAAACCTGGAACAGAAAATGCTTAGACAGTGGATTTACTGCGATCATTATCATCCCGATCTGAAAGAAGATAATAACGAAAATTGGATGTTGCACGCAGTTAAGTCAACATGGTCAACTGACAGAGCATCGCTGAGTATCATGATTCAGACCACTGCCTTGAGCTTGTACGACGAGCGGTGATGTGTCATGTAGACACCAGCTTGATGACGTCCAGGTGGGACAAGACACAGCAACAGCCAATGCTCAAATTGCAAGGGCCTCAGCATATCTGTTCTGACTGGGATGAGCTTAGGCTGAATATACAGCCCAGAGTGATTCCAGATGAGGAGATGAAGCGCTTGGAGAATCCTGAGTTCCATAACTGAATGGTGCATGCGCGAGAGAGAACGTTGCATATTGCGGAGTAGAACAGGCGGCTGCTTCAAGCCTGGAAGGCCATGGTCCTGAGCCTCACTTAGTTTTCCCAGTACCAATCCTTTATTGTTGACAGGGTCCTTGAATTGTAACGTAATCTACCCCCTAGTCGGCCACACCCCCTAGTCGGCCAGTGCTCCCACGAAAACGCGACTTTCAACAAAACACCAAAATGCCACCCAACCACAAAAGCGATCAGGAAGCTAGAATTCTTCAAGCCATTGAAGCTATTCATGATAATACATCTCCAAGTGTACGCGCCGCAGCCCGCGCCTACGACGTCCCTCGCTCAACTTTAACCAATCGTCTCGGTGGACAGCCAACGCGCCAACAATCCCAAATAGTAAATCGAAAGCTCCTCCCTACGGAAGAAGAAGCCCTTCTTCAATGGGTTCTATCTATGGGCGAACGGGGGTTTCCACCCCGGATCTCTGCTGTACGCAAAATGGCTGATATTCTTCTTTCGGCGCACGCTGCATCCCCTGTCGATACGTTACCCACTATAGGCGAAAATTGGCTCCGTAAATTTATTAATCGTCATGAGCAGCTTCAATCGAAATACACACGGAAGTATGACTACCAACGGGCCTTATGTGAGGACCCTAAGGCCATAAGTGACTGGTTTCGACTTGTGAAGAATACGCGGGCGAAATATGGCATCCCAGACGAAGACGTCTACAATTTTGACGAAACGGGGTTCCAAATGGGGGTTATAGGCACTGCCAAAGTGGTGACAGGGTTACAAAGAGCCGGGAAAGCATTGGTTATACAGCCCCCCAAGTCCGACGGAACGGGCGCTGAAGCGGGTAGTCAAAGGGTGTCAAATGGCTATGCATAACGCTACACTTTTAGCCAGCGAAATCAAGGATCTGCGGGCTATGAGCACGCGTCAAAAGCGCAAGCGAGAAACTCCTCGCTCATATATAGCTAGTGGGGGGGTTCTGACTGCGGAGGAAGGACAAGATCGAGTTAAAAGAGCTCAAGTAGCTGATAAAGCTGTTTTGAGCGGAGTTACTGCGCAAGCTTCTGGCCGCGCGCCACCAAGATGTAGTATGTGTAGCTCGCTGGAGCATAATGCCAGGGTATGTCCGACACGTGTAGCTTGATTTCTACTTGTAAATAGCTTAATTCTATGGAAATTTGTTGATATTTCATACGTTAGTTGCATTTCAGGGTAGAGTACTGGCCGACTAGGGGGTGTGGCCGACTAGGGGGTAGATTACGTTATGGTTTTTAGATTGAAAATTTGACCGTATCCTATACGTCCGGTCATTTAGCCTCGGAAAAAGGGACAAAAGCCGAGGCAAAGTGACGCAAGGGCTGAATCGTGGGAAGTGACCAGGAATCGAATCCCTGCCAGCGCGGAGCCTCTCCTTCGAATACAGATGTTCCTTCAATACCGTTCCTTACCTGCCGCCCGTCGATCTATGTAGGAAAAATACTCTTTTTCCTTACATGTTGTTATGCTTCTTCGTCACTCAGCTCGTTGATGAGCTACGTCACTCAACTTTTCTGAGACTGTGGTTCTGTATGAGGGTATTTATCCAAACTGTATATAACATCAAGAACTACTTTGTCCTTGATACCAGACTTACCGCAGGTGATATGGGTCGACAATCGGAGAACCACCTTCCTTACGAAGCAGTTCCTCTCAACTTGGGGGAAGCAGACGAGCAAAGCATCGACCGTTCCGTTCACCATTCTAACGCTAGACGAAGAGGCTCATGGATTCTTGTCTTATTATTGTCGGTTTCGGTAGTATTGTAATGGGTCTACTATTGCGAGGGTTTCCACTCTGTAATGATAACTTGTCCGTCACCAAATTTGGTACGTGCTTCGTAATGAGAGCAATCACCCCATCTGACTGCTGCGTAGCTGGTCTTCAACGCAACGTACCAAAAGTCTTCAACTCATCGTCTTCGTTCGGCTTGGGGACTGCCAACGAAACAGCTCGGAGCATTCTATGGGAGAGCCTCGATACCAGTGCTGGCGAAATCAGCCTAGACAATCAATGGGCGGCAGCACGAGATCTTCCAAATTCCACTCAGTTCTTCTAGGACCACGACCGTAGCATATCTCTTCTCAATGCTCATCATAGCTTACACTGCCTGGTGGGTACAACCTTGAGTCTTATACGTATAGCTAGAAGCAGTAGAGAGCTGATTGATTAAGTATTAGCGCAAAGTTCGACGCTCGGTCACACTTGCCCATTACAACTTAACGCAACTAGATAGCTACCTTCACCTGGTCCATTGCATGGATCATTTGCTTCAGGACATAATCTGCGAAGCCGATGATACACCCATGTACACCTCACCAAAGCGAAATGCGACCACAGGCCTCGGTCAACAAAGGATGTGCCGAAGCTGGGATAAGTTGACAACATGGGCAGAGAGTCAGTCTGCGTGCTTCGGATATATCAACGAGACGCAAGGTGTCGATGCGGTCATTCAGCGGTTTCGGTACTGTGCAAAAGGTAGTACTTCACTTGAGCCCATGAGACGCTTTTTTGGCTATCAGGAAGGTTGGTACGAACCGCGGCCAGCGGATGTTGAGACTGTTCCACATTATTGGGACGGTCTCAATAGTTTCTGACATTTGCTATAAGGATAATGGGCCTCCTTTGGATCTCTGTTCACGAACATATTTAGAGTTTACGGCTAGTGCTATTGTATTTTGTGTGGAGAGTGAATATCCATAGGCTTTCTAGGGAATGCTGCATGGTATTCAGTACGCCACTTCCGTTGAGTCTTGGAAGATGACATGAGGAAAACGTAATAAATCAATTTGATACAAAAAAATAAGGTGTACTCCTAAACCAATAGTGGCGCGATCTAGTTACCTTGCTTAGACCAAGGCGTACTTGGCGCGTGTAGGCACCAGCGCATCCGAAACTTGACGTAAGTTTTCGAGACAGAATCGCTTGCCAGCCCGTTAAGCCGTGTTGTTGCTCCTGCAGGAGCTGAACCAAGGATGAGGCGAAGCTTAACAGAAGGATTCCGGAAGTTGAATGCGGCAAGGGTATCTAGTACCTTGTCTCCGCAGCATCACATATTGTCTCTGGCGCAAAGGACAACATGGTCAACTGCTCATGGCCCCGGTAGAGTTCGATGTCCACCAGGAGAGATCATTATACTCTCCTCACAAGTCCCCAAGCTGTCCAGAGATGGAGAATCTGGGATTCATTCTCGCGTACTGGCCTACTAAGTCTCCTAGTCGTCATAATTGCTGGAATGAGCTTTCTTGGGGGGAGATACTCGATAAGTGATGAGGATTGGTAAGGCATTCCGCGTGAGGCCTGCCCTTACTTGAGCGAGTTTATCTATTGACAAGGGCCAGTTGAATCATCCTCAGGAATTTTCCATTACAACAGCACGTTCGGAGAACCTCCTTCCAATCATTCGGACATTGCTTGGCAAGACATCTTTCCAACGCAAGGCTTCTTCAAGCATCCTGACCTTGCACCAGACCGGTCTGCGTTCGCCGTTTTTCACCAACTGCACTGCTTGGTAGGCCTCTACCACGACCTAACCTGCAAAGCTGACGGCCAGATAGAAAGGTCTTCGCGATGAGTTTTGGGCATTGCATAAAGCCTTAGAAGGCGGGAAGTCGACGCAAAGGACGAAGCAGCGGCGCTCTCCCCAGTTCTACATGTTCGTCATTGTATTGATCTCCTCTGAAACAGCATCATGTGCCGTCCAGACTTTACCATCGAGACTAAGAATAAGGAGCTTGGTGGCGTGACAGGCTTTGGTACCGAACATCAATACAAGAACTGGGCGCAGCTTCTATCTTGGATGTCAGTGTGGGAAGACTATGACAGAACGAGGAGATTACTTGAGTGTATTCGCCCACAAGAAGATGGGGACCGAGACTGTTATAGCGGGAACGTATTACAAGTCAAATGTATATAAGTCGCATGAGTAGTAAGCTCAGACTCGACAGATGTTTGTCGAGGGTGTGTTTGTAGACAGGAGGACAGAGAGGAGAATGGTTGATCAGGAATGATCACGAGGGACTCCCAAGATAGTTCCTTCAGTAGTGCAGCATATTCAGACCTAGGTTATCCTTCATAGTGTCAATTCGAGCTGCGCTCCATGCGCGTAATTATTCAGCCTTGCGGGAGTCTTCTAAATCTTGAAAAAGACTCATATCTTCCCACCACCATCTGTTCACAAGACAGATTAAAAATTACTTCTTTAACGTACTAGATTTGTATTTGAGCTTACACCTTGTTCGTACGCCATGGAAGAATCATCTCCAAGCCGAATTTCTCGCCTTGCTTCTGTCATTCAAATCAACACGGCGAAGTACGATAGATATGTCATCTCGCAAGGATTGCCTAGCCCCTCATTTGACATCAACACGCCGTTCAAATTAAACTTGCCAGAGGAAATTGTCCAGGCTCGCGACGCGGTGCTTGAAGCCAACTCGGAACTCCAGGCACTTTTGCTTGGGCCACTAGGTCACTTGCAGCACCAGACTTTAGACGTAAGTGGTAAATATCGTCATCGCCATTTAAGCTCTGACGGAGGTCCATTTGAAAGCACACGAACCTGATTAGCATCCAAGCTATCTACCGCTTTAATATTGCCACCAGCTTTCCTATTGACGAAGAGGCCTCATATGGGCAAATTTCGGAGACCTGCGGCCTAGCAGAGCCAGAGGTACGCCGGATCTTACGCTATGCTATGACCAAACACTTCTTCAAAGAGTCTCGCAAGGGCTTCGTCTCTCATACAGCATCATCCCAAGTCCTCGCAGAGCTACCTAGTATGCGGGACTGGGTTGGAATGGTATGCGAAGAGATGTAGCCTTCAGCGGCAAGGGTAAGTTACTATAATCCATGGCCAGTCAGAATCTGCTAACCAAATGCCGGGAAAGACTGTTGACGCTATGATTAAATGGCCAGGATCTCAGGAATCAAACCACACGGTAACAACGCTCGCCATGGTAAAGGGAGATGGTCCTGACAAGACATTCAGGGGTTTGCTTTCACCAACAATACGGAGGATGCTATCTTCACGAACTGGGCAAATATCCAGCCAGGTCCAAGCGCTTTGCGAACGCTATGAGCATGATTAGCACGGACGAAGGCTTCGAGCCTCATCACGTAGTGAGGCTATTTCATGGGATGCAATCGGTGCTAAGACCTTCGTCGATGTTGGTGGTTCCCATGGCAGTGCAAGCATTGCTGTCGCAGAACACTCGGCCACAATTCAATGCATCGTTCAGGACCTCCCTGAAGTTATTACCGAAGCCAGCAGGGCAGCGCTCTCAGCAGAACTGGAGCACCGCGTTACCTTCTTGGCACACAACTTCTTCGCAGAGCAGCCTGTGAAAGGGGCGGAGGTGTATTACTTCCGCTGGATCTTCCATGACTGGTCAGCCAAGTACTGTATCAAGATCTTGCAGTGCCTGATACCAGCTCTCAAGCCCGGAGCCCGCGTAATCATCAATGAGTTCACGCTGCCCCCACCTGGCCTGGTCTCGAATTACCATGAATGGCTCGTACGGTAAGTCTCATTAACGATAGCTTGAGCTGCATCTTCCCTATGGACAAAGATACCACACTGACACAGACGCTACAGTGCGTTCGACCTCGGAATGCTAGAGCTTTTCAATTCGAAGGAGCGTGATGCAGACGACTGGAGTCATCTGTTCCAGCAGGCAGATGCGCGTTTCAGGATCCTTGGTATCCTGCGTCCGAGCAGATCGAAACTCTCATTTATTGAAGCTGTTTGGGAGGCAGATCAGATGTTCGATTAGTCGCAGATGACGACAGTAGTTCACAATCGAAGGTCGAGCAGGCAAAGACGTGGAGTGCGAGAAATTTCCGCCACGCTCACAGGGGGTGTGTTCGGTGCCAGTGTTTTGAGCGAAATAACGCCACTCCTTTACTAAGTGACTCTGGATTTGGTCAATCGACAAAAGGGCTAGAATTCTGGACAGAGCATAGTTGACACATAAACACACTCAGCAACAAGCCGAAATAAGCAGTTGATCGTTAGCTCCCATATCGTCAAACAATCATGATCAAACAAACCACATACCCTCGCAATCCTCCTCCACCCACTCCTCCCCCTGCATCATCCCATGAATATAAGCATCGCCAACCAATTCCCACTCCAGGCCTCTCTTCCTAACAATCAAAGGCACTTTCCCCCCCCTTACAAAGCGCAATATAATCATCGTCCCTAGTCCTCCTCTGCACAACGCCGATATACCCCTTCTCACTCCTCATCATTTTTCGGTCCTGTACCGCAATGGCCAAACTCACGAACGCGGTCTCCGGATTGAACAACACGAAATTGATTAGGCGCGGCCAATTCATATATTGTGCGATCATGCAAAGACACATCATGAGCCATTGCAGGAGTTTGAAAAACCAGACCTTGTCAAGGCGCAGGAGCTGGAGAATGCGGTATTTCATGAGCTGATAATCCCATCTATCGAACAACATTCTCATGGCATCCGCGTTTCCATACGTCCGCCCACCTAGTAGAGTCTGCCAGTACACATCACAGATTTTCTCGCCCGTTGGGTATTCCTGCCACGGGATCCGGCATAGGCCTACGTTCTCCCAATCTCTCAATATCTTTTGGTCTCTGATAATCAAAGGCGCGCTTTTGTTCAGATCGAGAGAGACGTTGTCGGTGCTTGCTTCGTAGACTTCGCTTATGAAGAGGATGCGATCGATGATTGTGCCTTCGAGACGGAGACGGTTGTGCTCGCTGTCGAAGATGGGTACATAGGTGGTAGAGCCTGTCGCCGCGTAGTTTCCGCTTGTGGAAAGCGGGGCGTTGGGCTCGTCGTATTGGGATAGTAGTGAGTTGCATAGATCTGAGGTGCTCCAGTCCAGCACCCAGGTCGGGAGATCTGGGATTTTGGAATGTGATTCTACGCGAGGGACGCTGAGAATGTCCAGGTTCTTGTCATGTGAGAGTAAGCCCACAGCAAGCCGCTTGTATACATCGATGGCTTCAATGCGATAGTCGGGCTGGAAGACAGATTCACTGAGGCCAGGTTGATTGAAAAGGCCACAGAAGGCAAAGACCTTATCCCTTGGATCGAAGGCCAAAGTTCTTCGATGGCGCATCAAGATCTGTATGGGAAGTTGATTGAAGCCATCAATGAACCTGCGGCGGGTATATGCCATGATTGACATTCGTTGAAGCGCTTCAGGACCGAATGTCTGAGCGAGGCCTGACGCTGCCACATAATCTATTGCTCGAACGAGGTCTATCCAACGCACAGTGGAGTGGCCACAAATGACAATTGCGTTGGAAGAAACCGCCATTTCCTGGATCACCCAAGCCCGAGTGAACCACGGGCGTCTGAGGATGTCGAATAAGTCATACCATACCCTAGCAGTGGTAAGTGGGAGACCGTAATGATGTTGGTTCAAGTCCCAGAAATTTCGACTCTCAATCCCCGCAAACTTGTCAAGATCTTCTGCCATGTTGAGCTGCTGAACAAGACTCAGAGCGGCGGTGCTGTTCTGAGCTGCTGGGCCGAGCCAGATGTTTACGGTCTCCGCTCTCTCGTATATCTCTCGCATCATGCCTACCTGCTCGGTCTTTTCTTCTACATCTTGCTGATTAATGCACACAGCATCGACCCAAAGGAGCCGTACCTGACGCTCTGTGCGTAGATGTATGAGC
Organism: Lepraria neglecta; assembly: GCA_033220425.1. Taxonomy (NCBI): domain Eukaryota; kingdom Fungi; phylum Ascomycota; class Lecanoromycetes; order Lecanorales; family Stereocaulaceae; genus Lepraria; species Lepraria neglecta. The sequence goes on along the minus strand of CM065650.1, from coordinate 518,290 downwards.
GCAGAACGTAAATTCTCGGTGACTTCGAAATCAGCATAGTCTACCTCTATGGGCTTCTTGACGCTTTGGTCTCCCCAACAGTAAGACAAAGCTTCGAACATGGAACAGTCATGCAGGAAATCATGCACGAGTTTGCATCGAATTAGCTCATCTTCTGAGCCATTGAGAAGGACGAGAAGGCGAATTGCTGGTTTGCTATTTTCCCTTGGGAGCGGAAAGTGTTTGTAGCTGCTCATTATAAAGAACAAGCTATGCTAACAAGCAACCAAAGAGAACAGTCATCTAGTTGTCAAAGGGCCAGATCATCAACCGCTGTAAGATTAAGACTGGATATTGACAAAGGGACATTAATGAACACCAATGAGGTTTTTTAAGGGTCCTTCACGGGGGCCAATAGCGGCCTCGCGCCCGCTCCCGCCGAGCCGCCCCGCCTGGTGGCTGAAGATTTGGCGTGAAACAATCTGAAGGCCTTCACGTTCATTTACTTCGTGCCATCCACTGCGATCACTGTCATATGATAGGGATGACTTTCGAAAGTTGCACTATTAGTCTGATGACAAGATCCTGTTTCACATAACAGAGCTTCTAATTTAGGCAACCTCCGACAGCCGAGATGGAATCACCAACCAGGATCAAGAGACGAGGAACATGTTTATGCATCTGATTCCTTCCTGTTTCAACCTTCCTTTCGGAGAACAACCTCCTGTGCGTGAGAGGTGATCATCATGAAAGAGATCATTCCCAATTTGCGCGCACCGGTGATGCGATCTTGTGATGGCGATGGTCTGACGCGAGGGGATTTGTCTTCGTTTCTTTGGTCGCATTGTTCGTTTTTCTTGTTGCACCAATAAAGAAGGCATCAATTGCCATTTCATATATAAAGACTGTTTTTCGCGAAGATGTTTCCCAATTTTGGACGCAAGAAAAACTGCAAGCAATAACTAGTACGTAACATTCTACGTTTCGAAGCATGCACCTCCTATCAGCTTTGCTAGCACTGCTGCCCACTCCATCTCCTTCTCCACTCCCATCTACTACTTCCCTATCTCTCACTTCTACTGTGCCTTCACCTCTTGCCACTTCCACAACAATAGCCTGCAACGGCCATTCCGAACTCTGCACCCGCGCGTTCTCAAACATAACCCAAATCGGCGCCCACGATTCTGCCTTCGTCGGCCCCCTCCCGTGAGTCGGGGTTTTTTTTGACTATGATTTCCTCAATTCACGTCATCGTCTGAGCTGTGAATCTTTTCCGGCTCGTGGGACACGTCTTTCGACTCGAGAATTCCGTTGAAAGAAAAATGCTGACCCGAGATCATTCAGTCAAGACAACCAAGACGTCTCAGTAACCGACCAACTGAACGCCGGCATCCGCTTCCTACAAGCCCAATCTCACCTCGACGCCCTAGGAACACTAAGTCTCTGCCACACGACCTGTATCGAAGAAGACGCCGGGAGCGTAGAATCATACCTCTCAACAGTGAAAACCTGGCTGGACGCCAATCCCAACGAAGTCCTCACCATCCTCCTCGTGAACGGGGATAATGTCAACGTCAGTATGTTCGATACAGCATACACATCCAGCGGGCTGAAATCCTACGCCTACACGCCTCCCTCCTCCCCACTGACCCTCGACGCATGGCCAACACTGCAAGAGCTCATCACAGCCGGGACCCGTTTAGTGGCGTTCCTCGATGCCGGCGCGGATGCCTCGATCCCTTACATCCTTGATGAATTCACCTACTTCTTCGAAACGCCCTACGATACCACTGACCCGACATTTCCTCAATGCACAATAGATCGGCCACCCGGCGCCACGGCAGACGGGCGTATGTATATCGTGAATCATTTCCTTGATGTCAGTATTGGTGGTATCGACGTCCCTGATCGCGAGGCGCTGAATACGACGAATGCGGCGACGGGGACGGGCAGTATTGGCGCGCAGGCGGATTTGTGTATAGGGTTGTATGGACGCGCGCCGGTGGGGGTGTTGGTAGATTTTTTTGATCAAGGGGATGTTTTTGCTGCGCAGGATGCGTTGAATGGGGTTTCTTAGAAGAGAGTTTTGGTGTTCTGGATAAGTTTCCTGCTTATGATAATGATGATTAGAATAGAATACCTTAGTCTGCAATTGCACCTGGGTTACATTTTCATGATCTGAGCAGGGGCTTAGTACATGTGAGCAGTGAGGGTTTCAGGCCTGGTATATTGGAAAGATGTCTCAAATGATCCTGTTATTGAAAGGCAAATATTTGACGGGGCCTTTTCATGGAAATCATGGTTGTAAAGCAAGACTTTTCATTCATTCTAGGTAATTCGCACTTTCAATCTATTCTGCATACTGATGTAATTCCATAATAGCAAACGCATGCAATAGGACTGGGTTTGACAATTTAGACCCCCATCCAACTTTTACTACTCTTTCTCCCTCTTGAACAATCTACTCCTTGCGTAATTCTCTCTGATGTGAGATAAAGAATGGCGAGCGGCCTTGAAGTCCATTTTTCCGTCCCATCCCCGCCTGCCTTGATTTCTTGTGGTCCACGAGTAGTCGATCCGGTCTCCTCGATTGTTTCAATACCATGACTTTGTTCAGTCAATTCTCGTGTTTTGAGGCCCAATTGCAAGGCTGATGTTGACACCTTCAATATTGCTTCATGTCCTTCCATATGAGTCTTTGTCGTTAATCGCGAAGGTTATTTAGGAAGGTGTCCACAGTCTACCCCTGCCACGCGCTGATGCTCTGGTGGAGCCAGATTTTAGGACATATTCCACATCCGGCATGGATGCTCGAGGCTCGATATAATCAGGCTCGGGTGCTCTCGGCTTGTACAGCGGTGCTGGTGTGGCTGATCTGGGGACGAAGTCTGAAGGCTCGAAGACTTTCGGGCCAGGTGCTGTTGAATTGGGTGGTGTCTGTGTCATTTGAGAGCGAGCTACAAAGCCTGCAGTCTGATAGTCTCTGGATCTATTTATGCTCGGAGCTGGCCGTATATCTGACAAGCTCACATTCGAACTGGATGGCCTGGGGACGAATTCATCGGTCTCGAATTGTTTTGGTGCCGGCAGGGTTGGCTGACGCTCTACGCTTTTTGCTGGTATAGATGATTCAACATTTCTCGGCGCTGCATTCTCCGTATCAATGACTCTGGATCGTCGCCGAGGGCTCGTACGCGGTGCTTGCTCAGCTGTAGGCTCGGGTGCGGGAGAAAGACGTTGGGAACTCTCATGAGGCTGGCGAGGTGGACTTGTACGTGCGTTCTGGCGGCGAGGACTGCGAGGAGCTTGAGAACCTTGGCCGTTTTGGGCGTTAGACCTCGGGTGATGATAAGACCGAGAATTGTGTGGAGCACGAGGGCTCGGATTAGTGTTGACCGCGAAATTACGCCCGAAGGCGTCAGGATCAATGACCGTAGGCGAGCTTGTAGGTCGTGGATGTCCATGGCCGACAACCATAGGATTTCGGCCATGGTTGACTGGCTTCAGCTGGGGTTGAGGTTGAGGTTTGAGCGTTGATACTTGCGGACTCGTATCCTCAGGCTTCTGCAGGGGCTGAGTCTTTGGGGTCGATGGCCTGGAATTTGGCTGTACAGGCTTCCTCTGGGCCGAGTAGCGCTTTGCCTGTGGCTTGAAAACGATTTCTTCCTCATCGCTATCTTCAAGCTCGGGCGTGGCCTGGTTCGAAGTGAGCTGCGTGTTAGTTATCTTAGATGATGGCGTAGCATCATTGGCGATCGGTGCGGCAGGCTCTGTATGCGAAGCCGAGATTGCTGGAGACGTGGGCTTTGGAATGAAGTCTTGAGCTTTCTGAGCGTCATATTCAACGGCGCTCGGTGAACTTGTTCGACTGGTCCCGGTGGATGTAGTACCATTGAAAAGATGAGCAGCCTCGAGGCGCTTCTCTATATCACCGATATGTGTCTTGTTTATAGGGAGGACCGGTCGTGTGGTCCAAGCAGACTTCTCGGGGATGCTGGCTTCGACCAGAGTGACCGAGGACTTATCAAGTACCTCTTCTAGCTGCATCTTCTTGTTGCCGTTTCCAACCACCGGCTGAGGTGCTTCTCCAGGGTTCTTACTAGTATTTTCGTCGCCTTGTGTCGCCAAAGTGGCATCGCGTTCCTCGTCAGTCAAATGGCTATCATCAGTCTCCATAGTCTTCCCACTGGACATCAAGTCATTCATCTTCTCTTCGTGATTCATGACATCATCACCGTCGTATCTGATAGTGATTTCCTCTACTCCTCGCAGTGTGGGGCCTGTGGCTGGAGATTTGGCACCTTTCAGTTGAATGCCAAATTCCCTCTCGAGATCCCCAAAACTTTTGAGGCCAGTCTTGTCGGCCTTCGTGACCATAAGATGCCTGATCTCCTCAATAGATCGGACAGTGATATTCAGCTTCTGAGCAATAGCACCTATCTCTGGTTGGTTGCACAGCAGGAACAGTTGATTGGGATCGTTGCGATGAATGCTTTCATGTAGGCGCCAGAGAGCACAGCTTAGTAGCGGTCGCAGTGTCATAGGCACATCCTTTGCTGATAGTTTCGGAGCATCTTTTTTTATTTTCCATGGGGACGAGTCACTTCCAGGTGTTTTGGCAACCAGCTTCGGTTTCACAGGACCTAGCAAATTGTGATCAGCAATGCACCAAAGTTAAATACGAAGGTACTGACCTATGGTTGATTGATCATCCTCTGATGTTCCATTCGCTACGGCTTGCTTTCTCCGCAAAGCCTGTGCCCAAGTTGCTGGGCGGTCTAGTATCGGCTCAGGCTTCTCTTCCTCTATCTCCGCGTCTTTCCATGGCGTGTATTGTTCAGCGGGTTGCTGGAACTCGACCGCTTCGTGGTTCTCCTTCTCCTGAAAGAAGGCTCGCTGCTCAGAGGCCACATCCTTTTCCTTCCATGTCTTCAGCCTAGTGAGAAAGGTTTTGGCCAAACGAGGGTTTATGTCGAAGGCAGGAAATTCCTTCTTGGCCGGCTTGCCGGATGACCTCGGCCGAGGAGGTTCTTTTGGTGTCGGTTTGATCTCTGTCGACTTTTGGTAGATTTGTTCGACACGTTCGAGTGCTAGAAAAGAAATTAGTGAGACTCTCAATGTCGTAGGCTGAGGTCAGGCTTACTGCTCGATGGCACGACAAGGCGTAGTTGACCATTGTAAATCCAGCGCTTAACGTCTTGGATATAGTCAACGAGTGTTTTGGCGTCTATGACGCAGATTGGGGTGTCCATTTCGATAGCAAGAGCAAAGTGTACGTTGTGTTGCCGGGCTCATCGAGACGGTGTCATAGTTGAAGCAGGTCCAGCTAGAGGACCTAAGTAAAACGCTGGTCAGCACAAGGATCCCTTGGTGTTGCTCTAGAAAGTATCGTCAGCCTTGGGGGTTGGAGAGAGTGTACCTGAGTTGAGTGTTCCATGAGAGTGAGAGCTCTTATACATTTTGCGTGACGTGAGGAGCCTCTCGATTTCTCAAGAGGCTTGTATGACGAATTTCCTCGAACATGAGGAAGCGCTTGTGCGTGAGTCAGTATGAGGTTGTGAAAAAGTAGAGGCGGGCTTGTGAAGTATAGCGAATGTAAGGCGGAGTTCCAACATGAATGGAGAAAAGTCGGCTGCAGTTGCGCTAACTTAAAATAGAATTGGCATTCGAGGTCCTCCGCTAATGACGATGTCCTACGACAAATTATGTCGTTTCAGCTATCCAATGAACCACTGCAATTCATAAGCAGTCACCTCGACAGTTCCTGCTTGGAGGCCCAATTATTATTCTTATAAAATATAGCCAGAGCTAGCGATTCATGATCCTGGACTCAGTGAACGCAAATTGAACATAGATCTGGCTCAGTCATGTTGAGATACGATATCATGCTCACACTAAGCCTGAGATTACTGAAGTACCGCTTCAATACCCTCCTAAGTGTGCTTTCGATATGGGATTTACTGGTCCATATGGCGTATCATCGACTTTGGGTGACTAGGAAGCTGACCGCCCTGAGTCAACTCGGAGTGCAGATACCCAGCTGAAACTGCTATAACTTTAGTTGCTCTACAAACACTGTGTGCTGTTCCGTTGTCAGATCATCGTGACAACGAACGAAAATCTACCAATGCTGATCTGTACAGCTACCGCTTTTAAGGCTTGCTAGAATGAGACGCATTGCCGAGCTTGTCCTCTGAGTATCTGGCTTTTGTCCAGTTCTCAGTAGCATCCTGTGGCCTGGGAAGGCTTTACGCCGCTCTGTGGTAACCAACAATTCATTTCACAGTTGACGAGGCCGAGAGCGCAGCTTTAGTCTCCACTGAAGTTCTTCCCCATATTCATATGCTTGCCCTCCTGAACCATGCCCCCTACATCTGAGTTGACTTGATGTGCATCCTGCAAAAAAGTGGAGGGACAAAGGCTAGCAAACTCGGCGCATGCGTAACATTTATTCTTAGTTTAGGACATACATCGTACTTACTAGCGGCCGACAATGATGGGCGAGGCTGCAATAGAAGGAATCCACGACGGGGATGTCAACATGCTGGACATTGCAGGAGGCTATACTTCAACCAGAATATCTACCATTGTTCTAATGGAGGCTGGGTCCGGGGGAGATCTCGAATCAGCTATCGATACAACCCTGTCGCCGGCACAGGCAATAACTGAACAGTAATCGCCGGCAGGAGTCGACATTACCAAACATTATTATCAAATTTCTTTTTTCTCTTCGTGATCTCCGCACAACAGCATACTGATCAAGGCAATAACCCTACCTTTTAGCTGTCAAATTGTATTCAGCCTGCCCATTTTCACCGCTTTGTCTATCTATCGCATCACAGCCATGGACTCTACAAATATATCAAAAGAGCGTTGTCAAGAGTTGCATCGCGCGTCTTTCGAGCCTAGTGAGGTCGAAACTGGCACCAAGCGCAGCTGCACCCAACACGATTTGACCATCTACCACGCATGGCTACCCGCATTGAGCGACATCATCATCGAAGACATCCCAGCCCCATTGGAACCAAAGAAGCCTATCAGATGGCTAACCAACTTCCTCCAGCAGGACAATTGGCCAACGCCACAAGTGAAAGAGGCTCTCGAGCGGCTTAAGCTTGCAAGGAAAGATCGCCAATGGGGCCCGGACGTTATCATCAAGGCAGCAAAGGACTTGGATACTGCATTCTTCAATAGCCTTCTGGATTACCGGATCAGTGTGCGTTGGTCAGATTCAAGCGAGACTGCCGCTTTGAATAAGAAGTATGGAAAGCCGGAATTTCTTGAGGGAATGATGTGCAATATTTACTTGAACCGAGATGAAATCCTTCTCAAGAGTGAGAATCCTGCGGGGGTTATGTGGGGAACGATGGTGCATAAAATGATTGTATGTGATCTCGCCAGCTGCCTTTACGAAACTTTGAGTATGACTGACGCTCAACTGAAGCACGCCTTTCTATTCATCCACTGCTGTCCTTCGCTGCCTTTGGAAAACGGAGCTCTCGATATTGTCAATGGGTGGAGGACTGACCATGGCTGGACGTTTCGCTGGCTGATCAACATCTTTGGCAAACGTACAGTAGAGTCAACCGGTGTTCACGCGCATGCCGAGTGGGAAAATTACGAGCTTGATATTGAGGGGGCTGTGGCGATCTTTCCGCTTTGTTCGCGCCAAAAGCGTGGGTTTAAATAGGACTCTTTGAGGGTGATTGCTCTTTGCGATTTGGCGCGCAGGCATGATGGCGTGTGGCATACTGATAAAGCGCATCTGCTGCTCTTTCTCGGCAGCCGTGGCGTCGTTAGATAGCATATTGGTGGAGTGAAAGAGGTCAGACCATCCCAATTAGAAGCATATGAGCACGAATGGCGCATCAAGATATTTGCAATTGGAGGACCTGAAACCATCGAAGGTCTTTTCATTTCCGGTGCCAAACAAATTGCCGATTGAAAAATGCTTTATACGAACGCCAACGAGTACTATTAGGGCTCAAACTAACGTTTATACGTGGCTTGATAGAAATTGTTATAGCAGAGACTTTGGCGGGGTGACTGTTCTGTAAGCTATGGACAGGGAATTCTGGGCTTAAGTGGAAGTCGTTCTGTATTAAAAGACTATATATCTAGGTAGAGACTCTAGCGATGAGGTTGTTCTGGAAACTTAGACAGACAGTCCTGGGCTGAGTTGAAAGTTTTGCTGTATCTAAAATCTGGTTCATTGACCAGAAATTGGGGAGAAGCCATTTCTTAAGATTCAGACGGCAAGTTCTAGGCTTACTTACATCTCTCTGTATATCAAATCCGGATACATGAGCAGAGCTACTGACGATTAAATCGTTCCACAGCTTTAGAACGGCAAGTTCTAGTCTTATTGAGACTGTCATGACTTAAGTCGGAGGACCTGAACCAGTCGAGAATCTGTTCACTCCAGGAGCTAGCGAAATTACCCTTTAGTTCTTGACGTGGCCTTTGCGATCCTGTATCTCAAATCAACAACCCTTGATAGCGTATTTTGATAGATCAGGGTTTTCAGGCAATATGAATCCGTTGTCCTGAAGCTGATTCATTCTCGAAAGCCTAAATCTATCAGGAGACCTCAGAATGGAGGGTTCATTTAGGATACAATTATTTAAACGAGCCTTTCTGTTATCTATACCAGCTTTAACTCGAATGCTCTTTGATGGTCAAATACGACGACCTGTATTGTTTGTACCTAGTATGGGGGTTTGCAGTAGGCTCGTAGCACTGGATTGGCCCTGAATAAAAAGGCGGCCAGGTTCCATAAACGCCTTATTAAGTACTAAGAATAAACTTTTTCTTCTGCATGGCATGGCTGGTTATGGCATAGCGAACAGCGAGTATCGAGACGGAACTTGTTTAATGAATGAAGGAGGGTATGATGAATGCAAATTCGCTCTTCATATACTGGAATGATCTCATAGATATTCCTAGGAAGGTTGTACGAGCGCTTGATACTGCCTTCTCATAGAGAAAGCCTGCAATTTATACATCTAACTCATCGTAATCGAACACCGCATCTTCCCTAGCCGCTAACAGAGCCACCGAGTTATCAACATGCAAAAGTGACTGGAATGCACGGTCAGTCATTCATCCACCCCTGCGTTTATGATCCGTAGGACTACTCCTCAGTCTCCTTCCCGACCCAAAACTCGCGCCGAGGTTTTCTCGTCCTTCCAACTTCACCACACCCGGCATTCTTCCGCCTCCGAACTTTGTTGGTAGTTTACTCTCCATCGTTGCCTGCCTCTTTAGTGGCGGTGGAGCCATGCCCACGTTTTCTAGATCAGCCTTGCCAGTCGTCAAAAGCGTAGGAGCAGAGGAATCGCTGTGGTTTCGGACGAGGGATGCGTTGACGTTTAAGCTGACTTCGCGGAGGCTTCCGGGATTGGCTTCCTTCGAGGGAGAGGTCGAAATTGGATGCATATCTCCGTCAGTGGCTGGAGTGTCTGTATAGACAACAGATTTGCTCGGAGAGCGATGGGGGGACGGTGGAGGTGCTGAAGGCTTTCTACCAAGGAGTTTGTCGTGCGATTCAGTCCGTGGTAGTGTAGTTGGGTACTGATACTGTGTTTTCCGAGGAGTTTCGCCAGTCGGCGTGTATTCCTTAAGTAGTGCACCACTGATGTTGGAGCGAAGTTCTGCAAGAGTTTGTTGAATTGTTGAAGAAAGAGGAGGTAAAGAGGCCTGAAGAGAGGTGCTCTGGGTCGAGATATCTTCGCCGATATGACGGACTCGGTCATAGGTGGAGACGAAGTGGTCGCCAATGCTGGAGTACGATTGCCTGACGGTGGAGGTAAGGCCTTCCAGAGATCCAACATGTGTGCTGTGATGACGCTCGTTTTGCTTCCGCGCGCGAGTCACAAAGTCATCCAGTGCTTGCATCTGGGTCGCCATGTCCTTCATCTGGGCGTCAACGATGCGAATGGTCTCTTCGTGTACGGATGTCGTGGTAGCCTGAATTGAGGTGTTGTGCTCGTTGATCGCTTTCCAGTCGTCCTTCATCTTGCCTTTTAGGGTATCTCTGGATTTCAAGACCTCCTCAACAAGTAGCTTCTCCTTTTGCGACCAGACGTCCATACCGGTGTTATAGCCCTCGTCTGCCATCTGCAACTCTGACTTGGATGACAGAACTTCTTCGCGCACAGCATTGAGCTTGGACTTCCACCGAGCATCGTGTACCTCGCCAGACTTGTTCACTAGGTCCGTTATTTGGGCAAGTAAGCCCTGACGATCCTGAGATGCTTGCACACGCTCCTCATTCAAGCAGGTCTCCAATCGAGCTGCCACATTAGCGTCTGCTTGCATTGCAGCCTTTGCAGCCGAGGAAGCTTTCTGCCTTAGGTCATCGGCTTCAGCTTTCTGCGTGTTGACATGCTTGACTAGCTCTTCAAAGATGTTTTTGAAGTCTTTGCCAAGCGAGCTGTATGAGGTGTGAAGCTGGTCAATATTAGTTACTGATGCGAGAAAGCTGCGGGTGTAGAAACATACCTGAGTGTGGAAAGATCCTAGCTCGTTAATAACTTCAGCAGAGATGCGTCCAGCAGCTACCGAGAGACCGTTTAGTCCCTCGCCAATTTTGCGCTTGACATCCTCTCGGAGGATCTTGATCTCCTCAAGCACTGCGTTCATATCCTCCTTAGCTCCTGAGGTCTGCTGGACGACTTCGTTTGCAGACGATTCGAAGGACGAGACCTTCTCTTTTAGCAAGTCCTGCGTAGCACCCAACTTATCCAGCTCTTCCTGAACAAAGCTTTGCATTCGACCTGAAAGCCTCGTCACAAGTAGTTCTTGCTCAGATCTAAATTCTTCGAGATTCGATTCCATAAGCTGCGTGATATCAACGACTTTGCCCTGCGAGGCCTTCCATCCCTCCCGATTAAGCAACTGGAGGTCGGACTTCCTCCTGAGCTTGGAGTGCAGCCCATTGATATCGCCCACCGTTCGTTCGAGGGTCGAAATGAGTTCCCCTCCGACGTTGTTCAATTGGTCTTCGGTAGCTTGGTGTGCTTTGCGCAGAATGGCCTCCTCTGCAAGGTTCTGCCGCGTATCTGCGAGGACGATTTCTGTCTTCTCTAGGACATCTTTGGTGTTGTCCAGGAGCTGTTTTGTTCCATCGTTGTCTTTTTTCAATATATTGAAATTATTCGTAAGCGAAAACAGCTCCTGGACTTTATTTCTCAAATTCACCTCCATCGTCTCGATCCTCGCTTGTTGTTCCTCGCTAAGGATTCGGCGTGACTCGCTCTCCCCGACCATTTCTTCATAGCTTTCAGTACTTAAGTAAACGCCGTTCCGCTGCCTAGTAGCCACAAGCTCGCCTTTGAACTTCTCAATTTCTGCGGTCCATTCACGGAGAAGAGTCTTCTTGGAGATCATCTGATTTACCTGAGGCTTGTTTCGGATGTTCTTGGCTCGGAAAGCGTAATCTAATGTTGAGATTGTTTCTTCTAGGTTGCTTTTGGCAGGCGAGACTGTTGCAATGATGCATGTCTTTGTCCGTCCACCAAGTGAGTCTTGCAAAAGCCGAGTAAGTTTGGATTCTCTGTAACGAGTTAGTGCCACGAGATGAGAGATGGCTGGCAGTAAGTTACTGACCTGTAAGGTATATGGGAACCTCTTTCCACAAGCGCGTTGATGACTCTTCCCAACGTCAGCAGACTCTTGTTGATGAGTCCAGCCTCCGCTGCGCGCTTGTTCTCAGCACCGCTCCTTTGTATGTTTTCGCTACCTGCTAGATCGACCAGATTGAGCTTTCCGGCGCTGACAAAGTCCTCGCCTGTCTCGGTTGTTCTCTTGATATACGCTGTCACTGTGAACACTGTGTGGCTCCGGGAACTAAGGTCGTTGCACTTCGTGGCTGCTACTTGTCGTTTGTGGCTTCCATTTCGCAACAGCTTTATGCCGTCTCCTGCTGATTTGATATGCGATTCCTCCATACCCTGAACAAGCGTAGCACTATGGCCCTTCTTTTGGCCATCCTCGTAGATCTTCAATTTGGTGTTGTCGTCCAGAGAGATTAGGTCGCGCAGCTCCTCATTGTACAACTCAATGAATGAACATTTGACGGAACTTTCTGCTTCGTCTGCCTCAAGCCTGAGAAAGAGCGACTGGAGCACTCTCGGAATGATCCCAGCTGAGTCCGAGAGAAGACCTAGGGTGTCAGACATATCTCCTGACATGGTGTATGTCTTGCCAGTGCCAGTCTGGCCGTATGCGAATATCGTGCAGTTGTAGCCTCGGAGCATCTGAGTCCTCACATTAGCCTAGAATGGGTGTGATCTCTGGCGGCCCTCACCTCGTCAAGCATAGGCGTAACCACGTCATCGTAGATCATCGACTGGTCGGCGGCTGGAGAGAAGACTTTGTCGAAATGGTAAGTCTTATTGCTGAGCGCACTGGCACCCATTGACAGTTCGACATTCTTGCCCCTCACACCATCCGTAGAGACAACGACTCCGCTATTCTCGCGCACTTCGCGATCGTTGCGACCCCTGCAGCGGACGACAACATGTATATTTGTCTCCTCTCCACCATCGATATCGAATTCTCGTTCTTTGCGCTTCGTTCCCCCATTCTGGCGGGGCGGCGATCTTGATTGCGACATGTTGGTAGACATTGACAGGATACTATCGGCTGGGGAGGCAGCGCCCGACTGTGTTCTTCCGTGTGTAGGAGGGGCGCTCGATGGTATCCTTGCTGTAGAGGGTCTTGAGTTGGGTGGTCGCATTATATGTTTTTTGGTCTGTAAGCCAGCTGCAGGCCGCGGTAGACCCGCCATTGAAGTTGGAACTCTTTCGCCACCAGCAATCGCAGCTTCTTGAGTATGCGTAGCTATCTAATGCTCATAAATGCTGGTGGGATGCTTAGGAAAGTGCGGTAAACAACCCGAGTAAATAGAGATCGACGCGGGTGCCTTTGCCAAGTTGCCACTAACGCGCGAAACCTTATTTTATCCCGATATGCAATCTTTATGCACAGACATCACATGGAAACGTCAGATGTTCTCCAATTCCGATCATTACCTTACTCTAGGTACCTAGTCTTCTCTGAAAATGACTGTTGCTTCTTACAACTTCTCTTATCCATGAGTTTCATAGAGTGGCGTTGCTTGACGAGCGGCAATGCCTACTAAACCCGCCATGCAAGTACATCCACGCCGTGGCCTTGGTTTTCTAAGTACATACGATCTTCCCCGCTCGAATATCGCGCTTGCTAATGACTTGCAGCTTTGGGAGCCTCTTTGCATGATATCCTGATACGCTTGAAAGCTCAGCCTCAGATCTACCCTACTATAGACATCTCATACTCCTCCTCCGAGCCCCTCACGACCCCAGTATTCCTGAACCTACCCTCATATGGTTTTCGTTTGCGGTTCGACGGGCCCGACCAAAGACTTAGGCTGATAGAGGTGCTTGAATTTACGAAGACACAGTTGAGATACAATGACAAAGATCTGTTCAAGCTTCCAGAGGCGAATCCCATCCCCAACGCGGATACTGGCCCAACCTTTCGTCAAATCTACAACAAAATGGGCCTGACCAACTTAGAAGAGTATATCCCACCAGTGACAGGCTCTGGGTCAGATCAGGGAATGCTCGTCTGGTCGTATCCAGGCGTAGCTTTCACCTTTCCAGTCCAGCATGCCAATTGGTCTCCTAAAGTTGATTTTGTTTCCTTGCTTTCATATACCGCACCTGCATTAGCACTCTCTATGGCAATCTTCGACGGTCGGTCGTGGGAAGAAGCTCGCTCGGATCTCATGACCCGAGCATGCACATACCCGAGATCTCTTGCGCTTTCAAGTCGGGGCAGAGAATCTCGACCCGACGAGGTTGACCTTCTTCGCGTAGGTGCACATGGTAAGATAGAATTGGAGAGACGGGCTAGTCCACCATTCCAGATAGTCCTAGGCAAGACTACCCCACAAGATCTGGTCGCAGAGCTTGGTCCACCAGATGCAATATATCGCAAATACGATCGTCGTTTATCGATACATAAGACTCCACCAAGGGATCGCAAAACCGGACGAACTTTTTCGAGATCTCCGCCCACCAACGTCGACCGCTTTGTCGACACTGACGAATCATCCACGCATACCACTACGGACGATTCAGACGTTGAAGACCAGGACATGGCCAAGGAGAATACGAGTTCCAACTTGTCTCCAGAATGCTTCTACAATTACTTCGATCATGGATTTGACGTCTTTGTCTCGTATCCCACGGATCGATCCCCGACATTACCCGCTGTGGAGAGCGAGGAGTACGAATGCGAATCGAACACGAAGAAGCTCGTAGCTACCAAATTGCTGCTACACGGCAATGTACCAGGCTCTTACCCATTCAATCGCTATCGTCGCAGCCGTTGGGTCATCAATATTCAAACGGCCGAGAACGATATCGATTTAGACTCTGAGGCTCCTTTTGCAACGATCTCCGAGTCGCTTTCAAGACTATGGCCTGACGATATAAACAAGCGAGCTATGGTACTCAATAGAGATTTTTGGAGAGACAGCCCTGGAAGCAGCTGTGAACTCCTTGGCAGCTGGGAAGAGAGCACATATACCCAGAAGAAAGGAACTGGCAGTAATGCCAAACATGGTCCAGGGGCTGGCAATACTAAGCTGTATGGCTTTCCTGGCTTGTTGTTCGAGGTTCTGAAGAATGACGCCGTGAGCTGTCTGACTGTGTACTGAGAGGGGCATATGCGTAAGAGGAGAAATCGGCCGAGTGAGGCCTTCTCGCAATTGACATTTTCGTGCTGGAGCTGTGGCGCTTTTTGGATAAAGCATATTTGGCTGGCGTTCAATGTCGATGTACATATCACTGAGATACCCATGAGTTTTTGGAATCGTAGGCCTTGTGTAATCTGAGAGAGTAGTAAGCCTGTCGCCTGGCAGCAGTATACATCAAATGTCCAGACGAACATTTCTCCTGTACCGCTTGCCATGCCACTGGTGAACAGTTTTGCATGATGACTAAGCTAGACTTGCATTGAAAGAAAGCCTCGATGCATAAGACTCTTAAGGCATGACCAGCCTTAGACCAGCCTGGAAGAAGACTCTTCACCTTCCAAAAGCATCATTTCCGCCGCGAGCAGTGGTTGCAGACCGCCCAAAATACCTCAAAAGATGCACAGATGATCTATACAGCTGGCAGCGCAGCCGGCTGCCGACCAACAAACCTGGATTTACCCTAGCTGATGGGCCCCCATACGCCAATGGCAGTCTTCACATTGGGCATGCATTGAACAAGATATTGAAGGATATTGTGTGCCGGTATCATGTGTTTGAGGGTACCAGGGTGGACTGGGTCCCGGGCTGGGACTGCCATGGCCTACCGATTGAGATGAAAGCGCTTCAAGAGCAGGGACAGAAACTCGGCGCTCAAAAAAGGGATGGATCGGCGAACCCTGTGAGCATTCGCAATGCTGCCAGGAAGCTGGCGGCAAAGACAGTGGAGGAACAGAAGAAAGCTTTCCGCCAATGGGGGATCATGGCGGATTGGGACAACGCTTGGAAAACCATGGATAAAGGGTACGAGGTTAGGCAGCTGGAGGTTTTTAAAGAGATGGTCAAGAAGGGGCTCATATACCGAAGGTTCAAGCCTGTCTACTGGTCACCCTCTTCGCGTACGGCTCTGGCAGAAGCGGAGCTTGAGTACAGGGACGACCATGTGTCTACCGCCGCGTTCGTCAAATATCCTCTACGGACAACCTCGGAGGAGCTCAGAGACAAGCTCGGATTTGGTGTCGATAGTGTCAGCGCCGTAATCTGGACTACAACGCCATGGACTCTACCAGCAAACAGAGCCATCGGCTTTCACAAGGATATTGAATACATAATCGCTGAATCTTCTACTCAAGGGCGGCTTCTACTCGCTGCTTCAAGACTTTCCGTAGTAGAGCATCAACTTGAAGAGGCTTTGAGCGCGGTAGTTGCCATTGACGGTGAGGAACTCATTGGTGCAACATATGACAGCGCAGTCTTCGACAAAGAGTCCTCGCCCCGGCCGTTTCTACATGCAGACTTCGTTTCCGACGTGTCAGGCTCAGGCTTAGTTCACCTTGCTCCGGGCCATGGTATGGATGATTACGAGCTGTGTCGGAAGCATAACATTCAAGCGTTTGCTCCTCTCGACGACAGAGGTTGTTTCACGAACCTGGCATACCCTGAAGAGATGGATTTCCTACTAAGCAAGGCAGTCTTGAGTACAGGGAACGAGGCAGTGCTAGAATGCCTGTCAGAACATGGCTACATCCTTGGACAGCACATATACGAGCACAAATACCCCTACGATTGGCGTTCCAAGCAGCCCGTCGTAGTACGAGCTACGGAGCAATGGTTCGCAAACGTTGGAGACATCCAAGGCAATGCACTGAAGGCACTAGATGCTGTGACTTTCATCCCGCCTAGCGCCAAGACTAGACTGGAAGCCTTTGTAAAGAATCGTACCGAATGGTGCATCTCAAGGCAAAGAGCATGGGGTGTGCCGATCCCAGCGCTATACCATCATGAGACAAACGAGGCAGTCTTGACAGAGGACAGTGTCTCTCACATCATTTCCATTATCGAAGACCGCGGCATAGATGCCTGGTGGACCGACGATGAACTGGACCCTGAATGGACGCCACCAGCTCTCAGGGATAGCAATGGCCAGTCCTCGTACCGTAGAGGCAAAGATACTATGGATGTCTGGTTCGATAGCGGGACTAGCTGGACGCAGACCAAGCAGCCTTCGGACACCAATCCTCACGTGGCCTCGTGTTACATTGAAGGCACCGATCAGCACCGCGGATGGTTCCAGTCAAGCTTGCTCACTTGTGTGGCCTACCAGAGCAGGACCGACAAAGGATCAACCCCACCCAAAGCTCCTTTCGAGACTTTGATCACCCATGGCTTCACGCTGGACCAAGACGGCCGGAAGATGAGCAAGTCTATTGGCAATGTTGTTTCACCAGACGAGATCATGGATGGGTCGCTTCTGCCGCCAGTGAAGAGAAAGATCAAGGGGAAATTGACGGAGTTCCGAGATGCAATGGGCCCTGATGCTCTTCGACTATGGGTCGCCAGCTGCGATTATACCACAGACGTCAAAGTCAGCCAGACGGTACTACAAGCAATTAATGGTAGCTTGTCGAAGTATCGTGTCACGTTCAAGCTTCTGCTGGGCATACTCGAAGATTACGATCCTCGTTCATCTCTTACTCCACTGGGATCACTTGGCGAGGTCCATCAGATTGCGCTTTGGCAGCTTAAAACCCTCAGTGGCCGCGTCCGTCAACATTACAAGGCGCTCGAGTTCAACAAAGCTATAAGTGATATCAATACATACATCAACACCGATCTCTCCTCTTTCTACTTTGAGTGCATTAAAGATGCTGCATACTGTAGCACTGCCGACCAACGGTTGCAAGTCCAGAGCACTTTACACCAGATCTTTATCTACCTCCAGCACATGCTTGCTCCTGTGACACCTATACTTGTTGAGGAGCTATGGGAATACACCCCCAAGCAGGTTAAGGACTGGAATTCTATACCTCCTGGTCAGCGCTCTTGGGCAGATCTCGACGCCTTGAAATTGCCACAGGATGTGGAGAAACAAATCGACAATGATCTACCAGAGCTGATGAAGGTGCGGACTGCTGTGAAGAGTGCTCAGGAAGCAGCCCGCAATGATAAGAAGATGGGAGATTCGCTTCAATCTTTTGTCTTGTTCGAGGTCGAAGCTACTGAAGATTCACGGGGAAATATTACATTGGATCTATTCTCACGCCGCCTTGAGGCGCTGGAATCCATGTCTGGTGTTTCGAAGGTCGCTTTGCTTATCAATGGCATGGAATCGTCCGATCTCAGCCATGCTCGGTGGTCTTATCCAGCAGAATTCGAAATCTACGGGAACAAAGTCAAAGCGCATATTTATGAGCCACAACTGGCCAAGTGTGAGCGGTGCTGGAGATATCAAGTGCGTATCAAGGCCGAGAAGGACGATGCCCTATGTGAGAGGTGCGAAGGAGTGATAGAGGAGCTGAGGAGGATGAACCCGGAGCTTTTTGAGACGGATTATACCCACGACTCTGGTACAAGCCCAGCGGCCTGATTGTATAGTAAGACCTGTTTTCTATTAGTACATACCCTTATACCCAACTCAAAGAACGACGATTACCACACTTGCAAGCCAAAGGTCTGATGTTGATACCCTTCGAAGATGCTCGTCGCTCCTTCGGACCCCTTTGATGATGTTGGCAGCCGTTTCCCATCAGTGCATTGCCTGAAGCCTACTGCCTGTGTCACGAAAATTGGGAAAAGCAAACTCACTCGATGCGACGATGCTGCCGTACAGTCCCTATGAATGTGCTGGTGAAAGCCTATCGTCTATGCAATGGACTGTAAGATGGTAATACCAAAGTTTTGCCCATGAATGAAATGACTCTGGTGAGGTGTGATGCAAGAGCCCTAATTTGTCGAAAGCCCCCGCGTGATACACTGAAAGCCCTTTACCAGGTGCTTTCTTGGCGCACCCCAAGGTATAAATCCAAGATCTAACCCTGACTTCCTAAGCATTAACCCTAATCCCAACCAAGCCTCAGGAAGCCGTTCCCGACAGTGTGCTCATGCGTGGCCATAGCCAAAACGACGTGCTCAGGTGCGAGGGGTTATTTACGTATTAAAAAGTCCTGTCAATGTATCACGGCCCTTGTGCAACTGACGTATTTGTTTTGATAGAAGCTAAGTGGCGCTAGTGTAGCGCTAGGCGAATATAAAGTCTGCCCACCGGTCCAACCATGTCAACAAAAAACATCATCTTGCCGGCTTCACGGGCCGCCTCTAAACTTCTGCTGACAGCTCACTACCATGGCTCTTTCCACAACTCAACCGCCAACTATTGCAACGATGTGGTGAGACCCACGGGTGGCTATGTGCGACTAGAGTGCAGCTTCAGGAGGCCGTGGATCGACATGCAGTGCTAATGACGCAAAATCAGCGTCTGGAGGACCTCATGGAGAGTGGCTTCTCAGGCGAGCAACTTTCTGCACCTTCCTTACTAAAATTTGTAGGCTAAGGTGTAGTCCAGCTACTCCGCATCGTATCGACACCATGATTTACGCGCTCAAAATTTTCGCAGCGAATGATCAAGGTCCTGCTGCTCTTCCCAAGGTGGTTGAAATTCACGACCAACAACTCGAGACCCCGACCTTCACTCAAGACCAGGGACTTACTCTACTTCCAAACGGCACTGCACTCCCAAACGGCCACCACGGCGTATCAACCAGGGCGGCTACCGGCCCGACGGAAGTGAAAGCTCAACCTGCAACGAACTCAAAAACAATTGAAATTACATCGCCCAAGCCCACCATGAGCGGCATTGTCAGAGGTGGCAAGGACGTTGAGGAGTCCTTCCAACGCTTCTTGCGCAATCAGAACCCTCAGCTCGGTAAGTCAATGTCTTTGTTGTCATACAGGGGCAAGCTTATGTTTATCAATAGTCGCGATCAATATCAGTGGCAACGCTACCCTGGTACCAAAACACGGTGATGCGGCCCGTAGCAATGGTATTACACGACGACCTGGGACATCAACCACTCTGAAGCTTAACCCAGAGTCAGTCCCCTTCACTCCCTCTACGAGTGTTACTCTTCCGAGTGGAACGCTGAACCCCCTCAGTGAACCATTCGTCCCCGCGGGCCGCACTCAGCCTTCTGAAAACATCACTTCCACTCCCACGATGAACACGGAAGGCAAGAAGCCTTTGCATTCAAGGTGTGTACTATTTGAATCCTCCCCAACAATGTCTCAATCCTCATACTAATGGATCCAAGTGAACTTTTCGTCCCGTCGGAGGCGAAAGATGAAGCCACTGAGATCACGACCTCTCACACTACGCCGAAGCTCGACATGCTGAAAAACGAACCAACCACTTCCTTCCCCACAAGCAGCCATGGTCAGTCTGCCACGGCTAAAGTCAACAATGAAACATCACTTCCGCCGCACAAGCGTAGTGCAATCGCAGTCAAAGTCGAGTCTGGCCCACCAGCCAGCGTGCCATCTCTCACACGCGAGGGTGCTCCCGCTGCCATGTCTACAGAAAAGCCAGCCAACCCAGTCACAGCCACTGATGAGTCGAAGCTCCCTCCTCACAAGCGTATTCTTCAAGCTGCAGCCAAGGAAGAAGTAGGAGAAGCCTCCAACGAATCCAAGGCTCAGGTCAATGTTGATACCTCCTGCGGGACCGGAAATCCAGGGCCATCAAAGACTTCTATCAAAGACGAGACCTCCGTGTCAGCTGCCGGCACGGACGCGGCTACGAACAAATGGCTTGACAGTTTCGACAGCCAGATCACGACCCCGTCCCCAAACGATCATGGACCCTCTGTCGCGGCTGAAGGCGATAGTCTCATCTCATTTGCTAGCTCTCCCCAAGTCGAGAACGCAAAGCCCGTACCCATCCCGCCAGCGTTCATACCCGTGAAGGCTCCAGATGCTCCGGCGGCTCCAGCTACTTCCACCGAGCCCACCGAGTCCTACGAAGGCTATGCAGTCCCCAAAAACGAGAAAGACCTGGCTTCGGCCTTCATGAAGGCGGCGCAGTCCAAGCTATCTGGCTTCACTACGAAATATGGGAGTGATCCTGAGGCGGACACGCGCAAAGAGCTAGCGGCACTGGGTCAGGCGTTGAAGAACAAGCCAGGACCAGAAGACTCTGGGCCACAGAACGTGGTTGAACACTTGGGGAAGGCAAGTATCCTGAGATGAGCTCCAAAATTTACACGCTGATCCTAGCATAGAAGTGTCTTGTCCGCACAATTACCGGCACGCGTATACTTGGCGAGGGTCTCGACCCTGCCAGTAAGGCCTACGTCATGATGGAGAACAGCAGGGGTGTATGGGAGGAGCTGGACTTGGAGTGGAAGCCAAAGGATAAGGATGGGAGGGTTGTCTACGTGCTGTAGGTGTGGAAGGGGGAGTTGCCAGAATGTGACACGAACTCAGGATTTACTACCTGGATGGATGTAATATCAAAGGTTACTGGACTGCCGTGTGAGGCAGTAACATGTGTAAGATACGGCCATTTTGTGCCACAAGGAACCAAGTCCAGCACTGCAGATATTAAATCAAGATTGTTAAACTCAAAATTCATGACTACGTGCCTCTTTCCCCTTCAGAAGTGTATGCGATTGCTAACAGAGCAATCATCTTACAATTTAGCTGCACACTCGTCTATTTTTTTTGAGTTCTGTGCTCATGGTGTTTACTTATACCACTATTTCAGCAGTATAGGGACATTGATGTTCACAGCTTTGCACTTCGTAAAGGCGTGCAAGATCATGATGGCACATCCTGAGCAAGTAATACATTCATGAGCTGAGAAGCGTTCAAGCGCCCTTTTCAATCAGAAGATGCTGTTTGATTGCTGTAAAATGGGGCAAATTTGGAGTCTGTATGGTGATGTTAAGGGGACTGTCCCAAGGCTACTGGCCCAACCAAGGTCATCCATCTAACCCATCAAGACCACTGCTATAAGTATACATTATTGCTATTTCCAACGCAATCACACCTCTCGAACCCTCATCCCGCTCTCATCAACACTGACCAGCCCCTTTTCCTTCTCAATCCTAGCTAACTCGTTCCTCAACCACCGATTCTCCACCGCTAGCATGTTCCTCTCGTTTTCTTCGCCTTTGATCGTATGCTCAAACCAGACTCTCTGCGCCCCAAATTGCTGCATCATTTCCACACGAAGATCCGCACGCGACGCTTGCAGAGTAGATTCCAGAGTGGCCGCACAGTTGCAATGGCGGAGCTCATCCTCTAGGCTGGTGTTAGTAGGAGGAGGGAGGGATGTATAGCTTGGTCGAAGTTTTGAAGGCTTCGACAGTGAAGGTGACATCGAGTATCCTTTGAGTACGATTCCCGTAACTGACTCCTTCACTGTCTCTGGCGAAGAATCAGGAGAAGGATCGGGAAGACCCTTGCTGAGCTCTGGGATCCGAGGTGATTTCTTGAGTGATGGCCATTGAACGATCTGATCATCAGAGGAAGCAGAATTGGGCGTAATTGTATCAGTAGTGTCAGGAGAGATTGGTACGCTGACATGACCTTTTTGCTTTGGCACCGTTCTAGAGGTCCATTCGCCGGATAGATGCGTTATCTGTAGCATAGGCAATGGCTGCTTTAGCGATCTTGTCGGAGACTGAGCGATTGGACTAGCGTTGCCGTCGGAAGTGGAGGAGAGGTGAGGGTTCGTCTCGCGCGACGTAGTAGTAGAGACAGACAAGCTAACGTGGCCTTTCTGCTTCAGCCGTTTTGGTGAGAGGCTCATGTTCCTTTGCGGTGATGGCTGTGATGAAGGAACTGGTTGTCATGTAAGACCCACTGACCAGTCAATGACGGTGTCATCGGAAGTCTCAGAAGGTAGTTGAGATAATGCTATCTTGTAGCTTTTTATACAGTCTGACGAGGGAGGAGACATCTTTGCTCTATGGGGAGGCGGCTCTGGCGCCCTGCGTTGAGGAGGCTCCAGTCCCGTATGATGAGGTGGTTCAGGTGCATCAATCCATTCCCCTTCCGGACTCTTGTCAGAAATAGCGGCAGTCGGTGTTGTAGTCTTGGTCTTAGTCTTCGGAGTAGGAGGTTTACGAGGGCCGAACACGACTCCAGTGACCCTTGGGTTTGAACTTATCCTCCGGGCCTCTGAAACTACGTCTAGATAGGTTGGATTTTGATTGGCTGTCTGAGCACGGCGCTTCTGCAGTCGACCTCCAGGTTTGGGACTTGGTCCGGGTGGTATGGGTGGAGGCGTACTCTCGTCGGCCACTGTCTGATGAACCTTTGTGCTACCAACATTTTCAGGTGATTCTGAGATTCTCCTCTTGTGTATGGGTATGTGAGAGCCTGTCAGAGGAAAATGATTAGATGTGGGCGGAGCCTCGTTTCCAATCGTAATGCCGTCTGAGGACGTAGAAGAAGATGAGATTGGGTCAGACTCTCGGGCCTCTTTAGTAGGCTGTTTGCCAAGATCTTCTGCGTGATCAGGTCCTGATGCCTTGCGCGGAGTTGAGAGGTCAAACAGAGGATCGAGCGTCGTGACATGAGGTGGGTCAGATGGTCCAGGTTCTACCTCATTCTTTTGCAGGCGAGTTCGCGCAGTTGTAGACTTTATTGGTCTTTTCCTTTCTAACGGGTATAGGCAAATGAGGGACAGTTCGTCCGGCCATTCTTCGCGGGCATTCGGCGCTGTGAAGCCTCCTTTCAATGGGCGTCCATTCCACATCGATAATCCGAGAACCATCCGCGTCCAAGGTTTGATTCCCTAGTGGCTTGCTATCAAGATCAAATAGTAGGACCCTCCCATCTTGACGGCCTATAGCGATGTAGTAGGCTTCATTCGACTCCTCAAGGCTTTTTGAGGGCCCTGCATCACCCACCCCATCCAGCTGTCTTGAAGCTGGTCGTTGCGACGAACAGACTATTAATAAGCTTGTTGCTGGTCGCCTCACATGCCAGGACCTTAGTAAGACAGCCTTTGTTTTGTGAGTTGCGTGAAGTCGACAAATCAACATTTACCATCAGCGCCAACAGTGACTGCCGTTACGCTGCGTCCGGGAACAAATGCTACGGCTGTTATACCAATAGCCTCGCTTCCAATCCCAACAATACCTGTGACAGGGTCGTAGCCGTCGAAGGTTCCGACATCATTGCGGTTTGGACTCCCGCCCGATGTCCCCGTAGCATGAAGGCCTTTTATAAACGCTATTTCACCACCACTGCCAGGAACCGCGTCAATTCTTCGACGGTCGCCTCTACCATGGTTTCGGAAGAAGTGTAAAGCGTCGAAGACTGCAGCTGTGCCGTCTACGAAAGCTAGGAGGAAGAAGTCCTCACGGTCTGGGTGGAAAGCCGCGGCAACTACCGAAGACGAAGAGCAATGTGGCCGAAGTAGTACTGGCGGTGTAAGGGACCAATAGATTTGTAAGGTATATCGTAGGTGGGGCTACCGATGTAGAGAGTAAAAATTGGGAGTTGCACGAAATTACAAATACGGACGGAGGCGAAGGATGGTTATGAGAGGGATCCAAGAGCTTCGAACGTTGTAAAGAGTATGACTGCACAGAGTTTTGAAGCGTCGTTGTAAAGAAGAGGTTCTTTGATTCCTTGTCGTACTTGAGTAGCCTAACACGGCCCTGCTTGAACAATCAGTACTAGTATAAGACATGTGACCGACAGTGCTGACTTCTGAGCCCTTCAATCGGTAGCTTTTCTGCAGTCCGCCATTCAACTCATGCAGTACTACCACTTGGCTGTCGGCGACTGCAAGCATTTCACGGCTAATGGCGATTCGTTTGGCAGCCACAATGCCTTCAGAACCCGAGCGAAAGATCTCGGTAACACCGTAAACATCCCATATATACACCCCTTTCGTAATAGTGATGATCAAGCGATGGAGGGGCGGAAAGGTGACCGCACCCGGTTCGCGAGCGCCAGGTTCTTCTACAGCGATAGACGAATCGTGGCGTGGCGGGAGACCAGGCACTGACTTTGCTGCCCCTGTATGCTTCGTCATCGCTGCGTTTGCATGTGTGTCATTAGGAGAGCCTGATGATGTTCTAGGATAGTTGCTGAGGTTGTGAGGACTTGGCCGGAGAAGGTACCATGGATGCGCGTCTCGAAGGGATTTGAGCTATTCAGTTGGTGAGGACTTGGCCGGAGAAGGTGCGACGGATGCGCGTCTCGATAGGCCTTGAGGCATTCAGTGAGAAGCAAAATGAAAGGCATGACCGCTTGAGCTGTTATGTCCCAGACGCAATAGTATGCGATTGTAAAAATTTGCCATCCCTTCGTAGCAGTGTGATCATAGAGACTCGATTATACGCGAGGTTGACGCGTTTGTTGTTTACAGTCTTTCACGCGTTGGATATTGGTCAGGAGTTCCGTCCTGTCGTTGTAAAGGCTTGAACATTTAGCCCATACTCCCACCACTAGCACTATGACCGCTCAGCAATCCTGCCATTTCTAGCAGCGCTCTGTCCGATTCAACGTCTTTGCCCATTCTGATATTCTTTCTCGCAGCCGCCTCGCGCTCTTCGAAAGCCCACGCTGCCCTCTGCTTTTGGGCTTCCTCATCCCCACCACAGCCCCAGACTTCCAGGCTTTCAATCTCAAAGCGATCTTGCCAGTCTGTTCCGCGTGTTTGACTCGGATGGAACGAGCCGCCTCCAGTGCTGTCATGGTTAAAGACGCCGTATTCTAGTGACGAATCGAGTAGAAGGGAAACAGGACCCAAGTTTGCCTTTGATGAGAGGCCTGAGACTGGTCTTGCCCGAGGCGGAGGGCTTCCGAAGCTGATTCCACTTTTGGTAAAGGTGGCGTAGTCTTTACTAATGGTGCTGGCTCTGAAGACCTCATGGATTGGCTCAAGCTGGAATATTAAGGTCTCGGATCCACCAATAGCTTCCTTGTATGTATGCTTCCATGGAACATCCAAGTATGCTCCGAAGACCACTCTTTCAGATGTGCTATTGCCTGATGAACCGTTGGGGAATCGCTTTGGGGGTAATGTATCTGCATATGATCGTTCTCGTGCACCATCAGGCTCTAAGGCCAAGCGAGTCCCAGAAACAAGAAGGATACTAGGTGCGTGCCAATTGAATACCTTTTGCTCCATTGAACCCATGCTAAAGCCAGCGTCGACCCCTTGATACAAGGGCCTCAAGCGACGGAAAATGGTATTGCCTTTGAGAAAGAAGGCCAGCTGGCTAAGAACGTTGAGGTCAAGTATTTCGCCCTCTTGGGGTAGAAGCGGCTCCAGAGGGTCGTCAGGCACTTCTGGCTCAATCGGCGAGGCCACAATCATTGGGGAGAGTGGTGCAGATGCAGACGACTTTCGGCGACGCTTGTGAAGGTCGATGTTCTTGCTGAAGAGGAAATGTTCGAAAAGTGGATTGAGCCCATCGAACATGAAAGGCAAGGAGACGGGGATGATCGTATTGAAAGGCTGATAGAAGATGCCCGCGTTCTGTTCAGGGGTGAAAGACCATAGTATGCTGTCGGCTACGCGGCGAAGGCCAGCAAGCCTCGTCTCCGTCAATCGCTGAGCATGCCTTGACAGGCTTTCCTGCGCATCTAGAGGAGCAACCACGAGTAGTAGCATGAGCAATCGCCTGAAATTATCCACTGGTATCTGAGCGTGATGAATCTTCGTATCAGCCCTCTGATCATGCTTGAAAATTTCTATAGCATCCAATGAATCCAAAGCAGCAAGAGCTAGCTCGTCATCGTCTTCTTCTTCCTCGTCGTCATTTGAAGGCTTGTCGATCAGGAAACCTCCTGTATAACGTGGTTCGATAGGCGATGCAATTGCTGACTCTTTTGCTTCCGAGCTCGCTTCTTTCAACGCATCCAAGGCTTCCTCCGACGGTTTCTTATACACAGAGCTCATCCTCCGGTCAAACACCGCAAGACTTCTAAATAGCAACTTATTGCGGTCTGCCTTGCCATTTTTCAAGACCTTGCCATATCTCTCGGTCATAATCACCACAACCTTGAGTATCGCCTCGATCGTCAATATGCTGGGCGCGAGGCTGGGAAATGGGAAGGCTCCAAGGTAGGTCGCCATTTGGTTTAACAGTGGTCCTGGACCAATGGCGTCTGGTATGACCAGGAAGCGGCACAGTGTCTCCTCTTTCCAGTAGTATATACCATCTTGCTCGTCCGCCAGCGACCGAAAGACGTCTTTGAAGTGTGTGATTTCGAGAGGGGTGAAGCACTTTCTGGCGAAGAGTTGGGCGAGCTCGTGGCTTAGTTGCTCTATTCAAGGGTTAGTCACGGGCAGTCTCGGAGTAGCTGAAGATGTACCCGTGGAGACATTACGAGCAGCTTGCTCTTGCGAGTGTTCTTGCCCCATTGTCAGATCTGCGTGGTATGAAGCTGCATGAAGCTGGAGGAGCTCGAGGAGCTGAGCGAGGAATCCCAAGGTCTGTTATCTTATCTAAGCGTGAAAATTGTGCCAAGACCATCATAGGGACGCAGCTCTACGAAGGGTTTTGTTCCCACTCCGTACATGTGTTTTAAAACCCTACGTGCCCTCCTTCTAATATATGCCCTCCGACAGCCGCGGTAAGTGGAGAGGCGAGAAGCCCAACAACACCCAGACAGCCTGTAACGGGGTTTGTACAGAGCGCCAGTGAACCAACCCACCAAAGTGCCGAACCACCAACCACGGCAATGCCAGCTATCTAGAACGCTTAGACATCTGCTCATTTCACCCTTATTCCACTCAAGATGAACATACTTCTCTCCAAACATCTCTTTCATCTGCATACTACTTCCCGCTATACGCTACGGTTCCATAGTGTGAGAGAGACTGATCGATACAACTCCATGTCGTAACTGTTGTTGTAGAGCCAGGCTTCGCCCTCGCATCCTAACAAGCGCCCAGACCGAGCGGAATGTGGCCATGGCTCCCCCTTCTAGATCAAGAGCATCTCTGGTCTATAGGGTATCTAGTCTACCAGCTACATGTAGCGTCGATGTCATTGGCAGTATCTTGGAGCGTTCTTTAGAGACCTCATTAGAAGATTGAGGCTAAAGATCACATCTTTAGCAGAAGACTACTACCGAGAAAGTAGAAAAGTGGCGACCTTGACCTTCCGAAATCCACCGTTGGCTCTTCTTAGTGCCAAAACTGCCAACCAATGGACCTTTGGCCTTTCTCCAACCGACTGCAACTCAGAAATTTTAAGGAGTCAGGCATTGACCGTTGGTACCCACTTTCATAGTTTGACTGTACCGAACACACCAAAAGCATCACCAGATATGATAGACTGTATAGTGGTCTGTGGTTTGGGAGGCCATGTCTTTGGTTCATTCAAAGAAAAAGGTGGTTCATATATGTGGCTACGCGATAGCCTTCGGACAGACCTTCCGAACCTACGAGTTCTCCTCTATGGCTACGACTCTAGCCTTGACGGAAGCTATGGCTATCAAAACGTATCAACTCTAGCAGATACTCTAGCTCGTTATTTGAGCGAGCTGCGCGGTCGATCCCAGGTGAGTGATAGAAGGTTCTAACAACCAAGACTTTACTGATTCCCGGAGAACCCAATATCAACACCGCTTGTTATCATGGCGCACTGCCTTGGCGGGCTTGTTGCGAAGCAGGTAATAATTTATTCTATACATATGTTTATCTACCCAAGATACATTACATTTTAGTTAACAATGGCATCCGCAGGCGATCATCAAACTGAGCCGCGGAAGCTCACTAGAGAAGGAACGACTTCGGACTATTACTAGACTCCCGTTCTTTGGCGTGCCCAATCGAGGCGTGGACATAGCGTCTTTTCGATCCATTGTTGGCAATAGCCCCAATCGGTACCTTTTGGAATCCGTTGGGCATTATTCCGATTTGCTAGCGGTGGCCGTTGGCTCAAGAGCCCATCTCGTGGGCAGTGAGGCCGTGGTCAAGGCAAATGTTCTTATCAATCCGAGCTAAACCTTGGCTAACATCTATCAGCGCTCATTCCTACGGAACCTCCTCATGCATTCCTTCCATCTTCTCCTCCGCCTCCTCACACCTCCCGCAACAGCCGCAGTCGGAGACACCCAATGCGGCTTCAAGCTCTTCTCCCGACCTTCACTGCCCTATATAATACCATACATGCACTCCGGGGGCTGGATATTTGATGTCGAGATGCTCATGCTTGCAGAATCAGCAGGTATACCTGTCACGGAAGTCCCGATCGGGTGGCAAGAGGTCAAGGGGAGTAAGCTGAACGTGCTATGGGATAGCTTGGGTATGGCATGGGGTTTAGCTGTCCTGAGGGCGGCTTGGGGATTTTTAGAGACAGCCCGATCTTCTCATTCTACGAAACTCTGACTTCGCCAACAACTGTGGAAGTAAGTCTACTAATATACTACCTACGCACGATTTGTTGACGCAGGCAGGTCGATGGATCTTGGAAGATGGTGGGGCCCCGGGCAGTCCTCGTCAGTCCTTTCTCTGCGACCTTCCCACGCCCGTGGGACTCAGACTCGTTCCATGAGGGCCTCCATCGGGATCAAAGTGGTCTCGTTAAATTCTCCAATGGCGACGTGGACAATCAACGTGTACTTTCCAAATTGCGCGAAATATCTATCAACGCTACAGCACTAATAGCATCACGATTTTTCAGCCAAGGTATGATGCTTGTCGCCTGCCCTTCCTTGCATATACATATATATATACATATTTAGTTATGCTTCGCAGAAGCCAGAAGCTGATTTTTCGCTGTTAGTAGAATTACCAACTGTTTTGACAGACGACGAACTAGCCTGTCTCCGATCATTCTCCTTCAAAGAAATTCTTAGACGCGAGAATAACATTGAGCCAGCGTCAAAAGAACGGGCTGTTGACTGTTAGAGAGTGCTGATTTCCAAAGCTGGGCTCAACGCAAGAGGCTGGACGAACATCACGGTTTCTTCTGGATCAAAGGGAGCCTGGGATCAGGCAAATCTACCCTGATTTTGAAAGCCTATCCAGATTTTGAAGCCCATTCTGTGGACCCCTCATCGATATTCGCAGCATTCTTCTTCAATGCTCGTGGCAGTGAGGTAGAAAAAATCACCAATAGGCCTCTTCCGGACACTGCTGCATATGCTCTGTCAAAGAATGCCTGTCTTTCGTGCTCTCGTCGTTGAAAAATACGTCTAGAAAAGCAGGCTCCTCCAACCCGGCTGGGAATAGCATTTCAGTGAATTGAAAGCGCTCTTGAAGTCTGTCGTAACCGCATCCATTCTCGGACAGCGAAATCTCGTCCTCTTTGTTGATGCCCTCGTTCAATGCGAATTCGATGGTGCAAAAGTAGTGATTCAATTCTTTGAAGAGCTTGAGAGCTTGCGAGCTCTGCAATCTCGGAAGGTACTAAGTTCAATTTCTGTGTATCGAGCCGCTATGTGCCGCAATTCATGATACGACGTTGCTTTCAGACCCAGCTAGAGAACGAGAATCAGGGCGATATTGCAGCATGTATTCACGATTCAATGGCGTCGGCAAAGGCTCGAGAAGGCACTTCAGATTACATGGCTACATTGCAAAACGAAATTCTACGCAGAGCCTCTGGCATCTTCTTATGGGTTGTCTTGGTGGTTCAAAAGTTGCTGGATGCAGATAACGCCGGTGACACGTTACGCGAGCTTGGTGAAATACTCCGGAAGGTACCTTCGGATTTAGATGGCCTCTATCAGTATCTACTGCAAAGTACAGAGGACGAAGACCGTCAACATTTCTTACGACTTACAGCATTCGTGCTTTTCGTGGGCAGGTCCCTATCTCTCACAGAACTCTGGCATGTTTGGGCGTTTGGTTACGAGGGCTTTACGTCGTATACGGAGTGGTCGTAATCTGAACAGCATATTTCGAGCGACCAACAGATGGAGAGAAGACTTTATAAGAAGTCCAAGGGCCTAATTGAGGTAAAGTTCTTACCATCATTGGATGGATCTCCTTCCCAATTTCCCCACTGCGATTCTCCCCACTGCCGTTACAAAAATCTCCCAAGGAAGCCGGGGCGAGGAACAAGCATCGTTCAATTCATCCATGAGTCCGTGAGGACCTTCCTCAGGGTCGAATGCGACAAAGTACTCAATCAAGATATGTTGCCTGGCCAGACAATCAATGGGCACGAATTCCTGAAACAGGTGTGCTTGAATTATCTCAGAATCAAGGGCCTTGTGGCTATGCCAATCACTATGATAGAGACTATCTCGCCACGCGCAGTCAGCCAGTGAATGTTGGAACTCTTCGAGCATCACCCGTTCGTCGAGTATCTTGTTGATTTCTTGTTTCTGCATGCTGCAGAAGCTGAGCGACACGGCACTCGGCAAGATTCTTCCAGAACAATGTTCAACAGTAACATCCAAGGATGTTTCGAGCGCTGGATATACTTTCACGACTTAGTTCACGAGTACAGGAAGGATCGTGTAACTAGTCCCAGCGCTGAAGAAACTAACTCTTTATCCGGAATGTAAGGATCCAAAGCACGCCTGCTACATATATTCTCTCAATACGGTCTCCTTACAAAGGATATCGCTAAAGAAGCAGATAATATCAATGCTCGTGGCGGTCTCTGTTACTCCGCGTTGATGGCCGCCACAGCTGGGGGACACGAAGTTGCAGCAGGATTTCTCCTACAAGCTGGAGCAGACCCAAGGATCTCTACGAACATCAAAACACCCATGTTCCCCAAAGGTGTCAACGCATTTCATTGGGCAGCTGCACGCGAGCACGTTTCCACTTTCAACCAGCTCTTGGAAGGCAACTTGTCACTTTTACCACTAGAAGAAAGAATTGAGGTCGTCGTGGTAGTAAAAGGAAGAACTTCCCTTTTCTGCGAGATTCTAGCTCAACTCTTACCCAAAAAACCGATACCCGCATCAGCCCTGGGTTCAATATATCGCGTAGCTGAGTTCGGTTGCGCGAAAGCAGTGTCATTTATTCTCGATGAGTGCGATAAATCCTATTGTGGAGAAGAGCTGTTGCTCGCGTGCTTGAAGAATAATCATTGCGGAAAAGAACACATCATTGTGTTGCACGATCATGGGGGCAAGATAGATATTACACCAGCTAATTTTCGATCATCCTCTGTCCACAACAACCGAGGACTTGCCTCTTT
This sequence comes from Lepraria neglecta, assembly GCA_033220425.1. Taxonomy (NCBI): domain Eukaryota; kingdom Fungi; phylum Ascomycota; class Lecanoromycetes; order Lecanorales; family Stereocaulaceae; genus Lepraria; species Lepraria neglecta. The sequence continues at coordinate 486,649 of CM065650.1, read as the reverse complement.
GCTTATTCAGTATGGCCAAATCAATATGTCCGACGGCTTGATTGACTCTATGTGCCGACTGGTGTTCTCAGCGCAGCTCTTTTGCCAAATCGAGGAAGCGAACATCAAGATTCCACCGTTCACTCGTCATCAGGTCTTGTGTACACTATCCCATGGGAATGTCGAATAGGTCGCTTTCGTGTTCCAACACACAGATCATGATGCAGAACTAGATGCGATGGTATCAGCGGCGAAATATCAACATTATGGCGGCGAAGTAATGCGTTTTCTGGTAGGCCGGCCACAAGTCGAAGAATATGCCATCGTTTATGCCATAAAAAATCGCCTGCACAGTCGAGCTATCCTAGAAATTCTTGAAGACCGATGGGGCACGTTGAGCTTTCCAATATATCCACTCGCTCTCGCAGTCGAGTTTCGTCGTGCGGACGTTGTCCAATTTGTACAGAGTAGGTGCGAGGACAGAGTCAAGCGCGCAGTAAATCATGAATGCGAGCAGAACGTGATCATGGAAAACCTACTCTTCGCAGTAACCCGTAATCAGATCGATGGTGATCACGTTATCGACCTTCTCTGTTGCATCTTATTGGTGGAGGTCCCCGATCCATGGATAAAATAGGGGTCCATGGAAAAGGAACCTCTTCAAGGGAACCTCTCACCCATCTTTTACACCAAATATCTACGAAGCAGATGCACCTTTTCCGTACACCCATCTGGCAGGGTCCACTACCGGCTATGAGCCTAGAGCATCCCTAAAGGAGGTAAACTAGGCCCCTAAAGAGCCTAAATTAGAATCTCCTGGTAATTGATGTTTTTATCGAGGCGACTGACTTTAGGGTACTTTCTCACCCAGAAAATCGCCCCTCTGAGGGAGCCGCTTGCCCGGAAGGTGCCCTGGACGGCTATACCCTTAAAGTAGGCCCCCAAGAGCTAAAATCCGAAATTTTGCCGTCACCAAATTTGGCCCCTCAATGGAATTCCCTAGGTCTATAGAAAAGGTATATAGCTTAAGTACAATCTTGGGGTGGATATGGGTTAGAGGTTCCCCCGAAGAAGTACCTCTTCTATGGACCCCTAGAAGGATTCACCCCCTTACCGGCTGCACCCCCTGACCGTCTACTTGCTCCAGGTCTACAGATAGGACGTTTGATGATATACTTTTGCGTGCAAAGTAGTACATCTTATAGATATCTATAAGTTTTGTACCAAACCTCTTCTTTAGACTTGCCTAGTAGGCGAACTGTAGGGCTCTGCAGGGTTTCGCTGTCTGCGCCCCTAAGAGACCCGTAAAGGAAGCAGAGATACCGGAGTTCCGGGCTTCAGCCCTACAAGGCTACCCGGTTAGGGGGTGCAGCCGGTTAGGGGTGAATTCTTATTCTATAGATATCTTATCCATCGGGAACCCTCCCCCCTCCACAGACAACTCCCACTCCATCAGTGAGATGTAACACTTCCGAGAGGAAGATATGGCGAGTCTCTCAGGGCCCTAGAACTCCGATCGATAGATACTCTACATCGACGATTCTGCTCTAGCTAGCAACCACCAAACGCTCCACTTAACGCTCCCTCTCAGCCTTCAACTCCACAGCCAACCGTCAAATATGTCCTCCTCAATCCCCTCCTTCTACCGCATCTGGTTCACAGTCATCGACCCCATATTATCCCTCATCGGTGTCTGCGGCAACCTCTTCGCGCCAAACTCCATCCTAAATTCCTACTCCCCCTCTTATGTCTCCCCGCTCGCCACGGAAACAACCCTACTCCTCGATGCAATGGCCGGCTTCTTCGCGGGCCATTCTTGCAGGTCGTCCTTTTGCGCGCAAAACCCACAGACGTGACGGTCTGGCGCGCTCTGCAGGCTAGCACAGTGCTGGTGGATATTGGCATGTTGGGTGGGTTTGCGAGGGCGTTGAGTGTCGAGGGGAGGACGGATTGGAGAGTTTGGAGGGCTGAGGAATGGACGAATGTAGGAATTACGGCGGGGGTGGCGGTTATTAGGACGGCATTTTTGTTGGGCGTTGGGATGGGAGGGCAGGGCAGGGCAGGGGACGGGGAAGAGGACTCGAGAGAGTGCACGCGTAGGCTCCTCGGAAAGATGCGCTAGGATAGAGGTAGGGTAGGGGCGAGTGCACGGGGTGGTGTTGGATGAGCAGCAGACGAGGGATTCATCGACTGAGAGGAAATGTATCGTCGCTCTACTCCGTCTTTTGAAGCGACTGCAAGAACGGCTTGAAGCTGCATGGAATGATCAACTCCCTGTCATCGCCACGGTTCCCTGCGAGCGGGGCATAAGCACCTATGGGCGTTGACCAGGTGGCAGCCATGTTTGAGGCCACCTAGACTAGGCTGTGGGAGAGACCGCGCTTATGATTGTCCTAAAATTTGGGGGTGGGTGAGTAGAAGGATGAACGTCGAGTGCTCATCACCCAGATCGGGTGTTCCATTACCAGCGTGGGGTACTGCACCACCTGACTGAGCTGGGGGCACATTTCTGTCGTCTTCAGCCGCCAAGACCTGGGGCATGTTTCGCTCGAATTCTCTGCCATAAACCCCTATCAGCAATTTTGTTTAGCCTCTGGCTTCTTTGGTCGTGTCAAGAGAATGCGTTTTGAATTCTATCGTTTCATTGTGGGGTGCGATGTCTAATATACCAAAAGGAAAAGCGTACTATCAATAGCGACTAACTTAATGACCGCCGCATGCAATGCCATCGCAAAGTCCTCACAGTCCGCGCACCTTTCTTCGATATTTCTAGATCTAGGCTCAGCTTAAAGTTCGTGCAGGAGCCGCCTATCATCCAGAACACCGGGCCTCTTACTTCTTGGGTGCTTCAAGACTTTTCCTCCGATTCTGTTATGATCCCTGAGACGACGAAACAGCCTATGATCCGACCAGCCTCCCCAATGGGCTCCCCAATCCGACCAGCTTCCCTAAGGAGCTTTCTGACCAGCCAGTAAAAGAAGAGAGCAATCAGGCCGTAGATCAGGAAGTCTGTGGGCGAGAAGACTGGGAAGTCTGGCCATTCATCTATGATAAAGACGGAGATTTATTCAATATTTATACTTGGAGTGTGAGTGGTCGAAAGTGGTGATGAGTCCGTTTGTGTTGCGGGTGAGTTCAACGCCGCGGGAAATGTGAGAGCATACATAGTGCCAGCTGTAATAAATAGGAAAGCCATAGTCTTTGATGTAACGAGTGATAGTATGGTGGTGGTGGGTGGAGCGGCCATGGCTTGTGATGGAAGTCATTCTTGCTTATGAGTGAGGTTGTTGGGAAAGGATTGATGTTGAGAGGGAGGACCATTTATATAAGATAGGCCTTTCTTTTTAGCTTACTTTACTCAAAATTCATGTGAATGAAGAAACTCCTCAAATCGCTCGCATGTCTCCCAGCAGTCGCACAGATTCTTGGTTGGCAAGTCTTGGAGACCTCAATAATAGTCACATGGCGAATCACGCAAAATTTGCGCATTTAGCCTCAGGCGGATAGTACCTATCCGTTGACTTGGAAGATCTGAGACACTAGAATTAAGCTTCTAGCTCCTGTGGCCCTTCGAGTTGCTCCAAGGCTTGCTCCGGAAACATCTCTGACCTTGCCTCCTGCAAATCTCTATTGCCGTATGAAATAAGCAACCGCACTTGTCCCTCCTCCCAGCCCCTTTCGCTAGCCCTTTCTACCACTAAGTCGAGCATTCGAACTTCCCACTTAAAAGTCCCATCCACAGTCTCGTCATCGACCATCTCGATTACCTCAAACCCACCAACATCCATTTTGCTCAGCGGGTAGCTACCCGCAAACTCCTAGTCTAAGATGGCGCTGATCTGCTTGTTCTCGTTAGTCATGATGTTGCGGCCATGAAAATCGCCGTGGGCTAAAACGAAAGGCTGTTCCGGTAGGCCAGTGGTCGGAGAGGCAGTCAAGGCATCACGAGTCGCCTTCAGGCTCTCTATAAATGCTGATTTCGACGTTTCTTCGAAGAGTTCCATATCTACGTCGGCCTCTGGGGCATGGGCATGGTAGTAGATTTCCTTGTCGTAACAGGCGAGTATGTAGGCACGTGTCGAAAAGTAGGGTCCAATGTCATAACAGGACGGCGAATGGAATGTGTCTCGGCCTTTGAAAAGCTTCACTCCTTCAACAGTTGGCCCAAGTTTGTGGGCTAGGGTCAGACCACCTATGCCATCAAAATTGATCTCAGTCATTTCGACAATGAGCTTGGCGATATCGCGGGCGACAGCGTTCTTCTCCTCTCCCGTGTAGGTGCTCCATACTTGACTCAGAGGCTTGTCGTCGATGTACTCTAGGAGGATGAAAGGTAGACCTTTGGTAGAGGGATGGAAGGGTGATTTTTGGCAATGAAAGTCAGGAAATCGATTTCGTTCTCAATCTGCCAGGGTAGGAGTGCGTCTTCTTGTGGTTCGCGGAGGACGAATCTCCAAGCCTTGCTTACAGCGGCGTTCTGGCCTGGTGTCTAGACATGTATCAGCTTACTTCATCGAGGCTAGAATGGCTGCAGTCGCGCAAGCCTACTTGTTCAGTAGCAGCATATGTGATGAGCCACACAGTATTGTAACCTCCTTCAGCAAGCAGTACGGTGTCTTTAACTTCAACATCCGCATTTGAATTACTTTCATCTCCCTCGATTGTGCTATGGACGTTTCGAAGAATTTCTTGTACAGCCCTTGGGGTGGCAAATGCCTTCAGGTTGGACAGCACAGGCCTTTCTATGTTCATCGCAGGATTGAACATGACGGAAAAGTTTGAAAAAGAGCTTTCTCGGCATTTGACAATTTTCTGACCTAGGATGGACGAAGCCGGCGGAGTCGCAAACAGCGAATGCGAACATCAACAAAGAACGAAGACGGCAAATATCTGGGCACATGGCCAAGTACACGCTCTGCTAAACACCTCCGAGTTATATACCTTCAAACATTGCTGCCAATGGCTCCATGAAGGCCTTTCCGAGAGGATCAAGCAAATTCATAGGCAAGACAACGCCCAGCACAGCGTGCTCTGAACACATAGTGTAGAACTGTTGGCAAGAACAATCCTCTTGGGGCTGTAAGCGGCCGACATAACATTTTCATTTCAGAAACAAAGACAAGACGGAAAGGATGATGAGGCCGGTTTGGCAGCATTTACAAGTATCTCCAAGTCTTGGCTTGACCGCTTCCTCATATCAAATGCAATTTTGGCTATTTACGGTATTGTGGCTCATCATCAAATATCTAAAGGAATCCAAGAAGATCCTGTCACGTCGACAATATGGGATGATGGCAAAATAGCCGTCATTGGATGAAACACGTGTTCCGGATTTAGCAACGATTTGCGCAACACATGATCTCGTTAGAAGATGCCCTAGACGCATATGTTCAGGTCAGCTGGTAGACCAACGACGAGCGGGGCAGCGAAAACGAACAAATGCGGGCGCTCAGATACAGAGATCTCAAACCTCGGAGCTACACCCGCAAATGGTCTTCTTGTTCAAAGTATCAATTTTGATGTTGAAGCGGCAACACTCACTTTCACAAATGTGGCAAAGCGCACGCCCGCAATCTCATAGATAAGGTACTCTTGTTGTACCTCCAATTTCTGACGTGATTGGTAGATATGGATCTCTATCTCCGGGGGACTTCTCCGTTTCCCAGATCTGATCGCCAAGATGGGATTGTCATCATGCAGAAGCTGTCAGGCCCAAAGAGCAATTATACAATGCATCATAGCAGGTCTCAATCAAAAGCAGCCAGAAAAGTACATCCCGTGACGCAAAAGAGATTGTAGTCTAACCTGATTCTTCGATGGTTCTGTTGCCGTCTTTTCGATGACGGAGAAGAGTCGCCGAGTTCCTTGATTCACCAGTCAAAAGAACCCCGCAATCCTTGGCCAATCAACAAGCGCGGCTTCCTTACGCAATAGCTCCAAGTTTTCTGCCTCCTCTTCCTTCCCCATCCTCACAAACCCATCACACCACCTCTTCATCCTCTTCTCATCCTCTTTGAATCTACATCACAAACTCACCATACAACTTACCAGGCCATACAGCCCACCGTAACAATGACGGGCGTCATGGAAGCTCTTAGGAAGACCTCGTCTATCGCTCCTATCCCAACAGTGTGTTTCGCCCCTCCTAATGATGACCTCAATCTGGTATCTATACATTCTTCTCTCAAATTGTGACTGACAGAACGACAGGTGGTGCCGGGAGACACTCCTGAATACCAGAAAGCTGGTGACATTGGCAACCGTACTCTCTGGTCTGTTTACTCCTCTCAATACCCTCAACACCCTCCAGGCAACCATACTCATTGAACATCAGGGTTGTCTTCGTCATTATGCTCATCTCGTCTCTGGCATTCTACATTATGGCATTCCGTGTCCCAGTCGTGAGTATCGCCCATCTTCACTGATGCCGAAAAGCTCCGAAACGCGTGCCAGTGCTGACGGCTCCTAGCAAAAACGCATGTTCCACATCCTGACTGCCTTCATCACCACCTTCGCCATGATTTCCTACTTCGCCATGGCTGTTAATGATGGCGTCTCCTACAACAAGATCACGATCAAGCAGAGCCAGAAGCACTTCCCAGATACCTTCCAGACCGTCTACCGTGAGGTCTACTGGGCCCGCTACGTCGACTGGTGCCTCACCACCCCACTCCTGCTACTGGATCTCTGCTTGCTTGCGGGCCTAGGCGGTGCCCACATCCTCGTCGCTGTCGTTGCCGACCTCATCATGATCTTGACCGGTCTCTTCGCCGCCTTCACTGTTGAGACTGGTCCCAAGTGGGGTTGGTACGCAATGGCTTGCATTGCATACCTGGTCGTTGTCTACCAGCTTGGCTATAACGGCCGTGGCATTGTCCAGAACAAGGATAAGAAGACCGCTACATTCTTCAGTGCCATTGCTGGGTTCACTCTTGTTCTCTGGACCGTCTACCCCATGTAACTTTTGCCATCACAAGTTCGTTGGAGCGTGCTGACATTGTTTAGTATCTGGGGCATTGCTGATGGATCTCGCAACATCAACGTCGATGCTGAGATCGTTGCCTACGCCGTCCTCGATGTCCTCGCCAAACCCGTCTTCGGATTTTGGCTTCTCTTCACCCATGATGCTATGTCCGGGTAAGTTGGCCTGCTTTCGGGTGTATACCACAATGGCTGACAATCTTCCAGCACCGCCTCCATTGAAGGCTTCTGGGCTCACGGCATGTCCAAGGATGGCGCAATCCGCGTTGGTGATGATGACGAGGGTGCGTAGACACACTGCCAATCTTGCTCCACAAGATCATGATCCGCTGCATATGATCTTGCATGGAGTTTCCTACAATCGGATGAAATTGGTACAAAAGGAGGAGATGATATTGATACGTTGACGATGGAAGCTGAAGCTTGAAAACTGGTGCTGTGTGCATAATAAGCGTGGAAAATGGTGAAAATGCGGCTTTTCAAAAACTCTCCCTATTGTTACCTCTTCCTCTCTATGACCCCTCCCTGACGAGGCATGTAAACTAGTGTTAGCACCACAGCTTATGCAAATTTCTTCTTGATGCTGGCATATGGACGCTGACACATCGAATGCCAAGATTATGAGAAGTGACTCGCCAATTGGGAAGAACGTGCGACCAAATTCTTTGTTTCGTTCAGGCACGAGAAATATTTGCAGATCTAGATGCCCGCATGCAGTATTGTATACTTCGGTACATGTTTGACACTTAAAGGCCATCTTGATACTCGGGCATCAACCGAAGAGGATACTTTTTCCCCTTTTTGACGCAATACACTGATGCGTGCTCATTCCCACGTGTAGACTCTGATCAGACGGGATGCTATCTATCTGATCTCAAATTCCCCAAGCGGGCTGAGAATACACGCCATTCGCCACCCAATAGCTGCGCCTCAAGAATGTGACATCGGCCAATGAAATCCACCCAGGCCGGCAATGGCCTAATGCCCTGCACAAGCCGACAAGGATCGCTTCGACCCCGACCGAGCAACGCCATGCTTGATTGACGGCTTAGGTCATCACTACTTAGATACTCCAAGTGATCACAGGACATCTCAGGCGTCATCCCTCTCCTTCATCTGATCTATCACCACGGTTTCAATCCCGCACTTTACCGAACTTATCCGGCCTGCTTCACGCTTGCCTCACGCTTGCCTCTCCCGTTTGGCATTTTTGGTAGGTTCTGACTTGGGACGCGCTTTCCACAACCTAATGCTCATTTACCTCATATATCTACAGCCTGCATGTGCAGGGACCTCGATGATCAACACTCAGCCCCGACACAAATAACGGCTAGACGAATATATATTCGTTCATCCCAAGAGTTCGAGTCAATTCACTTTGCACAGCATCGCCTCCAATTGGGTAATTTGCCCATTTGCAAAGCCAGCAACCACCATCTCTTAGTCCACTTGAAAGTCTAGACCCACAAAACATTTCACTTCACACAACATCGCCTCCAATCAATTCGCTAATTCGCTCCGTCAAAGGCTTAACACTTTGACCAAAAAGGACACCACTTCCATCGAACATCTTCCACCCCTTATCTCGGATACCGCTCACACTTTCCAATTTTTTCACACCTCACAATACACCTCATACCTTACACACCTTACACACCTCACACATCTCACGCTCCACCAACAGCAGCAATCATGTCGCCAGCAACACTCGACTCCCCTGAGCCCAAAGAGTTCACAGACAAGCCCGAGTTCTTCCCTCCAACGCCAGCTTCTATGGAAATGGCTCAGTCAGGACCTCACGGCAACATGGTGCTGCACGAATGGAACATCCTCGTGGCTCACGTTGACGGCAACAAGCATGTTTTTGTTGACATGCAAGACCTTGGTATCGCCACGGTTTCTGCGGTTTCGAGGTAAGCAACATTTTCTTGCCATCACCATCAAAACGCTTCCCAATGGCGCCGTCTGAACACTTGCACTTTTTCTTCGAAAGATTTTCGTTTGTGCAACTGTTATGATGGGGGCGGTCCCGTCACTTCACTCGCACAAAGATCCACCATGTGTTCCCCTAACATTCGTGCTTGCCCAGACACAGCACCCGCGTAGAGATCGCAGACACCGCAGCAGTCATCAGCCGTGTCAACCGAAGCGTAGACTTCCTCTCACAACGCCTCCAAGGTGGTCGATCTCTCTATGGTAATACTCCTTCCTCCTCACCCCAAAGCCGCTCTAACGTTGCACAGGCGTCACGACGGGCTTCGGCGGCAGTGCAGACACCCGCACTGACCGCCCCAAAGACCTGCAGCGAGCCCTGATCCAACATCAGCAGAGCGGCATTCTCCCCGTCGTCAAAGAAGCCGGGTCAATCCATGCCAAGTTGAGCAACTCTCCAGGCACCGAATACATGCCAGAAACCTGGGTTAGAGGAACAATGCTTGTACGATGCAAATCTTTACTTGCTGGCCATTCGGCCGCACGTTTTGATATTATTGAGTCTCTCCTGGCTTTGCTTAACCACAATATGATCCCTTTGGTCCCATTGCGTGGATCTGTCTCGGCATCTGGTGACCTTCAGCCTCTCTCTTACATCACTGGAGTTATCGAAGGAAATCCTGATGGCTACGTCTGGACCGATGATGGTAAAGGAGGCCGCGATCTTATCCCAGCGGACAAGGCCCTTGAGCTCCTGGCCCTCCAACCCATCACTCTCGGACCCAAAGAAGGTCTCGCAATCCTGAACGGCACCGCAGTCTCAACAGCAGTCTCTGCTCTTGCGCTACAAGAATCACACCACTTAGCCATCTTCTCGCAAATCCTGACAGCTATGGGTGTGGAAGCCCTCCAGGGCTCAGTAGGCAGCTTCAACGCGTTCTTTTCGAAAGTCCGTCCCCATAGAGGCCAAGCCGAAGCAGCAAAGAACATTCGCAGCTTCCTGGCCAATTCCAAGATTGCCCGATCCGATGATGAAGACGAGGAATGTGCAGGCGGTCTCAAACAAGATCGCTACGCGCTCCGAACCTCACCGCAATGGATTGGCCCGCAGCTTGAAGATCTCGCGCTCGCCCATGAACAGATTTCCATCGAGTGCAACTCCACTACCGACAACCCACTCGTCGATGTCATCGGCGGCGCAATCCACCATGGCGGCAACTTCCAAGCCGTATCAATCACATCCGCTATGGAAAAGACACGCCTCTCGCTCCAAATGTTCGGCCGAATGCTTTTCTCGCAATGTACCGAGCTAATCAATCCGGCCATGAACAACGGCCTACCGCCAAATCTCGCTGCCGATGAGCCCAGTACTTCTTTCACGATGAAAGGCGCCGACATCAATGTGGCAGCTTACATGTCTGAACTAGCCTTCCTAGCGAGCCCAGTCAGTAGCCACGTGCAGACGGCTGAAATGGGTAATCAGGCTATTAATTCGCTGGCTTTTATTTCGGCACGATACACGCATACGGCTATTGATTGTCTCTCGAACATTTGTGCTAGCTATCTCTACGTGCTCTGCCAAGCGCTCGATCTCAGAGCCATGAATGTTCTATTCGCCGAGGCTATGGAACCAGTGCTTCGCGATGTCACGACCAAGGTCTTTGAGAGCGCAATACAACACCCGCATACTCTCGAGACTCTCCAATCCCAGCTCCTGAAGCACATGCTCAAACACCTTCCAACCACTACCCAACTCGACTCCCGACATCGGGCTCAAGACGCGGCTGAAGCTGTGCAGTCGACCCTCACGACCTTCCTCTACACGCATTGCACCCTTGCCAAAGAATTCGATGTTCTTGGCGCTATCCGCGACTGGACCTTCCAGTCCTCAGAATCGCTCTACCAAACGTTCACTCAGAACCGTGACCGCTACTTCGCCAAGCCTGATGCCACGCCCTATCTTGGAGCGGCATCCAGCCGAATGTACGCTTACGTTCGCAACGATCTCCAAGTCCCGTTCAACCGCGGCTTGGCTGATCGGCCACAGCCCGGGAATGGGATGAAAACTATTGGCTCTAACATTAGCGTTATCTATGAGGCTATGCGTAGTGGGCGCCTTTATGGACCTGTTCTAGATTGCTTGAAGGGCGACTGCTTTGGCAATGGAGCTTGAGAATCCTTCACTGCCTGGTTGCGAGAACGATTACGAATTTGCTTGGAGGCTTTACGAGATCAAAAGCAAAAACTAATGCGTAGCGCTTTCATTGGACGATTGATAATGACGCGTGGTCTTTTTAGTACACATTATAAGGCGCAATCTGGCTGTGGCCTGAACTCGTGCTAGTGCTACTATAACTCATCAGCCTCACGGCTATACATACTTGGGCATTTTTTGGTGCTCGCTTGCTTGTACATAGAACGGGATACTATATACATACGGATAGGGTTAGACAAAAAAAGCTCAATAGAAAGGATTTTATAGACCTGTTTAGATCATACGATAAGCTGGTAGATGGAGGACTGAAGGATTCAATTACGTTTCTACAACATTGCTTTTGGTACTATAAAAGACTAAGGCAGATGGCAAGTAGAGCCGCTGACGGACGAGCTAGAATAAGGGCGCCTGAGGTGCCTTGCACACACCGATCGCATCGCGTCGCGTGGCAGGCCTAATGTTAGACTAGCCAAGCTTCTCGAACGTTAGGCTAACTAAGCTCAGAAGGCGGTTATGAGTAAGAAGCTTGCGAGGGACAAGTAATCAAGCGTTGACTTCCGAAGGATGCCAATTGTGGTTGCCTTGAGACCGTCTTTTTTGACGGCCCCACGGGGATAATGGTGGCAGACGCCTAGGTACTAGCACCAAGGTGCCTGGTATCTGATGGCTCAACGGAATTGTCTGGTTGGGGAGCAACAAGTACGTGGATGCTCTACCAGCACCGGGGTTCATACGCAGCTATCCATTCTCCTAGTGTGGAAAGAATCTGGATTAATCCTTCTCGTGATGGATCGATACCTTACCAGCACGGCAATCCATATGCAATTATCCTAAAAGAGTCTGGATTAATCCTTCTCGTGATAGATCGATACCTTACCAGCACGGCAATCCATATGCAATCATCCTAAAAGAGTCTGTGTAGATCTTTCTTGTGAAGAGAGATTTGGTGGTAGGTGCGAAGGCACTAACGATTGGATACCTTTTGGCTGCTAGATCGCGGTGTAGGCGTAGGCTCGCTCCAGCGTAGTGGTTGCTGGAACGCCCAGTGTTGCTTGGATGTCTTGTGGTTATTTGGAACGCCTGACTAGCCTCGGTCGTATGCAGCCATTAACCTCACATGGAAAGGGCATGATTGGCGGCTTCCGGACACGTTAGCCCGATGGACGATACGTCAGCACAGACACCTTCCACACTGAGAAAATGTGATGTTTACGCATTGACTGCAGTTCTCCTTCCATGGGTGTCTATTATTGGCAAGATAACGCAAAGCCCACCATCGCTCGGCGCGAAGGGGTCCTTAGTCAGTGGGTCTGCCACGACTATGTCATTCTAGTTATCTTCCACGTGTACACAGTGAGGATCGAAACGGCTGAGATGGCGTGCTAACGCTATCAAACGGACGCCTCGTGCGTGATCAGAGATGGGTTGTTTTATTTCGTTTTATATTACTAATCGTGAGAGGTCTGTTTCTGGAGCCTTGCAGGAAGGTGGAATAAGCAAGGCGGGACGTAGCGCAATCTAGGCTTCACAAGCGCGAAGCGTACCCGGCTGGAGATCCTCTCTAGACCATTTCTATGGTATGTATTGAGAGATTCGTGGAACGAACCGGCGAACCGCTGATCTGACGGGAGGAGACATCCGTCTTATAGGTTGCTGATAGCGTCGTAGGCCTGTACCAAACCTGGACATTGTCCGATTACCAAGACGATACCAACAGCGCGTCCTCGTGCTCACTAAACCACCCCCCTCACTTAATCGCTCTTTCGTCCAGTATGGCTGAAGCCGTTCAACTGTACCCCGCAGTGATAGCGCACTAGGCATCATTGGCTGGACAATCGGACCCTCTCCCCGGTGCAAGTGGGGCCTTTGGGGTGTTAAAGGCTAGGCGATTTCCGTCTCACCCTCGCGCCAAGATCGATATTCCGGGCACTAGGCCTGGATAGGCTACCACCAAAGCCCAAAATGGAACTAGCGCGAATTGAACATTTGATTTTGCTGGGAACAGTACACCACCATTTCGCTCCCTCGAAACCAGGTAGCATCTGACCCAGCACCAAGGACACGTCGGCTGCCTGCCTTGCGTGCATAGGCAGCGAGCCGTCCCTAAATATAAGGTCGGGCTTATCATATCTCAAAAAGATATCGTGCATTCTTTCGATTTGGAATGTAGTTCGGTCTAGCTCTACACACCATTATGTGCATACCCGAGCGATTGTGGGGACCAATTACTTCTCGCGCCGCGCTGGGGCGGCAGAGGTTCATGCAAGCCCTCTCACGCCGTTCACTGTACCGCTCATTCTTCTCGGCCGATATCTGATCTTGCCTAAGGGAAATCTCGCCAATCTGAGTTCTCCGATCTCCATTTCAGATAAAAAGCAACAATGGTGCATCCTGCCGGATAATTGCTTCGAGATGGTGCATTCTGCCGGGTAAGTGCATCGAGATGGAGCATCCTACCGAGCATGAGCGGCAAATCATGGAGCAGTGCTGAGCGCATTGGCCAACCTGTGTCTCTAGCTCGTAAACACTGTCTTTAATGGCACATCAAACCATTAATGTGTAATTGATCCCTGGCATGCCCTACATTAGCTAAAATGTCTCATGTATGCGCAGCTCAAGTGAGATTTTGGGCCTTACAGGTGGGAGGGTTGCACCGATGCCTCGTACAATCTTGTCCCGCGTGGACGTTATGTTTTACGAAAGATGTTAGCCACACTCAGTCCCACGATTCGATCTTGCCCCCCGCTACCCCATCTCTCTCGATCCTTCATTTCAGATGGGAAGGCTGTGATTACAAATGACGTTCTAACCACCGAGTCAGACCGAGTCCCAATGAGAAATCATGCCGTACCGGCCTAAAGTGTTGAACCCGCCTGACTGTGCCTGCTCGGCGCTGTCACTTACTTCTAACATGCCTTCCTTCGGGGGTAAGAACGTTGTTCCGACCCCGCCTACTCATGGTAGTCCCGACACAGTGTTTATTTTAAATCATTCATTCCCATGCTTACGCGGCGGCAATATTCATGTAGCTTGACATCATTTCTTCCTGTCTGCCTAACCTAATGGCAGCATAAACTTCCCCTCTTCCTATCTCTTCGCCTCTCAACTTTCACAGTTGCTTTTCCAACACTTCAACATGGCTTCTTCAGAATACCTCGACCTGCAAGATGATGTCTCTCAAATGGACCTGGTCTCGTGGACCTTTGCAAACCTTGAGAACGAGGACTACGAACAAGGGAAGAAAATATACATCAACGCAGATGACCCATGCCAGTCCATCTCCGCGTCTGAAGCTCGAATTATGGTCAGAAAACTGGTTGCCGGGTTCAAGGCCGTGGGTCTACAATCTGGAGACTGTGTTTGCGTGCATGCATTCAACAATGTAAGGACGACATATTTCCTGGACCGAGTCACGATTTTTTTTGTCGAGAGCATTTGACTTGAGCTTGCAAAGTTCGAGCATGCAGGGCTGACGTCTCTAGATAATGTATACAATGCTATTCCTCGGCATCATTGGCGCTGGAGGACGCTTCACAGGCTCTAATCCAGCATACACGACAAACGAGCTTAGCCACCATATTCAGAACACCAAGGCTCGATTCGTCATTACAGAATCCGAGTTTCTGCCAACAGTGGTAAACCTTGCAACTCAAGCATCCGAGGTACCCGCCTCGAATGTCTTCGTGCTCGATACTCCCAGTCAAGAAACTCTTCACTGCAGGCCATTGCAGGAGCTGCTGCGGCATGGGGAGGAAGATTGGGTGACTTTTTCACACGAGGACGAAGCAAAAGATACGACGGCTGCATTGCTTTCTACTAGTGGAACGACTGGGCTACCGAAGGCTGCAATGATATCTCATTATAGCTGTGTGGTGGAGAACATGGTATTGGCTGACTCGAAGCACAAGCCATATAATGTGAGCCATCAACTCCATTCGAACATTTTGTCTCGGAATTGCTAATACAAGTACCTTCCTAGGTCTCGAGGCTAATAAGCCTACCCGAGTTCCATGCATTTGCCTTTCCAGTTGCGCACCTCTCACCGCTTCGAGAAGGAATACCAACTTACATCATGCGGCGGTTTGAAATGCAGAGATACCTCAATTTTATTGAACAGTATCAGATCACGGAAACGCCTATGGTTCCTGCAATTATGACTGCCATTCTCAAAATGCCACCGTCGTGGCACGGGAAACTCCAGTCGCTTCGCCTAGTCTGGAGCGCGGGCGCTCCGTTAGACCAGAGAACTCAAGATCAAATGTACCGCCTTTTGGTCCCCTCAGCACGGGTGGTTCAAGTATGGGGTATGACAGAGGCTGGATGGATAACTACATTTCTGTGGCCCGAAAAAGATCATACTGGGAGCGTGGGTAGACTGCTACCTGGAGTGGAAGCCAAGTACGCTTTACCAAGGTTGTGTGCACAATTGCTGACTAAATTCAGGCTTGTTGGCGAAGATGGAAATCCTGTCGAGAAAGACAACGAGAAAGCTGAGATTAGCATCAGAAGTCCCCTTGTCATGCAACGTTATCTCGGCAATGACGAGGCAACCTACAACGCCTTGGATGCCGACGGATGGCTGAAAACTGGAGACATTGGCTATCAGGAGCAAGGGAAATTCTACATTGTTGATCGGAAAAAGGTAGCCCCATCCCGAAAGTGTGTCTGTGGCCTTCGTATCGCTGCTGATTGATTTGAAAAAAGGAAATGATCAAAGTACGAGGGTGGCAAGTTTCACCCGCCGAACTGGAAGCAGTCCTGATGATCCACACCGAGATCCTGGAGGCTGCTGTCATTGGCACTAGCAATCCCAATGCCAATGGCGACACCGAGGTTCCGCGAGCTTACATTGTCAAAGTCCCAGAAAGCGACCTAAGCGAGTCCGACGTCAAGACCCACATGGCTGTATACCTTGCCAAGTATAAAAGCCTTAACGGCGGCATCGTCTTCACTGACAGAATCCCAAGAACTTCGACTGGCAAAATTGACAGGAAATCTCTGAAAGAGCGCGCTAAATTGGAATCGAAGGATGCGCACATCAAGACTTTGGTCCTTACGGCCTTCTCCTCGCTTCGACGAACCAGACAACTCAGCTACGAAGAGCCCAGGACGGCCACTGCGTCCAGCTACGGCAGCGATGGCGTTTTGCCGGTCTCCCCAATCACTACGATGTCCGATTACAGTGACCCAGATGGCGAGAGGCAACAAGCTGCCAGAGCAAGCAAGTATTATCATTACGGTATGTATAACAACACCTCCCACCAAGAACACACACTCATGTCATTGTCACTCAGCGAAGAAATTGCGGCTCTTGTGGAGGGCACCGAGACCGGCACCATCGTTCAGGCCAAGGCAGAACACGGGCTTCTGGACGATGTGGGGGAGGAGTTCGAGGATGTCTTGAATGCACCGAAAAGCTAGGATGTGTATTTCCTTGGGTGGGAGGTCAGTATGATGTTGAATTTAATGAGATGAGGGACACGTTTGATGAGGAAGGGAAAGTGTTCTAGTTCTAGTGTCGCTTGCGATCATGCACTGATGCATTAAAATGGGGTTGGCCTCGAGTTGGCTTCTTTCTGGGGAGTTGGAGGGTTCACATTCATTAGGCGCAAAACTGCGAATGTGTTGGAGGTCATGATTATGTATTTATACGCTACATGCTTTACTACGAATGTCATGATGACATTAGATACTGCGTCTGCACCATGCTATCGAATGGAATACATTGCAACATCTTTATCTAGGTAGCTCCTCTCCCAGACCGTGAAGGACAGAGCAGAAAAATGTGGTTTTCCAACACTGAGGTCGTGTCGGAGGCTGAGGAGCCGCTATTACACTACTCACTCACTGGAGATGTGTTGACAGATTACACTTCTTTTTTAGTGGTATCTAAGCCGTGTTGATGTGAGAGAAGCACGGGATCGACGGAGGCGAATGAAGATGTCAGATGATGGTCACGCCATCTAATTCAAGGGTGGTATGGTTAGCTTGGACTAGTTTCTGGGTTTAGCAATTGTATGAAACCCGGACCAATGCAACTAGGAGACACCAATTCAACAAAGTGGCTTAGCCAAAGTCCAGCACGAGACGTGCTTCCCGACTCAATCTCACAATCAGATGCCGGTATGACGGCACGCGCTTGTGGAAAATTGGGTCCGATAAGGGCTGATGAGAGTGGAAAGCGGAAAGTAGCCAGCTCGAAAGCTGGATTGGAGGTAGTTCTGGCAACATTCTAGACTTGACAATCATTCCAAATTCACCGAACAAAGCGGAGCGACGCACTGAACTGACCATTTTAGAGGTTTCATGCCCGTCATGAACCCGATGTTCGACTCCATGTAATTACTGAATGCCGATATAATCGCTGAGATTCGTGCATGGCTGCCAATGACGAAGCTGGATAAGAGTGAAATGGGGAAGTATCTAGCTCAATTGCTGGACGAGAGACGACTTCTCGGACTCATCGAGCAATATATTTGGTAAAATTACAAGACTTTCGGCCGAACTTGCGTCTCATGACAAATCAGAGAGAGCAAAAGACCCAGTGCTATGAGTCTGTTTGGAAATCTTTGTTGATATTTGAAATATTTCTATTCTCGGAGGAACATCTTATATGTCGGGGAATCTGTACACTCGATAAATGGATATCCCAATTTCTTCAAAAATCCTTCCAACTCTGGTTTTTGGCCCTCGGGACACTGTATGCCTGCCAAAACTTTACCAATATCTCCTCCGTGGTTCCGGTAATGAAATAATGAAATATTCTGACCGGGTTGCAGCGTGGTCAGGAACTTGACCAAAGCTCCCGGCCGTTCTGGGAATTCGAACATGTAAAGCCTCTCATCTGAGACCGAACTGCGACCACCAACCAAATATCGGATATGCGATTTGGCTAGCTCATCTCCACTAAGATCCACGGCCTCCATGCCATTCTTACCCAAACGTGTGATCAAATTTGAAAGTTGCGACGTCCGCGTGTCAATGGATATACCAATCAGTATATTTGCTGATTCCTCCTTCGCAAAACGGTAGTTGAATTCCGTGACTGCATGTGGAATGACATTCTTGACGAGCTCGGCAAACGCGCCAGGTCGCTCCGGTATATTGACACTGAGCAGTGCTTCTTTCTGCTCACCGAGCGCGGCACGCTCTGCAACAAACCGCAGACGGTCGAAATTCATGTTCGCGCCGGAAGCGATTGCGACTAGTTGTCGACGTAGATTCGGTGATGGGTTCTTGGCTACGTACTTCTTTAATCCTGCCAAAGCCAAGGCACCTGCAGGCTCCACTATTGATCGCGTATCTTCAAAAACATCCTTGATCGCTGCGCAGGTTTCGTCTGTTGTTACCTCGATGATCTCGTTCACGACTTCAAGGCATAGTCGAAATGTCTCTTCGCCAACGTTCTTGACTGCTGCGCCGTCTGCGAAGAGTCCAACTTCATTGAGAACGACTCGTTCACGCTTTTTGAGTGATTGCACCATTGCGTTGGCGTCATATGTTTCCACGCCAATGATTCTCACACGAGGCGCAAGGCGTTTTATGTAGACTCCCAGGCCAGCGATCAAGCCTCCGCCGCCCACGCAGCAGAATACTGCCTCCAGCTCTTGCAGGTTTGTCTGTTGTAACAACTCCATCCCAATGGTTCCTTGTCCGGCTATAACGTACGGATCGTCAAAGGGAGCGATATCTGTGAGGTCGTGGAGTTTCCCTAGTCGATGTGCTTCTGCTTTTGCGGAGTCGAAGTCTTCTCCATGTAGTACAACGGATCCACCAAGTCGTGACACATTCAGATGTTTTATGGACGGCGTTCCAGCGGGCATGACAATAGTCGCGGGTATCTTCAAATGGCGTGCAGAGTATGCAACTCCTTGGGCATGATTCCCTACCATCCATCAGCGTGTGGCTGAAGTAGGTTGTGTAGCTTCTATTCACCGGCTGAACATGCGACGACTCCCTTCCACCGCTGTTCCGCGTCTAGATGTGCCATCTTATTGTATGCTCCTCGTAGCTTGAAGCTGAAGACTGGTTGGAGATCTTCACGTTTTAGAAGGACTTTGCATTCCAGGCGGTTGCTGAGGTTTACAGCGTGTGTGAGGGGGGTTTCTTTGACGACATCGGAGACGCGGGAGGTGAGGATTAGGCGGAGATACTTTTCTTATTAATGATGGATTGGGGTTTAGAGGAGGGTAGACATACGTCTGGATGGCCATCAGCGCAGAGGAACGATTCTGGGAGTAATGCTGAAGCTGGTGTCTTCTCTGATGGGTGCTTATCCGGATTGGCAGAGTACTCTGTTAAAGGCATGCCATTGTGGACGCCATTGGGCATTGAGACTGGAGCCATGGCTTGTAACTTTGCTTGAGCTTTAGAAGCACTAGCAACCGAGTTCAATGATATACAGGTGCCATTGTCATACTCAAAATTGTAGAGCAGAGAGCGATTGCGCTAAGTAGTGGGAGCTTCACATGCGCCTTGGAATGACGCTAGCGAACCGAGAGCGCCCGTTGTCGATCTGATCGAGATGTCTTTCAAACGTCTATTTATCTGCTTCCACTATCGTCGTCGATTTGACTTGTCATTGACGATTTGCAGTACAGAATACTGTGCAGCTACTCGAACAACCTCAGCTTTCAACTTTTCGGTACAAGAGGAGAGTTGAGGACGCCCTCATGCAGCTACTCGCATGACCTCATGACTTGAGCCTCTTGATACTCACTCTCTTCTTCTCTTGACACCGATTCAACATGTCTGACCTACCCAAGTTATCAGACGCGCCTCTGCCCTCCTCTTTCGACGGTGATGCGTGAGGAATGCCTCCCGGTATCAATTGCTAGCCAGCTAACACCCAGCGTCCAGAGACTTCTACGAAGAAAACCGATGGCAGAAATTCACCCGCCGGCTCAAAGAAGAGCCTCTCATACCCTTCGGCGTCGCCATAACCTGCTGGGCCTTCTTCGGCGCCGCCCGCTCCATCCGCCGCGGTGCCAGCTCCAAAGCAAATCAATTCTTCCGCTACCGTCTTTATGCCCAATCGTTCACCCTCGTTGCCATGCTCGGCGGGTCATGGTATTATAATGCTGATCGCCTGAAGAGGAAGGAGTTCACGGACTTGATTGCTAAGAGAAAGGCGCAGGAGAAGAGGGAGGCATGGATTAGGGAGTTGGAGGCTAGGGATCTGGAGGATAAGGAGTGGAGGGAGAAGTTGGGGAAGGTGAGGGACGCGAAGAGGGAAGAGGCGGAGAAAGAGGCGTTAGAGGAGACAAGGAGGAGAGATGCTAAGAATGATGATGGGAGGGGCGTTATTGAGACTGTGAAGGGGAAGTTGAAGGATGCGAAGGAATTGGAAGCTGCACGGCAGACCGCAGAGCAGGAGCCTGATTTGGCTACTATGGCGAGACAGAGGAGGCAGGAGATGGGGAAGAAGCAGGAGATGGAGAAGAGAAAGCAACAGATGGCGGCAGAGGAGGCTGGTTACGGTAAACCGAGACAGATATGGGGAGAAGGCGGAGGGGGCCTTTTTGGGTGGAAGCGTATCAAGAAGTTGTTTGATGCGCCGGATGATGAGCAGGCAAAGAGCGATAAACCAGAAGAGAAATAGGAAGACTTCTTTGTGTATACCTTATGAGCATCATATGGGAAGCGTCGGGGCGGTGTTCGGGATTGATATCGAATAGATGCCCAAGGCGTATAAATGCCACTGAACGCCATGCTATACTATGCATTTTTTACATTCATCCCTACTCTGCTGACACGCTGGAATATGCCCCAGATGCCGTGGTACTCCGTAAGTGCCTCTGCGCCCTCAATTCAGCTTCTGTGCCTTATGCATTCATCCTTGCCGCTGCTTGTGCTTCGGGTTTTTGGAGCATATAATGTAGACGTAGCCTTTCCTCCTTACACTCTAAGTGCGAGAAGAAAAATTAGCTCTCTTGATTTGCATTATTGTTGACGGAGGGCAAACCCACCTTACACCCATCGCACAGCTTCTTCACGCTGCTCCGGACCTTCATACCCCGTGCAAGCTCCGGCGTCGCTTGTCTTGCCAGCTCAAATCTCGGCCTGCTGATCCCAAGCATTCCTGTTGACCATGTCCATAACGTTCGTAGCGAGTGTGTAGGTGATCTTGTTCTCAATGCTGTCCTAGCTCTTGCGCTGAATGCTCGAGCTGCGCATGCTGCACATATCGGAAGGTTGGTCCGTAATGATGTTGTTGGTGAGACATGCCGTAGGGATGAGAGGTTGGAGAAGTTTCTGAGGGCGGTCATTACTGCGTTTGCTCGCCGTGGTTGAAGCATGAAGTGCTAGTGTTTGTAGGTTGTAGGCTTATAGGAATAGAAAATCTGCCCCGGCCTCACTCCCCACCGGGCCTAGGGTGAGCGCCGCTTTACGGTCGCGCGACGCGGGTGAGGATCGCGCGAGTCTGGGTGATCATGGGTAAGAGGCTTCAGGCGTGGGTGAGCTGCCGCCTAACGGGGCTGTGCATCTCCAAGCATAGTATCCATTACGTTTCAGTTTCCCTTTACTGGATAAGCAAGTTATGGATGTATCTATATAACCTGGCGGGTAGGAGGGATAGTAAGATTGGAAGCTCTACAGGGTAGGTCTGGATAAGTATCGACAAGACAAAGCGGCGACTTCATAAATATCTTATAACGCTCAAGCTCTGTCCCTCACTTTTTACCCTATTCAATATATATCGATATATCTATTTATCTACTTTCTACTCCGAATTCGCGCTCTCTTCAAATTCGCTATCCTGTCTTTCTCTTGCTTTACTGACAGCTCCTTAGACATGATGTCTATTAATGACCTAGCTTCTTGACTAACTCGCTACGACAGTCCTCCTCCCAGTCGATTTCTGCTGCGCTGTCGAAAAGGACCAATCGAAAACTTCTCAATGCTACGCCGTTAATCAAGCCGTCCTATTGAATTAGCTTGAACCGACTACAGGCATATGCCGGCCGAGGCCAGTCCGCATGGGTTACAGTGAACTAATGTCGCGGCGACCGTAGCGAGCAATATATCCTGAAGCAAAGACGCCCCCGAATAAGCTCTACGCATTTCATGGAGCATGGATTACGCGTCTCAGATCTTTATACTCTCGAAGAAGGACGCTATCCATCAGCAGCCCATTCTAGGGGACGCCTTCAGTTATCATAATACTACAGCAAGAGAAGGCTAGAGCAAAAGACGGCAGACAATAAGAATCGTTGGTTAGCGATCCGGCTATAACCTTTAAAGGAGCACAGAGAGGTAGTAGCGCCCTGGTTGAAATTGGTCTGGCCGGGCAGAGCAAAAAGCCAGTGTGCGACGCGCAAGGCCACCTGTCCTAGCTAGTCGGAAGAGAAGCCGTCCAATCCGCGGCGAAGCAGCTGATGTATATGGCTTATGAGTCGAGGCGCAGATCTTGCCTGGTCTGCTACTGATCAACCGTGCACCGATCATTAGTAGGCCAGAATCGAGATCAGCTCGGGGATCGCTCTGTTTGGACGGGCTGCGATACCGTTCCCTTAGATTACAAGCCCCAGGCCAATCTAGAGCCGCAGCATGGTACTGAGCAAGAGGTAGGCAGCAGGCAGCAGCATCTCCACTTCTCCATCTAAACCTTCTACCTCCTGTGTCCCCTGCCTAGAGTACTATAGGGCCCCGTCGAGAGAGAGGCCGCGAAAATATTAAGCTTGCTCCTTCCCATTCGTGGTAGTAAAAGAGATCTATCGAGTAGCCAAGAGCTGAAGATCGACAACGAAAGAGATCAATTCAATACCAGTTGCTATCAGACGGACATCACAGGATTGACTCATACGTGAGCTGATATGGGAATGACTATGCTGTGCATAAGATTTTAGGGGGCTGGAAACGGCCAGGCTGATCCAGCTTGTCTTATAGGGAAACAATAATACGGTATAAGACTCAGAGGTCGGGATCGAGCGACGGTACTCATGTTGCCTCGACTGAACTATATAACCATTCTCCAAGGAGACTCGCAGAATCGAGGTATACATTCCCCTTCAAACTGAATCGTTATCAGCGATCAAAAGATTGTGCTCCTATACACCCAGAACATGACTATTGCAGATAGTCCAGCTAGTCTTTACGTTCGGGCTAGGGTCGCTACGAATGCTCTCAGTATACTAGCTGAAGACGGTTGGGACGCAAGGCCCTAGACAGCCTAGCCTAAATAATTCGAGGGGTCACGCGGTCAGAATCAGCGTGAAGATAAACTGGACCGTCGACCTGTAGAAAAGCCGCGAAAGGTATAAAAAGGACTCGATGTACTCTTCGAGCTTCCTAGTACTCGCTTTTCTTTCTGAATTTGTGTGACGAAGTCTTCCAGATCGTTATATTCTAGACCTGGAATCTTCTTCCGCACCAAGAAAAGATGGATATATATAATAAGAGAGACCAGACGAAACCAATTTTCAAAGCACCTCTTAAACTGCCGACTCCGCCAACCCTTTCAGATAACGAACAGCCGCACGCGAAGCTCTCCGCGGATAGGTACATCCTCTCAGTCCAGTGTTCAGATGTAGTCAAATTGCGAGTATGCCCAGTGAACGCGCCGTTACAAGCTGGGACGACACGATCCTACTCTCGTGTTAGAGAGCTGATGGATTTCTCCATTGCCCCAACTCCCATCATCTTCTATGGACGTTACACAAACCTGACTTCTTCAGCAAGCCTACAGAAGGGAAATTATACGTGACTAGACCCAAACGACGTCTTAAGGCTAGTATTGACCGTTAGCAGGTGACCCGATCGAAGTGGAAAGCGGCGATGACTCTTCCTCCTTAGACAACTCCGGTAGCGATACCGAGCGCGAAGCCTCGTCCGCTACCACCCTTACGTGCGCCGTATTACCTGGCTTCGGCAGCTCAGACGAGGGTAAGATAAAGAATATCATGATCGGCGATGGATGCACTGGAGGGCCTGCTACTGCTACGGCGAGTCCTCATAAGCATCGAGACAGCCCCTGGCTGGACATCGACCGATTCCCCGACGAAGTTCAAGGGTCGGATCATAATAGCGGTAGGGCGGAGGACAAATGCCAAAAGATGGGATGTATCGAGGATAAGGCGGGGTCTAACGGAGCCAAGGATAATCTGGTTGAAGACCGATCTCAGAAAATGGACTATAATGGTAATGGGGCTAAAAATAGTCCTGGGGACGAAGAAGTGGAAGAGTACGGTAGCTCTTGTGAGGCGACCCTCAACATCTATGATAGCGGTTATCACAGGCAGAATATAGCTGAGTCTAGGCTCCACGAGCCTAATCTCTATGATAGTGTAACAAGGCTCGCGTGGAGCAACGGAGAAGCTCGCCAAAGCGGCGAGATTGTCCATGCGGGGATAAGGGCAGGCCTCAGTGGTAATCGAGCTGGCGATTTTAATGAGGGAGCGGGTCGTATGGTCAAAGCGGTAATAATGATGATGATGATGACGGTGATTGCAATGCAGGTTGGTACGAACTCCTTTGCGATGTTAGATCAGAGCTGATTTAATGATTTAGGGAGGCTTGATCCATCAGTGGAAGGTCGCCACTCCTCAACCCATCCTACCCCTCCCCCTTCGGCTCGCAAAAGCCGTGGCAGGCCTCATCGAGAACCTACCTCCCTATATATCAAAGCTATAAGCTGGGACAAATGATTAAGGTGCGGGCTACAATATGGATTGCAGAAAAGGATCTTTCCGTTCTTGGCCCGTTAGTCACAGAGTTTCGAGAGAGACAAGAGAAGCCTAAGAGGCGCAATTGGAAAGGTACAGTAGGGATAAGGGGAGCAAGAACGCGTTCGAAGGAGGTAGTGTTTCAGAGTTAGATGTTGATAGATTTGAAGGCATTACGGACATTGTATTACGATTGTTCCCTCACGAATGCAGTGTACTTCTCTTGCGGCCTCGACTCGATGATAAAGAGAAGCTTCCCGCGAAGCGTGGTACCAAGCGTTGCTACTCTTCGCTACTGTTTTCGTCAACCGAAGAAACGACTCCAATAGCTACGCGCTTACAAACCCCACCGCCCTAGATCTCCTCGATCAACCTCATTAGACTCGACCGGCCTTGGCGGAGATGCAAGCAATGACGGTGAGATGGAGACATGGACAGTCGAAGTGCCTCTAATCATCTTTTCAAGACTTTTCAGATGACCGTTATTTACGAGCAGCAGAGTTAAGAAGAAGAGATCGTGGACGAAAGAGATCTGAAACAATCGCGCGGGAGGCCCCGCAAGCACTACTTGGTTCAATGGAAGCCGTCTTGAATTAACAGGTGCCGTGTAACTTCGCCAGAATTGCTGCAGAATTGGAAGGCCAAGAAAAGTAACTTGTCATTCAACTCAATAGCATGCGTTCGCTAAATTAGCTTTGTATCAGTAAGGATATAATCTCAATAGGAGTAGCCTGGATATATGATGTTGTGAGCTGGTTGATGATCCAAAAACGTAGTGTTTCCTATGATAAAGTCCAGTCGTGTACACGCTCGACCTCTTCATATCTGCCTTTACGATTCAACACTAATGTCAGATTGTTCATGCTCTCTAGCGTATCAGGATGCTCCTTACCTAGCACCGTTTCCGTTTCCGTCGATGCCGATGTCGGTCGATATAACCTTCATTACCGCTTCCCTTTCTCGCTGAAAACCCTCCCACTCTATACATTCAGCTTCTTCAAGCTTACCTTAGTCTTGAAGTATTTTAGCCAAGTTCGCCATCGCACTTAAGATACCTGGACTATCCTCACCACCAGCTCTTCTCCTCGCCGCTAGAACATCTTGCTGTAAGCGCTCAGCTTCTTTAAGCCTGCCTTGCTTGGACTACTTGTATACATGGAGAATTGTTGCTATTGGAGTCTATGTTCTGCGGGCCTGATTAATTATACAAGCTTTTTCCAGAGTCGAGTAAAAGGACGGCGTGAATTTCTTGTGAATATCGAGTATGAGATCCTGTTTCTAAGTTTGAGAGCGATTGGTGTGTTTTCTTGGCATGTTGGAGGAGCTCTCTTCAAGTACGTCAGTGTAGAAATTGAAGCGACGGTCTCCGATTGCTCCTCGCCCAGCGTCCGCTTACTTGCTTCCACTACCCGCTCCATTAGTTGTAGCGCCTCCTGTCGTCGACCGGCCTCGCTATAACTTTTGGCGAGAGCGTGCATTGAGCCGAGGGTGTTAGGATGCTCCTCGCCCAGCGTCCTCTTATTTGCTTCCACTACCCGCTCTATCAGCTGTAGCGCCTCCTGTCGTCGGGCGGCCTCGCTATAACTTTTGGCGAGAGCGTGCATCGAGCGGAGGGTGTTAGGATGCTCCTCGCCTAGCGTCCTCTTATTTGCTTCCACTACCCGCTCTATCAGCTGTAGCGCCTCCTGTCGTCGACCCACCTCGCTATACCTAAGGGCGAGATTATGTATCGAGCCGAGGGTGTCAGGATGCTCCTCGCCT
The DNA here is from genome assembly GCA_033220425.1 of Lepraria neglecta. Taxonomy (NCBI): domain Eukaryota; kingdom Fungi; phylum Ascomycota; class Lecanoromycetes; order Lecanorales; family Stereocaulaceae; genus Lepraria; species Lepraria neglecta. The sequence goes on along the minus strand of CM065650.1, from coordinate 460,117 downwards.
AGCGTCCTCTTATTTGCTTCCACTACCCGCTCTATCAGCTGTAGCGCCTCCTGTCGTCGACCCACCTCACTATACCTAAGGGCGAGATTATGTATCGAGCTGAGGGTGTCAGGATGCTCCTCGCCTAGCGTCCTCTTATCTGCTTCTACCACCCGCTCTATCAGCTGTAGCGCCTCCTGTCGTCGACCCACCTCGCTATAACTAATGGCGAGATTATGTATCGAGCGGAGGGTGCCAGGATGCTCCTCGCCTAGCGTCCTCTTATTTGCTTCTACCACCCGCTCCATCAGTTGTAGTGCCTCCTGTCGTCGACCGGCCTCGCGATAACTTTTGGCGAGAGCGTGCATCGAGCGGAGGGTGTCAGGATGCTCCTCGCCCAGCGTCCTCTTATTTGCTTCTACTACCCGCTCCATCAGCTGTAGCGCCTCCTGTCGTCGACCCACCTCGCTATACCTAAGGGCGAGATTATGTATCGAGCCGAGGGTGTCAGGATGCTCCTCGCCCAGCGTCCTCTTATTTGCTTCTACTACCCGCTCCATCAGCTGTAGCGCCTCCTGTCGTCGACCCACCTCGCTATAACTATTGGCGAGAGCGTGTATCGAGCGGAGGGTGTCAGGATGCTCCTCGCCCAGCGTCCTCTTATTTGCTTCTACTACCCGCTCCATCAGCTGTAGCGCCTCCTGTCGTCGACCCGCCTCGCTATACCTAAGGGCGAGATCGTGTATCGAGCGGAGGGTGTCAGGATGCTCCTCGCCCAGCGTCCTCTTATTTGCTTCTACTACCCGCTCCATCAGCTGTAGCGCCTCCTGTCGTCGACCTACCTCGCTATACCTAAGGGCGAGATCGTGTATCGAGCCGAGGGTGTCAGGATGCTCCTCGCCCAGCGTCCTCTTATTTGCTTCTACCACCCGCTCTATCAGTTGTAGCGCCTCCTGTCGTCGACCCACCTCGCTATAACTATTGGCAAGAGCGTGCATCGAGCCGAGGGTGTCAGGATGCTCCTCGCCCAGCGTCCTCTTATTTACTTCCACCACCCGCCCTATTAGCTGTAGTGCCTCCTGTCGTCGACCCACCTCTCTATAACTATTGGTGAGAGCGTTCATCGAGCGGAGGGTGTCAGGATGCTCCTCGCCCAGCGTCCTCCTATTTGCTTCCACCACTCGCTCCATCAGCTGTAGCGCCTCCTGTCGTCGACCTACCTCGCTATACCTAAGGGCGAGATTATGTATCGAGCCGAGGGTGTCAGGATGCTCCTCGCCCAGCGTCCTCTTATTTGCTTCTACTACCCGCTCTATCAGCTGTAGCGCCTCCTGTCGTCGACCGGCCTCGCTATACCCAAGGGCGAGATTATGCATCGAGCGGAGGGTGTCAGGATGCTCCTCGCCCAGCGTCCTCTTATTTGCTTCTACCACCCGCTCTATCAGCTGTAGCGCCTCCTGTCGTCGACCCACCTCGCTATAACTATTGGCAAGAGCGTGCATCGAGCCGAGGGTGTCAGGATGCTCCTCGCCCAGCGTCCTCTTATTTACTTCCACCACCCGCTCTATCAGCTGTAGTGCCTCCTGTCGTCGACCCACCTCTCTATAACTATTGGCGAGAGCGTTCATCGAGCGGAGGGTGTCAGGATGCTCCTCGCCCAGCGTCCTCCTATTTGCTTCCACCACTCGCTCCATCAGCTGTAGCGCCTCCTGTCGTCGACCTACCTCGCTATACCTAAGGGCGAGATTATGTATCGAGCGGAGGGTGTCAGGATGCTCCTCGCCCAGCGTCCTCTTATTTGCTTCTACTACCCGCTCTATCAGCTGTAGCGCCTCCTGTCGTCGACCCACCTCGCTATACCTAAGGGCGAGATTATGCATCGAGCCGAGGGTGTCAGGATGCTCCTCGCCCAGCGTCCTCTTATTTGCTTCTACCACCCGCTCTATCAGCTGTAGCGCCTCCTGTCGTCGACCGGCCTCGCTATAACTATTGGCGAGAGTGTGCAACGAGCGGAGGGTGTCAGGATGCTCCTCGCCTAGCGTCCTCTTATTTGCTTCTACTACCCGCTCCATCAGCTGTAGCGCCTCCTGTCGTCGACCCACCTCGCTATAACTATTGGCGAGATTATGTATCGAGCCGAGGGTGTCAGGATGCTCCTCGCCCAGCGTCCTCTTATTTGCTTCCACTACCCGCTCTATCAGCTGTAGCGCCTCCTGTCGTCGACCCACCTCTCTATAACTATTGGCGAGAGCGTTCATCGAGCGGAGGGTGTCAGGATGCTCCTCGCCCAGCGTCCTCTTATTTGCTTCCACCACCCGCTCTATCAGCTGTAGCGCCTCCTGTCGTCGACCCACCTCGCTATATACGAGCGCAATATTACTGGCCATCCTCTGACAATACTCGCCGATCCCCTGGAGATAGAATATCCCATCGCTCCGAAGCCCAAGGCACGCATCGATATGCGGTACCAAGGATTGCCGGAATCGGTAGTCCGCTATCTGGAAGCTCCACGGTATTGATGAGATCATTGTCGACGTCGTCCGCGTCCAGGTATTTTCTTCATCGGACGGGCTCAACCGATCTCGAACCCACGCATGCACTAGAGGATGGATGGAAATCATCTGGTTCTTGTCGCGATGAACGAGAGAAAACGATAGTAGAATTGATATCGCTGCCCGGAGAGGGTAGACATCCCATTCCTGACGGGACTGGCGGAGGAGCATATCCCATTGGTGCGAGAGTATCCAGTCGGGTTGCCTCTGGTTGCGTAGAGCATACCATGCCCGAGAGAAGATTTCTTCCGAAATGCCTTCATAATGCAAGAAGCTGAAGGTCTGGAGTAATTCAAGAGCGTCTTGTCCGACTTCGTCCGACATCTCCTCGATCTTTTGCCGTGACACCTCCCATGTCGTATATACGGTGTATCGATAGTCTTCACCGCCATGGATAGCCTTCTGACTCAGAAGCTCCTTTCGCCGCTGGGAGTAAAGCGTGCAGTATTCCCCCATCTGGCAGTGGCCTTGTCGGATCACCGCTCCCGCCTGAGTGATCGCCAGCGCCAAACGTCCCAGGGCCATGACGACCGGTGTCGCAGCCTTTCGCGTCGACTGGTCGGAGAGGTCACGGATCCCGGCCGTCTTGAGGATCAGCGTCACCGCTTCATCTGTGCCCATCGCACCTAGCTCGTATGACCCGGCGGTGGCGTGGATCTTGCAGTCCGGATTCCGAGTCGTGATCAACACGACCCCTCGATTCCCCACCGGAAAGTACGTAGAGATATCCAAGCGAGGGTCGTCCGCGTTGTCCAGGATCAGCGCCCACGGCTCAGAGATATTGGACAGCCACCGCTGAGCAACAGCCACATTGGCCTCCAATCCGCAGACTTTGGCCACCTGAAGGTACCCTCGCTCCAAGCTCTCTACACTGCTCGCATCCATCCAGAAGACCCCCCAGAACCTGGAGCACTATCATTATTGTAACAGGGAAAGCATAGATAGCATGCTCACTCTTCGCGATGATCTTCCGCAAACTTGAGGCAGATCTGGGTCTTGCCCGACCCGCCCAGCCCATAGATCACAGATCTCTTCTGTTGCCTGTGGGTGTCAGGCTCGCTGGATGGCAGGCAGCGGGCTTGTAATTGTTCGCAGATCTCTTCTCGTCCGGTGAAGGTGGGGCTGGCATTGCGCGGGACCTCGAAGTGCTTGTTGCGGAACGGAGAGGTTGAGATGGTCGGCCCTGTTGTACCACCTTAAGCGATGAACAGCACACTGAAAAGTGACTGAGCTTTATCTACCATGATAGTAGTGTCTGTCTCCTATTTGCACTTGACCATGTCCCTCAACATTGAAAAGCTCCGCTCTGTGGCCTCTGGATTGCGCCGTAGATCCTGGAGCTGTCATAGCAGGCGATTTCGAATAAGGTTAGCCCCAAAGTACTCGCTCTTAACAGCTATAGTATTGCGCAGCATCAAAAGACTATGCGCATCGTGGTGTAGAGGTAGAAGAATCCACCCCCTAAGTAGCCAAACCCCCTGAGTAGCCACCGCCTTATAGGGCTGAACAGCATATATTCAGCGATGTTATTGCAGAAAACGTCTTATTCAATACCATTTAGCTAGCTAACTATTCAACAACCTTGCGAGGCTTTCTGACACGTTGAGAGGTGGTTGCTTATTGAATGGTGTTGAATAAGTTGTAATTGCAACTAAAAAAAATCGATTTCTACTGTTCACCCCTATAGGGTGGCTACTCAGGGGGTTTGGCTACTTATGGGGTGGATTCTTCTAGCCATTGACAGTGACTGTTCGCTTGAGAACGTTGTAGACGGAGCAGGTTGGATCAGCCATATAGCTTGTTTTTGGTTGTGAAGGACTATTGGTGGATTCAAGAAGGCTGCAGGTTGCAGTAGGTATTATAAGATCCTCCAATCGTACCTGCTGAGGCAGTGTAAGGCTAGCTGCTCACCTCTTCATCGACCATTTTGCCGCCTGCTTCTTTGCAAGACCCATTCAACCAACAGACTCAGCATTTACCGCATCAGAGCACTATCCACGAAGGTCATCGTTCTTTAACGAGTGTTCTGTCAGAATTGCATTGTTTTTTCCATCCCTGCCGCTCGTCAGCTTCAGCGAAGGACAACGAGTCTCGTAAAGGACGCCGGCTGGTGCAGACCATTGCATCTGTTGCGAAGCTCAAGATCCGCCTATTCTGTTCAGTTCCACCACGATGGAGCCTGCAGGATTTGCGATCGGTGTTGTCGGTCTCACAGGTGCCTTTACAGCATGTGTCGATTGCTTTGAATATATCCAACTAGGCCACCATTTCGGACAAGACTACAGAAAGTGCTTACTAAGACTAGATTCTGCAAAAGTCCGTTTAACACGCTGGGGGGCAGCCCTCGGACTCGGTCCAGAACCATACCTTAAGGTGGAGAGCTTCTGTAGAACCACGGTTCAAGACTCGAATGCTACACTTATTAGCAGTAATTGCCCAGCAAAGGGTCTTGACCGCCTAAACGTTGCGACACTGAGATAACGCAATGAAAGGCGCCTGCATGGCATTTCGGAACAAAAGGGGCGGCTTGACAGACGGAAATCCGTTGGTTCATAACCACTCTTCGCATCCTCTTCTGGATCTATGTGACCATGACCTTCTCCACCCCGGTTGTACAATATCATCTGCTCGCCATCTCATCCTTGGTAGACGTTTCGGACAAGAGTCCATCGATCCATCTTGGAAGTTGAGGCAAAATTCGACTACAGTACCACAACGCTCGAGGCAAGATTACTTTTCCGAGGGCTGTGACATTATTGTGCACTGACACTGGTTTTGAAAGAGTCCAAAACCTGCCTAATGCGAGTGTCCCGCAATTATGCCAAAGTTCTGGGCCTGCTTCTATCCCACACTTGAAGCAGTTGGAGATCTCAACGTACATCGTCTCTGGCCCTGACGGCCGTCAAGCTCCGTACATCTCTATAAGATGATACTAAGATACACCTTCTTCCTCCTCTCGATCCATTTATCCCTCGTCCCTCTCCTCGCCGCCTCCGCCATCATCCAACCAGGCACGAACGAAACCTCAGTAGTCTTCCCCTATTACAACTCTACCCCCGTTCCCCCCTCCTTCGTCCCGCTCGACAACGTTACCGCCCCCAGCACCAACGCCGTATCCATAAACTGCCACGGCTCCTTCTACTGCCCCTGGCTCAACCTCCCCGCAAACCACATCCTCTCCTTCCTCCTTCGCTGGATGACCGCCGACCTCGACGACGGCGCTGTCTACGGCCCTGGCGCTAACATCGCTTGCGCTTGCCTCTGGACCAGCAATGCTGCTTTCTGCACTTTTACGCAGGGGAATGTGAGCATGCCTAGCGTCTCAGGACGGATGGCTAAGAGCAGGATTGTGCAGTTGATGGGACATGGGTGTTTTGCGTGCGAGAGCGTGTCGTTCGGGGAGGGGAAAGGGGAGGATATGGGGATTCTGACGGTCGATTATGTTAGTCATGCTGTTTGCAATGGCAGGCCCGGCGCAGGTGGTCTGTGATCCGACTATTCCGCCTCCGCCGTCAAGCACTGGGTCTGCGGTTGGGGCTCCTACGGCGGGGTCCAGTGGGATTGATGGCGCTGTGCGAGGAGATAAAGCTCGGAATGGCTCGGAAGTTAGGCTGGTGGACATCAGTGTTCCACCTGTTGAGACACAGTGACTCGAAATCTATAATGAAAATTTGCACATGTCATGATCATCTCGACGTGAACACTTTGACTGAGTCAAATCAAGATTTTGAAATTACGTATTCCCTTTTCTCACGACGTGATTGCGTATTTGCTAGAAATTGTATTATTGAGTGTGGAGGAGAACCTTCGACAAGTTGTAATACATGATAACATTGTACCATGTTTGAATTGAACACAATCATACCTCTACAAGGATCTTTGGTATTACGCATGGGATGTCCGTCTTTCACAATGCTTTCGTCGCTCACCAAAACACAGCACCAGACCCACCATGATCCAAAGCTCTGCACCAACTGTAGAGAACGTCTTGAACTGGGCTAGCTCGAGGACCACGAGGGTCTGCTGTGGGGCCATTCCGGCTGTGGGTTCTTCGATTCCTGTGTGAGCTGGCTCGGAAAAGGACAGATGTGGACGCCTGCAACGGTCGTGCAGTCCTACGCCATTCTGAAATATTGAAGCTCTTGTCTCCGTCTGTCGTGGCATGGAGTGGCTGAGCATATTCAGCTTCCTTGTTATCGCCTTCTGTTCTCATAGATCTAGATCAATTGACGTCAGAAGTAACATTGTATGCTTGATGTTTTTTGCAGCTTTAAATCTTTTAGTCGGAAGAAAAGAGGAATACGGCTTTATTCAATGTCTTTTGCAGCGTCGAAAACCTTCTCAGAAGCAAAGAGATTAATTTAGCATTGGGATGGTACTATGCGCAATCTCACTATGACTCACGCTTCTTGCAGCGCAACGCGAGGGATCCGCAGAGGGATTATTCGTGCCTGCTTCGTCCTGCGCAGCTGTGGCTAGCTAAGAGTCATGACAACCCCACCGTTTCACACGTACTTTGCTGTGCGTTATTTGGACAGGATTCAAGGGCTTGCCTGCTTCGCCTATTCTGGCGTCCATTTTGTTCAGGGAACGACAAGCTCCGACCAGAAAGAGGATTAATGATATGAGGCCAGCACGCTGAGAGCTTCGTAGACCTATGGGCCTACAGTAGAATTAAATTATCGAATGGATTATTTGAAATAGAAGGTACGGTACTAGCGAGGAATTTGATGAACTCAATGCGTGAGCGACGTTTCAAGGATTTTCTTTTGAGGGCGGAATAATAATTATTGCCTCCGCCCACGGACATCACTTTCGTCGAACCGTTTCGTTGCCACTGCTCCTCGGTTCGTAAAGCTCCGAAAGGCAGGGCAGATGACATGGGTTTCCCTCGGTAATTTGATCTAGATCCGATAAAGCGGGGTAGTAAGTAGAGGCAGGGACTCTGGTAGCGCCAGCCATGCAAGCGAGGTACGACATATCTAACGTTGATATAGCTTAGCGCATACCCAAAGTACCCTTGGTCTAACCTGAAATGATGGAAATGTGCTGACAAGAGCGGAAGTCGATGGACGGATGAACAGTAGCCGGAAGCTTAGGACGCTTGCTTTTGGTTTAGCAGGAAAAGCTATGTCATAAAAGGCTGAAAGCTGAGGGGTAAGGTTCTGTTTTAGTGCTTTTTGCTCGCAGACAATTCCCTCGCATTGCTTTCCCCAAGCTTCAAAAACTGTCTTTGCTTGCAGCTCTTCAAAATAATCATGTATATCACCTCAAATATTGTTATATCGGCCTTGGCCGCCACCGTCGCGGCGAGTCCGTTCAAATTCCCCCTCCCTGATGGATTTCCCACCCCGAATCCTACCCAGCTCGCCGAGATTGAGAAAGAAGCTCAAGGCTCACCCCCAAACGGCCCTCTCCCCAAAATCTTGAAGAGCACCGGAATCACAACCCTGCAGCTCCTTGCCCTGAACGAGATATTCGAAGTCGCGTACTTCACCGAGCTGCTCGCAAATGTCACCAACAACGTGCCTGGTTACGATGCCGCTTCCATTGCGCCATTGGACAGGACATACGTGATCGACACATTCACCGCGGTCGTCAATGTAAGCCTCTCTCTGCATTCCCTTGTTATCATTGCTGACCCGCACTCCAGCAAGAGAAATTGCACGCCGCAGGTGTGAACGGCATTCTCGAATCCGCCGGCCAACCCGCAATCCAGCCGTGCGAATACGTGTTCCCAGTCACAACCTTCATCGAAGCCGTAATCCTTGCCCAGACCTTCACCGACGTAGTCCTGGGCACGCTCCCCGAAGCCCAAGCCGCCTTTGCCGCCGACGGCGGTGACGAGAGCCCCCTCGTTCCCGTCTTCGGCTCTGTGCTCGCTCAAGAAGGTGAACAAGTCGGCTTCTATCGCTATGCGCAGAAGAAGACCCCCTCTGCCGCTCCCTTCTTGACCGGTGGATCGCCCAGTTTCGCATTCACCGCGATCCAGATGTTCATCGTACCAGGATCCTGCCCACAACCACTCTCTGCCGTAAACCTGACGACTTTCGGTCCCTTGACTGTCGTCACGACGCCAGCTCCTAAGAACATGACGCTGGAGTTTGCTGTCCCTGGCACTGTGGCACCGGACACCAATTCGATTGTTTACCTCTCTGGGCAGAACCTGCCCGTGACGGTTCCGATCTCGACTGTGACTTCCATTGCCGGGTTGTCTCACTTCACCGCAAGTTTCCCCTTTGAGTCGGGCTTTGCGTATGGGTTGACGATTGCGGCTTTGGTCAAGGGGACTGGGGAGAGCTTTATGAGCAATGACGCTGTTGCTGCGGCTACTTTGTATGGGCCGGGTCTCATTGAGATTGGTTAAAAGTTGAACAGAAGCATGGGGAGACAGTCATCCTCAGCTCATCACATCTCCCAATGTACAGAAGGTGTTAGCCCCGTTAATGTAATAAGTAGTGTTGTAATGGAGTGCGATTCAAGTTCGCCAGCTCTTGCCTTGGGCCGATCACGTTGTGATGACCTGCCTAATCAACATCTCGTTTCCTGCGTGTTTCGCTTCTTCAACTCTTCCGCCTGAGCTTCTTAACGGAATTGAAGAAATTCGTTACCTCACCCTTACTGGCCTGCCCGTTATTGTTGCAATTACCGATCCCATCAATGCTTTGAACACTTTGTTCCCAGCTTCGACTGCATTCTGATGCTGTCGGCACAAATCCGTAGGTTTTTGTTGTGTAGAGAAGTTGAGCACAACAATAGTGCGGCTTTAATTTTCGATGCATTTGCGTTAATTGGCGAAGACCAAGTGACTAACAACCAATGGAGTCCCATCTAAGTACCATGTGGGAAGTCTCTTAAGGCATCTTCGAACGTGATAATGGTATGGCAGCTCCGCGACGGATAGACCTGAAAGCTCTTGCATTAGTGGCTTGGCTGTCATGCAGACTTCTGAGACCGCATTGGTGGTTGGACTGGAGGAACGTTTTAGCTGACTTGCCTAAGACTTGCTCGTTACTTGTGGATGACCTGCAGCGTTGTGGCTGGCTGACGCCAAGGAGTCCCTAGATCTGCCCCGCGGCACTACCGATTGTACACAACGCCCTCAAACCTGCTCAAATAGCCTCAGCCCAAGCTGGTAACAGGATACATAGAGAGCTGTGCTCCCTTTCAAAAGACCTAGTCCTCTGTGCTGAGCTCTCCTTCCTTGCAGAGTTACTTTTCAGGCATGCTTCTCTTCCCTCCAAGCATCGAGGCGCCGTTACCCCGCTTCTCAACATGGCTTACATCTTGGCCGTAGCGCTCTCCTTGGCAGCTGAGACACTCCCCAAGGCCCAAATCAACAATGCTAGTTGATCGTCATCTGGAAGGAGCCAAGGAGTCTCCTTAGTGTCGCGGTGCGGAGACAGAATGTGCCTAGCCATTGAATTGACAGGCGAGACCGCAGACACGACCTTCTCTTTTATCATCAATTCGGCATATTTCGATCCAGATTTTCCACATCACTGATCTGCTAAATGACTAGCTGAAGACGTGGTGTACGATGCTTCAAAAGCCAAGCTGTTAGTGCGGCTAGACTGGATAGTCTACGCATTGTCAGCACATCTTGGCCTCCCTCAGCCAGCCACTAACGCTCTGGCGCTTCAACTCATGCTCGAACTTCGTATTTTTCCCCAACGATGGTACGCGTTTCTGTCGAATTGGAAATGGCGTGGCTTTCGTCATTGCTCATAATTGGTCAATGCCCATTGACTCTCATTCTTAGAGTCTCTATTTGCGGGCAACCCAAAGAATAAACGAACTTTTGACCCACGCTGAAAACATATCTAGGCTGATTCCTGCCCCTCGTGTTCTCCTCTATATTTTTTGACTAGCCACCTATTCTGCTGCTTCGTTATCCTGCATTCTTTGCTCCCTGAAATCAAGTATAGCAAAGCTGTACGGCTTGAAGAGACTGCAATCCCATCTCTTCATTGCCTGCTTATACATTTTTGGATAGCTCCTCCGTTAGAAAGATGAAGTTCCTCGACAAGTTCTGTGAGGCTCTCACCAGCTTTATGGGACTGACGACCATCTCGCCATGGACTGAAACATTCCATCAGCAGCCGATAGGAGGCGATCTCGCCGTTCAAACCCTGCCAAAAGGACCTGTGTTTTCGCCGCCGAATTCTTCTGAGGGCTTTCTATGCGAATACCCATCTATGGTAGGCTGGAAACACAGCACTGACCCCGCTCAACGAAGCTCCTGGCTTGTCAATGAGGTCACTGGTGAAGTTCTGGATATCTTTACCGATTTCGATAAGAAATGGCCAGTAGGCATCAAGCGCACGTACAACCTGACAGTCAGCAATTTGACGATCAACACCGATGGCTATCTCAAGACTGGTGGAAAAGCATTCAATGGACAGTACCCGGGTCCGTGGATAGAGGCTTGCTGGGGCGACCAGCTCGAAATAAAAGTAACGAATGACCTCCAATGGAATGGCACAACGGTCCATTGGCATGGCGTCAGACAGCTTCATACCATGCCTATGGATGGAGTCAATGGAGTGACACAATGCCCAATTTCCCCGGGAGATAGCTTTACCTACAAGTTCAACGTCACTCAGTATGGGAGTTCCTGGTATCATAGTCATTATTCTTTGCAATACCCAGATGGCCTTGCAGGCCCAATGACATTCCACGGACCAAGCTCGGCGAATTATGAAGAGGCTCTTCCCCCGTTCTTGATCAGCGATTGGAGCCACAACAGTGCATTTACGGACTTTCATAAGGAGCTAGCTGGACCACCACGTCCAACAATGCAGTCCATCATTCTGAACGGTGTTGGTAAGTAAATGAAGGCCACAGGAAGCATGCCGTATTGCTTACAAACTCGCATAGGGACTTATACCTGCTCGGAAGCTGAAAAGGCGAACTGCACTACTGCTCCCCCAATATTTGAGCAAGTCTGGGTGAAAGGCAGAAGGTATCTGATGCGACTAATTAATACGTCAACGGAATCCACCTTCATCTTCTCTATTGACAAGCACATGCTCCAAATCATCGGATCCGACTTCGTGCCAATCAGACCATACTTTGCAGACTCGGTGCTCGTTGGAATTGGCCAGCGATATCACATTGTCGTTGAAGCAAGACCTTCGGACGAGCTCTTACCCATCGAAGATCAGAACTACTGGATGCGCGCTGTCGTGGCGTCCGGCTGCGGGTCTATAGATCAGAACATTGAAACCGTTGGCGTGGTTCGTTACGACCCCGAGAGCACCAAGACTCCGACGACGACGCGGTATCAATTCAACACCAGCTGTTCGGACGAGCCTTACGAAAGCTTAGTGCCTGTAGTCCAATGGCAAGTTGGAATTCATTCAAACGATAGTGAGCCCCACATTTGAAATGCATGTGACAAAATAGCCTACTGTTCTAACATCCGCGTAGTCGAAACCGACAATTTTGCGGCCGGCCTCACGAACTACACAGGAACGCCATTACCACACGGCAATTTCAGCAGATGGGATCTGACCAATGACCCCCTCTGGCTCAATTTCAGTAACCCCACAATCTCTAATCTTGGCAACACGACTTGGAATCCGGAGTACTGCATAATCGCAGAAGACTACGAGGAGACCGATTGGGTATACTTGATCATTACCGCCAATGTCTCCGTCACAAAACAAATAAGCTCCCGAAAATTCTTCCCTGTGTCTCATCCGGTAAGCCATCATTTTTGATATTATTTACGCGACCCGAGTTAATGAATTAACAGATCCATCTCCACGGCCATGACTTCGCAATCCTCTCCCAACAAGTCATCCCCTTCGACGAATCCCACCTAACCAACGGCCTCTTCAACTACGACAATCCTCCCCGTCGAGACGTTGCTCTCCTACCAGGCACCGGCTACGTAGCCATCGCATTCAGAACCGACAATCCCGGAGTCTGGCTCATGCATTGCCATATAGCCTGGCACGCCTCCTCAGGCTTGGCGCTACAGATTCTGGAGCGTCAGCCGGAGATTTTGTCAACGATTGGATCGTTGGATGAGACGGAACGCGTTTGCAGTGCGTGGGATCCGTGGTTTAATAATACGGGGAATTGGTGGAATGCTACTGAGTTTCAGGATGATTCTGGGATCTAGGGAAGTTGGAAGTTGGACGTAAGGGTCTAAACGAAAAGTGTTTACGTCTGTGATGAGATCAATGAGGTCTTCATTCTCTAAGCAAATGTAACATAGCAGGGCAATTCCTTGACTAGCGTTCCTCATATCTCCATCTCGTCCATTCGAACAATCCCAGTCTCTTTCTCGTCTCCAGGCCGCTCTTACGATCAAAGGCATTGCTTAGACGATCGTAAAAGTCTCATGGTCTGTGTCAGATATCCTCAAATCTGCTTCATCGCATTCGGTTGTGCTCTTCTCCCAGAATCCGACCCTCTGGTACTCATAAGTGTTTGCACCAGTCTGTTTGAGTATTAGTCCAGCATTTTCCTAGAACGGGACCGCGTCGGATCCGGAGGCACCCAAGTTGCAATCAATGCGAATGATCGGTAGACAGCACACCTTGAGGTTATTCGGAAATATCGTATCCGCCTGTATATCGGTTGCCTCGCAAGTAAAGCGAGCACCCTCAAGCCAGTAAGTTGTAAGATGGTGCCCTGGGCGTTCGCCTTCAGGGAGGCTATCACTTACAAGCACCATTGGTAGCAATGGAGCATTAATCCTTAGCAAGCCGAGTTGCGCGGCGCGTTCTTCCGGCGTTCTCCCTGCAAAGGGGCTGGGAAGTGGTTCCGCCGCAACCACCTTTGCTCGGAGCAAATACCGGTGGAGTAGACCTCTGCGGACAGCTGGCAGTTGGACTCTCGCACCGCGCACACTCGCCCATGGTCAAGTCGGGTAAAATGGAGACGGTGTGTTCATCTCGTAATCGCGGACGAACCACAGACGCTCAAGAGGGAGAAGGTCCACCCATGCACCAGATAGGAGGCCGAAGCCCGTGCGTTCTATTATCTGTGATATAATGCCCGAAATCGCAATCAGAACGTCGCTGTGATGTGTGAGATCCGAACTAAAGTATATGGAGAGAAGCTGATCCCATGTATCGTAGAATCTGCGAATAAAGCCGCAGTCGTCGATAGCCTTTATATCACCCCTTCTAGCAGGCGGAAAATCAGAGAGAGCTTTCTTCAGCGTTACGTCGACGCCTCTGCCTAAGTAGTTCAGAACATGATCTAGGCATGTCTCTGATCTCTCGGATGGGTGGCATTCCCAATACATCTCGCAGGGACTGTGTAGAATATTCTAGGGCACAGCAGACGCTCTTGAAGGACCCAGGTGTGTTTGTGCGGTGGGACTGTCCACATGTCGGCTATGGTGCAGCCCACTGAGTCTTCGTTCTTGCTGTGGAGGACGGATAGCGGGGATGCTGTCTCCTGTAATATTGTGTATGGCTGCGTCGAGAGAGGCTGGCGCTGGATGAAACATCCGGCGTAGCTGTTCGCACCCCACAATGCTGCCACTGTGACAGTGGAGTTGGAGTAGACTTGGTTCATGGTCAGAGACTCTCGTTGCTAATCTTCTGCCGAATCTTGGATGATGCAGAGAGAATCTATCCAGAGATACTTAAATCCTAGCCTTCGTGCGATTATGATGGCGTCGCAAAATGTTTGGGGTAGGCTGTCTATTGATATCGAGTTCTCGAGTGTGTGATGATTTGATGTTTTCAACTTGAGGACTTGTGCGTCGCCCCAGCAAAGGCTCATGGTGATATACTTCATGTTCTCGTCGATTGGTGAGGTTGAATAGAGATGTGGTTCTTGCGATTCAACATCGATGACTCGAGTTGGTAGTTTGAAAGTCCGTTGCGCAACACGGCGACAGTTGGCGGAAGGCACTTGCTGATCCACGTTCGGGCCATGGCGAACGAGAAGTCCGAGGCATTAGAGAGCGTTGATGACCGGCCAATATTCGCTCCTGACCTCTTAGAATTTATGGCTCCGAAATTCCTTAATCAGCTTTCTCGAGCATAGACATTGAGAATTATTGGGTGAAAATGACATGTACCGTACCTGACTAGGACCAATTTACGGGCCTGGATGCCCGCACAATCATCATCTGGAGGCACAATCTGCATGTATTGACTGCCAAATCTAGTAACGGACTCTGCATCCCTCCCAGAACTCATGACCCAAATGTTGTAGCTGAACTTTATATCCAGCCACTTGCGTGACTTTGATGACGGCTTAGACTCTTTACCCTGCAAATCTTCCATGCCTGCCAAGTCCAGAGACTTCAAAAGCAATACACAAAAATGGCATCCTTGACCGGAGGAAACCTTGAGCTTGATGCTAGATTGATGATGCTCGAAGGGCAGAATGAATTCTTTCCGGTTCCGAAAATTCATGGAACAATTTGCATCCAAGTTTCGGCAAAGGATTGACATGTTACACAAAGAACATCGGGTTCAGCAGAAGTATTGATATCGGTGGTTCGTCGAAGTTGGTTTGGAGCATGCCGGGGCACATTAAGAGCTCGGCTTTCCAATGTCTTGGCTTTGCTCATGCTGTACGAGGTTCATGCAGAGTAGATAAAGCGGATGAACAGTGCGAGCAGTATAAGCTTTAGCAGTGTTTCAAACGCCACTGGGCTAGACAAGACACCTTCTCTGTGAGAGTGTACAGTGCGAGGGTGGGAAGTAATACCTAGAGGAAAGCCCCCTCAGACCAAAAAACCAAGGCCCCAATTTACCCTAATTAGCTCCGCTAGATCTTGGCTTCCAGGGGACTGTTGGCCTAAAGTGATAGCGGATGCTGCACCTGGAAATGCCGTTGATCTTGGTATCATCCTCTTTACACCCAGCTGGCGTTACCTAGGACAACGACTTGGGTATGGATGGACTCTTTTAAGTAGGTTAGTGTCTAAGATAGTAGAGCAAAAGACATGAAGTCTTGATTGACTGTTAAATTAGTAATATAGTAATATTATAAGTAGAACAGCGGTACAAGTGTTTTGTTACAAAGTATTGAAGATGGAAATGTAAATTGTTAGGGGACTGTAGAGTAGAGATAATACCTTGATCAAGGAGCTGTACAAAGAGCCGGACAAGAGAAGCGAAAAATGAAAACAGACAATTACGCACGAATCCATCTATTCTATAGACCTTCTACCATTCTCGTAAATGCCCATTACAGTTCTCTTGATCCAAACATCGCACTGCCGGCACATATCTTCCCAAAGCCATGATAGGAAAATCATGAGGGTAATAGGAATATTGCAAATAAACACATAAAGGAAATCCAGTTGCAACATGTGTTCTGTCTGTCCAAGTTGATTCTTTTCCTTCGCTCAGACTGCGATGAAACCAGATACGTAATCCCTTTTTTTAATAGTCTCGTCCGAGGGAGGCCGGTAAGCCAACAACGCCATGAGTGCCCAAGCAGTTTGAGTAGGGGTAGAAGCACCAATTCTAGCTCTTTCTGGATCTTGATATGTATCCAGCCCCTCCCCCCATCCCCCATCAACGTTCTGGATCGACTTAAGCCACTGCGTCGCTCGAAGAGTGGATAATTGTACGCGGCCGTCATCCCTGTAAAAGTGGAACAGGCCGCATAGCACGTGGCTTGTGCCATAGATTTAGTTGACGCCCCATCGGCCATACCAAGCGCCTATCTCTTCTTGCTAGGCCAGAACATACGCCAGAGCGCGACCCGAGGAGGCCCCCAATCGCCCAAGTAATTCTGTCCCAAGTGCCTGTCTGTACCGGCTAGTCAGAAGCTTTCTGAAACATTCCAGTATACGACCCGGGGCGTCTGCGGTGCTTAGGTCTTAAATCGTGCCCATGTCACTGAAGGGGAGCCTTTCGAGGGAAATCTGGTCATTGTTGTGGTCGAACGCTCCCCAGCCTCGGTCTCGATTCTGCATGCCTAACATCCAAGTGGCAGCTCGTGATATGCAAGGTACGTCGATGGAATAGGTGCTCTCTTTCAGCAGAGCGAGGACAACAGCAGCTGTGTCATCTACGTCAGCGTACAAGGTAACGAAACCCTGGAAACTCCAACCACCGGGCGCTAGAGTTGGTTGCAGAGCTTTTATCCATGCCACGACTCGCTGTAGACGTTTGTCACCTGGGAACAACCCAGAGTCACGTAGGGCAATAGTCATGAGAGCGGTATCCCAAACAGGAGAGACGCATGATTGACACCCTTTGCCGTGCTTGTCTTTGATGGTGAAACGCTCCATAGCCTCAATAACTCGAGTGATGACAACATCATCCATGCTGAAACCTTCAAGTCGGAGGGCTAATACGCTGCAGTGCATCGGAGGTCAGTATCCAGCCCAGTCGCCCGAAATCTCCTGGTGATCCAGGACCCGTTGGACAACTTTTTGCCAGAGATACCCGTGAAAGGGGAATCGACGTAGACCACCGAGATAGTAGAGCACTTTATCAATAGCCGTGAAAGCGAGTGTTGTCATCTCCTTCTTCCCTAGCAGGTCCCAAAGGGGTGGTGCATATGGACTGCTTTTGTTTGCCGGGTTGCACCATAGCTCGTCTAGGAAATTGTTGTGGGTAGAGATGCCATTTGGCAAGGAAAATGTAGGCTGGTAGTGTCTCACTAATAGTAACGGTATGAGCGAGAGGCGTGCCCATGATGATAGAGTGTAGATGTTGATGGGTGACCAAGATGGTATGAGTATGAGGTCCATTAGGAGTTAAGGTACTTCATCCCATGGCAAGAGACCGAATGTCGCCAACCAGATTCGGGTTGATGTGCGCACCTTAGCGACTCCGCCACTTTTGATCACAAACTCTCGGGCCTTGCACATCAAAAGGGTATCTGTGGGCAGGTTTAGTATCTTCAATGCCACATACACCTCTGTCGTCGTAGATACATCGCCAGGATACTCTGGGCTATGCCCCAAGATCCGTTGATGTTCCGGTCGGCAAGGAAGTAGTGCCGTAGTGCCTCTTGATCGTTGCTAAAACCAAGACCCAACGCCGGACGCATGGAGACATACTCGGCAGTGAAGTTAGCATTTGTGAGGACTTCCCCGCTCCAGTGATTGTTGTCTTTGATGTTATCGAAGGCGTACACTGCGGCTAGGCGTAGAGATTCCAATGCTTTTGAGGGAAGTGGGTCACGATAATCCATAAAGTGTCCCATCATCCACCGTGTACTGCAAAGACATGTACAAAAGGTGTTAGTGGACATATGAAAGTACTCAACACTGCTCATGTAATGCTAGAAATATCCATAATCCACCCAGGGCGTACCAGATGTCAGACTTGGCAAGACAATAAACATTTTGCCCGAAGATCGGTGACCTTCTCGGGCACACCTCATCTATTCGAGCGGTGAATGAGCTACGTGTTACCGTTCCCGACACCTGACACCTGTCCATTCCCGAGCAAATTCCCGAACCCACATTTACAATGAACGCAGGCTTATGGACCGCAATGGCATAGCACAAGAGAACATTGATCCTTTCTCAGCCCCACACCTCGGTCTTTTAGTTTGAACGGAGAACTCGGAGCCATGCTTCTTCGCTCCAGACGCGGGACGATTTGAAGAAGAATGCCATCATCTCTGGAGCAGGCTAATGGGCCGTCTTAGGTCTTGCTCTAGTTGTGTTGATGAAAGTGTACATGGACTGACGATGGATCTCTAGGAACAGATTTCCAATGTACATCGAGACGCCCCTAGCCGAACCGTTCCTGGCGAGGCGTTTTGTGTCGGGTGACACGGCATTGCTAGGCATCAGGATCGCAATCCTGGTCCGGCATCGATCCCCCCGTCGTAGCCTCTTCTAGGAGCGCGTGAAAGCCGTGAGCCCTTAGATGGATCTAGATCGCCATGATCGCCATGACGTACATGATGAAAAGTCATCGAGTCCTGGCATAGCTCAATAGATGGCGATTTTTCCCAGCTCTCTGCGGCGAATGGAGGACGTTCTGCTAATCTATTCCCTTTGGAGGCGGTTTCGAGGGTGTCTGAATAGGCAAAGAGTAGCGAATGATCTCGCACGGAAGACTACGGACTGCGGTCTAGACGCGAAGGACGACGTGTGAATCTCCTGTTCTCGACGGCTAGTTGTAATAATTTGAGAAGTCGCGACTGATACCAAAAATACGACTAGCGCTCTCATTAGCGGGGAGCAAGCGGTCTTCCCGCCGCAAGGATCGGGTCATATACTTGTATTTTAATTTCTTCTCATGCAACAGCAGAGCGATGGGTACCACAAGTCATTTCAAGCATCGGCCGATTTACAGGAAGGTCAGAGCCAGAGCTAGAGCATCTCTCCGGCTGCTGAACAGACGCTAGCTCTACCTTGGTCCAAGACGAATCCCAGTGATCATTCTAGTATGGCCATTCAACCATATTTCGTTGAAAATTCTGATGGAACTCGTCTGTAATTTCTGTCCAAGTACCGTCATGTTAGATTCCCTGGTAATATATGGGCTTCAGAAGGCATGTGTTGACGCTTCCGATTCGCTTCGTTTCCGTGAGCCAACCATGGGTTGGCTATGCTCACAGGCGTCCCGCCTACTATGGGTGTAATCACCTGTAAACCCTGCTTTCAACGCTCGCAATCTTGGTACTAAGAAGTGGCACCGATAGACGATCATATTACTGTTTCCCGGATTTCGTTCCCCGCCCTTCCATGGGAATAGATAGAGAATCGGCATGGCTCGAACCCCTACGGAAAATGTGAAGAACCTCTTCAGCTCCTTTGTAATACATTATCAGCTCCATGACAGTATCCGAAAACCGCTTCTTCGATCCTGGATCCTCATTGGCATTTCCGTCTTTCCGATCTCGCTACGCAATGCCAACACCTTATCGTAAGTCCCTGAAGCACGCAAACTTCACAAGGGTCGGATACTTACCGCCTACAGTCATGATTTCACAAGACTCCTGAGCTGACCCCACTAGACTAAGCAGCGCCAATGTGACGCAGGACTCAGCATATTGCCCGTCTCTCTTCTTCTTTGTCCAAGTTTTTCTTCGGTCAGACCTCGAGGATTGTACACCACGAATACCACGACGTTTTGCCACGCTATGGACTCACTGTTAGGACTTGAATTGCTCGTATTGATCTCCCTAGCCTACCTTTTATCCCTCTTTCATCGCTGGATTTCCTCCGACACAATTCCGGCTACAATACCGTGGGTCGGTCTTCGAAAAGAAGTATTCAAGACGGCCCGAACATCTTTCCGCCAAGTGACGAACAGCTTGCAGACATTAGCAGAAGGATATGCAAAGGTCGGTCAAGCAGAATGCTAGTCTGGTCTTCCAATCTCAAATATATTGTCTATAGTACAGCAATAATGGCTAAACCTATGTTGTGCCGGATCCAAGCCTTCAGCCGCTGTTAATGTTACCTCATGAGCATATACGTTGGCTCGTACGACAGCCTGATAGCAGGTTATCCCAATGGACAGCACGAAAAGAGAGGAATGCCATCAGATACTTGAGCTTAGGCGCCGACCAAATGGAAACCATGGCCTTCATCGGCAAGATCATCAATCCCTGTCTTCAGCGCAAGCCCAACCGCATCCAAATCAATATCTTCGGTGAAATCCGTGCAACTGTCGACGATACGATGGGCTTGGATGAGGACTCGTGGCACGAGATCAACCTTCACGAGGCCTTGCAGACCATCGTTGACCGGACTCAATGCCGAGCTTTCTTCGGTGCCGCAACAAGAACTATTTGTTCCATATCAGACGCTTTGTTAATTATATGGGCACAGGCACCTTAGTCGTCGGACAACTTCCAGTATGGCTCAACAGGCAAGTCTGGGCGTCGTTGATCAACATGCCTCTTCGGTATTACAGGGCCAAGGTTATAAAAGCTCTGTTGCCTGTTGTCACCGAGCATGTGCGGGACTTTGAGCAGAAAGACTCTGGACAGGTAATGAAGGATGAGTCCAATGACTTCGTCAGCGAGATTGTTAGGGTAGTTGTGGACATCAAAGATGGCACTTACAACAAGGCTCCAGAATACCTTGCCGAACAGTTTTGACTTCTTGTAAGTCCCTCTAAGCCATACACCTCAAGGTATACTGACCACACCCTGACAGTCATTTGCCGCACTTTCCTCCCCTGCCGCCGCCGGAGTCTACCTCCTCCTTGACATACTGTCTTCGCCAGCCGAAATAAAAGCATACGAGACCCTGCGTGAAGAAGCTGCAGCAACATTCTCAACAGCAGCCGATAGGGGAGACCAAGTTGCATTGCAGAAATTAATCTGTATCGACAGCACTATACGAGAAAGCTTGCGGCGGAATCCTCTTCAGATTCGTGGCCTATTGTGAGAGGTCATGCCCAGAAGTGGCATCACCCTGCCAGATGGCAATCACATCCCGCAAGGCACTTGGATCACCATACCTTTCCAAGCTGTCCATATGGACGAGAGGTTTTATCCCAAGTCCGAAGAATTCGATCCTTTCCGATTCGCGAGGATGAGGACCGAAGGAGACAGGCTTGATTCAACACAGACCAGCGATACATACTTGGCTTTTAGCTACGGTCGTCATTCATGGTCAGTCTTCTCCCGTTATGCATTGCTCGTACCAAAGCCCTGGTGCCCCGGCCAAACATTTATTGGGCTCCTGCTGACATCGCCCAGTCCCTGTCTTTGGCTTGTTTCTCAAACACTCAAGCTCCTAATCGCGTACATCACACTCAATTACGACATCCAACCGCTTGCCAAGCGTCCTCCGAACACTGTTTTTGCAGACACGAACATCCCTTCTTTCTCTACTCGGATAAAAGTACGTCGAATGAAGCAAGGTCGAGATGGTAGTCAGAGCGAGCATGGTTTTCCAGTATAGAGACATGCGTAGTATTAATAACATAACTCAAGACCTGAACTTCTTCACGGAACAAAGGGCTTTTTTGCCCCTCTGTTAGTGCTCATTTTACTGATACCTGATTAAGAAGATGTTATATGAGTGCTGTCTCCCACACATGCTCACCAGACGACACGGCAGCTTCAAACGTCAACCCTCCATCATCGTCTCGGCCATTCGTCGGCCAGACTGTGAAAACCACCTAGCAGTACATTGCAGATACGTCGAGAGATAACAATTGACACATGACTCCCTGCCTTGACCCAGAGCAAGGTCTAGTCTAGCGGACACATAAGGCTCAATATTCTTAAAAGTGGCCATGCAAACAACCATCAACGAGGCAGCCTGACGTTGAATTTGAAGTAACTACCGCCGTCATGCAGATCATCCCCACCCCCAGAAGCACGCTAGGTGGCTTTTCGTCCCTTGGGGCTCAACCCTGAATTCTGGGACCCGTCCTGAGAACTTTGATGCCACGTGGAGCGGCAGGGACGAGGGAGCTCGAGACGACCTGACCTGCTCAATGTTCCCGTGCAGCTGGCTGGACGTTTTCAATGGCTTAGCCGCTCATGAAACGGGAGTTATGCAGAACGGCATGACATCTATCCACTCTACTCCCAATCAGCGATTGGCATGTGCGTTCCATAAGCACCATGCCTTTAAAAAGCACAAATCTCGATTCCCCCTCTTTCACCGTTCCCTTTCTCCTATCTCGCACCCTCCCTTCCCCTCTCTTGACCGCTACTCTACTCATGCAAGCTGACGTCCCTGTCGATCTCGATCCCCTTGTTTCACTTATTCCACATTCAGCAACCCGGTCCCCTTGGTACAGCCAAGCTCTCTTCCTACTAACATTTCTGGTTTCCCAATTACCACATCGAGCGTAGTTCCCACTCCACATTCGAAACCGGCGTGAGGCACCACACGTCGTCAGGAGGGTTAAACAGACTACGGGATATTGGCATTGTCGATCACCATTTCAGCGCATGTCAAACGGGGCCTCAAACCTTAGCGTTGGCGGTGCTAGGCTGATTTTAGGGCTGCAGATCTTGGTGAGCCGCGTAACGTGGCAAGCAGGCATAGTCATGGGGCTTGTGGCGCTTCCCGTTAAGTTAAACCCGGGGTGTTTGGAGATGGTGACGCAGAGAACGCTCAGTTACACGAGCTAAGCTAAGTTCCTGCGGGATTGTGAAGTAGGGATGGTAGGGAGGCTCTGGTGGCAAGGATCTAGGAGGTTTTTGGGCTAGCGTTGCCAAGAGTGAGTGCGAGGGATCAGGCGAAGGATGAGTAATTTGCTGGGTGGAGGTCAGTGAGTCAGGCCAGGCCGCTGAGGCGTGCTGTTTGAGGTTTCACGGGAGGAAGATGTTGGGACTTGGATGAGTGAGTTTAGATGACAGTTCACTAATCGAACTTGTGGAGCTATGACGCTCTTTCCCAGAACCTTATCATAAATACAATGACTGAGTGGGCTTAATCATGCAAATCCATAGGTGCATATCGTACATGAGTATGTCATAATCAACATGAGACAAGAAAAAGCCGAATAGTAATCGCACGGGCGAGCCGAGAGCGCGTTGCATGAATCGTGTATAGTGTGCGCAGCTAGGGTTGTCATCGGGACCCGAATGAGAGAGCATGAACCTTGCTTCAGTGACCGGAAATGTAACCTAACCAAGCGTGCTTGAGGCTGACGAGAGAAATGGTGGTGTGCTCTGGTTGCTGATTCGCAGTCCGCCTCGGGTCCATGTTCCTGCCGTGCTTAGGCTGTGCAGTTGGCATCTGACATCAGACATGGGGGCCCGTGTGAAACTAGAACCCGGTATGTGAAACCGAAAGCGATTCACCAGGGGTGAATGTGGGTCTAGGGGATAGTGGCCAGTGTCCTGCAGCTAGCCGTATTCAGATTTTCCAAGAAGTCCTCCGCAATTGTGTACCAATGTATTCACAAGAAGTGCTCGTACTCGAGCCAATGATGGTGGGAGATCATCCGAAGATGTCGGGTGTCATTGCGCAGTGAAGCACTTTGTAGACCGAGATTGTATGATTTGTCGATGAGGGGGGTGACGTAGAAGTTGCGGTGGAGAAGGCCCTATTTGGGGATCTTGGGAAGAGGGCGATTTGGCGGTGGGCCTGGGCAGGGAGGGTATTGAGCGGGACCGTTGTAGTAGGTAGGCATTATAGTGATTAGGGAAGGCAGCCAATTCGAGACTCGTGGAGTTGGGAGAGTGAGTTGTTGGCGTTGGCGGGGTAGATGTAGTGCGTTGATGTGCGAAAGGGTAAGGTAAGCTGTCTGTGTTCTTTGAGTAGTAGATGTTTGGAATGCTGATCGCTAGCAGAGGTCAAGGGGGACGATCAGGGTATTTATCAATTTTGCAGTTGCTTCTGGTGCCTGTCATCATCAACGGCTTCCGAGCCATCTTTCCGTTTACAGTCGTGGAAATCGTAATTTAGTTTGGACTAGAATATCATGAATTGGTGATGGTGTGAAGATGTTCTAGGGTGCAGAAAAAAAAAAGTGTGCTGTGTGACAGGGGTAGGGGTCTACCGAGTGGCAGGGAAGATGAGTGGTCAACCCTTGGGAATTGGATCTAATTTCCAGGGCTGAAATTCGGAACCGGTGTGGGAGGAACAACCGAGAACAAATAACGCCTGCCAAAAAATAGTGGTCACGGGCCTCAAGCCTTTTTGGCCCCCAGCGACAAATTATTGATTGCAAGCTTCATGCAATTTCTCAATGCAGTCAAAGCTCGGCATGTGTTCTTTGTTCGTAGAGAGTGACAAATTACATGTCTTTGTTCTACAGAGATATTTGCTAACCGGAAACTACGGCATGCTTTCACACAGGACTCGGGCATGTGACTGCCATAGTCAATGGATGAAACGGATGCCTGCCTTTACATATATACTTTTACATCATTAACTTGGTAGCGTCTACCAGAACACCGGAACCATCTTCCTGACATCCTCTCAGCGATAACTACGGACCGGCTTCTGCGGGCTGCTGACGTAGCCGCACGATAATAATGAATATCTCAACGTCAATATGCAACCTTGCCAAGATTAGAACTCGAAGTCAGATCCGAATTGCCCCTTGGCCCCCCATATGCCATGTGGAACACGAAGCACGCAACCATCTTTGGCGTCATAATACTTGCGCCCCAATTTTACAATGCAAGTCATCCCACAAATTTGCCACGAACAGGTCATCTTGCCATCCTAAAATCCTACGGAAATTACATATCAAACGACGGTGAAACCTGGCCCCTTTCCTGGCCACGACATTGTGAGTTGGAATTGAGATTCGATTGGGTTGGAACCTGGTGCCTGGAGGAGCAACATGAGCTGATCATGATAACACTGTCACGCCTCGGAGGATTCTTCTGTCAAAAAGCAGGTTTGATATCATGGACTCGTGATGCCGTGGGGCGCAGCACAGCCGGCACTTTTCGGTACATCCCTTCATTGGATACGAGCTTACGACAGCGCTATCGACCGATTCACCCCCAATTGGCAATGCCATCCTTTTCAGCTTCAGTGTGCATGTCGAGAAAGATGATGATTCAAGACGATGCCAGGAACCGATGATCGAAGATGAAGCACTACGAACCCGCAGAGTCGCAGTGTCAGATTGATTAATCTAATGTGAAATTGGGACTATTGATTACAGGGATCGGATGCATATCAGACCACGTGGCAGACCTACAGCTAGGAAACTTAGTAGCCACAACCCCGTGCTTCTAGGGACCTGAATTCATGTAAGGTACCGCGTTTCGTATGCTGAGAGCTGACTCGACCCCAGAAAGCCTATATCTCTCTAGAACGCTCGTATCTACTTCGGCCAAGTCCTGGTAACCTCTAACAGACGGAACCACTTCGGCAGGAGATGTGCTCCCTGGTGGTGCATTAGTGTTGCTATGCATGAGTTGATTCGTTGCTGGAGAGTGGGGAACGTAGCGCGACAGCAGGATTCGAGCTCCCAGTCACCTTATGCACCAGTAATAATCTCGGCACCATACTCGTGCGCCTGGACACATCAACACTGTGACCCAGATTCTCTTAGCAACTCGGATAATACCACCCATCTGAGCCATCTCTCAAGCCAAAATTTGCCATCTCATAAACCAATGTCCCGTTCAGCTCTCGACAACCGACCGATGCTAACATTATGGCTGCATTTCCCGTCCCAAAAGATCCCATGTGGCGAAATCTGGCCCCACAAGCTGCATGTCATATCGCACCATCACCCCAAACCGTGGCGTTGGGTTGCGGCCCCAGATTAACGATTCGCTAGAGTGAAGCCTGTTGGCTTCCAGATCGCCCCATAGAACCTTTTCTCGCCGTGTGGCTGCCACGCGGTAAATAATTAAATTTGCCCGTCAGCTTGAACCTTCGAAACAGATATAGCACAATTTCAAAGACTAGATATTGGAAGGATCAAGCGTGCTGTGGAGATTGAAGCTCATGAAAAAGCAGCGAACTGTGGTTTACCTTCGGCGGTTCCGGCCCTAGAGCGATGCCCGATATCATAGCAAAAGTATCGTTCTGATTCATATTCACCCATTTGCAATCAATATACCAGCTTCTGGAAAGGGGCTACAGGAACACGACCACTGACAAATACCTCAATAATGAGCGCTGACGAATCTATACGCATAGATGTCCTCCGATAATACTGTTGGGGTCTTTTGGGGGCGTCAACAGTATTTGGAATTCGATTCAGCTGATTTGACACCCGCCATCACCGAGCTCGTCCATCCAAGCGAACCATGTAGGTACGTTACATTTGCAAACATTGGATGGACAGCTGCTGTGTTCCTTGTCGTTTGCCTGTTCCTCACCGTTTGGGATTCCGCACGTCTCACACATGCCAATAAGTGATCAGAAACGGAATCGGATTGCCCCATTCGATGGAGCAGCTTCGCGCATTCCGCACAAACTGAGGCCGCGATTACAGATCTCACCGCAGCTGGACGCCCTGGTTGTGGTACCGCTCAAGGATGTGGCCCCAACTACACGAGTGCCATTCACAATCGGCCCTGCTACAATCTTCGATCGACTCCAATTCGATTGATCCGGCCACGATGACTTGTCCAACCTTCGTGTCATCATCCTAAAGGAATCCATGGCGACGTGGCCCGAAACCGGGTCAGCAAAGCCGACAGAATGGCTGTTGCATTCCCCACTTGACATGAAAGATAAGCAAGCATGCTCAAGCTGACTCGGAGCGCGGCGCTCACCACTAGCTTGGGATCGAGGCCAAAAGTGTGGCATCTGCTTGAGCCATTTGTTCAATCTTCTCCAACCATGCCAAAAATAGCCTTTTGCTTTGGACTCAAGCCGCTACAATTCCTGCATTACCATGGCCGGCGCATCTGGTATGACGCTGAGAAGAATAAGTGCCTAGTCGTGTTATTCCGCAATGACATTTCCTAGCATCGGTAATTTTGAGCGTCGTTTTAAGAAGCTCGTCGAGTCTCAGCATCTCCGTAATATGAATGTACCATCGGCATCCAAAACAAGAACCTCTTCGTCAATATATTGACTTGAAATGCTAATCAGTTTAATCGTTTAGAGCGAAAAGTTGCCGAAAGTGTAGGACATATCGAATCCGCCTTCTGTTACAGGGTCATCTGAGCATATCGCAGACGAATTTCGGGGAGGCTGAGCTTGTAATGGGCTCAAGAATTTGGACAAGTAACGATTTATCCGAGTTGATCAAGTTTAAGTCTTTTGACTTTGCTTCTCCACTGTTTCTGTGATTGCCGCACTTCTCGCTCAAGTGCTGCAACGAACGGAATGTTTTGGTTGATCAACTAAGCTTGAGAATTTCAATTCTCGTGAGGCTGCAGCCGTGAACCTACACTTCTCGGTCGTTGATGCCTTTGAGCAATTGACTTTGGGCGCCGCCACATTGTGATAAAATGATATCTTAGTATCTACATTGAGCTTCAGATAGCTAGCCACATTTAATAGCGTGTGAATCTGAAAGGGCTACTTTCTATCATCGCTGAAGCTGATCTCGGCTTTCTATCCAACTCGCTCAAGCTCTAGACTTGTCAAGCTGCACTTAGCCATCCTTTCTTGAGTGACAATCTAAATTTTGCTCGAGGACCAGTCTTTTTTTATGTCCCACTCCGGGGTTGGGCAACTATCTTGGCTCCTTGCCATGTCACCGCCTTCATTCCTAGACCTCGTCAGCATTACTGTTCGGAATCAACGGTATCCGATTCACTAACCTCCACAATCGTTCCCTTTACATAAACTCATATGCGTAGCGCAGCATGGCGTAGAGGATTTACTCTGAGAAGCCCTCATGTGTATTCATCCATGCCCAAAACATCCAATTCAATCAGATCCTACTCATCCATCATCTGCCCCTCTCGCGTCTGCGTCGAACTAATCCACTCTTCCATCATAGCCTGCCCCGAACCACTAGCCACCTCCTTTCCCTTGGCTGTACCCCTCCTCTTCACCACCAGGCATAGAATGCGACCGTAGATGCTGAAGCCATCATATGTAGTATTCAACGCCAGCTTCTTCTTGTCATCTTCTCCGTCACCAGCGTCTGTCATGGTGGTATCTTTGTCCTTGCCCTTGCTCGTAGATGCCTCGTCCTCGGATCGATCGGATACGAAAAGCTCTTCTCTGCTCTCCTCCTTGGGCAAGTTGGACACCCCGATGTCATCTTCTTCACCAGCTGCAGGCAAGTCTGCCAACCGCATACCCTGAGCCTCGCCGCTCTCTTCCCTCAGTAGACCTGGAATTCCATCGCCAACTTCAACGGGTGCATCCTTCGTCCCAGTCAATCTCCCATTTGTCGTGCCCAATCTCTCCCTTTTGGACATGGCCTGCTTCTCCTTCCGTAGAATCGAATGCCTTGTGCTCGTTTCAGTCAAGAAAACAGCGACCTCGAAATCGTCTGTCATACAATCACCCGCATTAGCCAATCATAAATCTTCCCATCTAGTAGCACCCTTGGTTGCACCAAAGCCAGCATACCCTCAACAACAACATCCTTCCATCCCTTCCTCTTCCCACCCTTCCCGGACTTGGCCCTCGCATTCTCCTCCCTCAATTTCGGTAGCACAAGCGGACGCACAGCTTCAATGATGCGGGGAAGGACGGGCGAACGTGGATTGAGTAGCCAGCGGTAGGCATCGGCGGGGTTGTCGAGGTAGATGCGGCATTCGAGGACGGAATATTTGGTTATGCGGAGGTAGCGTCGGATGGGGGGCATGTTCAAGGTGGATGTAGGATGGAAGAGCAGGTAAAGGCGCTCAGGGCGGGATGGCGAACATCTTAAGTAGGTTGGAGAGGCTTCGGACCACAGTATAAGTTGGAACTGGCTGCTACAAAAGTTGGC
The DNA here is from genome assembly GCA_033220425.1 of Lepraria neglecta. Lineage (NCBI taxonomy): Eukaryota > Fungi > Ascomycota > Lecanoromycetes > Lecanorales > Stereocaulaceae > Lepraria > Lepraria neglecta. The sequence continues at coordinate 431,382 of CM065650.1, read as the reverse complement.
CGTAGGGTTAGGGTTGAGGTCTTGGCATTTCCTCAGTCGCACCTTCTTCGAATTCAAACGCACTCTGTGCCGAAGCATGATTCTATCGGAGCTCCAATTCGTTCGGTCATGAAAGTGGTTGGCGAGTACGAAGGTGCGATGGCCAGCTGACAATATTATGAAGGAAATATGCGGGTAGTACGCGGAGCCTGTTTTTGAGGCGTTGTGCACGAAGAGGGGAATATGATATAGGTAGACGGGTCCTATCTATGTATATCTTGATAGTAGAGTGACTTCTGTACGATATTTAGATACGATTGAGCTGTCATTGGACAGAAAACCGGCGAGTATTGAGCACAAGTTGTTCTGTGTCACTTGGTTATGCTAGGTACTAGCCAAGGCGGCAGTTTGCTTCACACCTCTCATCAATTCAACAAGCCTACTTGCCATACCATATCATCTTTGAGCATAGGTAAAAGCCTGGTGCCCCAAAATGCCCTACACCAAGCATTATATCCCGCTCGAATGCAACCCGGAGGTATTTACAGATCTCATCCATCAAATCGGAGTCTCTACCGCAGTCGAGTTCCAAGATGTCTACTCACTTGAGGACCCTGTGCTACTAGCAAGCATCACACGCCCTGTCTTGGCTTTAATACTCGTCTCCTCTACCTCGGGAGACTACGAAGGGAAACTGGCTGCTCGTGAGGCTGCAAGATCCAAGAATGATGGACGTGAAGACGGAGACGACATGATTTGGTTCAAGCAGACTATTCATAATGCGTGTGGTCTTTACGCCATTCTACATGCAGTTTGTAACGGAGAGGCCAGAAACACGTTAGGTATATCCTAAAAATGTTATTCATGCCCTTTTCGTTCCACCAACGCTAAAACTAAAACCAGTCCCCGACTCGACAGTAGCGGAATTGCTCAAGACCTGCCTCCCTCTTTCAAAGCTAGACCGTGCTAAGACTCTGGAAGATTCTGGAGCGTTAGAAACTGCACATCGAGCAGCAGCGTTGCAAGGCGACTCCAAGGTCCCTGAAAACGCGGAGGATGAAGTTGACTATCACTACGTATGCTTGGTGAAATCTTCGGCGAACCATCACCTCTATGAGCTAGATGGTGATCTGGAAGGTCCTATGGACCACGGTATTGTCGGACTCGGTGAAGATATGCTCGGCGAGTCCGGGCTAGACTTTGTGCGAAAGTACATACAAGAGAGAATGGACGACGATATCGGCTTCAGTCTCTTGGCTCTGGTACCATCATCTAAAAACACTGGCGCCGGCGTTTGAGAAGCAGATGGACGGGCAAGCGGCGTTAGTATTCGCAAGTTCATGTTTGTAGGGTTAAAATCCTGGCGGGATTGATAGTTACATGCCACATGTACTTGAAATCACGCAAACTGTTAGACAGACGAGGTTTCGAATCTACGACTTCAAGCTCTGCCAACCATAGAAATGTCAAGAATTCCGCTTGCACGACATACATTTTGCAATTATACCTTCTGCACTCGGCATCACAATGCCAAAAACACCACTTATAAGCCTTCATTCTCGAGGCGCAGATGTCCAGCAATTGAAAACATTATACAGCAGTGAATTCAGCATTAGGGTGAGAATACCTAGCCTGTGTCAAGTTTCGGTTCGAATTACATTGGAGCAAGCCGCATCATTTCGAGTTGGCTTGGGACAATTCCCGTAGCATCGTTACGAATCAGTGTATCTAAAGCTGAATTGTCGACATTCTTCAGGAACAACGACAGCCGGACCAGCACCGTTTCACAACAGGCCTGCTTCTGGTCAACAAGCAGATAAATGTAGAAGCCTCCGAAATCCTCTATCTGCGGAATACTCGGTTCCGAATCACCATGGACCGGAGGGTGCATCGAGAGCTAGAAAACCGCTTGAATTATCAGAAATTTGAACGAAACGTCAAGCTAAACGAGGCAGACTTTACCCGTGAAGCAGCATTGGATATGGCTGTGCGCATTCACAATGACAAATTCAAGGCAGAAGAGCACACTTTTATTGTATCTTCGTTCGGACTGCCACAACTTTGCAGGGGATTCACCGCTGATAGAAGAACTTCTGTGCTGGCACTGGAGTTGGACATGAAGATACCCGGTGAAGGAGCTAGATGGGACCAGAAGAGCCTACTAGAATGCTTTGTGGAAACCCGAGGCCTAGGAAGCTTGAAAATCTCGTCACGCTTGGCTAAGCTCGTGAGAGATCTGGAAGAGGGTCTCAGGGAACAATTGGCGGCGACAAAGAAGCCGTTAGGAACATTCGATGAGCTCTTGAACCGGGCTTCCACTTCTCAAAGCCGCGGACTTCGGCAGCTTGAACTCAAGAATGTTTACAGAGCCCATACCATCTTCTAAGCGGGTCCGGGCTATATGCAGTGGCTGACGGACTGCCAATATGGCCACTCCATATATCCGATAAATCTAACCATACCGTCTCCGCTATCGAAAAAGTGCTAGGAGCTTGGCAAAGCGTCTATGCTTTGCTGCATGGACCTCGGAGACAGGATTTCCGCAAGAAGCATAATTAGGTCCCTATTCAAAAGTTGGCAGACATTTGCTTGTCGTTCCCAAGTAGCACAAGCTGAAGCCTACTACTACCTGGGCCTCATGCACGTGGCCGATGGTGTCGAGAATGCAGCAGCGTACAGCTTCCTCCACGCATTGCTTCTTAACCCAGGATATGGTGAGGCGGACGAAGCAGTCGACGAGATGAGGGAACGCGTTAGCGATGGCATCAACCTCAAGCATATCATCGTCCAACACAACATCGACAACATCCTCAAACCATTCGGTCATCAGACCCAGGACCAAATGCCACTTGGCGACCGAGAGACCAAGAAAATCATTGGAGGATTTATTGGCAATATCCGTGAGCTGGATAGGGAATACGAAGACAATGATTATTCATTTGTGAGTAGAACCATGGCCCAAGCAGGTTTTTAGCTTTAACAGTTTTCGCAGAGCGAATTGGTTGGCATCAACCCTGACTTCTGAAGGGACCGGCGTTGGCCTTGTGGATGGTATAGCAAGGGGGATACCAGATGCAATAATAGCCCAATGTGCCAATTTGACTAGGAGTAATTCCCCTTCTGCAGTGCCCTTCCGCTCAAAGTTCCAGCTCTCTTGTGCCATCTTGGAATGATACAAGGTGAGCAGTCGAGATTTCTGGGATCTTCCAAGGGAGGCTAACGCTAAATCATAGGCGAGGCTCCCGGAAACTCTAGGCTGCTTCTAGCAAGCACCCCAAGCCTCGGTGTTTCTCTACCCTGGAGCCAAGCTGACGGCAACAGCAAACGACCGTGATCTCACGAATTAAGTAACCATGGTTCTCGAGCTTCATGTATGGGGTCCAGCATTCTCTCTCCCATCAATTGACTCACAATGTCTCGCCGCCACTTCCTACTTGACGCAGGCGGTGCCTCGAGGCGAATGGGTCCTGGTTGCAAGCTCTGATACTGCCATCAGTCCTAAGAGTTCGTGAGCCTCCACACCCAATCACCATCTATCCTATACAGGCAGACGGTAGCTAATCCGACTTACTCAATTGATAGGGGATCTCCCAGCCTTACGTGATGGCACTACAACAATTGGCGGCTTCCAAAACATAATCGACTACCTACACCAAAAGTCCAACGGCCAATGGCATCTAGACGGCCACTTCACGGACTCTAAAGACCAAGCAGACATCACCGCGTATGCCTCCTCTCACCCCTACGGCCCTACAAAATGACCAATGACTGACCAAATACCTCTCCACAGATTCTCATCCCACCTCCACACCCACGCCCTCCCCCTCCTCGACCTCTCCCTCTACGTCTCCTCCCAGAACTACACTATCACAACCCGCCCCGCCTACACCCCCCTCCTCCCCTGGCCAACGCAATACTTTATCCCTCCCCGGCGGCGCGCTCTAGCGAAATCACGCACCGAGCACCTCGGTCTAGATTCCCTAGATCTCGATACAGTGGATGATGAAGAAAGAGAGAGGAGGAAAGTCACGGATCTTATTCCTGATGCGCTGAGAACGAAGAATAAGGAGACGGTTTCGGGGCTGGTGAAGCAGCAGCAGGGTGGGAAGAGGTTTAGGCTTGATACGCTTGTTGATGCGCTTTGTGAGCCACTAAGCGCACTACTGGGGGAGAAGAGGTATCTCTTTAGTGATGAGAGCCCGTCTAGTCTGGACTGTTTGGTGCTGGGATATCTGAGTCTAGTGCTCGTACCGGACGTGCCTATGAAGTGGTTAAGGGAGAGGATGGAGAGTAAATGGCCCGGCTTGGTGAAGTTTGTGAAGAGTGGCGTAGAGGAGTGTTTCGGTGGGAGGGTGAGGGTGGAGGATGCACTGATGGGGGATGATGGGGAGGAGAAGGGAAAGAAGCTGCCTTGGAGAGCTTCTGAACTGAGGGGAGCGAAGTTTGCGGAGAAAATGATATGGAATGGCGTACTGGATACCCTGCCCCTCTACCGGAATACCATCCTCACCTCTCCCTCGAATCCAGACTCAGACCCAGTTCATCCCACACCTTCCCAATCATCAGCACTCCTACCAATAATCATCACAGCAACCACCGCCCTCGCAGCAGTAGCGGGCTATGTCCTATACGCGGGCTTCGGTGGGGAGTCTGAAAATCGCAGATTGTCTGATATGGGCGAAGCAGGTGCTATTTTTGCGGGGTTAGACTTCGGAGATCCTGAGCCTGAGACGAGGACTGAGATACCGAAGATGAGGCGTGGAGTGCCAGTTGGGTTGGAGGTGGATGTTGCTGTTGATGAGAAAGGATAATTGACAGATACTCATCTAATGTGTAATATTTTAGCTCCAACGAGCTGCAAACGCGCTCAGTTTATGGGGCCGTTCATGACTTGGTTCCTGTAGTGGATTTTCTATTTGTACAATGAATTGCCTCTCTGATGGAGGAGCACACAGGGCTTAACTGTAAGATCTGTGGAAATCACGGCCTGCTGTAAGGGGCCAGCGCGTATTTGCATAATTCGCTACTCATTTGATAAGGACATAGCCATTAATCCCTCGCTTTTAATCATGCCCATTTGCCCAAGAGAGCCATCAGACCTAGTCAACGTATATTAGTATATTGTTCCCCAAAACATGGCCTTCAGATGTGTCAAGTACTCACCAGCGCCTAAGCACATCATCCCAAATGCATACAACACAACTCTCAACTTTGCCCTCCTCATAAAATTGCTAAACATAAATTCATGTGCCATCAGTTCCACCAACCCTGTGTAAATCAGGATCCCGGCACTGATCGAGTCGAACACTCCATTGACAATTAAGCTCGTCTGACTACCGGGTATATACGACTTTCTCACTCCTAGCCCTATGGCGATAGCTAGTGGCGTCGACATTCCATAACCCAGTGCAAATATGTAGGGCATCCAGTGCTTACTCTTCGGCCAGGGCGTAGCCGCAAGGCGAGAACCAAGCCCAAGACCTTCGAATGTTTGATGGAAAACGAGGACGACGTAGAGAACGTTGAATTCGCTGCCGGTCACGGCCAGCGTGAGCCCGACAAAGATGGAGTGAAATACCACACCGAATTCTAGGATGAAGATGGCTGTCATCTGCGCTGCATAGTCTTCGACTTCATGTGGTTTATCTTTTGTAGCGGTGAGGTGATTGTGTGGGGTCTCAATGGCACCCTCGTCATGCTCGATGTGATTTCGTGTATGGCTAAGGTGGTCTTCTCCGGGTGTATGCCGCTGACCATTGGATGAGGATCGGCTGCTGTGTATTTGTAGCGTATCTCCATATGTTCCTTGCTCCTTATCTTCGTCGTGGATGTGTCCGAAAGTCGCAAAGCGCATGGCCATTAATTCGATGAAGAAGAGTACGAAGATAGTCATGAGGGCAATACCTTCGGCCCAATCGTAGGAGGTTATTGGACCTGTGAGGCAGGGGTTTGTGAGGGCATTGCAGGCGGGAGCGAGGAGCTGGATGGTGTTAGTTATGGTTTCCGGTATCTGGAGGCTTGAAGACGCACGTGAATGAATGCCGTCGCTATTATGACGCCAGAGCCAAAGTACTTCGCGATGAAGAATGCCCATTCTGGCACCCCAATTCCCTTATTTCGACCAGCGTATACAGGGAAAGCGGCGCCTGTTATCTATCGTTAGTAGACGCAGTCCCGGAGGAACGGCTGCTCTAGCTCACCGAACAGAGAGCCCATCAAGATCACGAAGATAGCTGAGATCCGGAGAGCAATGCGCCCATCATAGTCGTTATCCGAAGCACAGGCTGGCTTGGAAGTTACTGCTACTGCCGCCGCTGCCGTTATAGTAGCTGCTGCAGTCTGGTAGGCTTGTCGAACTATGAGATCAGCCATCGCCTTAAGGCAGGATCTCGTTCAACTGGCAGTGGGCTTTTCGACAGTATGGGGCGACAAAGGGAGATATGTTTGTCCGGGTCAGATGCAGCGCCAGGCTTTCCTTGGTTGAATTTCGGAAGCTTTCAGAGAGAGTTCTTTCTAACGGTCCTAAAGACTTGGGCGTAGATACCGTTGCTATTTCCGAACGCTTAGTGACACCTAGACCGTTGAATTCGGGAATTTTGCGTGGGATGAGGAAGAGACTGTGGTGACGAGCAATATATACAAATGCGGAGTACAAAAAAGATCAAAAGACCTCCTCAAAGGTACACATAGGGGTAAGAAAGATGACGAAAGCACGGCGCCGCAAACAACAGATTATAAAATTGATATTGTATGAGGGGGCTTTTTTTCAGCCCCAAGGGTACACACTAAGGGCCGCCCCGCATTTGCCGAGACAAGGGGACGGGATTGCCGGAGCTCATCGATCAGCGTTTGCATTGGACCGCCCACCTCATTTGAGAGGTTTAGCAGTCATTTTCTACGCTTGCAAATCTTAACTTTTGGGGCAAAGCGTCGTCCACTAAACGCTTTTTGGACGTCTTGGCAGGCTTCTGAAGAAATTTTATTTGAAATAAAATTTCTTCCGCATTGCATGCTGCTTTCGTCCTAGGGGCAGTCCATAAGTAGCTAAGCGTACTTTAGAATCGACGTCGTACCGTAACGCCCCTCATCGTCACTGCCTGCTGTAAGCTCACCGCCGTCCATATGCATGCACTGCAGATTTTGCAGATTCTGCTTGGAAAGTCTTAAACCCTAGCCAATGCGGCTCCTTTTTGCTCAAATTTTGCCTGTATAGCCACCCAAATCGAAGCGAAAAAGAGCAGCCTTGGCACCCACAGGAGTCTTTGGCAAAATGTCACTTGCAACTTTTCAACTAGATACCTCTGCACGCCACCATTCTATTAGCGCCAGCAGCAGAGCTCTTACAGAGATCCCATAGAGTCCAACACCTACTCCAGGACCCTCATCCACCCTCCCTACTGCGCCCTCAGAGCCTCAGATCGATCCTTGCATCACCGACCCAAATAATCCAATCAACTCGGTGGAGAGATATATACCTGCGGTACAGCTAGATAATAAGGCCCCGCGGGTCTCACCGAGGAAGAACAAAGGGAAAAGGAAGGCCACCACCAGCAACGGTAGAGACAGAGCAGCCTACAGGGCCAAAAAAGAGAGCTCCAAAAATAAAACTCGGCCCTAAAGAAGACCTCGCATTAGTCCAGTTCTGTCTGAAATACGCGGATACATATAGACGGTCGACGTCAGACGTTAATTGGTAGAAGAATATAGGAAATAAGTTCAATGTATGGCTGCATAAACCATTCACTAATCATAAACGCCATATAAAGGATCTAGTCAAGGCTCGGAACTTATTTCTAGAGATACTACAGACGGGAGATGAAGACGAAACGGGTCCATTCATTAATACTATTACACAGTGGATTACGCTTGTTGATAGGAAAAGTCAGCAAGTTATAGATACGGAAGATGAGAGAGCTTCTCAACTGCGAGCAAATATATCGAAGACTCTATCTCAGAAGGAGCGCGACCGTCCAGAAATAAGCTAATCAGACAGCACCAGCGATAAATCAGGGTTTTCTATGAGCGAGAGAAGGCCTACCCGTTCACCTTATAATATAAGCCCTTCCTCTTACAACATCCGAGACACCTATACCGGTAGACCGCCGGATCCATAAGATAAATCGACAGAGCACTAGTACACTAAGCCCTAGCCACTCAGTATCATCTTCTTCTTCTGCTCGCGAGGCGTCTCGTTTATCCAGGAACCGTAGTAGTACACCGAGACTCACTGCCGCTAAGAGGGCAAGGCTGTAGGCTGAGGCAAATCAGTCCTCAGTAGCGCGTTTGGCGGAGGTCTTGGCGAACCATTTTAAGGGTGGTAAGTCGAATATAGAGGTTAATCAGAAGCTTAAGAAGCTAGAGAACGAGGCGGAGGAGGCGAAGAAGGCTCGGCAACTACAGGACGATAAGATAGACCGTATTCTAGCTGCCATTAGAGCACTTACTGCGGCTCAATCCTCCTAAATAGTACTCCAGATTCGGCAGTAAGACCAGAAATTGATCGCTTATCTGATTGCCTCGTATACAGGTATAGCAATTTGTAAGAAGAATGCCTGTGAAATAATATACAGCTACTAGCTGTAGCCCTGTCTTTATAGCTAGCGTAAATGATATATAAGACCATTACTTTTGAGTTAATTTAAAGCCCTGCTCAACAGCGACTCGTACTTCTGCTATAGCCTTATTGAATTTTAACTATTCCGCGTTCAAATATACATATCCCTTGTATGGAGCAATAACCCCGAAGGTGGCTCTATACGCTGGATCTCCATAGAGATAGAGGAGCTTCTTATTTTGAAAGATCTGTATGCAATTAGCTTGGTATTGCGGAGTCATAAATATCGAGTTATTAGGGTGCAGTAAGGAAGTATTATTCTTAACCGCCGCTGAGGGCTAGATCTCTCGAATCTGCAATAAAAAAGTCTGATATATACCTTTCATATTCGTGTAGTGATATAAGTATCCTTATATATTGCCCAATCGTTGATTCTACCCTTATAAGGCCCTTGTATATATATAAGTCCGTCCGGCGTAACAATGCCCTGCTACTTGATTCCGTATCCTTTCTTATAGCCTGAATAGATCTTCTCCTACTCTTCCTGGGGTTGATACACGCCTCTGAACGTCCCATCTACAAAGCCCCAGATAGCGGTATATGGTAGATCTAATTCCCTGCGTACTGCTTTTGCAGATCTCTTTAATCTTTTTGGATTATTCAATATCGGGTACCACGCCACTAGCTCTTTATATTCTTGGAACAGGTGTACGCAGATATCATTGTAGATAGTAGAGATCCAAGTCTCGCTTCGGTGGAAGGTCTACGTTATTGTAAATAGTCTTTATAGGTAGGAAAGGCGTATAAGGAGGAGGCGAAGTACTGTTTCTAGTGGAGGCTTGAGTCGAAGACAGTAAGAGATCTGGTCAATCTTAAGGGCGGAAACAAGTATCCTGATCTTCTCTTTAGTAAATCTCATAAGCCTGCGGCAGTATTTATCGTCCAGCTGATCCAGTTGGAAATTCCCTGGAGGTATACCTACTGGTGGCCGATATGGGTACGCGCGGGGGGATGTCGCTGGCGCTACAGATAATGACGATTACCGTCGCCGCTAGTAACAAAAGAGTGCTATCTGAATGATCATCCAGCGTGTCCATAGTGTAGAATAATAGCGTTATTGGCTGTTGCGACTGTGGGGGAAATGTTTTTTGGTGGAGCAACTTTTTGACTTCGATATTCGGTTAATCCTCGGACTATTACCCTATTTCGCTTAGCGCCGCCAAGATCCTGATTCGGAAGCCTGCATTTAAGATTAATTTGCTAAGAGAAAAAACTGCTAAACCTCTCAATTATTACCAAAATAAAAGTCAATAAGGGGGTCCCCCAAGCGAGCCCCTAAGGTGCCCTTAAGTTGGTCCCCAAGGGGGACGTCCACGCAGTTACCAGGGAGACTCCCGGGGCAGCTCCAGGGTCTACATTGACTTTTATTTTAGCGATGACGTAACCGCCTCAAAGAACTTTATTGTGGTTGGCCGGGCTATCCTTCTTTAACGCCTACGTTGAGGGGTCCATTAGTCAGCAAGTGCTTGGCGGCAGCTTTTTATTGCCTCAGTACTTCAGACGTGCTGATTGGCTGGCTAAGCCTCTTGGGGTTAGCCTAGCTGACTACGCAGCTCTGTCGCAGCACTGAGTCCAAACTTCCGTAATTTTGTCAGCTTTTCGTTTTTTAAATTTTTAAAAAATAGGAATTGACTACTCGTAATCAGTATCCCACCACGGCGTATAGAAATTCTCCACCGAATGGTGCTGAGATATATATAAAGTACGCGCCGTTCGGTGGAAAATTTCTATACGCCGTAGTGGGTGCAACAGTGGGAAGTGATCCCGAGTGATCAAGATTTTTGTTGTTGCCGTAATTGCGCTCAGACGTGTTGGCGTAGTCAGCAGGCTTGGTCTGGTACTGAGGCAAGCTTTTTACTCCGTCCGTAGATAGCAACTTTAACAAAAATAAGCACACCTCACTTAAGTCATTCAAAGAAGTGTCTCAGGTGTTTGTTTCAACATCCTGATCAGGCGGTCAGGCAACCAATAATTGCTGTTGTATATCCTCATGCCCGTGGGTAGCGACCCCGTCTATTCACCCGAGCGCATGATAAGCTTTACTAGACGTTGGATCGTACCTGCCTGTTGCCTTCAAGGCAATGGACCCTTTGAGTCTTAGCGCCAGCATCATCGCTGTACTTCAACTGTCTGGTACGGTGGCGTCGTATCTCAACGCCGTTCGAGGTGCAACCGAAGATCAAGCTCGGTTGGCAGTCGAAGCCTCCAACATCTTCAGCCTACTCACTGCCCTCAAGTTTCGAGTAGAGGAAGCGAATGCTAGCGATCCCACGTTCCAAGATGCCTGGTTCACTGCAGTCCGTACGCTCGGAACAGAGAATGGGCCTCTAGACCAAATGAAAGAGGCATTGGAGCGACTTGCAATTAGAATTGAGCCGGTTCATGGCGTCAAGAAAGTCGGGCGGCAGCTCATGTGGAAGTTTGAGAAAGCCGAATGTGTCGATGTATTGTCCAAGATTGAACATCTCAAGTCGCTGGTCAACCTGGCCTTGACAAATGATTTATTCAGTCTCTCTCAAGCCATCAAGCATGACATATCTGACATCGGCGTTGGAGTCGCAGCGCTTCGACTTGAGCATCAAGAGGAAGAAAATGCGGCGATACAGACGTGGCTCTCGACCCTTGACTTTCGATCGAGGCAGCAAGATATTTTTCGAGGACGCCAAGAGGGGACACGTCAATGGCTGTTTGATTCAGATGAGTTTCAGAGCTGGATCAGCGGTACTGAAGGCATTTTGTGGTGTCCAGGGATTCCCGGTGCTGGGAAAACCGTCACTTCATCCATTATATTTGACCACCTCCGGAAAGATGCGCAGCAAAATAATGTTGCCGTAGCCTGCTTATTCTGCAACTACAGGGATCGGGTAGATCAGAGCGCCGAAACATTTATGGCAAACTTATTGAAGCAGATAATACAAGACCAGGCTAATGTTTCCGAAAATGTAAAGCGCTTTTACCAAGAGCACCGACCAAAACGTCCAACGTTTACCCAAATAGCAGACGTCTTTCGCACCGAGATCAAGCGCTTTTCTGGGGTCTTTGTCGTTATTGACGCCCTGGATGAGACGACAGAAAATGATGATATACGGACATTGTTGCTATCGGAGTTGGAATCTCTGCCGATCCACCTGCTAGTGACATCGCGATACGACACGATCATTGAGCGTAGATTTGAAGACGCTCAATGCCTCGAGATAAGAGCTACCGATGGAGACGTGCATACTTACGTGAAAGCCCGTATTGCCTCAGAGAAGACTCTACTCCGGCATATAGAGAGGAATCCATCGCTTGAGGAGACGATTATAAGAACAGTGGTGGATAAGTCTAAGAAGATGTGAGTGTTCCCATCTTTATCTGATTCTGATTTTACTACAAACTTGTACTGGAGGCGCTTTCACTTTAACAAGGTAATTCTCCAGGTTTCTCGATATGTACGACCGTTTGGAGGAGAAGTTCCCATATCCCTATATAGCTATTGTCTCTAGGGTCTTGTCTTTGCAATAGCACTATCGTGACTTTATGAATGATTCTACCTTGTCCTCCCTCGATGGTCTTATTACCTGGGTACATGGTTATCGATCCTGACGGTATATAGGTTTCTGATGGCTAGGTTCCACATGGATTCTCTAGTGACCAAAACGAAGCCCAAAGACGTCCGCAACGCTCTGGGGAGCCTCCCCCCGGGATTGGAAGAGAGCTATGATGAGACCCTGAAACGAATCGAAAGCCAGGCTAAAGAATACGTAGACTTGGCCAAGCGAGTACTGCTTTGGACCTGCAAAACCTTCGAACCACTGTCTCCGGGAGCGCTTCAGCATGCACTAGCGGTCGAGCCTGGCATGAACGAAATCGACAATGAGGATCTTGACGACGGGGACCTTGTGATGTCAGTATGCGCTGGTCTTGTCCTATTGGATAAGGAGACGAATACACTTCGATTCGTGCGTAAGTAAAATCATTTCTCAAGTGTCAATGATAGGATTGATTTTTTCCTTGTGTACTTGCTTGAAGATATGTAAGAAAATTCTCGATTTTAGCGGATGCTGATAGCTTCTTTGCATCAGACTATACCACTCAGGAATACTTCGAGCGAAATTCTGAATCCCTCTTTGGAGACGTGAATATGCAGATTGCTGCTAGCTGTTTGGCATACATTAATCTCATTGCCTTTGCTGACGGACCGTGTGTGTCTACGTCGTTCTCGGAGATGAACGTAGAGCTCCGAATAAACGAGTATCTTCCGAGCAGACTCCTTCGGTATCCATTCTATGGATACGCGTCCTCACACTGGGCGGAGCACATTCGAGGACCACCCGAATTGGCATTCACGGATATGGTATTGAGCTTCCTGAGCCAATCAAACAAGCTATCAAGCACCTTGGAAGCTAATGGACATAATTTTCCAAACGTTGTGGGCCTCAAGGCACACTATCCGAGCCTCCATGTTACCGCTTTCTATGGCTTGAGACATGTAGTAGACACATTGCTCGAAAGCGGAACACCAGCAGATTCTCATGATGTTGATCTACCGACGCCCTTGATCTTAGCGTCTAGTCAGGGCCATGATGACGTTGCCGGGCTACTTCTAGCTCAGAACGACGTGGACGTCAACTTCCAATGGCATTTTGGTATGACAGCCTTGCTTGTGGCGATCGAAGGTACACACACTGGTGTCGTCCGCCTGTTGTTGCAAAATAGAGCCGATGTGAACATTCAGTGCTCTCAGGGTACAGCCCTTATGTTCGCAGCTAGGACGCGGAACGAACCTGCAGTACAGCTGCTAATGGACAGTGGCGCGAAATTTAATGGCATTGACCCTCCTGATGAACAACTTTCCATATTTGAAGATATCTACGACAGCTCTTTGGCTGTACTTCAGATCGTATTGGAGAAGGTCGGTGATCCTTACTTAATCGATGAGATACCAGTCGTAACGGCCGTGGGTCGGGATCGGTCCCAAAAGGATGCTGAAGCCAAATTACGCTTGCTTCTCGAGAAAGGAGCCAATGTCCATGATAAAGATGGACAGGGTAGAACAGCAGTCCATGAGGCCGCTCGTTATGGGAATTTACGACTCTTGAAGTTCCTGGTTGAAGTAGCGGGCGCCAACGTCAATAAGAAGGACGATGAAGGCTGCACACCTCTCTTCGAGGCCTATAGCACGGATGTCATTACGTACCTTATAGACCACGGTGCCAACCCTGAAGAGGAGGACCTTACAGGACTTACTGCGCTCGACCACGCCGCCACATTCGAGAATCACACTGAGTTCTTCCGGGAGAGGATGGGCAAAATAGTCGAGTGCCTGAGAGCTTACGTGAATAAGTAATAGAAGTTTTCAATTCCTGTATTGATATCCTCTATTTTCATACCTGCTGTCTCATCAGTAGCAGCACTCGATCAAAGTACGATTCAGAGGCTCTAACTAATGTGCCGTACAATCCCTCTTCTCTCCGCATATTGACTTTCCGGGCCAAAAGGGAAAACATTAACGAAGGCCATCGCCATTTGAGAGACGCCTATAGGCGGTCTAGACTTTTGCTAAAGTTATTGCGAAATCTGGCAATTCTCTCCTTGTTTCCCCGAGCTTTCTTTGTGTGCGGTACAATGGCCCTCTTGTCTTGTGAGTCAAATATAAAAAGCACTATTGTTGAAGCTGTGGCCTTTCAAATCCTTTCTCTTTGACCTTTCACCCACACAAAGAAGGTATAACAAAGTGGGTTGCATGTTCGAGAATCGTTGGGTCGAGGGGCCTTCCTACAAATAGCAACTCGCAGACCTCAAAAAAGCCATCGAGATTCCTCCACCATCCCATCAACAACAGCCACAGCCACAGCTTCATCGCTACTCGATATCTTCGACTTTAAATCCAACCGAAGTTAATCATCGCAGTCAGCGCAGCTCAATCACCATGTCTTCCAACTTCTCGGAGTGTGGCGCCTTCCAGTTCGACTTCGACTCGACCTACCAAGGCCTCGACCCTGTCCAAGGTCTAGATGCTATTCCAGAAATCGACATGGATTTCATCAACACGAGTCCTGACTTTTCGCTCCATGGCTTTACTGCCCTCGAGCCGACAATGGACGAGTGGGCAATGCCGCCTCCTAAGCAGCGCAAGATGTCCGTTTCAAGGTGGGTGCCCTGCTCTCCGCCTCTGCAGCCCCAACGCGAGCCTTCAAGATGGGTTCCTATGGTTCCACAGTCTGACCTTGCTGGTAGACCTATCATCAACTCCTATCCTGATCCAGAGCAGTTGTTCGGTGTGCCGCAAAAGCAATACGCCAACTTACCGTACTCCTCGCAGCCTCCCCAAGGTAACGTTCCTCTCCATAACTTCTCGCAGATAACTCCACCTGGCACGCAGACTTCCTCGATCCATTACCCCTTGTTCACGCCTAGCAATATAGTGCCTCTCAGGCCACCACCGAAGGGGAAATCTCGCCAAATAGAGCCCAGCGTTGACCCGAAGGACTTGGCCCTTGAGCCAGGTAAGATGCAGCCAGGCCAGAAGCGGAAGCGCCCAACGCCAATGTCTCTTCGTGAGAAAACCCCAGAGCATGACAGCGACTCCAGTGTCTCGTCCGCCTCTCCCTCGGCTTCGTCATCTTCGTCATCCATCCTATACACTCGTCCTCCCTCTGGGAATAAGAAACTCGGTCGACCATACGTGTACAAGCAAACCAAAGAGACTCGCGAGCGTAACGCACGGAGGGTTGCAGACTATCATAAGCGCAAGAATGATCCGGCGTATATGGCTAAGATGAATCAGTGGTCTCGTGAGTATTGTCAGAGGAAGAAGCAGATGGACGTTGATAAGTGGGAACTGATTAAAGGGAAGTGGCTAATGGAGAAGCGGGGGAAGACTAAGAAGAGCAATCAGGTTGAGGAAATGGATCAGGGCGAGGAGAGTGAGGAGTATGTGTATGGCAGATCGAGCCAGCAAGTACAGGGTCAGGCGGTTGGGATGAGGAGGTCCAGCCGCCAGCCCAAGCCTCGGTTTGCTAACTTGGAGTTTTGAGGTATGTCGGTTCTCTATGTTGGCTTGGAGCGCAAGGGTGGTACTATGCTGGAGGTTTGTAGAAGGTGAGTGAGTCTTCGGGCAATACATATCCTAATAATCTATATACACTGTCTTTACTGAAAACCTCTCTCATCCACTATTGTGACTCCAAGCTCTGAATACAAAGACAATTTGAGCATTGCCTATTGAAGAATCCGTCACAGCTAGTAGGCAATTAGGAATCAATTGGGTCTCCGTCCAATTTCGATAGCCCTCCATCCCCTCAGCCCTCGGCCATAAGTCATACCTCATCATTCGTGTCTCGTTTCCCCTATGGTGATCCTCGCCGCGTGGGCCTGGGTATGAGCGGCTCTGAGCGACTGCAGCTGAGTCCAGACCAAGATATCGATACTCGCTTATTGTCTCTTTTGTAGACCTGACCTATGCCCTTCCTGTCTCCGCCTAGAGCCCGATAAAGCGTTTCCTTGTAGTCTGACCTTTGACGTAGACAATGAAAGGTTTTGTTCTCTTCCGATGAGTTCCATACCACCACGCCCTTTCATGATTTGACACTAATCTGCCCCATCAACCGATCGAACTCCACTTTCCCTGTACTAAGCAGATACCGTATAATCCTCAAATCCTCCACGTCCCTTTGCCGCTCGAATTCCTCTCTTGCATATCCCTTCATTTCCTCTCTCATCGGTGATGGGATTTTGTAGCAGGCGCGAATGATTGTGCGGTATTGGGCAAGGACTCTTTGGCGTAGGAGGAAGTGGTCGAGGGAGAGTGGTGCTTTATTTGGAAGATGGGAGGGATGTCTTGTGGTTGTGGCGTACGAGCGGGCGAGGGGTTGGAGGGCTTGCATAGGGCTTTTAGCGAGTGCCACAGTCGATGGAGGACTTGGGATAGGGTTGTGCCGCTGGACGCAATTGCACTTGACATGAGATTTTCGAAGAACCGAGAGTAAAGTGTGACGATTGCATTCGATAGGTGCGGCCTTGATTCCGCGAATTGCCAAGGAAAAACAAAGGGGGAAGTCACCACTGTCAATGTGGTTGTCTATTACTACGCTGCTCGACTGATGATAGCGTTTGGTCTAGAACCCCGTCTTTGGGTTCCATTAAACTGTCCGAGCAATTATAGAAGCTGTGAGACGTCCTCGAGCTGCCTGTTCTTCGGCGCCACCGGTCATTGATTCTCTCTCCTGGGGCATGAGATCTCCGGAAAAGTCAGCCCTTCAATCGACGTGGGCAAGAACGATATCAAGCAGGACAGTCGGGAGTAGAATGTCATTCCCAGTCGAAATTTCGAACGCTTTCCCTCATCAAGATGTTTGTGTTGTCCATGAAATGGCACATCAAAGTCAATCAGCCTGAGATTTCTTGATATCGAGTGTCTTCATTCTCTCCTTTGGGCCTTCGAGAGATATTCCAGACCTTGGATCAGCCAAAATCTCTTCCGATAAGCTGTATAATTGTGGCAATAAGCAGAACCAATAGGGTACCTGAAAGGCCTTCAGGAATGTTGTTAAGGGCTTGATATCTCCTCACAATGACATTCTTTCCAAGGCACATAGATCAATCCGCTGCATATTGGGAAAGGGGCCAATTCATCTCGTTGAAGTGCTTGTCGTCACCAAGGCATCGCCCCGCCCTTTGTGTAGGCACCCTTTCTTAGGTATCCTTCCCCTTCCATACCGCAATTGGAGCCGTGAGAGACGAATGGACTGCTGGAAATTATCTCCGGCTCTTGAGGCAGTTCTTTGGACTCCAAGACCATCTTAAAAGAGCAATGCTAATTCAGAAATGGTGTAGTGTGTCAATATAATTTCCAACAAAAGCCCCATTCCTGGAAAGTATGACCCAGGTGCCAGAAGAATGTCTCAACCGGTATGAGACGGTGGAAATGGCAGTCCTTCAAAAGCTATCCTGCTTCCATAATTGAAACTTGCGGCTGAGTGCAACCGAGATGTTTCCTGGAGGCAGATGTGGAGCTAAGGTAGGGTTTGAGCTTTGAGGAAGCGAACTGCGCTATTCCGAGTGCTTGGATCATTCGTTGGAGAATAGCCATCTATTTTCGGTCATGATATGGACTAGTATTGGGGATTTGTGAGGAGGGAGGAGAAGAAGGCAGTCGCGTTGATGGCACTGGGTGAGACGAATCAGCAAGATTACTGTCCATGCGGATCACGGTTTCCTTACGTCGTCTCGGGGACTGTCAGATTTTTTCGTCTAGGAATGCTTCTAGATGCTCTTTCGTAACCCTGAGAAGTTTGTCGAGAGTGCCTTCGTTGTCATCTGTTGCTTCGACTCTTCCTGCATATCTTTCCTGATCCCATTTGCTTCTTCAGTCTTCTTGTCTGACGCTCCAGGCCCTTGAAATTTGCTGCGTTTGCTGAATTAAATCAATGTAAGATGTTTCTGAGCAGGCTGTCCATGATAGACTTCCATCTGATCTAGACAGTCCTTAGCGGGCGCCCTGGAGGAAAACGACAGTAAGGATGCTTATGTGCCTACCATCATGCCACAACAAAAACGATTGTCCGGAGCAGACCAGTCCATAGAATATGTTGCCAGCCTCCAATTATACGTGTCTGTCAACGTATGTCGACCTTCGAGGATGTCGAATGCGAATCATTGAAGCTATCAACAATGATTAAGAACGCAACAAGCCCTATTAATGGCATGTAAGGCTAATTGCATTATTAAAGTTACAAAAGGGCTTGGAGCAAAGCCCCGAGGCTATTGAGAACTAGGGCCCAGAGCCTTCGGAGGACTCTCGCGCTCTACCTTATTAGCGATTCCAGTCTAGGTGAGGCCAAAACGCCTTCCCTTTCCCCAAATATGACCGATTAGAGATCCGATTTTTGCGGTCATCACTTCGGTACGTGCGTCAAGTGTAATGCTGCAATCGGAAGCTGACCTTTTTGTATTCTTTGCCTTCCAGACTGTAATATACCAGCGCTGAAAAGATACACTTTCTACAATTACAGAGGGTAAGCTTGCTCTAGCATAAGCCAATTGACATTAAATATTGCCCTTTCAGTCACCAGTGACGAATATCAAATGGACGTATTTGTCGCTTCACCCTCATCAGTCGGAATGCACACCTTGCCCCGGGTCCGATGTGTATATTCATTCTGGTGGGGCACAATCGCGGGATACACAACGATGGACAGTGAATGCCCGGATCTGAATGGTCTTCCTTATTATCCTACTTTGTTTCCCCCACAATGAAACCCCCTTAGTTACTGTTGGCTACGTTAGACATTATAGCCTTACCCGGAGGTGGGTCTGAGGCAGTGAAAATTTATTATGTTGCCCTCCGAATGACCGGGCGATCGCACACTACTTCTAATCACCCGGTCCTCCTCATCAATATCCTCTCCTCATTAATTAGGCATCTTTTTCGATGACTCCTTATTGGTAATAAACCCTTCGAGGAAGCTAACTCTTCCCATCGAGCTCTTCCCAGTAATAGTACCTCCTCGGTATTCTACACTCCTCTATACTATACCTCTCACCTTATCAAAAATTTTATAGTTAATACGCGCTCCTCTTCAAATAGATACAATTTTTCCCTTCGATTTCGCCTCTTGGTGATGCTACCTTATCGGACGTAGCTCATACTACGAAGACCTCGAATGGAATAGATTCTCCATCGATGATCGTTTTCGGTGCTTAGAGCAAAGCTCCTAAGGAGGAATACCTCTCTCACCTCCAACGCTATCTTTTAGTACTTCCGGATCTCACCCTACTCAAGGACGAGATTCTAAAGCTTCCTGAAATATCGACGTTGTTCGCTTCTCAAAATAAAAATATCCATGGTCTAGAGCACGGTCTACAGTGCCTACAAGCTCTGTCAGAGTAGATGTCCGAAGGAACAATAAAGTTTTATCTCCGAGTCGACGTTCGGTATATTAACGCTCCCTCTACTTATGATTATAGAGATCCTTCAATATTTCGAATTTCTCGCTATCAAGAACGCTTATAGAGCAATCCAACATGGCGAATGTTCAATGGCACTCGCTGGAGGAGTGAACGTTATGAGTGTCCCAACCCCCTTCATGGACCTCGCTAAAGCCGGATTCCTAAGCCCCACCGGGTAATGTAAACTATTCGATAAAGCCGGAGAAGGGTACTGCTGTGCAGATGGCGTGGGTCTGGTCTTTCTCAAAGGCCTTGCCGCAGCTGAGGCAGATGGTGACCTGATATTTGGTGTCATTCCACGGATTGCTAATACCCAAGGTAGGGCCTGTATAAGTATCTAGTTGAAGCTTTAAGTATATCTTAGCCCGATCATGGGTGGTAGGATGCTTGAAGCGCCACGTGTAATAGAATCCGCCTGGGACATACTCTATAAGGGCCCTAATAAGGGCCGTTCGGGTAGCGGGCCAAGCATTGTTGACTTTTGCCCTCGTGGCTTAGTGGTAGCTCTAGCCCGGAGCACAACCTTTACACCACCCCTATAAGCTAATACACCCCTCATATAAATAGGTAAAGATGCCGCCCCTTCCTGTAATAGGGTATTTTCGGCCGGAGAAAGCTCAGAGGGGAGAGAAATGATGAATACCTATCTGAAAAGGCTTTTGATATCAAGTAACGCGGTCAACAGCAGGTATAGCCTCTCGGCGCTCGAAGTACCTCGACCGTTTTTCGCTCAAGGGTACATTTCGGCGTGCCGGGATGCACTTTAATGCGGCTCTTCGCCTGCTTACGACCTATTTGCGTGTACGCTTTTTGGCGCACCTTTAGCAAACGTTCTTTGGGTGTAGGCTCCGGGTCTGACTTTTCCAAGGCTGTGTGCAAATTTGAAAGGTTGGTCACGCTATAGCGAACGGTTTCCTTCCTGACCAACCTCGACAAAGCTGCCCACAATCCGCTCAAATATAGCACACTCTGTCGGACCTCAGGGAAATTGCGTCGTCTGATTTGGAGGTCAGATGCAAATCCCAGAATATATCAAGCCCAGCCCATCGACCCCTCTTTTCACATTGAGTCTGGACAGAGCCAGGGATCTTCGAGTAAGTCTTTAGCGGACTTTCTTTTCTCGGGCAGCCATTGGAGCATCTTCTGCACGAACTTGAGGAACTCCTCTTTATCTTTCCTCTCAAGAGAGAGCACAGAGACCCCCATGTTGAAAGCATCTGGAATAAGGTCTTTGTGCATGAATTCTCCTGGGAATAACGATCAGCGGGGCCTAGCTCTGATAGTACACGTGCTCGCGGAGATGTTACCTTCGGAGTCGAAGAAAGGCCCTCCATAAAACTCACTTGCACTTCTGCAAGGTTTGCCCTCGAAGTTTTCCACCTCAGGTCTGAACTTCCAGCTGAGTCCTTCTTTTTCTCGATCAACTAGCTCTTTTGGAGGGGGCCCCAACAGCGCAATCATTTCCGCAATATGCGCTTGACCATTGTACTTCCCTTGGTTGGAATGAATCTC
The DNA here is from genome assembly GCA_033220425.1 of Lepraria neglecta. Lineage (NCBI taxonomy): Eukaryota > Fungi > Ascomycota > Lecanoromycetes > Lecanorales > Stereocaulaceae > Lepraria > Lepraria neglecta. Next base: position 410,345 of record CM065650.1, on the reverse strand, counting down.
TCGAAATAAATCTCTTTTCTCTAGCAGATTCCAGATCTATCTCATAGCGTGTTAGCAAATGCCAATCGGGCGGAAGTCAAAACGCACCAGCACACCAAGGTTCCAGACATCTGCGCTATATGTCCACCCTGCTCCTAAGATCACTTCGGGTGCGCGGTAATGATCCGGCTGTATTGGGTGTCTTTGGAGCTCGTTCTTGCCATACTGGGCCAAGCCAAAGTCCGCTATTTTCGGCAGAACATAGGATGATTTGAGAGGTCCAAAGTCATTATGTGATTGATAGACTAAGCGCCCATCCTGAACTTTGCGAGGCATAGGGTTTTGGGTCTGTGCTCGGGCAAAATCCTCGACCACGGATGGATCCTCAAATCCCACCATTATATTGTCGAGCTTAATATCTGTAATCATCGAGTAAGCTTCAATCGGCGAATACGCATGGCTTTAAGCCTACCGGTGTGAACAATATGGCATTCCGAGTGAAGATAATCCAGGCCTATGAGGAGAAGTCTTAAATATCCTTTCAAGAGGCCTAATGTTAATCGGCCATTCTTACAGCGTCGCTCAAATAACCAGAGGGGTTCTCTCATAGCTTCGTACACCAGACATATGTGGTTGCCGTGTAGACCGCTAATCGTGAAGCTGTCGACAATCGTTCTAACGTATGAGAGCCCTTTATGCGATGGATTTGCTTGCGCAATGCGTCGAGAGATGTTAAGCTCATGTTCCGCCGCGCCCTCGTCGGCGAAATCGCAATTATTGACTTTCACGGCTACGTAACGGTTGGACCGCCACTTCTGCCTAGAAGAATGTTAAAGAAGTTCCATCATGAGGAACTCGACACGCACCGCTGTGTATCTCTGGCCAGCCATACTGTCGAACAACTGCCACATCCAAGCTTCGCCGTCATTTCGTACCTGTTGTGAAAAATGTCACCAGGATTTACTGGGTAGAAATGTTGGGGATCATAGCCGGAGACTAGCTCTTCCTCGATAGCTATATCAGATGGGAGAATGACGGGTTGGACTGGTGTCACAACAGGAGGCCGAAGCCTAAGGGACGTGAGGGTACACTTCGCGCTGAAGGGAGACGCGGCCATGATAGACGGTGTTGAAGTCCCAAGGAATTGTTGAAAGCTCCTGAGTGTATGCGGTACCCGGCGGCTTTGGGAACACACCATATCTTCATGTGCACGTCCTCCGTACTGCAATATATCTGGCTCTCATTGGCAAGATGGAAGAGTTTGTCTTGTAGGACAGCCCGACAACCGTACATCTCTCGGGACGGATAAAGTAGTTTTTCCGTTCAAATTAATAAACGCTTTAAGCTAGCATCCAACTGCTGCTTACATTCGCCTACATTTTGCCTACGGCTACTATTACCTACAGTTGCCTGCTGCTGCCTATCCTTTCTAACCTAACAAATATAAAGCTCACCGCAGCTATAAACGAAGGCTTACAATCTAAAGCCCACTATCCGATCATCCTTTTACCAACTGTCAAGTATCATCTTACAAAAACCCAACGAAATCTAAGTTCTTCCGGTACATTTCTTCTTATCCGAGTACTTGGCATATAAAGTTGATTTGTTGAGGCTTAGTCCCAGAATTCCATTCCGAACATGTCCTGAGTGTTCAGCACTGCCGCACGCCGTATTAAAGAACTTAAATAGAAGCTCAACGGAACGACTAAAGACGTCAACTGGGTCAAGAACCTTTTAAATAAAGCTGTTAATCAAGCGCCAGGACTCGCCAGAAAAGTAGAAAGTGGCATCATCAAGTGAGTTAGCTTCACCTCACTATCAACCGTAACAGGAGTTCCTGACCTTTTTCTGGAGTAGGAATCCGTATCCCACCGGCAAGGACCCGCTTCATATATTAGGAGTGATTAGAAAAATTAGTATAAAGGGAAAGAACCGAGTCACCTCGTTTTATGTATATCTAGACGGACGTGTCCGATTCTCCGACAAGGCATTGGGAGAGATTAAAGTCCAAGGCTCTTCCACTCCGGCGGGGGGGTTAGGAAGCGGTACAAAGAAATGAGCCGAGGATAGTATACAGTCAAAGTGCCGTTGGTACCTAGGTAATAAACGATCACTGTTATTCTCGTATAGGGTACGACTGGCAGTGAAGGGTATAGGGGGGAGCGAGGCCGCCGGTACGGATATAGCTTAATAGAGAGAAAGTAGCGAGGTAAGGTTTAGCTACATATAATGGACTGGATAAGCGTATTGCATTGGTGCCTTTCCCTCCATGAACGTCAGCAATCACTAAAATCTGTCTTAATAGGGAAACTATCCTCTGTCGTCACGTCGTCATCTGACCATATAGCGCCCGTCCCCGGCACCAATACAGGCCATCTGTTGAAAGTTGCTCTCTGCTTTTCCAACACATGGAATGCCTCCTCGCAGGCCGCCCTTATTGTTTTACGAGCATAGTATTTGAAAATGGCGCGGTAAGATACGACGAAGAGGACCGTATTGTAGATCTTCTAGCGTTTCTTTGTCTTATCTCCAAATAGCCGGTAAGAGCTATCTCTCGTCGTTACCTTATTTACTTTTACAAAGACAGGCCTCTTATAATCTGTATTATATTCTCCTTTACTAGATTTGAGGTCGTGGCTGATAGCGTTAATGGACCGACTACCGAGAGTGTCATGTCCTTAGCGAGCGAGGAAATGTATGTTACTGTTGAAGTAGGCGTCGAAGAGAGGAGGGAGTGGTATGTCTGAATCGATGAAATCTCTGCCAGTGTTTGGATCGTCAAGTAGGAATCTTGGGTCTTGGCTTTTGAGCTCGCTGTGGAACTCTTCTGGGTGACAGGCTGATCCTGCTCTTCATCTTGTTTCGCCTGCTCCTGGACCGGCCATGTCTGGTCGGACTTGAAGACTGATCCAATGTGTCTCCGCTCATTACACCGCATTATTTGATATCGGTATCCTTTATGAGACCCAGTCTAGATTAGAGATCCACGAGGGCTCCCACTGAATTTTGACCTCCTCTTGAAAGCCAGAGTCCCTACGCTTCTCGCTCAATTTGGTCTGCAGTATGTTGACAATGTCCCACTTTTTCTCCGCAATTTCTGCCTCAGCCAGCATTAGCCAACTCGGCGTCCATTCCACCAGGTATTGCTTTCCGCGCCTCCTGGACCCTCGAGCTCTGCGTCGACACAGGATTTGCTCGATCTGCCAGGTTCTCTCATGGCTGTCGATGCGCGCTGGAATCGGGGTAGGTGACTCTGGAGTAGGGTCCTTCAGGACTGTCGCATTGATGCCGTCGGAGGTGTCAAGGGAGTAACGAACGTCAACGCTGGTCGGACGGTTGGACGCGGTAACCAATGGCCCTCTAAGACCTAATAGAATCATATCGTCGGTTATAAATGTCGAGTGGGACCTGTGGCTAGCGGCGAAGGACATTGTGAGTGAGCCTTCGACGCTATACGTAATATTGCCTTCAGACATGGCTGTGTGCTCGTTAGCCGTCATCCTTAAAGCAAGCCAGATCGCTGGCCTCGCCATGCCGTACCTCGAGGTAGATCCCGGCGTTCGTACAGTACTGAGAGATTGTCCTCGCCCGGAAGACTCTGAAAGCGCGGGGGCTTTCGGAAAATAGGGCGTTGGCTCATGTCGGACGGACTACCTTTTCTAATGTTGGTTTGGTAAAAGAAGAATAAATAAACACCGGGGGCACCGGCTTAGATATATCCTGGGCTCTGTTCTCTTGCGATGCCTGACACTCGAAAGTAGCAAAGATAACCGCCAGCTCTGGAACTTTGTAAGGCTCAGACGAAGTTGTAATGGGGGTGAGCACCAGAAGGTTATTAGTTGCTCTCTGCTGTGCTTCCGCCAGTTTATGTGATAAGACCGCGCCGTTGCTGTTGGCGTACCAATACGCCTCTCCCAAATCGACCCTCTGCATCGATGGGCCCGATGCTTATAGAATAGGGGACCTTCCCAGTGTTGAGTAACTTAGATTTTCACCGACTGCGCTGCTCCATAGATAGCCGTAGCTTCACCAGTCGACATTTTCGATGTTCTCTTACCAGCCAGATCCGCTTTAAGGATGCTTGGTAGAATTGAACGGAGTTCAAGTTCATCGTGTCGCACAATACAGGTAAAAAGTTATAGTTAGAAGCTGAAGTTGGGGAAAGCTTGAGAAGGGGATTGATTATATACGCTTATGGGTCGTGCTCACAGCGGCGTTACCGTGCCTGCCCTCTCTTCAAGAAGTAAATCGCTCAAGACGTTCTCGCCATTCATGTACCTGCCTCCTCTTCTCCCAAAGCTTCAATCATCGATCGCGGGCTATTGCCGATCTAGCATGGTCTCTTCTCACACCCTTGGATACACTGGCGCAGCTCTCGGCCATCAGTCTCGTATTCGATCCTTATCCCCTGGCCGGCTGAGTCTTCGCTGCGCCCCTTCGGAGATATCCGTCCCTTCTGTCTCGTCAGCTGCTGTTGCCTCAATCTTTGAGCCGAGACGCCCGCAACGGATCGGCGGCACTGCGCGCTCTACGATGCCCGGCCAAAAGCGAGATCAACGTCTCGAGGCTACGTTATCAGAACGCCGCCATTGCGGCATCTTTATGGGCGTAGCCAGGCAGACACGTGAAGACTGCTGTCGATCGAGGCGATGCCACGCTCCTTTGCTTTCATTTGCTGGTGCTGATGTACTGTCGGCTCTTTGGCTTCACACTTAGCTCTTCGATGTCGAGTTATCCGATCACAGCCGATCCCTGTCGATACGGCCAGGCAAACAAATAGAAAGCCTTGCGATCGCTATTGAGGATTAGACATTCCTTTCATAGGTCCTGTGACAGCCCCGCAGGCGTGCTATGATTTCGACAGGAGTTGCGCTGTGGAATCTTCGCCCCATGCTGAGGTAACGTAGCCGAGTTGTAGAGGAGCTAAGCAGTAATGAAACGATAGCCGGCAAGGGAAGGCGGAGGCAGCAGACTCCGGATGAGCTGCAGCGCGGACGAGGTCCGAAGCGGCGAATAAGAGGGTCTGCGGTATTGCTGGCTCAACCCGTAGACGAAAGAATGGACCATAGTAAAAGCCTATAATCAAGTCGGAGTCCAGGCAAAGGTGATTTCAGGAGTACGTAGGAGGATCGCGATCATTTCTTGAAGCCGGCGTCGACACGCCCGTCATAGCTATGGTTACGAAGTCCGTCGCAGATCCCAAGAGCAATATCTTTCAGGCTATCAAGTCAGCTGGCACGAAGGACCCCATGTGGCCGATAGCGGATGCTACAACTAACCTCTGGAGGCAAGGCGTTGAAGGTCAGCACTGGAGCTTTGTCTATCCTCGCGAAAATGGGTTGTAGCCTATCTGGCTGCCCCCCTATCAATTCGAGCGAACGCGCCACTGGCTTCCCTATATCGATCGGGCAATGGAAATAGTCAAGAGCCGACCTGAGTTTCCAACAGAAGCGCTCAAAGAAGAGCCAACGCACCTGAAGCTTGGCATGAGCCGCGCGCTGAAGAATGGCCGGACCGTTTCATGGACATGGAGGAGATCCAGAGACGAGAACCTTCATGACTGTTATGTTTGAATTCTATGACAGATCTCCAGCTACACCATCAAGAAGCCGAACCCTGAATACGCAGGATTGGAGCCTGGGACCCACGCTCAGAGCTAGTACTGGGAATGAACAAGGCTCCGAAATTCGTACCATTCCTTCTCAACGGCTTTGCGGCGGAGACACAAGAGGGGCTCCAACCCAGACCCCGAGCGCGTTGTAGCAATCAGCCCAATGGCCCAGGTCCGTCGCAGTAATACAAGACGCCTACCTTCGTTATTCACGGGGAGAAAGATAAGATGATACCTGAGACTATGGCGGTCGAGTTCGGCAAGGCTTTGAAGGAAGCTGGAGTTGAGAGCGAGGTGCTGATTGTGCCTGGTGCTAAGCATATATACGACATTTTTATGAGGCCAGGGAAGAAAGGGTGGGAGGATAGTATACTTCCTGGCTAGGAATTCTTGTTCAAGGCCTTGGGAAAATAGATCGAGCAAGAAAAAACGGGTGGAATGGTGGCTATTCCCCATGGCTAGGATATTCCTTTCGGACCCTTCCCCTTGCTACATAGCGAGATTCAATACTTCAACCAAAGAATGCAGTCTTGCACAGATAGCTAGTCCAGGATAGAGATCAATAGAGGATAAATTTTCTTTGAAACAGCAATTTTCATGTGAGCGGAGACACAGGAGCAGCGACAGCAAGGTCGAGCAGGACAAATTTAGGGTTAGGGTTAGCCTGCAGGAATGACCTCGCGTTTCCATTGACGCGTTTGTTGCTCTTCTTCACCAGTGCCACTCAGGCACTCGCAGACCAAAAGCTTGAGCCTACCGAGGCGTTTGGAGCCCCATGATAAACCTCACGCCCACCATGGCCCCGAGAACCATCATCGAAACCCTCAATGCGCTCCCACTACCTGAATACCGCGCGAAATTCTGGGCCCACGATTCCGCGATCAGGCATACCCACAAAAGCATCTCTACAACCTACGATATATCCCTCGAAAGCCCCTCTACGCTCCCAAGCAACGTGTTCCGCGCGTGCTTCAACTTCATCGTCAGCACGAGCTCAGCCGACTACGAAGCTTCAAGTATGGGCTGGTCACCAGCCAAAAAGAAGAGGGAGATGAAGCTGCCGGATCTGAGATATGTACTCCTGAAGCAAACACATGGAGACGAAAGCGGAAACTGGAGTCAGGGTCAGGATATGGAAGGCTTCATGTCCTTCATGCTCACCTACGAAGACGGCTACGAAGTCATCTATCTCTACGAAATCCATCTCTCACCTCAGCTACAAGGGAAAGGGTTGGGCAAGAAGCTGATGGATATGATGGAGGAGGTGGGGAGGAAGGCGGGGGTGGAGAAGGCTATGTTGACTGTTTTTAAGAAGAATGAGGCTGCGGTGGGGTTTTATGAGATGTTGGGGTATGAGGTGGATGAGTTTTCGCCTAGGGCTAGGAAGTTGAGGGGTGGGGTTGTTAAGGAGGTGGATTATATGATTCTGTCGAAGTCTTTGGGGGACGTCAATAAGGAAAAGGGAAACAAGGATGGGAGTTTCAAGAAACGGAAAGCAAGATGAGAGATATGGTTGTGCGAAGATTGATTGATCCTTTGGTGGATGGTCTATATCTGTCTAACGTCTTTGCCCTTCATCTCCGGCCGCTCTACCTCCCATTCATCTCGAAGGACGGCGAACAGCGAATCGGCCACGATCTCGGACAAGCCAAGACTCCAGACGAGAGTGATGGCGTAGAAGAAGTTGGCGTTGCCTGAGCCGGCATATATCCAGAGGTAGTAGAATGCTGGGCCGAGGAGCGATGCGTACAGGATGGTTGCCATGGCGAAGAAGGTGTAGCGCATTACTGGGAAGCATCAGTATGGAAGAGCACGTAAAGTGCTGGTCAGTGGAGCAGGACTTACGAGGGAAGATGTGCCTGTATAGTGGCAGCATAGCAAAATACAATGACGTATCCGAAAGACTTGGATACGGCTTGAAAATAGCAAAGATCCCAAGCAAAGTTGTGATTATAAACAGCGGCTGCCTCCGAACTCGAATGCACAAGCCGCCAACGTAGCCTCCCAAATGCAGCCAGAATACCCCCAAGAAGAACTCCCGGAATGAATCAAACATCTCGATGAAGAAGTACCACCAGAGTCCCATGTTTGGTGTGAGGTCAGGAAGAAGTAATTGTACACTGTACGTCGAAGATATGAACTCCCATGATCCGCCGGTCAGGATGTTGGAGATGTATAGGAACCAGACTTTGGTCGCAAAAAAGAGGGAGGTGTATTTGATGGCGAAGGTGCTTATAGGCGGGGTTTCCTTTTTGTCTCTTGCTTGTCTGTCATAGCATAGTAGTATTAGAGGAGGGAGCAAGAGGATCGGGTAGAGCGAGAGGTATGAAGCAAGTCCCAAGGCTAATATCGAGCTCATTGGCTTTCCGGAGACAGCCTTTGCAATCGCGTATAGGATGGCGCAATTGGTGAACACGCTGATGGGTCGGCCGATGCAGGTTGCGATCGTGAAAGGATTGAATAGGTATCTGGGAGCCCGTCAGTCTACGAGGGACCCTCGAACCATGCCCACTTACGCTGCCCCAATGGCTATGCCGTCCCATTTCAATTCGTTCCGTGGCGATGTAAAGAGCCGTGAGGAGCCAGCCTCGCCGGACTCGGCGATTTGTATAAGTGCATTGGCGCAGAGGAGGTCGAGAGCGATGTAAAGGAGGCTTGTCAGAGGAGAGAAGAGGGAGGATGGAATGAGCGCGAAGAGAGACAGCAGTAATGGGGCCTGTGTTTCTCTTGTCAGCGACAAAAATCTCCATAGAATTTGCCGTAGTATGCACTTGCCTGGTGAAAGACGCCGCCATCGTAGGGGGAGACGTTATGTGTGTAAAGAAAAAGGCCTTCCTGTACTGAACGCCAGTCAGTTAATGCCCCATCACCCAAAGCAGGACTACACACGTCGCTTGAAGCTCGTAACTGGTGTCGATATCTCCACTCGGCCTGTTAGAAGGTCTGGTAGGGAAGGGAACGCGAAGAACAGGAGCAGTCTGAGGGTTGTTGCGGAGCCGAAGAGGAGTGCTTTTCGCCGGTCGATGACCATCATGAGACAGCTTTCACCACAACAGCTTCCTACTAAAGAGAGGCAGCTACTGAAAGCCGCAATAGTGCAATTGAAGCTTCGATGTGTACAGAACGGAGAGCTTGAGGTACCGCCGCAAGCGGGGAAGGTCTTGCCGAGCTGGAGCCGGGTAAAATTCCACTACCACAGCGAACTTTAAAAATCTTTGGACTAAAGGCGAGCACAAGTTTCCCTCCATTCCTCTGACCCAAGAAAAGCAACGATGGGGAAAATCAAGAAGAAGGGTAATGCCACTCCTACGCTGTTCCAATCTCTCTTACTGACAAAACATACAGGCACATCTGGGCAAGCGAAAAACTTCATGTGTGTCTCCCTCTAACTATATTGGCATTACCAGCACTCCTCCTTCTACACTCCCACCTCCTAGCGCTATGCCGCGGTCCCTTTTCAGGATGCTGATAGAAAGCTAGTACGCGAACACAAGCAGTGCGCAAACTTCAGATCTCCTTGCCAGACTTTCGACGACTATGCATATTCAAAGGTAAGATAATTCCAGCTTTACTGCGATTGAATGCTCAAGATTGATCCTGCAGGGATATACCCTCGAGAACCCAGGAACAAAAAGAAAGCGAGCAAGTCCTCTACACATTTGACGACCTTCTACTACACGAAAGACATACAATACCTCCTACATGAGCCTCTGCTAGCCAAATTCCGCGACCACAAGGCATTAGCCAAGAAAATTGCAAGATCGCTAGGCAGGGGAGAAGTCGGTGATGCAGCAAGGTTAGAGAAAAAGGGAGCACCAAAGCTCTCGCTGGATCATATCATCAAGGAGAGATATCCCACGTTCGTCGATGCACTCCGAGATCTCGATGATGCCTTATCTCTCCTGTTCCTATTCGCCAATCTCCCATCCACATCCACAGTTCCTCCGAAGACTATCGCTCTCTGCCAGAGACTCTGCCTCGAATTCGAGCACTATCTGATTACCACCAACTCCCTCCGAAAATCCTTCCTCTCAATCAAAGGCATATACTACCAGGCTACTGTGCAGGGGCAAGACATTTTATGGCTAGTACCATATAAATTTGTGCAAAGAGTCACAGGAGATGTCGACTTCCGAATCATGGGAACGTTCGTCGAGTTCTACACCACGCTCTTAGGCTTCGTCAACTTCCGACTCTACACATCAATAGGTTTGGTTTATCCTCCGAAGTTCAATGCGAAGAGCGACGAGCAAGGAGGGGAGCTCGGCGCGATTACACTCGAGGGTAGAGGCATTGAAGAGCCGAAGCAGATTGAGGCACAGGCGAATAGGCATGTCAATGGCGACATGGATGGAGAAATAGAGGCCAGGGGCGCCAATGAAGAGATTCAGAAGCAGATCGCTGCAGTCGAAGAGCTTCCAGATGCGGACTTTGACATCCAAGATGGCAATGCGCCGGGGGCTGAGGAGGCCATTAATGATGCCATAGACACCTTCGAGACCACTGGAGACGATGCAGACATACTACCGCAGCCACAGGCAAGTGGGAATGAAGAAGGCTCACTTTTCGCGCCCTTTACGTTCTTCCTATGTCGAGAAACGCCCAGGCAACCTCTCGAGTTCATCCTTCGCTCTTTTGGTTGCAAGCGAATAGGCTGGGAAGAAGTCCTGGGTGACGGTGCCTTTACGAACAACGAGAGTGACCCAACAATTACTCACCAAGTGGTCGACCGCCCACCATTATCCAGCTTACCGGAAGAACAAGTATCCAATACTGACTCGGACGTCCCAGCTACACAGGTCGTAAGACCCGGACATAGGATACCGGGTCGCACATATGTTCAGCCACAATGGGTATGGGATTGCATCAACGAAGCCAAACTTCTACGACCCGATCTGTATGCTCCTGGCGCTACTCTACCTCCTCATTTGAGCCCCTGGGTCAAGCCCACGAAAGGCGCTTATGATCCTACTGCTCCACTCGCGGAACAAGAAAGAGAAGGGGAAGCAGAGGAAGCTGAGGGCCTTGATGACGAGGAAGAGGAGGACTCTGAGGTAGACGCTGAAGATGCGGTCCCAGCCTCGAAGGCCAAACCTCCCACAGATACGGATATGATAGACGACCACGGCATGGACGTCGCAGGCAGCGAATCCGACTCTGACTCCGCCCAATCTGCCACCTCCGCCACATCCTCCTTCGCCGGCTTCGACGACCAAGCGGCCTCAGAATCCGAAACCGAAACTGCCCTCACCCAACACCAGCGCGAACTCGAAGCCGAAGCCGCCGGCCTGACGTTCTCTGAATCTGCTCAAATCACCAAAGCTAATGGCACACCAGTCAAGGGCATCCTAAAGCAGATTAAAGGTGACGAAGCGAGGAAGAAGGCGGCGAGGAAGAGGAGGGAGGAGGAAGAGGAGTTGGAGAGGAGGAAAATGATGATGGGACGGAAGAAGAGGAAGCTGGTTGATAAGATGTTGTATTCTAACAAGGCGAAGGATGAGGAGGCTGAGAAGTTGAGGGGAAAGAGGAGGAGGATTGAGGCTGGGAAGACTTGAGGTGCATGGCAAGGACTCAATGATGGTACAACTTGTCTGAAGCTAGCTTGCAGAGAGTAAGCGTGAGCTTTAGTTAAATAGAAGTCTATCTGTTGAAGAATATCTACATCTGCACGTTGAGCGCCAAAATCTATTATGTCTTTGAGGACTAGAGGATTTCAGGAAGAGCTGTCTCCCTTCTTTCCGCCAGTCTCCAATACCTCCAGGAATCCACCGACGAGGTGTGTACTTCCCGTGACCAAGACCATCACCTTGCCTTCGTCATCCCTGGCAATATCCCTACACCACTCCACAGCTTCCTCAATCGTCCCTTTCACCTCCACTTTGGTCTGTTCATCGATGCCTCTCCACGTCTCTGCCAATCCTTTTTGCACTTCGAGTGCATCTATAGCTGTACCGCTCATGTTTAAACTCATCAGATCAGGTCTATAGCCAGCTTCCTTGAAGGTAATATTAGTACAGAACACCGCATGAGTGAATGGCCGCTCGTCTTGTAAAGCGGCAGCGAGTGTGGTGTGGAGAGCCTTGGCTAAAGCGTTCGCGTCTCGCACTTGCTGATTAAAGAGTAGGATGCGTGTTCGTTTTCCACCTGTGGTAGCTGCTGGGGGGTATCAAAGACGCGAACCACGAGCTTGCAACTTCGATGCTCTCCAGTGTGTGGCCACTGTCAATTCGCCATGTTATATTCTCCTCATAGCGTGTCTCGCATCGGCCCGCCCAGCGTACCTGTTCAAGGCCACGGATGAATTCAGGAGGTAGGTCGTCACCGTGGCGGGGATGACCATGGCCAAGGGCGTAGAGGTGATAATCAGCAATTGCAATGGCAAGGCTAGCATTGGTCTGCTGGAAGTCGGCAGCGAGGCCAAGCTTGATATTTTCGAGCGCAGGGTCCCGTTCGACGACATGAAGCTCGACTGGTATATCTGCTGCGCGTTTGCAGAGTACCTCGAGCGCAGTGGGAGGCTGGGGCGCGGTGAAGCATGGCGCCCCGGCTTTCATGATGCCGCCTTTATGCCACGCTATCTCTTCGATGGTATTGCCAAGCATTATTGTATGGTCGATGCCCAAGCTCGTAATCCCGGTAACTCGAGGAGCCACGAGTATGTTGGTGCTATCAAACTCGCCACCAATGCCGCATTCAATTATGGCCGTATCAACTCCCTCCCTTATGTATGTGTGGAAGGCCATCAGGCACAGGTAGCGGAAATAAACCGGTTTGCATGATGTGTCGGTAGGCTCGCCTTGCACGCGTGCTGACTCCTCCAGTCGGTCCCATGTCTCAAAGAAATATTTTGCGAAGGCTGCCTCCGAAAGAGGCTCGTTATTGATCTGTATTCGCTCTCGTACGAAGCGAAGGTGAGGTGAGGTGTACAGGCCAACTTTATTCACTAGGGGATTCGTTTGAGCTGTGGACGGCAGATATTGGGCCAAGATGGAAGAGATGATTGCACTGGTTGAACCCTTCCCTTTCGTTCCCGCGATATGTATGACGTTCAAAGCATTGAGATCTGACGGCTGTTATCGGTCTCAGCCTCGTCTCTTTCGTGAAATTGGCTGCGGCAGAGGCTCACACCTCATATCCTATCCTCCGGCACCATTCAATCATCTCAGGTATTGCATTCCTATTCAAGCTCCTGCCTTCCTTCCTTATTTGATCGACAATGGAGAAATTGCTCTGTAAAGTATTGAGGGCCGTTATGGCATCCTAGGGCGCAATGTGAGTGGGACAAGTCGTTCAGAGCTGGCCCAAGCTGGCTTACTGCGTAAGTACGCCCCATCCTGAGAGGCCGGGCTGAGAAGCGTCTTGTCAGGTAGTGGGGCACTAAGGTTTTGGCAGCCCATGTCCTGTGCATCAGTACATTTCCCGTGCTGTCAATACCCGAAAGCCACAAGATCTTTCCGGTGACGCCACGGGAGTTGGATAATGAGTGGAGAGAGGGCAACAGTTTCAATATTCATCAACAGCCGCTCTACTCAACAGACGCTCCACGCGCCTTTCCCGAGCCGTCGCTTGACAGGGGCTCAAATCAAAACACGATAGAAAACGTTTCCCCTGCTCAGTCAAAGCTGTCCTTCAGCCTGCCTGGGCTACCGCTTTTTTGTTTCGAAGAACGCAGTCTGCTAAAACTGCAGTGATGTCCCAATTCCTGGAGGTGCCGGACTGGGCGGTACCCTAAGGAGTCTAAGTAGTAAGTAGTGATACAGCGTCCAGGTTTCGCGCATGTGCATGAAACGTCTATGCTCCGTCTAAAAACCTCCTTGTCACCCACTTCGAATCTACCTCATGACAGCGGGCAGACACCTTTTTTTTGCTCTAAACATAGTATGCTGAAGATTAAGATGGAGACTTTCATCTCGTCCCGTCCCATTGGCCTTTCTCGAAAGCCGCCGGCGAGTGTTTGATGGAATATGCGAAGAACACCGAGTGTACTATTACCTTTGGCAACGTCTGCTATGACTGCATCATGGCCTGTTCACAGGGATTAGGAAACATTTATGCGATGCCCGTCCTTGTAAAACGTGGTACTGCTATGATTGTTGTTACTTTTGAAGTTTTGATTTATTTCCCGTCTTTTATTTTAAATCTCTAGTACTTATTGTTTGCTTCAACGTCATTGATAGAATATATATATGGGGTATTGCACCGCCTTTGATCATCAGACCCGCCAATTGCAAGACAAAAGTACCCGTCAAAGTATATAGCTTCTTCTTTCTCACCCATACCGAACATGCTCGATTTCAGACGTTTGCCTCTTCTTTCGTGCATCTTCTCCTTGATAATTCATATACGAGGCCGAATCCTCAAGCCAACTAGGACTCTACCGCTGTCGCCAATGCCTATTCCATTAACGGTACCACTCCCGCTAACGAAACCGACAATGCTGTCGGTGGTGGAGCTGATGGCGATAATTACCCATCACCAATAACACCACTACCACCGGTAGTGGAACTGATGCCTTTGATCTTGCGGACTTCACTTTCAAACCCATTGCAAATGCCAACGGAATCAGGATTGAATGCAACAGAACCGACTACAATCTTTCAGCCCCTCCAAAAGTCTTCGACTTCTCCCAATGGTCCAACATCCTCCGATAGTACACTATCGAGCAGAGACATCACCAATAAGATATTCCTCACTGCCACGACAGGTTCTATGGTTACTGCGGATGGTCTCACAGTGTATACGGTTGCTGTAGACCCAACAACTTTGGTGCCATTCTTTCAAGAGGCTGAGGCCTACGGTATCAACACATTCAATACTGGAACCTTACAAGGCAATGAGTCAAATCACGATCATTTCAGATTGACTTCGAGAGGTCTGACTCTAGTGGCTATCTCATATGGTGTGGCTGGCTCGGGCAGCGAGCCCTTCAACTGGGGGAATTTCAGTCTCATCGCTGGATTCTTGGGCAACTTGACATCCCAGTACCCCGACAACAGCTTGACTTGGAACGGCTACGTCGAAATGGATGACCATACACGTTCCATTGACTTCTTCGTCACGCCCAGCTTTGGAGACCTGCTTGCCACAAACACGACCCAGCCCTCAGGGACAGAAAGTGCCGTGGCAGCACCGTCCCCCACATTATCGAGCCAGCCCGGCGGCCGACGCCTTGCCAAACGTGTTCCCACTATCAATCTTGGAACTGACGGCATTCGCATAACGATCAGAACCGCAGCCACTAAAGTGATGACGGGTATATTGGCCGATCTCGTCACCAATGCATACACGACTCTATAAGCCGACTCAGGCTTGAGTACCACGTATCCGCAACTCGCCTCCGCAATCAGCGATCCCGCCGCGGCCGCGGTTATGACGCAGGCCATATATCAATTCGCCGTCGCGGGGAATAACCCGATTCCAAAGGAGACCCTCTTGACCTCGATTCATGTCTTGGTTGAGCTCGTCAAATCGAAGCAATACAATGCCGGGAAAACAGAGACTTTGTTTGGGAAGTTGACTGTTCGTGGCGTGACCATCGCGACATGAAGCTTGGGTGCTCCTCACGTGAAGCATGCGAGATAACTGACCCAGCTTTCATTTTGAATCGTCTTTCGTTCCCTTCGATGACTGACCGCCATGACGACATACCAGAAGCGCATAAGTGGACGTTTGAGTGGATACACAAAAGTCCAGAGACGAGCGACATATCTTGGAGTGACTTCAACAATTGGCTACGTTGCGGGACGGAAATCTACTGGATTAATGGCAAAGCTGCCTCCGGTAAATCCACGCTCATGAAGCATCTTTACGAGGATCCTCGCACCCAGGAAGCGCTATCGTTGTGGGCTGGTCAAAGCGAGCTCGTGGCTGCTGGGACTTTCTTATGGAACAGTGGCAATCAAATACATAAGTCTCAGGCTGGACTTCTCCGCTCTCTACTCCATCAAATACTAACAAGAAAGCCCGAATTGATACCAATCATCTTCAAAGGAGATTTTCATGCAGGTAGTTTTCCACAGCCTGTTGATGCAAAGGGATCAGATTTTTGGACGTGGAGGTAGGTAAAGCGCGCATTTCAACATCTGCTGATGTAGAAGACCGTCTGCTCCCGACCTTTTTGCATAGTGGACGGACTGGACGAGTACTCGGGTGATCCAATGGACTTAGTCGAGCTTTTTGAAGATGCTGCACTGTCTGCCAATCCAAATTTCAAAATCTGCCTCTCAAGCCGGCCCTTGCTGGAGTTTGAGCATGCTTTCATAGCATACCCATCGCTGAGACTTCAAGATCTGACACATCAAGACATAAAGATTTACATCGATGAACAACTTGTTCAAGATAGCAGGATGTCAAAATTGATTCACAGAAATTCAGACGCTGTTCGAGAGCTAGTCAAAGAAATTTTGGAGAAGGCTTCTGGGGCATTCCTTTGGGTGACGATAGTTGTCAAATCTCTGCTGTGTGGGCTGCTATATGGCGATCGATTGTCCGATCTTCAGAAAAGGCTACAAGAACTTCCATCAGATCTCGAACAGCTCCATGTTCACATGCGTAGCCGGGTCGACCAGCGGTACGCGAGCAGGCAGCCCAAATTCTTCAACTTGTTCATCATTGAGGTTAGCCAATGTCGACGCTTGCTCTCTCATTCGCCTGTGAGGACGATCCGGTAGCGAGTACCATGGCCCAGATGACAGAATGGGCTCCTCTCGAAGCGAATTTCAGACTACGAGAACTAGATCATCGCCTACGGAGTCGCTGTGTGGGCTTATTAGAAATTCATGGACCTGCGGGAAAGACCAACCGTCTCTTTGAATATCGTGTGGAGTTCATCCACCGCACGGCTAAGGAGTATCCGGAGAAAATCCAGGTCTGGAATACGCTTCTTTCTGAAACTGCTGGAAGCCCTTTTAAAGTTGATTTATGTGTGCTGAGCTCTTGGATTCTTCAAATCAAGGTTCTCGAGCCTGAAATAACAGACATTGCCTATTACATTGACCGACCCACTAGATTCCAGGATTTGCTGAGTTAAATCTTTTTGATAGCTGCGAGAGCCGAAAAGAGCACTGGGAAAGCGCAAGTAGAGTTATGAGAGGAGCCGGACCGCTGAGCGCTTGCCGTCTTCCATGCGGAGCCTGATGCAAGCTGTGCAGGGAATATCTCGAGGCCTCACTAGACTCAGGAAATATCCAAGGGTCCGAGATCTCCTACATGGCGTGACTCTCTGGCATCAGCTGCCATAGAATGGCCAATGTATAGGTATGTAGAAAGCAAGCTTAAGGAAGATCTGCGCTCGTTGAAAGCTAAGGCTGGGCGGCCTTTGCTCGATCACGCCCTTTTTCCCGAAAGAGAGCTGTTCAGAGGGCTCTCAAGACCACCAAATATCATGATGATGGAGATCTTGCTTCGACATGGGGCAAATCCTAACCAAACTTTTGAAGGCTGTCCTCTCTGGGAATCAGCACTCTACCACTTATATTAGAGTTTTACCAAGTTCGACAAGAATAACGAGGCATACCACCGATCAGCTCTTCGATGGGCTGAAGCCTTCAAGCTGCTTCTTCACTATGGAGTAGATCCACACCTGAGCTGCAGACTGAATCGAAAAGCCATGGGGCAAGCTCAAGATGTAAGGTCGGCGAGGTCCATTCTTCAGGGCACCATCTCCCGATGGCAGCCGCATGAAGAATTATGATCCAGCATACATTGGACGATTTGAAAGCTACTACCTCAGAGCCAACTGCCGCAGATTTCTGAAGATAGATTGCATAACTGTGGTCCTAGCGGGTGAAAAAGGCAACCCGTCAGTACTAACAATGAGACTTCGCTGGTCAAAAACCTACAGCGTTTTTGTTAACAACCTGATTACAATACGGTGTGTTATCGATGAGAAGGGAGCTGAATACCTAGAATTTAACGGCGAAGACGAGCGTTGAATTTGCCAGAATGGCGACGCCACTTCGGATACTTTTGCCAATCGTGAGACTCTGTCATCCTTTAGAACTAATAACACCGAACAAGGACGAACCTTGGGCAAGCCACTCTCGACCGGAGGTAGGCAAGCCTTCAGGAACACGCTCTATTACTACAATGACCGTAGCTAAATCATGTAAGCGCATTCAAGGCTAGTGGAAAGAGTCTGCATTGATTGAGTGTTTATCTATTGAAGTACTGATCAGGATAGAGGACAAGATGATACGCTACCGATGCATGCCCGAAGAGTCATCATGACCACAGAGCTAGCCCAAACACCAACTCCATTCCAGATTGCAACAGCCGGGACCAAGTTGATGATTTCGAATCTACTTATGCCCCCTGCTCGCAACATCCCTCACGAGAACGCGTCCATTACACCTTCAAAGCGATTTTGCTTGCGTATGCCATTATCAAACGTCTAGCAGTTGCACGCACCGCCACCCTGGGTTCCGGGTGCCTCTGGCCTTAGATCAACCCCTTGTCTTGGGTTCGACCTCATATTCCTCGCGCCGGCCTGTTCAAGAGGCAACTTTCGTGCAATAGCCGTGAATAGTTCTCGAACGTTCTCCGCCGTCTTCGCTGATGTCTCGGAGAAAAGTAAACCTGCCTCCCTCGCATATGCCTCCGCATCTGACGTTGTGATAGCGCGCTTGTCTGGGTGTTCTGCCACCAAGTCTGCCTTATTGCCTGCAAGGGCGATAATTATGTTCTCGTTGGCTTGTCGTTGTAGCTCTTTTACCCATGCCTTTGCTTTATCGAGGGACGACTACAAAACTGTTAGCAAGGCCTTGATGGCTAGCTGGCTGCTACGTACTGCTTGTGTAATATCGTAGACGACGACGGCGCAGTTGGCATTTCTATAATACATGGGAGCGAGGGATTTGTATCGTTCTTGGCCTGCTGTATCCCATATTTCGAATTTGACTGTAGTGGTGTCGTCGAGGGAGATGGTTTGTGTGAGGAAGGCGGCGCCGATGGTGGATTCTCTATAGTCATCGAATTGATCCTGTACAACATTTAGCTGCCGTTTAGGATGTGACAGTGCGGCCACGGCCATCAAAGCGGCCAGGTAGACTGACCTTGACGAATCTTAGAACTAGGGAGCTCTGAGGGAGTGTTAGCGTCGAGCTCCAAGGTTGTTGAGACAGCGCAGGCGTATCACCTTTCCAACAGCAGATTCTCCTAAAGCTGATGTCAGTAATCCCATATTAAAGCCTCAGCTCGAGGTGCGGGATGAACGTACCCAGTAAGACGAGCTTGAATTGGGCAAAACGGGCTCCTGGCCGGGTGCCAGTCGATACCCGGGATGTCATTATATCTAGGATACACTGGCGGGATTTAGAGAGTGTAAGAGAGTAGCGGTCGAGTTCGAAGAATGTCGTGGGTGTTGTATAACTTCGGAGATGGAGGGAGAAATAATGGAGGCCTTTGAAGCGCAGGAACTGATGCCTTAGCGCGCCATCAAATGACGTTCATAGGGCTGAGTGGACCGGACTAACACGAGCTTTTGTAGCTTCATTCTCTACAGAGTGGACAGCAACCCTCACGATAATACGATAGCGAACTTGCGTCCAGTCCTTTTCCTGCGGCCGGTCCTTTTCCTACAACCACTGCGTTCCTGTAAACCCATGACCTAGAAGTAGCCATGCGCAGCCTCATTCCCTTCAGGGACATCAACGTCCACGCTTCCGCCTCTCATTATGCCTTCACCTCGCCGTCCTCACCTTCGGCGCAGACACTGGTGGTTGAACGTCCTTCTGGAGACCTACGACTGAACGATGGCGCGCTGCTAGGTGCTAAAAGAGTGTCGAGCATTGCAGGCATACTCGGCATGATCAAGCTTAGATTAGGTGACGAAGTCGCTTGGGTGTCATTATAGCTGTACTGACGGAGACAGACAAATACATAATAGTAATCAACAAAGCACAGCCAATGGGTCGTCTCAAGGGTCATATGGTATACAAGGTCATCTCTACAGAATTTCTACCACTCCGCGAACGTGCCCTTCACGATCCAGATGAAGACACCTATCTCAATCTTCTCAAGACGCTCCTGAAGACCGGACCTATGTACTTCTCCTACTCTTTCGATGTCACCAACAGTTTTCAACGTCAGGCTCAGTCCGACCCCTCACTACCCCTATGGAAACGTGCAGACGATCGCTTCTTCTGGAACAAGTTCATTCAATCAGACTTGATCGACTTCGCCAGCGGCGCAGCGAGTGGATCAGGTCTCCGTGGTGGACAGCAAATTGGAGCAGACCCATTCATATTGCCCGTCATGTTCGGCATGCTGAGGATTACTCAAACTCGCATCAAGGCAACTCCGCTAACATTCACCTTGATAACAAGACGATCAAGACACAGAGGTGGAACACGATATCTTGTCCGCGGTATTGATGACCAGGGGCACGTTGCAAACTTCAATGAGACGGAGCAGATCGTGATCTTGAACGATGAAACAGGAGATTTGGGTGGCTTTGCTGGGGGGCGTGGGATGCAGAATGGCAAGGTTGGAGGCAACGAAGGCTACGATGCTCAGGTCATGTCTTACGTCCAGACAAGAGGCAGCGTTCCGGTTTTCTGGGCGGAGATCAACACATTGCACTACACGCCGAAGCTTCACGTTCGAGGGGTCGAATCGGCCGTGGAGGCAGCACGGCAACATTTCAATGAGCAGATAAAGCTATATGGCGACAACTACCTAGTCAATCTCGTCAATCAGAAAGGCAGAGAAGACCGTGTGAAGAAGGCATACGAACAGATGGTGCGGATATTGGTATCGGATCCAGATGAAGCAACCCAAGCAGACTATGTTACGGATGAGAAGATACACATCGTGGAGGCGAGTCAGAAGAATCAGAAATATGACAGACTACACTATGTCTATTTCGATTTCCATAATGAGACCAAAGGTCTACAGTGGCATCGCGCTCAATTGTTACTGGATCAGTTGAAGCAAGGCCTAGTCAAAGGTCAATACTTCCGTGGCGTGGACATGCCTGCCGATGCACAGGGCCGTTTGGAAATCCGGAACCAGCAGACTGCCGTGGTGAGGACGAATTGTATGGACTGTCTGGATCGGACCAACGTTGTTCAGACGATGATTGCTCGGTGGACATTAACGCGGCAGCTGATTGATGTCGGTGCTTTGAAGCCGGGCGAGTCTGCGGACGATGATAAAGCATTTGAGTCTTTGTACCGGAACATCTGGGCGGACAATGCCGATGTCGTTTCAAAGTCATATTCAGGGACTGGAGCTTTGAAGACCGACTTCACACGGACCGGGCAGAGGACAAGGGCTGGAGCGTTGCAGGATTTGAACAACTCCGTTACGCGCTATGTCAAGAACAACTTCGGAGATGGTCCACGACAGGACGCTTTTGACCTCTTTCTTGGCGCATACCTACCATCCACCTCAATCACTGATACTAACCTCATCTTCAAAGACCGACGACCCGTTCTAATCCAAGCGATACCCTACCTCCTTGCCGCCAGCTTCTTCTTCGTTATGGTGACCTCTATGACCAGGACTGGCCCAGAGACTACTATTTGGCCTTTGCGTTTATTTTCTTTACTGTGGATGGTCATTGGCAGCTGGTGCGCGCACTTCATTTGGACTCACGGCATGCTCTACGTAAGTCAACGGAAATCCTCGTTTACCCCCGTACTAATCCTCTCACTCATAGGTGAATTGGCCAAAGCTCAATACACCTCGATGGGCTCAAGAAGGCTATCATGAGACCATGGGTAGTGTTCTCCAAAACAAGGTGATAGGCAATTTCGTGTTGGGTCACGAGCGTGGTTCAAGCGTCGGCCGGGTTGGTCATATGGAAGAGGGCAAGAAGAGGATACAGTAGTACAAAACCTCGCAAGCTTTTAAGACGTGCATTAGCCTAAGCCGTGCTTGAAGCTGTTGCTCCTGACTAAAGTGTTATCCATGGGTGTACAGCGCGGAGGACCAGGGGCCCGCATGTCAAGCCGAGCTCCTTTTCGAATCTTTTCTGGTGCAATTGCAGCATTCAGTGACAGCCTACCAACCCCAGTGTGGGATAGAGAGTCGTGGACGAGGCTTTTCTTGCTAGACTCATAGATTAGATAGAGCGGCTGGGTAGAGCGACTGAACGAGTTCGAGGGATGTTTGAAACTATTTCCAATCAAATGTAGTGTTTCCTGCGGTGCAGTGTTGTCGGCCATGAAATGCCTTAGGACGAGGCGGAGATTCCTCCGATGCTAGTGTATTCTACTTCCAGCCGTCACATCGGGTTGAATCCTAGAAACGCATCTTTTGAGTACCTCAAAGTGCTCTACAAGATCATAGTGAAGCAACAATCGATGCTCCTTTAACATCGTCCCCCAAGTGTCCTCAAACTTTTGCACAATATGGCAAAGCATCACCACATTCATCGAAAGCCTCACATCCCCAGAACCAGGGATACGGGCTGAGGTACTCCCACCGCAAGAGCCACATTCCTTTTAGCAATAATTCAATCCCATCAAATGTCGTCCCTTTCAGAGCATTCCAGATCCCAATCTCCTGACGAGCCCTTCCAATCCGCGCGACGCCCTCAGGACCAGATTTCTATCGAGGATAAAGAGCTGTTTGATGCACATAGTCTACACGATACCCCATCACGGGAGCAAAATCTTCAAGATACTGGAACTGTGTTTTGCGGGGAAGATAATGGGGACGAGGAAGGTCAGAAAGCCTTAGATGAAAGCCCCAATGAAGACCCTCCCACCTCCCCACCTCTACCGTCACGCCCAAATAAGTATCGCGGTCCAGCTTCCACTTGGCGCAATTGGGCTGCTCCAGAGAGAGAGCTGGCGGCAAGTCTAGATCAACTGACTGCGAAGGATCTTAGCGTGCACCTCTACAATGCGTTCAAGTTGAAGCAAAGGAAGGGGGGTCAAGATGAACATAAGGGGGCTCAAATTTCCGAAGATGGAGATGAAGCTGGTGATGTGGATGACTGGAGACCGCCTAAGGTCTGGACAGCTTGGCCTTTGCCGCCTGAGACGGTACCACGAGAGGAGGAGGAGAAACGTTGGCAGGAGAAGGTAGCTCTTCCTCATCCTTACATCGTCAAGCCGAAGATGCCGAGTGACGCCTTGAGAGAGATTTTGGTTGCTGAAGTGCTGCGGAAAGCGAGGTCCAGGTTCACGCAGCGAGAGTGGGGGGGCGTGGACGAGGATGAGCAAGGGCCTACGAATTTGAAGCCGGTGGTCATGGCAGACGACGAGCGGGCGAGTGAGATTCTACGGCCTACGATCCAACGTGTTTTGACTAAGCTGGACGGTCTGCTAATGGGACTACATTACGCAAGGAGCGCCTTCTTGACCATGGATAAATCTGCAAGCGAATCTCGAAGCCGGACAAGAGGACGGCCAGCGTCACGAGGTAGTGTCAAGAAGAGGAAGAGGGGTGTATCTTTGAATGATACAAGCGCTGGATCGACTTCTGGTACATCGCTAGCATCTGAGTCTGAGAGTACCATGGCTAGCAAAAGCAAGTCCCGATCGAAGAGCAAGACTAAGCACGGCAGATCCTCCTCGCATAACTCCACTGCTCACATATTTCACCAACGCAAGTCACGCCTCGGTCTACGAGATTGGGGTGATGTTCTTGGCGTTGCTTCCATGACAGGCTGGGACTCTGCTGTGGTCGAGAAAGCTAGTGCTCGATGTGCCAGTCTTTTTGGACATGGGATCACATTCAGGATACTGGAAGAAGGCGTTGAAGGGTATACGGAGAGGCGGCATTTGAATGGTGCTATTGCACCTACAGTGACAGCCAATGCCAAGGAAACTATGGCTAGGGTAGGAGCTGCTAGCAGCAGGAAGAATGAAAAGGACATGGTTGGCGGTGTACATGTTGATGGCTATCTGGAGCCTATTGAGGGCAAGAAGGCTTGGAGGTATCGGAATAAAGCAAGCAATAGGGGACGTGGACGACCTCGATCGAAGCAGTGAGGATTGCAAGTGGCGACCAACCTCACTAATAACACCAAGGGCTGGGATTGCCCCACGGTTCAGGCGCATAATCAAAGTCCTCAGATTGAGCTCCTTTTCATTAAACGACATGTACTCTTCAACTCAAGTTGTCAATAGAAACGCCGCAAAATTTGACCGGTGAAGCTCGATCACGAGCTCGCAAAGGGGCTAATCCCGACTGTTTTTGTCAATTTTGGTTGACGAGACGTTTCTAAAGTCATCTACTTGGGTCTAAAACCAAAGTGAAGGCAGCTTTGCTCCCGTGATTGGTAAGATTTGGCTGCGGGGTCCGTGACTTTTGTTGTCGTTCCTTCACTTACCAGCTTCCCCTCATACTCACACCTGCAAATACAGCGGCTTTCATCCCTTCACCTCCTAAGTTCTAGCAACAGTAGGATCCTTCACCTCTAGAAGACGCTAGCACCAGCTCTCTTCTGCGTCCTTACGGTCAAAGACCTTGCTAGATAGTGTTCACACTACTTACATCAAAGAAAATTTCTTCATTCCTTGATTCTTACCCATCCGTACTTCTCACATCGACACTACAAATTCCATTGCTTCGAATCTTGCTTCGACATCGGAACATTTGGAGATCAAGGCTATTCAGTTCATTCCTCAATCTCTTATCTATCAAAAGGCTCCAGTCTGCTGCTAGCAGGCGTACATTCAGATAAAGTTAGCGAGCTTTCGACTTGAGCTTTGGCTTATTTGCCAACTTTTCCTACAATCACTGTTCCTCAACTCCTTGCTCCTCAGCGCAAGAATGGCTCCAGGCCCTGAACGAACGGACTCTCTACTATTCAAGTTTGACAATGGTCACGTCAACACGGTCAATCTCGACAACGATAGCGGTGATGACAGCGACGGAACACTGCTTGGAGACGAGTTCGATGATGCTTTCGTTACACCCACCCCGGAAGCCAAATGGAAACCCACCAAGCACATCGCCGCCCCACAAAGAAATGTTAGAGAGCTTTCCTCCTTCAGCTCCGACAATCGAACCTTGAGACCGGGGAGGACCGTAGAGTTGAGAGATGGGGACTCTCCGAATCACTGCTCTCACTCAGCACCGGGTTATAACGTACGTATATTTCCTTCCCCATTTCCGAGCGCTGTTCGAGTCCTAGAATGTATCACCGGAGCAAAGACTCAGGCTGTATTGCCAAACATGTCTTACAATCTTGTCTTGTATTGATAGAGAGTAACGCTGACTCCGAGTTCTCCGCAGAGAGGTTACATTGAAAGGGTTCCGCTTCCGGCGAAATCGAGCATTAGTTGGACTTCTCGAATTCAAGAGGAACGAAGTTACGATGCTGCTTAAGTTCGACGAGAGCGATCCTCGCGATATTCTTGCCCAGAGTGTTGAAATCGTTAATTTCAAGGAAGTTGTTAAAGTGCGCGAGCCTGTAAAGACAAACCGACCATTCCCAGCTATAAGCTTCCGTGAATCCGATCCAACAGTCATGAGGCAGAGCAGAGAGCGGAGCAAAGAGCAGGTCAATGCTTACATCATGGCAAATAGCCGGCTTGTTTGTCGTTGGAAGCAACTTCTGGTGAACAAGAACGAAGGGTACCTGGAGAGACTCCGGTTCGAAGAGGCGGATGAAGGTTATGGAGCCGAGGATACACAGCTAAGGTGTGATTTCCGCGGGGAGACAGAAAAGGGGGGTTCGTGTCCAGACTGGTTGGATGGAGAGAAGGACTTCGATCAACGAACACGTTTGAATTCAAAAAACCTTGATCCGCTCCACTTCCATCGACGCGCTCAATCGTTGCAAGGCGACGCTATAGACCTGACCGCAGATGGAGTAGTCGACCTTACCGTAAGTGCATCTTTCGGACTGATACATCCCCATCCGTATATT
Source organism: Lepraria neglecta (assembly GCA_033220425.1). NCBI lineage: Eukaryota > Fungi > Ascomycota > Lecanoromycetes > Lecanorales > Stereocaulaceae > Lepraria > Lepraria neglecta. The sequence continues at coordinate 384,924 of CM065650.1, read as the reverse complement.
TCCTGTCCTCGAGATCGTTTATCTTCCATTATACCTACTCCTAGCTGGTCTATGGTCTTCCAATGCTGATATGAATTTGTCCAGGTGGATGATAACACCAAGCTGAACGCGAAACGACGGTACACCATTGGAGATGGCTTCTGTGGCGCAGGCGGTGTTTCCTTGGGAGCGAAGGGCGCCGGGCTTCGTGTCGACTGGGGTTTTGACTATGATCCCGCGGCCATCGACTCCTACAAGCGTAACTTTTACAGGACCCGTTGCGAGGCAACTGCAGCACACGAGTTCGTTACCGTACTAAAGGATGACTTCAAAGTTGACATCCTGCACTTGTCGCCTCCCTGCCAGCCATTCTCCCCAATACACGTTTGGCAGGGCCAGAACGACGAAATGAATGAAGCAACATTCTTGGCGGTGGGAGACATAGTCCAAAAGATCAAGCCGCGGATTGTAACACTCGAAGAAACCTTTGGCTTAACACGCACGGCCGATGTGTTACCATGGTTTAGGAATATGATTGAAATGTTCACGAAGATTGGCTTTAGCATACGATGGAAAGTCTTCAACCTCGCAGATTTTGGACTGCCACAGCCTAGGAAGCGCCTCTTTATATTCGCGTCATGGTAAGCTCTCTTTTCGTCATCTGTCTTGCGGTTGAAGAAAAGCCGGAACACGGTTTTGCAGAACCATTGTTTTCGCAGAGTCGGAAGCTCCTGGCGAAGCTTCGAGGCTATTTATATCTCTTCTCTGGGTTGGAGGCGCTTATTCCCTGATCGAAGACGGTTGATCACGTAGCATTCTGTCAGTACAGTCGTGTTGGACTCTGGCATATGTGGCTTCATTCCGGCTTTTCTTGTCAACTGCCATCCAGTCAAAATCGTACCTCTCGGACGCTGACTTATTTCAGCCCAGGCGAAATTCTCCCTGAATTTCCTGACCAAACGCACTGCAAAGCTGCAGACTTACACCTATTCCCTCATCTCTCCCGATTCGCTACCGTCAATGACGCCATCGCTCGAATTCCAAGAGGCTTCCCACTCCACAACCCTGACCAGATGCAAAGACGCAATAAACCGCCCTACCCAGCCGATCTTCCTCCTGCGAAATTGCGTTACCACCCAGGGGAGTATGAATTGCCATCCATCCGGAAAGAGGAACTTTACTCCGCGTGAACTCGCATGCCTACAAGGCTTCCTATTGGAGCATCAGTTCGGGCATATGCGAACTAGAAAGTAGATAGGCAATGCGATGCCACCTATTGTGACGAAGGTTTTCTTTGAGCAGTTTAAGAGGGCGCTGCGCAAGGCCGATGGGCTGGCTTGATTGTAGTAGGCTTTCTGGAGGCTTCGAATGAACATCAAGCTACCTCAGGTAGCAAGAAGGAGGGCTGTACCAATATGACAATTGAAAGGATCGCCTGTATTAATAGTTGTCCTGGCGTGATATCTGGTAAATGATTGAATCAAATGGCATCTACCCTTCCAAATAAGTCCATTTGACTCAACATAATCCCCCAAAGTGCATGAGTAGGAAAAAGAGTACTTAGTCGCTTTTGTTGCTGATAATGCATGTGAATTGGCCTGATTGCTATCCTATCTTAGCGCAAGGCTCCCCGCTGGAGCCTTATTTCCGCCTTGAAAATGTCTAGCATAGTCATCCCTCTACATACTTCCCCTCAAATACAATATCGGACCCTCAAGCCATTGCTGCAAGCACAGAGCATGGCTCCTCAAGTGGACCTGGCGGCGCTGCCAGAGGGAATCTTCTCCCTCTTGGATACAGATCTTTACAAGCTCACTATGCAATGCGCTGTCCTCAAATACCTTCCCAACGTTCGTGAGTACTCTCACAATCGTCTCAAATTGTGCATGCACTAAAAGAAACCAGAGGTCACCTATGCCTTCACCAATAGGACACCGGATATGCGTTTGACCAGGGCTGCATACCATTGGATTGAGAACCAGATTAGCAGTACGTGGATACCATATAAAAAAATATTGGAAGCTACGCTGACGGTGATCAACAGAGCTTGGAAGCCTCCAAGTGTCTTTAGAGGAGCTTCTATACCTCAAGAATACCTGCACCTACTTCAACGACACATATCTACGCTTCCTCAGCTCATTCCGCTTGCAGCCTTCAGAGGAGGTTAAAGTCTCATGGATACCAGTCAAGGATACTGGAAGTGTAGATGATGTTGGTGACCTACACCTCGACGTCGGAGGCTTGTGGCTGCACACGATACTCTATGAGATCCCTTTACTAGCACTCACTAGCGAAGCCTACTTCAAATTCTGCGATAAAGACTGGACTCATGATGGGCAAGACGAGAAGGCATATAATAAAGGCATCAAGCTGCTGGAGCATGGGTGCCTGTTCTCGGAATTTGGCACACGGCGGCGGAGAGACTACCGTACTCATGACTTGGTGATGCAGGGGCTGACCAAATCGGCGGGAGACGCAAAAGAGCGTGGGTGGAAGGGCAAGCTCACTGGAACGAGTAATGTTCACTTCGCCATGAAGTACGGTATCCCACCCGTCGGTACTGTCGCCCACGAATGGTTCATGGGCATTGCCTCGATCACGAACGAATACGAACACGCGAACGAAACCGCTCTGAGATATTGGATCGGCTGTTTTGGCGAAGGTGTGCTTGGGATAGCGTTGACGGACACATTTGGCACGCCAACCTTCCTGAAGGCTTTTAAGAAGTCCATGCCAACCCAGGCCGAAGCAGAGATCAACACTGCTTCTACGCAACTACCATCAGCACCACGTCCAGCGCTTTCAGAAACAGATGGCGTTGTCGATTCTAAATCATCTGTTAACAAGCCCTTGCCTCATGGCGCGACGAACGACAAGAAACCACGCTCCTACGCCCAAACCTTCACAGGTGTTCGTCAAGACTCTGGGAATCCTTTGGAATTTGTCAAATTGATGCGCGACTTCTACGATAGCCAAGGTATCAAGGAGAAGAAGACCATTGTGTTCTCGGACTCACTCAACATCGAGCTCTGTATTGAGTACATGAAAGCTGCGGAAGAGGCAGGCTTCTTGCCAACATTTGGAATTGGCACCTTCTTGACTAGTAAGTCCAGCAGTGCCCATCTATCTACACCCGCTAATAACTGCAGATGATTTTACACATGTCTCCAATGGCAAGAAATCCGTCCCTCTCAACATCGTCATCAAGCTTTCCTCTGCATCCGGCCGACCTGCGATCAAGATCAGTGACAATGTGGGCAAGAATACTGGCGACTCGGAAACAGTCAACAAGGTCAAGGAGACTTTGGGCTACGTCGAGAAGCAATGGGCAGCCGGTGATGAAAAGACACGTTGGGGCACTGAAGGCCAGGAGGCGACTACGGCTATGGTGCAGGAATGATAAAATCTGGATGACCTGCAGGACCAGCTTCTCGCCAAAAGGCCAATGGCCGAAGGAATGATCGGAAATGTCTTTACGATCTGACTTATGCGATAGGATAGATACCTAACCTGTTGGGGTGGTGACTGGCAACACTCTTTATCGGGAACAGAAGAATTTGTCGATAGAACGCAGTTGCTGGTTCCCTTCGGCCCAATTCACAGTTTCATTGAGTCATATTATGGCATATTGCCTAAGACATTTTGCTTGTCAGTACTGACCCTTGGCTTACACGTGAAACAGATGCGACAGGCGGACAGCTAAGCAAAACAAAAACCACGTTAAATGCCATACCCCCCCGGCTATCACTTAGAACCTACGATCGTCATGCGAATACTGTTCGGAGCTTTTTGTCTTGTGGTCGTCCAGCTGCAGCTCTACACCCTCGCCATAACCGCCCCACTCTCCACTCTGAAGCCCATATTGATAGTCAACAAGCCCGTTGCTCTCCAATAACCTAAACCGCCTACGCAACACGACTTTTCCAGACACGATATACTTCTCATAGACCCTTACTACGAACATTATCGATCGGGAATAATCGGATTCCACACCTATCGCCTCCGCCTTTCCGAGATCCACGTGTCCAAAGTTCTCAATCAAGCCGCCTTCGACTGCACTGAACACGCGCCCAGTGAGAAAATCGGAAAGTCACAACTATATCCGTATGATGATGTGAGGCTGGTGTTACATCCAGGGGTGGAGATGCCTTATTATACGTGGGGCCGCGTGTAGGTTGCTCTTACGATGTTTTTGACTAGGTATGAGTATGTTGGGTTGAGTTTTGGTGTTTTTGATCGGTGAAGGGGTTGGTGGGGATTGGGACTTTGGGACAGCTTTAGGTTAATGTTGATGGAGGAGGGCGAGTGGCTTGATTGAATAGGCTGAGTGCTGTATGCGATGCTCGAGGCGAACAAGCGACCAAGATGAATTCATCCGCTCTTTTGTTTCTTATCACTCGACTGTATGCTAGGTAACACTCCGTTCGCAGCGATGGATCCGGCGCTCCAATTGACTTATTACTTCCCAGTGATGAAGGCTTCTGAAGCACTTGCTTTGCTGTATTTCTGTACATTCGCTTTTGCAGCTCCGCCCCAAGCTTCACCTTCGATGGCGTTCTATAGCAACAACGCGTCTGGCCTGAACGTGACATCATTCGCAGCGACAAACTTGACCAAGCCAAAGTAATACTGACTCTTACCAAGAAGAATGAAGAAACAGCTTACGTAGAGACAATAGCGCAGTGCACGACCCAAGCTATTTCAGCTGGCCAGGCTCGCCGATAATCACCAAATTCTCCCACTACGGCGACTTCCTCCCAGGAATCGGAGCCATGCAGATTTTCAGCCACATCCGAGGCAATATCAGAATGCATGAGCCGAACGAGCCAATGGGATTGAGTGAACGTGACTATGCCTCTGCCTCTGGTATTCATCTTTACTTGAGCCCGGCATGGCAGATGACCTGGGGTGAGTGGAATGATGTGCAGAGTGGGATTCAGTACTTTGTTCTGAGTTTTGATATGGAGAGGTGTTTGCGGTTTGAGTTGATGGTTGAGGGGAGTGTGAGGTTGCTTGGGAAGGGGAACTTGACTTTCAAGCATAGAAACACCATAGTCTTGTGATGCTAGGGATGATACTGGACCTTGAAATTCAATGGCAAATTCAATTGCCAGGCAGCCATGATATAGAACAGCGAAAAGCGCTATTCCGCGGAGCGAAGGAGTTTTGGCTTGAGGCATTCAAGAAACGACACGTGATTGGCTTTCAAGGCAGCAATATCGGTACATTGTGTGTGAATGTGAAGTATTGCGGGCTATGGATTTGAACCTCCACTTATGGCAATAGGACTGCGGATAACTTTCGAGGATGCGGAGTTTCCTAAGAATAGAGAGGCGCTGGGCTGAGCAGGCAGACGCAATTGACGCTGTGAGATGGACTATTTTCGACTTGTCTTGTGGATCAAAAGCTCAAAGAGAGTGGGCTATGCGGGAAAATGCAGGCAGCGGTGCCATTGAAGTTACACCCATCACTATAGCTATCACAGATCCCTATCACTCGACAGCATGAGAGAGGAAGAACCTGAGTGGCGGCTTCGGAGAAATTGGCTCGAGGCTCGGCCGGCGCTTGAAGGCACTAGCCCGATTACATAATCCGAAACTTCGCCGCGCCAGCCCTCACACTCAGCAAAGACAACATTTCTCTTCAATAACATCATCAGGCATCCATTCGCACTGCTTCTCTTCTTCATCTTCTACTACTTCTTCTTCTTCTTCTTCTCAATTGACGGGCCTTCCATCCCACCCGCGAATTGCGCTGTCGCTGCTCGACCGGGTATTTATTTGATTAGGGGTTCTAGGCCAAGCTAATTGTTATAATGGCTGTAAGTGATGACCAAGTTCCTTTGGACAACGGATTGCTCGGGCAAGCCTGAGCATGCTGTCATACTGCTGCAGTTGCTCCAGAACAGCCTTTGCTCTAAAGGAAGGATTAGACGCTGACTTGTTTGTCCAACACAGCAATACGGCGGCTACAGCAGTGGAGGAGGTGGTGGCTATGGCCAAACCAATCCTTATGAGCAACAAGGAGGAGGAGGATATGAGCAGCAAGGCGGCCGATACGACCAAGCCGCCGGCAACCCATATGCCCAACAGGCGAGCAACCCCTACGAGCAAAAACCCGCTGCCCCGCAACCTTCGTACGGAGGGCGACAGCAACAAGGGGGCTACGACAACCGATATGGTCAATCAGCTGGTGCTGGCGGTTATGGTAAGGTTATCGGCTCTATGCTTTTTGGGTGGTGAATAACATATCCCAGTGGGAGGCAACGATGTTGAGATGACACCTATGAACGGCCAAGCCGCGGGCCGAGATCCCAATGCCATACTGAACGAATGCCGCGATGTCGATAAGGGCATTGACTCAATCCAACGGAATCTTGAGCGTCTACGCTTCCTCCAGAACCGCGCCATCGATGATCCAGACGCGAGCCAGGGTACACAAACAAATCGGGAACTTGACTCCCTAAGCTCAGACACCATGACCCTTTACAGGAGTTTCGCTGCTCGGATCAAGGCTATCAAGCAACAGCCAGAGTCTGGGGATCCAAGAAACAAGCCGCAAGTCGGCCTGGTCGACCGCAAGCTGAAGGCTGCTATCAATGAATATCAGCAAGTCGATCGGGACTTCCGGCATAAGCTGGCAGCGCAGTTGGAAAGACAATACCGTATCGTCAGGCCAGATGCGACTGAACAAGAGGTCCAGGAGGCTATTCAAGACACCTCGAACCAACAGGTCTTTAGCCAAGCTGTACGTATCCCACTCTTGCTTTATGAGCAGTATTGACTCTTTCTCAGCTCCTCTCACAAAATCGACGAGGGCAATCCCAGTCTGCAGCGCGCGCTGTGCAAGGCCGACACGAGGCCATCCAAAAGATCGAGCGACAAATGATTGAGCTCGCACAATTGTTCCAAGACATGGAAGCTGCCGTCGTTCAGCAAGAGCCCGCGATAGAGCACATCGACAACAAAGCCGAGGATACCGTTGTACACCTGGATAAAGGAAACCAGCAGCTCGACCAGGCCGTCGACAAGGCAAGATCTGCCCGGAGAAAGAAGTGGATCTGCTTGGGCATCGTTAGTAAGTCTATAACGGACCTCTGAGTTTGTGTAAGGACCGGCAGCTAACACTTGCTAGTCCTCATCATTATCATCATCGTCGCTATCGTCGTGATCGTGGTGGAAGTTACCAAAAAATGATTCGCTCACCCGAGGTCGCGATTTTCTACAAGTACTCTACATGGCATACTGGCTCCTTTCCTTATTGTTTACTACCCATTGGCCTTCGTGCCTTGTTATTCCCTGGTTTGATGGCAGCCAGAAGCTATGGCGTTGGAGCAACACCGTCGACCGTCGATTCTCCTTTGTCCGCTTCTACTTCTAAAAGCTGCGGGGAATTTGTTCGTGCTACCCTACAGCATACTTTGTAGGATAAAGAGTTTGTAATAGAATGGTCAATTGATAGCTTTGAAGAGTGGAGCTTGATTTCTTGCAAATGGCTCATAGAGTATGGCAGTCGAGACGCGAAACCGCTTGACATCTGGACAACAGCAGCACTGATAAAAAAAAGGCCTGATTTCCGGATGCACTAGATGGCCAGGTTTCTGGTGAGGATTAATGCCGTCTAGGCTATGAGACTTTTCTTTAATACCTTCGGAATCAATTGCCTCGAATATCAAAAGCCTGGACCCTTGTGGACCCTTAATCTGTAGTAGCGGCGCCAGCCAATTGGTGCGCTGTCAGGAGCGCTTTATCGAGCTTTAGATCCATGGCTGCGAGCTCATCCCAACCTGCTTTGACTTCCCCGTACACATTCCCATGGATAGATAGCGTTATTCTTATTCCTGTACATATCCTACATTGCATTCAGGATGTCTTTGCTACGATGGTACGCCCTGCAGCCCAATGGCTAGCTCTCAATGGCTCTCACCAAGCACTCGCTAATTCCCTGTGTACAGGTACCAGATGAGGCTCGCGCAGCGGCCTTTGCTGACCCAGAGCATTACCACCGCTGTCAGTGCTTAGTGCTATTGATGTTTCGGCTTCTCCAAGCTCTGATACCCTACGTGCCAGGTCCTTTTCGCAACCGGAGATGTCATGGCACAGCAGGCCGTTGAGAAAGTCGGAGCCGATAAACACAACTTTGCTAGGACTGGGAGGATGGCTTTATATGGAGGCTGTACGCATTCATCCCCCTTCCTCTCCTTCCGTCCTGTTATGCAGCTAGCTGATTACTCTTGCGAACGACTAGGCATCTTCGGCCCAGCAGCAACAACCTGGTTCGCCTTCCTCGCCCGCAGGATCAACTTCCCCAACCGCCCCAATCTCACCATCGCCGCCCGCGTCCTTACAGACCAAACCGTCTTCGCCTCTACAAATATGTTCTGCTTCCTGAGCAGTATGGCTATCATGGAAGGGAGTGACCCGAAAGAGAAGCTAAAGAGCACCTATCTAGAGGCGCTAAAGAAGAACTGGATGGTTTGGCCGCCGGTGCAGGCTGTTAATTTCAAGTTTGTGCCGTTGGAACATAGGGTCTTGGTGGTTAATGTGGTGTCGTTGGGTGAGTGGATACCTTGTTTGGGTGTGTTGGGGAGCGGGATGATGCTAATAAGTGTTCAGGGTGGAATTGTTACTTGAGCTATGTGAATAGCCAAGGGGGCACGAAGGGGGATGATAAAGGGGCAAAGGTCCGGATACCTGATGCTTAGACTAGACGATACCCTTGCGTGTTCTACCTAGAGCTGCGAGTGCCGCATTTGGCGAGCGTGCATGCATTGTTTCCTGCATTACCTTGGTGGAGCATGAAATGAAATGCCCATTATTCTTCTGAAGAAAAGCTGACTCTCTTCCAACTGATACTCTTTATTCGTCATCTCTTCACTTGCCGTATAGAGCCATCGGATCCATTGTCGGACCGTTGCGGCTTTTGCGGGAATGCAGATTTGCTAATAGGACTCGTTATGCCATCTTCGGAGACAGGATCCAGGTTTGGCTCTCCTGTTGAGGAGTCGGGAGTTTCTGGTCCGCGCTCGGAGAGTGTTCCTTTGAAGCTGTGCATTGGCCCTTCCTTATCACTGTTAAGGCTTTCCACCTTGTTGCTCACTGAACTTTCCACATTGATGTCTACTAGAGGATCTGGACTCGACTCTCTCTCTTCTTCGATTTCAAGTGAGGGCTGTCTTAAACTTTTGCTTTGATAGCGCTCATCCTCGCTGTTCGGGGCCGATACATAGTGCATGGCCTGCGAATAGTCCACTGGTAGGCTCTCAGAGACTTCCATAACAGGTACAAAGAATAAACAGGGCCCGAATTGCTCTGACATTGCGTCATGCTCGGCCACCTCCTTGGCAAGCCCGCTGGTTGCTATCAGTGTCTTAAGGCCGTGTTTGTCTTCAACCCTCTCAAAAGGAGTCAGGTGCACGGTGTGTTTCCAGTCGAGGACCATCCTTTGAATGGTTTCAATAAGCTCAGCGGGCAAGGGATTGCGTTCTCGTACTGCCACCCAGCTGCAATGAAAAGGAGACAATTGTTAGTTGGATGCTCGTCAAGGTTGTCTAGGACCGGCAAACGCAACGACGCACTGCAGGATATCCATCCTTTTGACCTCCAGCTCCGCTGAGTGCAGAGCCAACGACAATTTGTCCCACTCCAGCCAGTCGAACAAGAACCCATTGGAACCGCTGTAGATTTCATACTCATCACAGAAGTATATCTTCAAACTGTTCATCCTGCGGACGAGCTTTTCGATCTCATTGTACGTCTCCTTGTACGCCTCGAAGGATTTTGCTATTTCGCGCTGGGGATCTAGCGGCTGGGTCTCGGGATCCGGTGTAGGTGAATGGCCTTTGATCCCATCCAATTGAACATCAGGGATGATTCGATCACGAGCGTTGCTTTCCATTATATAGACATGTATGCAGGCAGATTGAAGGGGAAGAAGGTGGATGAAATCCCCATGCCGAGTAGCGTTCTATGCATTTGACCTGACTGTGGCAAGATGTCATACAACTTTAAGGCGCCCTGTCATACGTCCTCTTACCACGCAGCTACCCATAAAACTTCTGAGATTGAGGCTTTGGCAGCCGCCTGGATGCAAGTAGGCATTGTGTATCTCTCCACAGCAGTATCATAGTCAGCTCGAGTTTTTCCGACTCTGCTGCTATTGCTACCAAAAGACGGCTCGTACTTCAGGCTGTGATGCTCCTTGATCTATGCCGGCTCGCCGGTAACATAGATCCAGATCTGGTTAGGCACGGAGCTCCTGGCAATGTCGGGCCGAGATCTGAACGAAGACCGCCCAGGTCTCGAGCCTTCCAGATTTCTTTGTTTGCGATTACCTCCCGCCTCTCATTACCGACCCAGACCTCTCGTTTCAGCCTCTGGCAAGCTATTGAAATCTGACGGGAGCCTTCAGCGGAACGACGAGAACTCCAAGGCGGCGTCGAAGCGTGGGCAGCCTCACTGATCACCTCACTTTCAGGCCTTCTTCCTCGTCCTTCCATTTTTCTTCCTCCTCCTCCTCCACTTCCTCCTCTTGATGGCCACTGTCGACACCGCTTCTACCGCCGTCAAGCCTAGCTCACCTGTGCCTCTTGACACCATCCCAATCTCACCTGCCGAAGAGAACACCAAGCCTAACATGTCAGAAGACGAAATCAAAGCAACCAACGGCTCTACCAAGTTTGAGGATGAGCTTGTTACCGTCTTTCACGACCAACAGAATTTCAATGTCAAGCATCCTCTGATGAATGAGTGGACGCTGTGGTTCACCAAGCCCCCTAGTGGGAAGGTGCGCTCCCCAAGATTTGGTGGCACGCCTAGAACAAGCAAGCTGACTTCAAACTGCAGGGCGACAACTGGAATGATTTGTTGAAGGAAGTGGTCACCTTCGACTCTGTAGAGGAATTCTGGGGCGTCTACGTAGGTCTACCAGCTCACCTCAGTGGTCACCAGCACTGACCATCGCTACTCTCGCAGAACAACATCACTCCAACATCAGAGCTCGCGCTGAAGTCCGATTATCATTTGTTCAAGAAAGGCGTAAGGCCAGAGTGGGAGGATCCTCAGAACAAGCATGGTGGTATGTCGGTGCCTTCCTCTTAGCGTCCTGTACAATAGTAACTTGATATAGGAAAATGGAGCTACCAGTTCAAGGACAAGCGAAGCGCCCCAATCGATGAGCTCTGGCTCCACGTCATGCTGGCTGCCATTGGCGAGACTCTCGAGAACGACAACGATGGCGAAGTCATGGGTGTGGTGGTGAACGTCCGCAAAGGCTTCTACCGTATAGGGCTTTGGACCAAGACTACAGGGAAGGTCATACCTGGCAGTGGTGATGGAGATGTCGCTGGTGGCAAAGGAAGGAGTGCGGACAAGAGCAAGGAGGTGCTGATGGGGCTGGGGCAGAAATTCAAGGAGGTGCTGAAGCTGAAGGATGCGGAGGTTGTGGAGTTCAGTGGGCACACTGAGAGTGCACATAGCGGGAGCACGAGGGCGAAGGCGAAGTTCACGGTTTAGAGAAAGAAGCCTGAAGTGGAAGGCCGAGGGAGGGTGTGGTACTACATGGCTTAGCGATATTGGCTTGGGGACCCAGACCCAGCAGCTTCAGACTTGCTAGCTGGCGATTACAATAGCGATATGAGCATCCGAGCTACCCTTGTGATAGACGGAATGACGTGCACACCTAGCCCACGGGCGTTCATATCTTCCACCTGTGGCTACGACCGATGGGCTTGCTGCTTTACTTTCTGTCGGCAATCCCCAGCTCCTTTCGCAAGCCAAAGCATGGGCGGCCGCTCCTTTAAGCAAGCCGACTTGGGCACCACAGACAGGAGAGATGATGCCGTACTACTGGTAGGCCTAAGATGATGAGCCAAGTACTGCGGATTTTGACGTAGCTACTGCCTTTCTTGCCGTCCTCTTTGGCTTGTTTCCTTGAATACAACTCGATCGAGCCGCCACACATGGCCCACATCTTTGCTTTCCAACCTGGCATGAGCTGCGGATTGCAAAGGCTGTGCTCTTGCCAATTGATGATATGTCTGATGATAGGTTCAATCTCTTGACGATGGTTTGATCCCGGATATGCTGAAAGCGGCAAATTGACATAGCATCTGTTGAAAAGTGTCCTGTTCTACGTTCGTTGTCACACATTCATGCAAGCTAAGACACAAGCCTAGCTAGCTTTCACAAAAAAAGGCTTATTTGATGAACCTCTGGCCAGTGCCTGACTTGTTGGCGTTGGGTTGTGGTATCTAAGATCACGAGGATGATCGGAAAATCCTCAAATAGCAAACACGCAGCCAATCGCCACTCCACATCTGAGTCACTAGCTTCGCTTTTGCTTTCAAATCAGCGACAAGCGTTGATATGCGTACATTAGCAGCGCCTTGGGCCTGACGAACATGGTGGATAATGTAACACGAATTCTTCTCCGTCCAACGTCTCGTTGAAAGGCTCTTCGGTGATGAATGTCTTTCAGATGACCAGGGCTGTGCTCTAGATGACTAGAATTCTGGCTTCAGTACCAGGTTTGCCTCTCGGAACCCTCTCTTAAGCCAATGCATATCCCGGAAGCTCGCCAAACTCTGATGTCTACGGGCGACACGCTCTATGACTTTGAAGTTCTCCTTGATTCGTCCTTTTCCACAGCTTTACCAGGGTGATCTGAGTCACGCTGTTTTTCTGCGGTTGCTCATGTTGGCAACATGACTGGCTTATTCAATTATTGGCATCCCAGCCATCTGATAGCTTCGGCATAGACTCAAACGAAGAGCGACACTTGCGGAGGGATCACAATGCAACCCTATATATTGATGTGCTTGATGGAGACCTAGCAACTTCTTCCTTCTCCATCATCATCAAGAATCTCTAGCAAGGACCTTTGAAGGAGTGTGTTCAGAAGACCGCCGTTCCATCACATCGATCTTAGCTTTTGCCGGATTGAGGACATACTTCACCAACAATTAGTACCTTCATAATCGACGCTCGGCTCCTAAAGACAACCAATATTGTCTTCCTTATCCCCGAGCAGGAACCCTGAGCAAGACCTCAATCTCATCTCCATCAGCCATCAAGAAGATTGTAGTTGTCACAGCTCCATCCAGCCGTTGAAAGCTGGATCTCTACCCTTCCGGAACATCCGTATCACACCATTATCAGCTCTCAAGTGGTGTCAAATCTAATTTGGACCTACACAACATATCCCTATCTCGAGCACAGCCTAGATTCCAACCGGTAGATCATACGCCATGGCGGACGTTCAAGTCCAGTAGATAGACTTGTTGATGCATGACACGGAGTCACTCGAGGATCTGATCGTTGCTAGGCTCATGAACTACTCTTTCGACGACATCGCTATCATCCTTGCAGCCAAAGATCCCTATTCGTGTCTGAGCATAGAGCCGGACCAAGTGAAAGAGACATTCGACTTCGTGCGGCACACTCCTTATCGAAGGAACCCATACCCAACTCTTTCGTGCGAGTTCAGACGCAACCGGTTTGGGGATAGGAGCAGCGTGATAAGGGGGGCAAGAAGGAAGAAGCATCGCTCGTAGCATCAGGATTGCCCAAGCGAATATGTGGTGGTAGGCCAAGGAAGAGCCGGAGACACTGCATACAGAGCCTTGAATATTTCATGTTATGAATGACAATGTCATTCTAGCATACTGCTGGGGAGTGACCGGCTAGGAGGTCTTTGTGTTTGCTTGCTTATTCGAGTACGTTAGCATACTTTCTCAATCCACGCTGATATCTTACCCCTTTCTGCATTTACTTGTTCATCTATGTGGAGTTATGCGGCGATAGATGTAAAAACTTGCATTGACAAATGTGTTCTCAAAGCTCTTCGTCCTCAAATTGCACTGCGCACCCCATCGTTCCCGCAAAGATGCTTTCCAACTTGGATTAAAATGCAACATAAGATTTGGCCAGGGAGGATCACCAGCTCTACAGAGACGGAAACAAGCTATGTGTCTGCTTTTAAAGGAAATCGTCTGCTCATGTGGTCGAGTAAGGGAAGCTGCCTGTCGCGAAAATTGGCTCCCGTCGAGTTGGCTTCCTATCACTACCCACTCATGCACAGCGCGCATTACCTTAAGTTCCGATGGCCAGAGCATTTCAATGTTAAGCGGGTCGTCGATTAACGCTGGTGGATTGGTAGGCTACATAGTAGAGCCTGCCATGCTCGACCGTGATTTACAGTCATCTCTGTTCCTCGCCACAGGTAAAACAACTGAGACCGTGTTGGCACGCCAGGCCTTTTCGGGTTCCACGTTCTCTTGATATAGACGGTAGACCTCTATACATGCTTAAGTGTCTATGATATCTAATAACCTTCACCTCTTTACAAACTCCATGTGCAGAAGTTCAGTCGCTATTCGCGTTATCTAGTCTTCAAGCCGCCCGCAAGTCCATCATGTGCCAGCATGATATTACCAAATAAAAATCCAGACCCTAGTGAACCCAGCTCACATCACAATTCTCTTCAACTTCTTCTTCTCCTCCGACTCACAAGTCGCCCCATTGAACAGATAATACCCCAGATAACCAAGCGGCACATCAATACCATCAGCAGCACAAACAGGCAAATCATAGTTCGAATCCTGCGGACAAGCACTCTCATAGAATTCCGGCCACTGGTCCTGCAGATTCCATGTGCAAACTGGCAAATTACTCAGGCATGCTGTCGACACTGCTGTACCGCTATTGAGTGCCTGCTCGGGCCCAGCACCCTGAGTTGCATTGGTACCCAGCGCGCACAATTGCGAGCCTAGAAACAGCAGATCCGGAGTTGTGAGCCCTATGTTGAAAACAGCCTCCAGATCATTGGTATAGTCGGCCCAGTAATCGCCCCTGTTGTAAAGCGAGTAAGCCACATTATTCGTCTTGTCATACCAAAACGTTCCACACATGCTGAGATTGTTGTAGCCGTCTTTACAACCAAGGTCAATCTCCAGTTGTTTTCCAGTAGCATTGGTTTGTAGCGCGTATGGGTCGGTGTCGACTTGTCGCGTTATTATCACGTTGTTATCTTGAAGTACTTGCGAGAGCACGTAGGTATTGAGTGCTTGCCGGATGCTTTCTACCATGTCGTTCATGGCTGGCGGCTCGTTGAAGTAATAGCCTGTTGAGAGCCATTGCGCGATGGCGGTTAGGTTGTTGGGTACGTCGACTGCAACGGATTGGATCACTGCTGCGAGACCTGTTACGTATTGCCCAAGTTGAGCATCGATTTGGTCTGAGGCTATGGTTGCATCGTCCAGATTCCCGGTCGGTTCAAGATTATTCGCGAATCCGGGAGATTGCTGCGCAGCACGTAGGAGATACTCGCCGGGTACTTGGTTCCTGAAAAGGAAAGATGTTGATTGCTTGGCTGACGCGAATTCTCCTGGGATTTGGCTCGCCCAACCGCTGGGACTGATGAGCCCCAGTGCGAAGGTGAGAACGGCCAACATGATCTCTACTTTTAGATCGGCGGCGTGAAGGTGCTCGAATGCGATGGTTGTGTTCCAGATCTGGGACGAGACTATGGAAAAGCCGTCGAACATTGATTGATAGTACATGTACGACCATTGCTGGAAGTTGTAGATGTTCCATGCGGTGTAGAAATCGAGCGTGGAGTTGGCGCCGCTAAAGTCGGATATGTCTGGCTTCGGGCAGTATGCGTTTCCACTGAGGTCGGAGCAGTTGGCAGCATTATATTTTGGCACGAGATCGTAGAAGCAGTTTGCGAAGCCGACGTCTTTTGCTGTGCAGTTGTCTCCATTCACACTCCACCACCATACCATGTGTAGTGTTATGTTGAGAACATCGGCGCAGCTGTCGCCATTCGATAACGCCACTGGTCCTGGGTCACTGATGTGATAGGTCAAATCGCTACAATTTCCAAGCTCTTGCGCCTGGTAATTCGCCTGCGCTTCGTCTATGATGGCCTGGACGTTGAGAGTGTTGGTGGCTGCCGCACAATCTGTAGGGCCGAAAACCTCGCAGGGTGATGCATTGGCGGCTACTTTCACCGTCGGCATCGTATTAAACACGCATGGGTGGAAGAGCGAGGCTGGGGTGGTTCCTTGTGCCAGCATTGCATAGGAACTGCCATCATCACATTGGCACAGGGGTGTTGCATTGAAGTCTGGGTCTTGGCTGAGAGATGGTCAGTCGCTATGGTCCTGTTGGTATATATACATTACATACTAGGGTAAACAGCTGACAGTTCCAGCAGGCCCCGCTGCGGTCGATGGCGGAGACGTAGTAGCCGGTTTTGAGGTTGATGAAGATGAGGAACTTGGGGCGACATTGTATGCAGCCTTCCCAGCTCCAACAACGGCACTGATCGCGCTCGTTTGTATGGCGACGTTTGTTGTACCGCTCGGCGAAGCGGCCCCTGCTTGTGAGGATGCATTGACATACTGGACGAAGACGAGGCTCCCACAGAGATAGAAAAGGTGGTGCATGTCGTCTAATCTTCAATTCAAAAGAGAGAATGATGACAATGAAGATGGTCTGCACCCTTTGGAAGGCAATTTACAGCGAGTGAATCTAGCTACTACTTATAACGAAAGTGGAATATACACTTTGACAACACCCAATGGGGGTTGTTCAACACATCGTCGTATACATGAAACATAGCTCAGAAGATAAGTAGAGTCCACTTATCTATCGAAAGGTACCAAGGAAATTGAGAAGAAGCTTCGCAGAGACATGCAAATTCATGAAGCATAAGTTTTGACGTTGATGCGAATCCGTACAGAAGAGAATACACGTGGGGTTGCACGTGGGATGGAGGGTTCGTTGTTATTTGCAAGAACAATCTGGTAAAACTGACTCCCGGAGATCTTACCAGGAGTTGGGATCATATCTTAATTTGTAGCTGTTGGGGACTGTGTTGGTGAAGTATCGTTATAGAGAGCAGGCGGGGGATGACAATAATTGTAGTGGAAGAAGTTGTTGGAGCCTTAGCAACAAACAGCGCGCTAAGGTTAGACGCTGCATTGAATTGTGCCCTAAGCGTGGAGGCTGCCGGGGACCTTTCCGACCCTAGATAGCTAAGCCTCCCGGGTCACAAATTGGCAACACACGCGTAATCTTTGGCTTGTTTCAGGCCAGGACGTTCTTCGGTCCAGTTTCGGCGTTGTCTCATTCATGGCATTTGGCTCCTTTTCCCTGCGCACGTGGCAGGAATGATTGAATAGAGATCCACCACCAGGTTTTTCAGGTCTTTTGTGACTTGCCTTCTGATTCCATGCTATGGGGCGCAGCATTGTTGCTGCTGTATGTTGCAGACGTGACGATGACAAGTCTTTGCTGCTCTGCCGGCTTCCTTGACAAAATTGATAAGCCGGGAGGTAACCAACTGGGTTCGATAATGTGGTTGGCCGTGATTTCTTTTCGCTACAGAGTAGCAAATGCTCTGGAGGTGTGGTGAGTGGACACTCTGCTGCTTAGGGGAGGCAGAAAGTTATGCTCAAAGTCTAAGCAGAGCGGAAGAGGGATGTATGCCCAAAAGGAGGTGAATGCCAAGAGTTTTCTACCTCAGGGAGCCGCATTTTCAAGCCCGACAGTAGGTTTTGATATGGACTAGAGCAACGTTTCGGGGTAAGTCGATCGACCTAGAGCTATGAGTTGAGCAAGACCGGCTTGAATTGAGGATAGAAGTGCAAAGATGAGACTTCCTTTTTAGTTGATGGAGGTGAGGAAGCTCATTACCAGGAACAGACGCCGACAGTCATGCGTGTTCCTTTCAGCTTTGTCGGTCTCTATTTCGGACTGCGATAACAAAAAAAAAAAGATAGACTATGCATCGGTCTTCGAAGGATTGAAGCCCATTTGGAGTCGAAGGTTGCCACTAGGTTCAGAGATGGTCATCGCCAGTATTGCTCAAGAGATAATATTATATTTACCATTGTTATCATGGCAAGATAACGAGGGTTGAAAAACATCCAGCGTGGGTAAATTGAGATCTTTGTGGGTCTTGATATTCAAGAAGCCATCCAATCAGCGAAAATGCTTCGCTGGCTGCCGCAACTGTTGCAGCTGCAAGTAAAAGCGTACTTATGCGCGATCTAATTGGTGGGTATGACGACTACCTACCGGGACCAGGGTACCCTATCTGCACCCTAAACGCCTAGAAAACTTTGTACAGACGTCAGCATTTCTTGACTCATATCTATGGTACAGTGTTTAGAACTCAGAAGAAAGGAACTCACGCGGCTATCTCTCCGGCTGGTGCTAACATCTGAATTGTTAGGAGGACGTAGGAGTTGGTACATTTCGCATTGAAACTAAGATGATGATCGTGACAAGCTATACGATGTCGATATTGCAGCTAATGGTCATTTAGTACCTATCCTTCCTAGTAGTCTAGACGATGTGTTCGCAACTTTTGACATGAGGCATTGCTTTGCTCATCGTTCGAACAACCAATGTAGTGAACTTTGCTCTAGAGCTATAGAGAGCTGCTGCTGCATCACTGGAAGAGCTTGCAGAGTGTGCGATCGCGAAAATCTAGCAACACGCAAAAGGGAATGAGTAAAGACTGAGAGGGAAGATAAAGTGGACTTTTTTCGATTGTTGAAATCCATTGTTACGCTGCTGATTGGAGGAGATCAAGATGATAGTAAAGACCTAGTAAGTTTCATTTTCGAGCACTCGACTGCAAAAATGTCCAATCCCCTGTTCAATGTGCTAACAGTCCTTCAGAACCAAGAGATAATTCGCATTTCCGTTTCTTTCAGATGCTGTCAGAGATTCTGGGCGTTCTTCATGGCTCATGTTGCTTCTGGTAGCTCTTCATATGTGTGCTCTTAATCATGTCAAGCCATTTCGCAGATGAGAATTGAAGATTGGCCCTATGTGCTGTGTCAATTTGACTCGCGGACACTAGGAGGCGCCACGAAAAGTGCTATCGATGGTTATTCCAATGAGTACCCACAATGATTGTCTATTGACTATCGAATTGAGGAAGGGAAATGTTTGTTGCCAGCTGGATGATCCATGTCCTCTCAAGCGGCCGAATCATGGAATCTGGTTCAAAAGATGCCTACGCAAAGGAACACGAGAAAAAGTGGGTACGAGGGGCCGACTTTGGGGGCGGAAGGCACAGGTCAGGCAGCGCCAGGGCAAACCGCCAGGAGCCTAAAGATCACTAAGCATGACCCCACCGTCTTTCGGCCTGGGATGAACACTGGAGTCGCTCAAATAACCCAATGATGGATCGTCCAGCATCTTTACAGCTGCGGGCACTATCCAATAGCTTCTCTAGGACACCCCATATCATTATTCGCATTTCGGCTAAGCATTCGCTTGTTGTATTTGGGGCCCGCTCAGCCCGCCGAGGCGTGCCGGGGGGAATTGTGGGAGTGGATCTTTTTCCAAGTCTCGGTGGTGACTGGCTCACTGGGAGGCCTTACTTGGCACCTCTTTGCCCCCAGTGTCAACGAACCAAAGTCGCCCAAGTACTCATCACAGTAAGAAAGTCGTTCTAGGTCGTCAAGCCCACAGAGGCTGGCGATTTAGTAGATTCGAGGGGCCATCAAAACTTTGAGTTCTCGCATCTAATTCGTTCTTTCGGAGTCACAACGCTAGATGCAAGATCTAAAACTGACACGTTGACATTAGTCCGTTGTCTATGCGGGACATGAGCTCATGACCAATGTGAAACACCTGAGGTATGCTCAGCAACTGGGCGGCATGGATCCTCAAAGGGAATACCAGCGAACCAAAAAAAAAATGATGAAAGAATACTACCGTGGTACTTTGAAAGGCTGCCTCGCTACGGAAGGGCGCCACACGTCGAATTAGGTTATGTCCGCAAGCTTCAATTGGCTTTAGGAGCCGTTAGTTGTCGGATCCACGGCGCCACTGCCGGGCCTCGAGATCCTTGAAGGAACCCTCCTACCATTGAATCCAGCAGACCGTCATGCCAGTCTTCGGTTGCTCCGCCTAGGCAAGTCCATGTGAGGAGGATGTCGATTGGCTTTGACATTGCAGACGACCAACTGGGGCCACGTCAATAAACAGTCTCACCGCGACCCATCCGCTGATGTGGGAGGTAACCAATGACGTCTATTATTAGCTATTAGTAGTTTCATCTCAACATAGCTATCTCGATCAACATCCCCGTGGGGCTTAGATGCGCGCAAGAGAGCCTCGACAGTTCGGGCCAGCCGTTTATCTCGACCTTGGATAGGCGACGAAAGGGGAAGCCAATAGGGCAATTTGGGCAGAACTCTCGGCCTTTGTACCATGCAAACTCGCCGACGCCTTACCTACGCGCCACCTAATTTCTGGACGTAACAGAGGGCGTCAAACCACACAATCATTCCCGATAAGGAAAATGCTACCCCTCCTCAACTTATCTTGCACTCTGATCGCACCGCTCGGCCTTGACTTAGTGTCTTTTACAACTCCACCATAGAATCACCCTTCTCATACGAGCCCAAATGACAACCCGCACTCTCATTCGACGCCACTCAGATCCCGATTCGGGAGACTGCCAAAGGACCTTAGCCACTGCCAAAGGACCTTAGCCACTGCCAAAATGATTCCTAGATACAGATGGGATGGCAGCTGCCTCCAAGGTGCCGCTGCCAGCATAATGGATGTTTTGAGCCTCAATTTGCCATCCACCGAGAGTCAGCAGTATTTGAGAAATCTTTCCTGGCCCCACATGACCAGTGTTTGCCGCAGCGACCAGCTTTTCGCCCCCATGCTCAATTATTGTTGCCTTCATGGAGGATACATCCCGGCGTCCTAATACCGACGTTTCATGGCTCCCTCAAGACGGTTCCATCTCATCTTTCAGCTCCCCTATCGTATCGAGCACCCCACAGCGACGCAGCTTTAGAAAACCGCAGACATCAGAAGTTGTACTCCACAAGCGGCAAGATAGTTCAAATGCCGGAGCCTCTGTGCGCGAAGAAGACGTCGGCATATCACAGACACCATCTCTCCTAGTAGCTATCGAGGTCCTCGCCCACGCCGACGAGAACAGAATCTTCAATAGCCTCGCAATCCTTCGCTCCTTCTCGGGCGAAGAGCTTGGTGCCCTCTTGGCCCTTCAGGGCTACCCTGATGATACTATCAGGGGATGGCTTCAATCAGCCCGCGGCCAAGGTCAGTAAATGTATTTGCGAAGAGTTCGATGGTAACAGCTGATAAGAAGAATCAGGGAATGCCAATGTGCTACAGACTCGCCAGGCTGGCCATCTCGCCGTTGCTCAACCAGAAAGCCACTACGCATCACACCCTCGAAGCAGTACGCAGCAAGTCTCTTCCCAAAGATCATCTACCAGCTCCTTCGGCCGGCAATCTTCGGCCGGCAATCGCACCACCCCTTATACAAAGAGGGGCCGTCGGAGTCGAGGTCGTCAAGCGCCGAGTCTGCCTCGAGGAGATTCCTTCAATGACAGAACTCCTGCCTCCTCCACTAACGGGGACCATGTTCACTGGTGTACTACCTGCGAGCAACCACACAAGATATACACTTGTGATGGGTATAAGAGACACGAGAAAGAGCATGAGACGCGGTTTATTTGCATGCCCTTTGGGCCTGTGGAATATGAAAATGGCAGCTCGTACTGCACACTCTGTGGAATTCCAAATCCGAATCAGCGTCATCTCGAAGGCCACAAACTGGGGGACTGCACTCAAAGGCCCCGGACTTTCACGAGGAAGTCTCCCTTAGTCGACCATCTCAAGAGCCATGGGATCAAGGCCGGCGAAATATTGGCTGAAAGATGGCGGCGCCCCACGGAGAAGAAGGCCTTTGCATGTGGCTTCTGTGTCGAGCTGTTTCTAACTATGGTAGACTGGCTCAACCATATCGACGACGCTCACTACAAGAATCACGAACACATACGTGATTGGGACGCCAACAAAGTGATCGAGGGGTTGTTGCGTCAATCTGGAGTCAACGAATCCTGGGGGCATATTTTGACGTCGAATCCCTATGTCGCAAGGTCAGGCTTCAGCTGGGACCAAAGTATTGTCAAAGACCTTCAGGCAAGACTGGAGATGGCCGTGGAGGACCCAGACATCCTCGCGACAGCGGCCTTCGAATTCAGTGTCCCATATTGGGAGTACCAAAGCACGATGAATGCAGACACAAATTACGTCGACCAAGATATGGATATCGATCAGAGCTACAACCAGCATCAAGAACATGATACTCGTTTGATGCTGTATGATCCAGCTTCCACACTTGGGTCTGTCGAACAAAGTCAACCCCAATCTGCATTTCAGAGATCCAGTCACGACCTCAACGACTTCTCCAATTACCAACTTAGCACTGGCCATAGCCACTCAGAACTGTCCAGCCTTGTACCCCATACAGATCGAGACCAAATAATAGCAGACTACCTTTGGTCTCAAACACGGCCGGCCGATCACATAGATCCTGGCACCAGAGGGACCCAGCCTCGACCATCCTTTTCTCGTTCTCTCGACTCCTCGTCCATGATCTCCGGACGGCATCATATTCCGAATTCGACACAACCTCTCGTCAATGCGGGGACAGACTGGCATGCCGGCTCAGTACACAATCAAAGCAACGAGCCTTCTTCAATACCATCTGCTCGCTTTCCCAGCCACCCTAAAATCCCTAGAAGTGACAGCTACGAGCCTCCAAGCATGCAGACCCTACCGCCGACCATTGAAGAGCCAGAGGAGCTATTCTATCCATCCATAAGACGGTCTACTCGCAAGAAATCACAGTCCTTCTTTGCCCGGACGAAGAAGCAAGTTTCACGAAATAATGCAAGGGCTCCAGTGCTCACGACTTGGTCGCCATGGACATCGACCATGACAAAACAGAATATACCACTCACAAGAGCCAACACACGCGTCACGACAGGCGTTTTTACAGGCGTCTTGAGGAATGTGACGTGAGTATATCCCTCAATGTCAATACCAGTGACGCTAACGGCTTCTAGTAATGACTCCAAAAGAAGCATGGCACATGGCGCCTCAAGCTAACGCAGTGAGATCCGAAATAGGGGATTTGAGGCCTATGTTGGGCTTGTTTCATTGCCTCCATTGATTATCTTCCACTGTGACTGTGTTGTTGATTTTTCGTTGGCACGATTTCCATGATTGAGGAGAAAAAATTTGAGCACAGCGAAAAGCATAGACTTTCCTACTTCCGATGTAATAGATGAGTACTCTGGTCGAGTACTCTGAATGACTTTCACCGTTCTATGCTTCACCACTAGTTGCGGTACCGCATTTAGATAGAGCGATAGAAACCCCCAGAGGCGCTTGGCAGTGCCAGTAATCTAAAAGTCAGCATGGCTGTCTGAGCCAAAGGCTGTCATGTACCTGCTCTGGTTGGAGCATGAATGGCTCAATTTGTCCACAGCTCACGTATGCCTATTGCTTTGTTGCTTCTCATTTGCTTTTCCCAATCAGGGAACTACTATCAGGTCTGAGCCACAGTCTCTCAGTCTTCTTCGTCCTCCCACTCTTCATCTTCCCACTCATCCTCTTCGTCCTTTTCACCCAGATCGCCGCCGTCATTCGCACCCAACCTTTCCATCGTTCGAATTTCAAGCTCCATAAGCTCTTTCGGGATATTCTCCTCATCAGTGGCAGTCTCTGACACAACACAGCATCCGATAGCAGTGTATTTGTCTTCATCGGCCTTCTCAGTGGCTTTCTCCCCAAGAAGAAGACGCCCAGAAATGCTCCTGTAATAGTAAACACGCCCGATATCTTCGCACTTGATACGCTGCCCATACCGCTCTGCCCCATCTTTGATACAATTGCATGTCCATTGCCTTAAGGTGCCCCTGCTTATCCGACCATTTGCATCGGTTGGCGGACTTGTCACTGGCGCGTTGGCCAAGAAGAGTTGATTTGTAAGCTGCAATGCTATTTGTGCACATCCAAGAGCATCATGGAATTTGTTGTCCTCAATCCAGTTCAAGGCACGATGTTGCATTATCTTGAATGCGAAGACGTGAGGATCTGCAGGGTCGCTGAAGACTCCGCGTGCTTGTTTGGCGAAGTGGTGGAAGTATTCGCTTGCACGTTGATAGTATGCGGTTGCTACGTCGAAGTGGCCAATTCCTCGGGCATCATCTCCACTCGATATCAATTCATTGATAGTGTTGTAGACGACATGCTCATCAAATTCCAGGCGCGTCATCTGCTCCCTGTATTGCTCCTCTACTTCGGACTCAACTCCAAGAATCTGAGCGCTCCGGAGGAATCGTAGCTTCGCCAAGGGCTGCAAGAGCGCATCTTGCCTCTCTTTCTTGACACCTAGGGTGTCCCACTCTGCTGCTGGTTTCAGTGTGATGGAGGCATCGACATCAGATATCCGATATTGCCCATTAGAATCTACAAATGAAGATAATCCGACACAGAAATCACGAAGCTCTTCCGCTAACATCACGTATAACGGCCCGACGACTGTTCGCCCATGGATTCCCAGCCAGATTCGCATCCTCTCGCCGGGCACATTCGCCACCATGGTTCCTTTCCCCGGCCAAAGTTTCACATTGTAGACCATTATCCCTTCATCTTCCGCCCCGTAGTCACTCTCTGTCTGCTCCAACTCTGCCACGGTACGCTGGACAACCACGAAGTCATTGTCACGTGCCATGATCTCTCTAGTCTCTTCGTGTATTTGCTTATTGACTCGGAGGATGGTGGGGTCGAGGTTCCAATCGTATCTGGAAGCAGCAGAGCGGCAGCCCGCCTGAGCATCTTTAGGTGTCTTGGTATACTTGACACTGACGAGATTCTTGTAGATTCTGTCACGCAGCTCGCGGGGGAGGCGAAGGAAGGCGCAGTTGTCCATGTTATCTGTCCTCAGTTGACGGTAGTCTGCAAGGATCGAATAGCAGGAGAGGCCTCGGTTGGCTAGGACGCTTTGTTGGAGGAATGGGATCGGGAAGGGGAAATGGGCCTGCGTTAGTGATAGAGCGAGCAAAATTCAAAGCTCTGTCAACTGCAGTACGTAGCTGTCTGAGATGGTGCAGCTGAATGGATAGAGGCTGTAAAAGTAGATGAGTAAACAACGCGCTAGCAGCGCGCATTCTCCTTCGCCCCCACGAAGAGATCATCGTGAGCCCTAGAACTTAGGGCTGATGCCCATGAGGCGCCTAGAGCGGGCGCTAGAAGTTGGTTACTTAGGCGTCAAAGTATGTCCCCGGCACCTGCCGGCACCTGCCCGCTTAGGGATTGGAGGACGAGCTCTAAGGTGTGGCCAAGGGTTTCAGCCCTACGAGTGGCCGACAAAGGTTTGGCTGGTGAACCTTTCTATCTGGCCCTATCAAGTCTTGCTAAAAGCTCCGACTCACAGAGCATTGTAGCACGCCGCTGCTTCAGATAAGCCGTGTACGCAAGATATGCACCATTCTGGGGGCTTTCGCCTGGAAATTGTATATAACCTTTGCTCAACCGAACGGAGGAATATTGACCGAAGCAACGACATAACTCGACCCCCGTTGCAACCGTGCAGTTTGCTGCTCAGAAATCCTTACAAGATAGATCGGGGAGGTCAAAATTTCGGGCTAGTAAGAGAACAAGCTCAAAGTTCAACGATCATGGTTCTTTTCGCTACTTGTGTCCTTTTTGTCTATCGAATGCTAGACTGCTAGTTTCAGCTTCGTTAGTACTGCGCATGATTTTCTACTCATCATCCATGTTCACGGCTGTAAGAGGTAGCATTGTATCAATGTCACTGTCAAGTCCTCTTTTCCTCACCGAATCTATCTACTATATTTCTCTTAAGCATCTTCAAGAGTAATAATGAGGATGACTTCGTCTCTGAATCCCTACTGTTCTAGCGGGAGACGACTTTACAGTTACTTTGCTTGGCTCCCCATTTGGAAAGCCGATGCACATCTCCACCTGAGTTTGTTCTGTAAACATCGATATGGCGCCGCCCGGAATCTGGATGTCTTCCAGAGCGGCTATCTCGAGAGCCAGAAACCCTGCTGTTTACATGGGTGGCGGCTGCTCTCTAGCTGCTTGGCTGTGCACCGAGTCACTCAACGGCTTGCAAGCTCAGACGAGATACTTCTAAAGTACAATAATGTATATTGCGACACCCGGCCCCACATTCCCGCGGTTTTCTATTTTATACAGTTGTGCTCAATCTCCAGAAACTCCTGTGTGAGATGACGCTTTCCAGCTATGCAAGAGCGACTGATCTGCTGTTCCCAATCCCTGCCCTTTCCCTTCCGGCCAGTCCTCGGCATCCCCGCTGAAATCGAAGCTCGAGACTATCGCCTTCGAGGGTTCAATCATTTATGCAAATCAGATGACTGTCAGCGTCAGCTCAGAGCAGCCAATAATCAAGCAAGTGCTTCCTGCAGTAGCTATTTGAGTCTGCCACTGGCGACTGTAACGTGAGTAGCCAGTATGTCTTCTAATAACAGGAATTGACTTACAAGCACAGAGTCAACGTCTTCGCGACTACAGTGACAGTTCCCGCTCTTGATGCTACATTTCCAGCCTTCAAAAAGCGTGACTTGGAACCAAGAGGTGTCAATGACTTAACACCAAGGATCCTGAGAATGACGACTCATGCTACAACTACCCATTACTCTACAACGCCTGCATCGATCCATCACTCTACAACGCAAAGCTCCCAAAAGAACCAGAGCTTCGTGTCCAGACAATGTCTCAAAATTTCTTAGTCGATCTAGTGCCCTCTCAAGCGGATGCTCGTGCCTGCTCTCAATAGCAGCAGTAACACCAGTAAGTCTCTCGCCCATACCCACATTCTAGAACCTTACAGATAATCTAACACCATCCCAGATCACCACCATCACAGCCGGCATAACCACGTACACCCTCCCCTCCCCTCCCAATGCACCGCAAGCAACAACTACGGCTACCAAGCCAACACATACCAATTCAACGGCGGGCCCATTGGAGGCATTGGCTCATCAGGAGCCGGCTTCGCCGCCCCAGCCAACTGCATCTACTTCTATCGGTCGGCAGTTGAACTATGAGGGACCGCTTGGGGCTGAAGGATGCTCGGTCTCTATCTTGGGAGGTTCTTTGGACCTTACCACTTCTAACCTAAATCCTACTTGTCCCGCGGGCATTCAGCCTTTGACGGAAGAGGGCGCCGAATCTTCAGTTCTTGTATGGGTTGGGGCCGTGTGGGGTGGTTAATTCGGGGAGGGGTGATGCACCAGCTGGGGCGAGGTAGAAGAGTCAGTGGGTCGCTTACGCGAGACGTATGTAGAAGATTGCATTGCTCTAATCGCCAATGTATGAACCGCGCCCAACAATGCAGATGAAAACTTTTGAAACAGTCGCATGTTCTCTACATCAATACATGTGCAATTCATGACGGTCATGACCCCCAACTGTATGTTCTAGACTCCCACATTAAAATTGGCTCCTGGGCAGTGGTGTGTATTCATCCACCGTCCCATGTTCCACATCGTTCGGAGAATGCGCCCTCTCTGGTGCTGTTGCTCCCTGATGTTTTGCATTCGTCAATGCATATGGCGGTGGCACATTTGTGCTACCGCTTGCCTGAGCGTAACGCAGAGGTTCCAATGCCCTTGCCGTATCGTAGCGCTGCGTTGATGGATTTGACACCAGATATCCAACTGCTTGGATGAGTCCTCCTAGGATCTCGAGTGGGTTGAGAGCAGCTAGAAGGGCCTTGATACCGAGAAATCCGCCATAGTAACGCATGTTTTGTGTGGGCAGAGATTCGGCGGCTGAGGTCTTGTTCCTTATGAAGTACGGTCTGGCGCTGTAGGCGTAGAATTGGAAGAGGGCGAAAAGGATCATCTCGCCACAGATCAGGATGGAGGGAATGCCGTAGTAGATGTCGTTGTAGGATAGCTTCGAGGAGGGTTTGACAGCGTTAGTTGATTTGAGGATCGTAAAGATAATCTAATTGGTTGTCATTAGCAGGAGCTAAAAGGAGGCGGAAGATGCTACTTACGCTCTGGATGAAAGTAAGGAGGACAATTCCTTTGATCGCAACGAGCTTGGAAAGCACGTGGTGCTCGGTGAGCTCTGACTTTGTTCGCTGGTAGAACCCAAGAAGCCGTATAAAAGCCAAAGCGACGGATATGGATCGGATGACGGTCAACTAAACAACCAAATCAGTATGATGGCAAGCTGATGGCACGATAGAACATACCCATGTATGAGCAAAATGTACGCCTTTGCCATTGTCACAGAAAACTCCGATGGCTTGGGTGATGTCCGTGGCGGCTGCGACGATCAAAGAGAAGACGATATATTGGAACACGAATACCCATGTTCTCCGATACCATGCAAGACTGCTGCCCCCAGATTTGTGCCTCAAACGATCGAAGTATGCATATCGGTGTTCCGGGGTAGGCACCAAGTACGTGACTAGGAGGAGAAAATAGCTAGCGAGAGCGATGGCCTCATAGAAGTCTGACCACGGCTGGACGTAAATGGCTGCTGAGGGTATGGCGCCAGCAAGGAAGTAGACGAAAGCGAAGGCCGGTACAATGGCGATGATGCGTAAGATCCTGTTGGCGTGTTTGTTAGCTTACTATTTCTAAGCCTAGATCTTGTGACCGTACTTGACTTGTTCGGCAGGATTGCTAAAGTGTGTTGCATGCAGTAAGAGCGAGATGCCAGAAATTATGAACGTGGCTCCTGCGAAGGCGGCGCAAAGAACGGTGGTTAGGTCATGGAACGTGAAAGAGCCAAGAACATGGTCAGCACCTGCAAGATCCCAGCGTTAGCAATGGGGTTCTTTCTCTCAATTTTTCAGGGAATTCCGTACCATATTGAGGGCCTGTGGTGATTGAAGGGCAGGTGTGGTTGGAGCTGGACCCGCCGAATATTCCCATAGCTGCGACTGTAGAACGACTTTGGATTCTCAAAGAGTTCCTTAAGAGTTTATGATAATGCGCTGTGAACGTGTCTGTATATCAATATCGCAAGGAAGGGCAAGTTCAACGGTCAAGAAAGTACACTGAAAACAAGTAGGTGCTTGTTTTAGAGAAGGATGAGGATGAGGAATAATAGATTCCATTGTGGATGAGAGATTGATATATACTATGAAGAATTCTGGCATAGCCATGTATACACTCAGCTGAGCTGCAATTGCTCGCAAAAGATGTGAAGATAAGGTATAAATGAGATCCGAAACATGGGTGCGATTGGTGGATGTCTCCGAAATGTATTGAGGCTGAGCGAAGCGTTGCCCTTTCGGGCACTTTTCACGATGCTTCACCTGTGTCAGCCCGCCTCGGTTGCGCCATGCGGGATGATTTGCGACCTGCCTCCCTGCAAATCTTTTAGCGGGCAGCACTGTCATCGGTCGATCTTGACACTAGAAATGTCAATTGTGGCTTGTTCTATGATGATGTAGTCATAGGCACATTAACCGTCTAGTCTAGGGTGCGCGTCGATGGGTACCAAAATATTCCCAACCCATGCCACCCAAGGCTCAAGTGCTGGATCCGTTTCTCCATCGTAGCTCATTGCCCTGTAGAATGAATCTCGATGTCCGTCGTCCTTCGTATCTCATTGTATTCGTCATGCAAAAGGACCGTCCCCTCGCAAAGTCGAATCTCCTTCTAGTGGTATGATGTCGCCTGGCGGAGGGACATCCTCTACTAAGAGCCGTCTCTTGGACTTGGCATGCTCAGGTCCGAAGGTTAAAATGACCGTCCTCTATCTGCTCTTATAGTCTGCCCCCAATCCCAATTCTAGACCTTGCGCATTGAGGTTGGTACACTTGGGTAGGTCGCGGTTCCTCTCATGAGAAGGTCTCTGGAAATGACTGCAGACTGTAGGTTTCGATGGAGTGTAGAGGATTACACGCCCTTGATTGGATGAAGTAGTATGCCTGGGAGACAAAGCCTTTCGAGTGGACCACCGCTCTGGGAAGAGTTAGCCTCCAGCCAAGATGATCTCCAAACGTAGATTGTTGGGTGACACTCACATATCCGAGCCATCGCTTGTACAATTCATCAGAGAAGGTCGTCTTTTTACTCATCGAGTGCCAGTATGTCATGCGACGCCATATATCCGGATACGCGTACGGCGAATTTAGAAGTGTCTTGCCCTCATTGGCGTTGAAGTTGTCGGCGATGAATTTTGGTGACTTCGCGTAATCAACGTAAACTGGGAGCGGGAACACAGCAAGTTTCAGGCCATGATGGAGGGCAGTCGATTCTGGGTACATTTCGGGGAACATGTGAAGGCCCAGATTCACTTGGCCGTGGTGCATAGCCCTCAGCAAGCGTTTGGAGAAGCGCGTGAGTGGTATCGTAGCAGTCGCCCTGGCGGGTGTCTTCAATCCGTCGGGATACCGATCCTTGGAGTTCTTAAAGATGAACCCGCTGCCTTCGGTCACATCGAAAACGGGTGAAACGTTGATGAAGTCTGCATCTTCTCCAACCCCCCATTCGTAGTTGTCGTCTTCTGGAGATGGCGTGGGCGGTTCGGGCCCAACAGGCTTGATGCCTTTAGTCCTTTCAGGGCCCCATATTCCTCGACCTTTAGTCACATTCGCGGTCCAGCCGGTGAAGTTTGTCCACGAACCGTGCACAGCGGGAACATAGTATCTCGCGTTGCGCTCCCATAGTAATTTTCTAGGCTCTTTGGCTGCCCATGCCGAGACTGTTTCTAGGAGATGGTAATGATGACCAGTGTATCGTGCATCCAACTCAGTCTGCCAGAAAAACTCAATGTCGGGCCGTAGGAGGGAGAGGAGTTCCATGGGCATGTGCATGTGACTGGTCTGTGATCTTTGAGGACTATGAGGAGTCAGCACTGCGGGCGAGGACCACCAAATTGATTCGAGCTTACTCGTGCTTCCCCACTTTGGGATACCATGTCTCCAAGAGGATCCTGTTGAACAGTATTGTGATGTCGGCGAACTCGTCCGGGACAGATTTCAACAAGGTTTCCCTGTACGCTTTTTCATTCTCGAAGATTGGTATCGTGCAATCTTTGATCTCGACAAGAATGATGACTTCATACTCAAGCCCGGAATGAAGACCCAATTCCATGATGAACGATCGCACGTATTGCATCGTGTCAATGGTCCATTCGGTCCCATCCCAAGCTCGGAGTACAATAGCTTGCTTCTTCTTGTAGCTTGCCCGATTGGCTTGCCACCACCTATATGATGCGCCCTCTTCTAGCTCCTCTGGCGGGAAGATAAGCGCACTGTCAACGTCCTCATGATCTTTCTTAGTAGGCATCCAGAACTTGTCTCGGGTCGAGGCTACGTCGGTTCGATTCGGAAAGTCGACTGGTTCGTAGCGGTCCTGGTTCCTTGCAAGACAGTCGCGCTGAAGCTCGCCCCAGCGAACATCCTTCCAGGTCACTTTGGATGGTTCCATGTGGTCAGCTTGGGCATCGGCGGCGCTAGGGAATTCATCATCGTAGCCGTAGGGGTCGTAGCGCGCGTGCCGGTCGAAGCAGAAGTCCGACTCTAAGCCAGTCTCACTGTAAGATCCGATTGTAGGTCTCGACGCTGCATGGCGGTCAGGAAATGACTAGTCTATGGGTGCATGTATCCCACCTTTTGTTTTCAGCCGATGTGCTTTGACCATGTCATCCGGATTCACATTCACATCCACACCCCTAGGACCCAAACACGGCGCATGGGTGCCCTTCCACTTCTTCCTCCACTTGCGACTATTGTACTCGGGGTAGGGATCGTAGAAGTCGGAAGGGAGTTCCTTGGCCGAGCCTTGGAGCGCCGGAACTGAGGGGGCATCGGGGTTGCTGTGAATGTTAGTGGCAATCGTGTGCACAGTGGCAGCAATTGACTCACTCTTGGGATTCTGAAAGTTCGGCGGCAGTCCCATCATTGCACAGCACAGCCTCTGGTTCGTAGAGTTTGCTAGGAAAGAAGCCCGAGATAGATTCAGAGGCGAGAGAGATCGAGATCTTCGATAGATGATAAGGCTGTTGCCAAAGCCATAGCGAGACAAGGACAATTGCGCCTAGCAGTGCCCATCTGGTCGATGGAAGGCCTTTGAGAGACAACATGAGGATGGCAGTGTAGGAGATGAGGAAGTGCTACCCAGCCCTCAGCAGATAGAGGGAAGGGCATTTATGTAAGCGTTACCCGCTGCTCGGGTCAGCTCGTAAATGCCAGAAAGGCGGTCGTGATGGCAGACGTGATCAAAGATGCAGAAGGATTACGCTGCAGCCAACGTACTTGATGCTGGGCCACTAGTCATTCTGATGCTTATCTGTGACATTAACCCAACAAGACGGGTATTGGCCCTCGCTGGTGGGCTTTGCTAGTGTATTCTAGGGGCTTTTGTTGGCTTCCCTTGGCGCCACTTGCGCGCGGGGTTTCCGGGTTCGCTGTGGCTTCTTCGAGCGTTGAAGCCTCGCTAAAGAGCCCTAGGGAGTACCCTAGGTGTACCACCAGTGCATCACCAAAATTGTCTCGTTGTGCCGCCTAACGCGCGTTTCAGCAAGTCACTACGAGCAAGCAATTACACCGAAATAGGCAATCAAAGCGAGCACTTCTGACACAACCAACAGGAACAAGTGAGAGATTTAGTAAAGACAGTCAATACGATCAAAGCTGAGTTGTGACTCGGGACGATCCCTTGGCAATAACTCAGCCCAGAGTCAGCTATGACCCAGTTTTGGGTGATGGGAGGCAGAAGTGGGTTAGCTTAGATACTAGTATTACCAAATCGATGATTTCTCGTCTCGTCATCGCCAAAATAAAATGCAATGAGGGCGAACTTCGAAAATGGGTAACTCGACAACGATTCAAGCTGAGCTCAAGCTGTTGCCTGCAAAGCTACTCCCCTAGTCAGGTTGAATAGTTTCCTCACCGTCGTTGAATTTTATTTGGGCGATGACGAGTTCGTGTCGATGTGATCGTATCCGGAACCCTCGGATGCTCCCATGAATGCCATGACAGGTAGGATTGATAAGGTATGGTTCGATAGGGTAGCTACCTTCTAGTTTGGGAAGAACAAAAAAAAAAGGACCGCCAAGAGCCACGTGGTGCAGCCCAAAGGATTCTTAATGTTTTTGATTCGTGGGCGATCGACCCACTATTTCGCTTTGGGTCCACCGACAACGTGGTCGAATAACATATCGGTAGGTCTTAGGGCGTTGATGGCCCTTGCGAGGATTATCATAAAGTACAACGTTAGAGGGATGTGTTGTGATTCCCGGGAAGGATTGAGATTATGAGTATAGACATATTATAGGTCTTACTCGGCGGGGGTGTAGGTATCATGGCTGCGGTGTCACTGCAGGGACATGGCAAGCAGGATTGCAGCCTTACCGTAGATTTCAAAACCATTGGCGCGAGAAAATCAGAATTTTGGGGGGCGCGCGAAATGGGCCAAAGTTTTGGAAAACCAGCTATACAGTAACAACCAACGCTGCTCCGGGGGCCTAGTAAACGGGGAATTAAAGCGCCTATCCAGCTCTATAAGGCCATAAGCTTCGTATATCTATTGCAGCGTTAGGGGGCTATCGTAAAGCAGGGTCATTCTTGAGCTCCCGGTCTTTGAAAATTTTTACGAATTCGCGCTAAAACCCGAGCAAATTCGCTGAATTTCATAAAAACCAGCTGTACAGCGACGACTAACGCTGCTCCGGGGGCCTAGTAAACGGGGAATTAACGGGCTCGTCCAGATCTATTAGGCTATTAACTTTATATATATAGTACAGCGCTGGACAGCCATCGCAAATAGGGTTAAAAGTTAGATTTTTTTTTGTTTACTTTTCAGCCCTAACTGGCGCGAATCAACAAAAAAAATTAAAAAATCGTAGAATCGCCTTTGCGATGGCTGTCTAACGCTGCGTTAGATATACAAAGTTTATAGCCTTATAGAGCTGGATAGGCGCTTTAATTCCCCGTTTACTAGGCCCCCGGAGCAGCGTTGGTTGTTACTGTATAGCTGGTTTTCCAAAACTTTGGCCCATTTCGCGCGCCTTCCCTACCCCCGGAGCGCCCCCAAAATTCTGATTTTCTCGCGCCAATGGTTTTGAAATCTACGGTATATCAATTGTCGCATTGGATACAATGCACAACGATGGCTAAGCAGAACGCAAAGGATTGCAATTCATTCACATCGGATTCTCTTTCCAATGGTGGCAATCTGAAGAGGTCTACAGGAATCTTGAGACCTCGAAGCTACCCTCATGTTAATCTAAACATTTGTCATGATTCCTGGCTGAACATTTTCCAGCTTCTGCGAAAGCTCATCCCACACCTGTTTCTGCGCTTTCGCCCCCTCCTCGCTCCGAACCAACGGAGATGGACTGCATGTGTGTCAGCCCATCGACAACAACAACTATTCAAGGGCAGACTTACTCTGATACGGAGCAGCTACTGAGGTACTGGCCGTGGCTCTCCGGACCGGCCTCTGCTGCGTGGACCAACGTTCGACTTCCGTGTTCAGTTGTCCTTGCAAACAAGAATTTGATGATAGCGAGTCTCCATCCTGCTTCGCGTGCCAGACCTGAGTGGCAGAGGCCAGGATTGAGGTAGTTGATGATGACCTCAGGCTTGCCACTCCTCTTAACACGAGCTGCAAGTTCCCGGGTATAGAAGACTTCGAGCAACTTGGACACACGGTATCTGAGTTCGTTAGCCAGACCCCGCCTTGGGAAGGGACTGCCTACCTGTCGGCCATGTTTGCTGTTTCCTTATCGCTCAACGTCTTGAAGATGTTGGGACTGTTCTTCTCTGGAAAGCTGGTGAAAGCGTGAACTTCCGAGCAGACGATGGTGAGATGAGGCGTAGTATTGAACTTCGTTGCCGTCTCTCTGAGCTTCGGCAAGATCATGAGGGCCAACAAATAAGTGCTGACCACGTTTGTCGTGATGGTAGACTCGTTATCCTCCGCAACCTGATACTGCATCGTTGCAATGCCGGCATTCTCGACCACAGCATCAAGCCTCCTCAACCCCTCCGCCCTCTTCACGAACTGCTTGGTAGACTCATAGCTTGCGAGGTCGAGTTGCCACACTTCGACGACACCTAGCCGGTTCGTTGTCTCTTCGATAGACTTCTTGGCCGTCTCCCCTTTCTCCAAGTTCCTCACTCCCAGAATGACCTTGTCGGCATTGAGGCGGGTGAAGTGGCGGGCTGCTTCGAGGCCTAAGCCGACATTGGAGCCGGTGACAATGATTGTCTTTCCTGAAAGGTCTGACGCCGGATATGGGAGGGTGATGAAGAGCTGGCTATATATGAAATCGATTAGCGACATTGCTGCGGTTGTAGTGCTGGTGTCCGGACGGATTGTTGGAATTCAACGGCAATGGTGGTGTATAACCTCGTAGTTGAATACGCTGGGATGTGAAAGGGACTTGCATTTCTTGTATTATGGCGGACATTAAATAGGTAGCAAAGTGCTGTGGCGTTAATCGTCATGACGGACATAACTCTGTAATTAACTCCAAACACCGCGAACTATTTTCTTGGCCGTATTCGGATTCTCAACTTCCGTTCACAACTGCCATCAAAGAGGTGTCTGTATTGCGGCTCTACAAAAGGCTCGCGGGTTTCTTGGAGTCTCTCCCTATCCCAGTCCGAGCCCCCCAACCCTTTCAACCAGATCCTCTGATCGCACACCATTCGTCTGCATCACCGACGCCAAGCATCTCCAAGTCCTTCATCAGATCACATGGCTTGACACCGGTGCAGTCCACCATAGCAACCTTCGTCGTGTCCAATCAGAGTCCCTCGAGCTCTTCCGCCAGGACGTCTGAAACTCGGCACTTATGGAGCTCAACCTTTCGTAATATGGTGGAATTGAAGCGTCTGAAGAATCGGGTGTCGACGGAGAAGTGGTCCTTTTTTGTATATAGCACAGACATCAGGACATGTATATGAGACAAGTACAAACGGTGAAGTAAGGAAGCCAATTGGAAAGAAGAGCGATTACGTGGATTGGCGGGATGAGCCTAGAGAAAAAGATGGGAGGTGAAGGTATCTAGAAATCCATCGAAGCCCTATGTCAGGGCGTCTCACTCACAGACCTTCGCAAGGTTGGCGAGCAGCGTCGCATTATACAGTGTGCGGTTAAAAAGAGGTCAGTCTCAAAGTTTTACAAGTAGGAAGAGAAAACATGAAGCTAGCACGTCCATTCCTCACGATTCAACCACAATTATCTGGAATCTCCTATTCCAAGCGCTTCAAACAGAACATTTGATTCCACACCAATCGCCTAGGCATCTCCTAATCCAAGTGCCTCAAACATCTTAGACCAAATATTCCGACTCCAATATAGTCACCTTGGTACGTCCCAATCCAAGCGCCTCAATCCCCTTGAGCAGGTCCCTGGCCAACTTGCACCGGCGGAACTCGACTTCCTGCAATTTGACCGGATCGAAGCACAGGAAGAACACCATATCCACCGTAAAGTTCGTGAAAATAAGCTTGGCAATCGAGAACTGATCGGGGATTGCTGCTTCAGTCTTTCCAAGTGTGATCTCACGCATCCTCGGCCTGGATTTGGCGTGTCTTCGAGCCTTGACAATCTCTCGATAGGCTCGCCTCCGTTCGCCATCTCAGGCGTGAGCTCTTTCAGCTCCGGATTGAGCCAAACTGCGGGCCATATGTTGGATTGATATGATGCCTTCATTCTAAAAACCTTGAGCATGCGGAGTTTGTGGTAGAGGGCCAGAGGGGAAAGAACGTGGGTCGGGAAAATGTCTTCTGAGCGTTCTGGTCGAAAGAGGTCAATCTCGAGGTGGTGTTTGCTGTGGTCCATTTCAATTAAGAGCTGCTTCGAGAACTCGAACTTTTCCACCTCCGCTCTTCCATCGCTTGTTTGCCGCCTCTGTGCGTTGTTGCGATAAGGTGAGACTGTGATGACGGAAGGCCCTACACGGAACCTGGAGTTAGCATCCATCTTGATAATGGATAGAGGGAATCGCCATAAGACAGGCGAAAAATCTAAGACACTGCTCCCGGGACTTATCTTCCGACTCAAACAGCGGCGCGAAAAGGGGAGCAAACACTCCGAAATGTACGTACCTACTGTGCGTGCTATCACGGAAGGTTCAACGCTGCTGAGCCTATGGTCTGATGCTTCCTGCGTTGCCCTCGGTGATATGTCCGTAACAGAGTATGCCGCTAAAATAGTAACGTCCTCTTCGTGGTGGAAGGTTGACATTATGGATATCCAATTGGACCAGTTTGCTAAGGCGAAAAGTCCGTTTTGCGTGATTTGTGAAGTCCAGGAGGGCGCTCTGACAGTGTCATCATCTTCATCCTCGTCGTCGGACGCTGAGTTTACCAACGATTGGTCGGTTTGGCTTGCCGCATCGACCCGTGTGTTCTGAATGGCACCTGACGTTGGGGAAGGCTCTGTGGTCGTATCGTGGTCTTGCAGGCTCGACGACCCCCAGCCCTGGTCGACTTCGGTCTCAGGCTGATATAGTGTGCCAGTAGGTTGTGCTGTAAAGGAATGCCCATCGGTGGCCGTCAATAGTCTCACTGTGTTCTCGGGTCCAGCTCGTGCAAGGTATTCATAGCTTCCAGCTTCTTGAACCGACGTCAGTAGATCTGAAGTGCCGGTCGTGGATCGTCCAAGGCCAGACAACTCGTCAAGAAATTTTGGTTCGTCCTTTGCCTGCTCGCCATCCTTGCTTCTATCACCGTTCTTTTTGTCATCGCCACCTTTCTTTCCATCGTCATCCTGTGGGGCCATCTTGTACCTTGATAAGAAGGCTGGTGTTGGGAGCTTGGAGAGCCTTCGGAGCATGTTTGCCAGTGTAAGTAACCAGAAGCCAGTTGATTCAAAAAGGCTTGACATTGTTTTGGTCAGCAGTCAGCACATGACATTTCTGTTGTTGTGAAGTGGAAGTCCTGGTGAAGGCCCGGATAGACTGTACAGCAACCCGAGGTGTCACAACCATCACCGGGAAGTGAAGTCGTACAACCTCCGTGGCCTGATCCATCTGTATTCCTTCGCACGCTCACGAATGGCAAAAGAAACCGGAATTAAACAGCAACTTTAACATCTTCAAAACTTCTCTTTGCTGTTGAAAGCCATGTTTCCAGCTCCTTACTGTTCGCAAAAGACATCTCTGGCCCAATCTGTCCATAAGAAACTTGAAACTTTGACTTGCAAAGTTCTCATACCCAAAGTACTGCTTTGCCATGAGTCCGTCTAAGTCCGTTCTGTCATCTGCGAGACCTACTCTCTTGATTGTCCTTGAATCTTCTAGTAACGAGCTCTGCACACATGACTTGCTGCTACGTGACTTTTTGCCAAAGTTCCTGGAGTTGAAGCCAGCAATCGAAGTCTGCCGCTACCAGGGTCATTTTCAAGTCTTTGACTGGAGAAGCCTCTCACTGGCGTAATCAGGAGAATACCATATGGTGCTTGGGCTCCAGAGGCTTGCAGAGAATCTCTAATGAGAAAGCTAAGTTGAGGCTGATTTGTGTAAAGACGCAGTGTTCTGAGAACGGCACCAACGGCATGGTCGCTTGCGCGTGGAATGTGGAGTCCCGCCCTTTGTTTAGCCCTCCCATTGCGAGCTGCATGCAGCCATTCAAACTTTGACCATGCGAAGGTACAAGCTTCTGGGAGCGATATATATGCAAATAATTGGGTGTAAGGTCTCTCAGAGTGGTTTGATAATTGAGAATGATCAGACATTCCGACCACAAATAATGCTCCAGGGTCCAGTAGCACCCTGACACTCACTGTTCCAGCTCTTCCTCCAAACTTCATAAGACTAAGAAGTCCGCCAATCAGCGAGATGAGCAACGACGGAAGCTCAATCCCTGGCCCAAGAGAATACCCAGAACCAAAACTCGCCGAAGCGTTAGTTGAAGATCCAGATGCCACGACGCTACCAGATCAGATCAACTTGCCTACTCCTCAGGAGGCCAGCGATGTCTAGCACGAAGTCGAAAGTCCTACACCGCCAGCGCGCCTGACTACCCAGAATTTGGAAAAGCAACAAGAAGAGATTGGATCTGCGGTGGAAGACTTCCCTTTCCCTCATCCAGAAAACCCTAACCAGCGACTGTTTCAAGCCAGGCAATACCTCATATTCGACGAAAGTGACTCCCCCGAGGTCCTCGCGACACGATTGGAAGAGATTCGAGAAATGTTGTAGGAACTGGTGGAAAGTAAGCAGGTCTTCAACCAAAATGGATACAATCAAGTGCAGCAGCTGGTTCGCAAACGTGCTGTACAACTGCCCTCGCCCCACGCCGCTGAAAACTCTGAGACTATAAGTCCTGTAGCCGTCACAGAGGGCGTCCAGAGGATCTCACATCCCACTCCCACATGGACAGAAGTGTTTGAACATTGGGATAGACGAAGCTGGAGGAGTTGGAGACGATCGCCACCAATCAGGTACCAGGGTGTCCGAAGGAAATCAGATACGTGGATCCAGGCCGCCGCCCAACAGCGTCGAGCACCCCAGCACAAGAAAAGACATTGGTATCAAGCAAGGCAGGGAACAACGCCAGCGGGTGAGATTGCCAGCTGCAGTAGCCCACAGTCCATCGCTTTCTCCGCCAATGAAGTCATCGGGTCGATTGCCTCCAGGACGACTGCCGTTGGAGAAAATGGATCCTCGCAAGCAAATTGGGCGGTCACGAGAACCCCCACCAGACATAGGGAATGCTCATCTAATGCCCGCGGAGATGTAGAACCTCAACACTGACAGTATTGAATCTTTCTTAGGAAATGCTTCCGTCTCTGAAGACGAATCTGATGGGAAGGAGGAACAGCTAATGCTTGGAGAAACGCCATTTTTACAAGCAATGATCAGTGATCAGATTAATAGTGATTTGGCTTCTGGTAGTAAGTGGTAAAGGTGTGAAGGGATGTTCTGAACTGACGATTCTGGATACAGGAAATGAAGACGAGAGGGATGAGCTTCTGTTGAATCGAACTGTGCCAGCGACAATCAAGTTCGCTTTGCCGAAGGCCCCCCGGAGGAAATTTTGAAAGCCGAAGGTCAGTCTGCTAATGGCATACCTAGAAGAATTAGTCGTAATGGTTTCGCAGCACACTTCAAGTCCCTGAGTCGATAGGATATGGACCACATATTCCCACCAATCGCAGCTGCACCACTCAATCCCAAGGTCAATGCACAATGGAGTCTGGAGCAGAGCGAAAGAAAGAGGCTGCGACGGGCAATGGCTGAGAACGAGGGACAGGTCAAGGGTGAAGAAGTGTCTTATCGAGAGGGAAATGTAGAGTTGGAATCATTGTTTGGCGAGCCGGATGGCACCTTTGACCTAGAAATGTCTAGGGTACTGCAGGGTGAGGAGAATGGGGAGGCTAAGTAGGGTATTGATGAATGTTGGCTTGCAGTACGATGCGTCACCTCGGCTTTAAGTCTGTCTGGTAAATCATTATCTAGCACAACTTCTTCGTCATGTTCCGTCTCGGCCTGGCAGAGGAGAAGTGTAGATTTAGAATTGCTTTTAAAGCATCATTCTCTGCATTCCTGACCTACATGCTATCGCAAGATGCAGCATCTGTGCAGACAACGCCATGGAGATCTCGCTTTCTAGTATTTCTTTCCCTCCCTCAACACATCGCCGAACTCCTCCAGCGGGCTCCGGTTGAGCTTCGTGTCCTTCCACAGATTGGGTGTCAAGAAACCGTATGTGTTCCCAACAGCAACGAATGTAGCCTTCAGCGTGTTTTCGAGAGTTTTTGTTGAGCCGGCGGAGGAGGTGTAGACGTCTTGGACACCGGCGAGTTGGAGGAGACGCTTGACTGCTGGAGAGGCGACGAGACCGGTACCACGGGGAGCAGGGATCAGCTAAACCAAGATCAGTACATTACAAAACAAGTTCCTGGCGTGCTGTAGGCGTACGCGAACAGTGACAGAGCCACACTTGCCGCTCTCCTTCGTAGGTAGAGAGTGTGGGTCGCCCAGTGAGGTACCCCAGTACCCTCTTCGAATTGGTAGGACACTGAGCTTGGCGATGATGATGGCGGCACGGATGGCTGTAGCGACTTCTTTGGAGGTCTTGATGCCGAGACCGACGTGACCTTCTGAGTCGCCAATGACAACGATGGCCTTGAATCGGGTACGCTGACCAGCACGGGTTTGCTTCTGGACCGGCTTGATCTGCAATTGAGGAGGCTAGCATCAGCCATCTACCACTTGAAATCGTATTGCTGGCAGAATTGTAGCGATTGTGATCCCCACTCACCTTCATAACTTCATCCTTCAGCTTCGGCAGGAAGAAGTCCACAATTTGGTACTCCTTGATCGGCAACGAATGTAGGTAGATCTCCTCCATGCTCTTTATCTTCCCTGCCTTCACCAAACGGCCCAGCTTCGTCACTGGCTGCCATTCCTTCTCTTCGCTCTTGTTTCCACCTCGACGGGGGCCACGACGTCCGCCGCGCCCTCGTCCCCGATCTCCGCCACGATCGCCGCGAGAGCCGAATCCACCGCGTGCTCCGCCTGCTGCTGCTCCGCCACGGGGTGCGTCAGCCATGATTGCGGGAGTTTATGGGTGGCAGAGGTTGTGGAAAGTTGGCTTGGAGAGTGGTATTGTTGCGGGCAGAAGTTCGCTTGGTGGGAGTGATCGGCGCTAATATTTGCTAAGCGAACAAAGTCTTGGCGCTGTGTACAGAGAGAACATCGTCTTGAAAGACCAAAAGATGAGAGGTCGCGGCGCAATTCTCTGATGTTATTCAGCTATAGCTACAGCTACCCATCCATATGATGCAAACTAAGGCTGTCTAGCAGATGCAGAATACCCCGGCCCCTTCAAAGCTCTCTAACCGGCGCGATATCTTTGCCATACCAAAGCCTCCCACATGGTTGCTCGCTCAAGCTTTTCCCTTCGAGCGTCGTGATCCCTAAGTTCGCCAGAAGCTGTTGCAAGAGACTCTGGTACTAATGTCTCCACGCTCCATGACGAAGCCCGGCAAGTGATTCTTACAGTCCATATATTGGAACAGTTGGTTTGACAGCCTAGAACTACTTGGATAGGTCAACTTTGAGCGCAACGGAGCTTGAACATCATGGGAGTACGCACGGCAGGCAAATGGCTTCCGGATGCCTAGTGTCTTGACGCTGAAGGGTGTGAGAGCCGAAGTTCACAAGCTGAGCCAGGTAGCATGTATGTCCCTCCCAGGCCTTCCAAACATCATGCCTTCTCGACCTTCCCAATTGGCTGTCCTTGCTCTTCTCGCTCCCTTGCAAGCTGCCTCTCTTCCTCCTCTGGTGTCCTAGTCCGTAGTTGAAGTGCGTGTATGCCGCCTTCTCGGTCCAACTCTTCCTTCAACAGAGTGTAGACCATTCGGTGCCTTGCGGGTTGCATCTTCGACTTGAACGCTTTAGATGTGATGACGAGGCGAAAATGCGTTTCCTTTGAGACGCTGCCTTGCATAGCTTTGTGGTGGGAGTGCATGCTTGAGTCGTTGTAGATTTCGAGGGTGGTGGGTTTCAAGGCTTCCACTATCTGCGAGCATGTTAGCTTCAGGATGCAGTCAGGTTGGGCCTGTTGATCTGCCTTCGTCCGCATAGCATCTTCGACGGGAGTCGTAGACATGGTTGACATTTGTCTTGCAAACCTCAATGCGCCTTGACGCAGCATTACTCGTTCCAAGTTCCTAGACTTTCAGCCGAAGACCAAGTATCACCAGATAGAGATATCCACTAAGACAGGAAGTAATCTAAGGTTGGAAGAGGAGGTTGATGAATCGAGCCTGTCAGCGTTGAGCTTGGCTTGGAAGAGGCTCCGTTAGGCGGAAAAACGTCCGCAAAAGATCGCCGAGGTGCGCCGGTCTCGGCTCTCCCCCACAGCAGTTCTAGTGCACGAGAACGAGAATTTTGACCGTCATTTTGTGACTCAATTCTCCCCCTCAAGACATCCCACCAACGCAACAGAAATCTCGCGATTCACGATACCAATTCCTCTTACTACCTTCTCAACTACCTGTACCTGCCAACATGTGTTCCTCTTGCAACGGAGACGCCGCCCCAGCCGCCAATGGACATACCAACGGGACTGCCAATGGGACTGCGAATGGCACAAATGACCACACTCCTCACAACCCACGCCAAATGCCATTTTCCCTCCCTAGTGACTACCTCTCCAACGTGTCAAATTTCAAGGTATGACTGGCTACTCATAAGCTGCAATTGCAAAATATAAGAGCCTGTTGCTAACTGAAAATCAGATCATTGAAAGCACACTACGAGAAGGAGAACAATTCGCAAACGCCTTCTTCGACACGGAGACCAAGATACGAATAGCCAAGGCACTTGACGATTTTGGTGTCGAGTATATCGAGTTGACGAGCCCTGCTAGCTCCGAGCAATCTCGACTTGACTGTGAAAAGATCTGCAGTCTCGGATTGAAGGCCAAGATCCTCACTCATGTCCGATGCAATATGCAAGACGCCAAGATTGCTGTGGATACGGGAGTCGACGGCCTGGACATTGTCATTGGGACATCACCACAACTTATGCAGCATTCGCATGGCAAGAGCATGGACTATATTCGGGTACGCTGGCCATTGTATGCCCGACTTCTTGGAATACATAGGTGCTGATATCGTCATAGGAGACTGCACTTGAAGTGGTTCAATTCGTCAAGAGCAAGGGGCTGGAAGTGAGATTCTCCTCCGAAGACAGCTTCAGAAGCGATTTGGTCGATCTCCTGAACATGTAGTTGAGACCCTTTGCTCTTCTACGGCCTGTCTAATCAATCCACAGATACTCTGCCGTGGATAAGATTGGCGTAAATCGCGTTGGCATTGCGGAGTGAGTCATCTATACCCTCTCTCTGCGCGGCTCTGCTGATAATCCTCAGTACCATTGGGGTTGCGAATCCTAGACAAGTCTACGAATTGGTAACAGCCCCCTCGGCCCCAATCTTTCACGACTGCTCGTCTTTCCGACATACGAGATATTTGTTCATCTGGACAATTTTTAGCACAACCCAGCTAATTAAAACAGATCAGGACTCTTCGCGGCTGCGTCCGAGCAGACATCGAAACGCATTTCCATAACGAGTAAGCTTCACGAGCCTCCTTTGGTAATGCGGGTGTTAAATCTGGAGTAGTACTGGCTGTGCCATAGCGAATGCATACTGTGCTCTTGAGGCCGGCGCGACTCATGTTGATACCTCCGTCCTTGGCATTGGCGAGCGAAATGGCATCAGTAAGCTTTTCCGCATTGTAACGCATCATTTCCGGAACGAGGCTGACAGCGCCAAAGCTCCACTGGGGGGATTCGTTGCT
Organism: Lepraria neglecta; assembly: GCA_033220425.1. Lineage (NCBI taxonomy): Eukaryota > Fungi > Ascomycota > Lecanoromycetes > Lecanorales > Stereocaulaceae > Lepraria > Lepraria neglecta. The sequence goes on along the minus strand of CM065650.1, from coordinate 340,787 downwards.
AGAATGCTTGTCGCTAACAGGGACTACGTAAAGGGCAAGTACGATTTAACAAAGCTGAAGGCAAGTCTCCATCCACTTTCGGACATCTAACTCTAACGTTTTCAAGGCTATCGAAGATCTTGTCGCAGATGCCGTTGAGGTACACATACCATTCAACAACCCCGTCACAGGATTTTGTAAGTTTGCCCAGATCTCATCGTACAATGCCTACCAAGCTGACTTGGATGACAAGGTGCTTTCACCCACAAGGCGGGCATACATGCTAAGGCCATCATTGCTAACCCAACGACGTACGAGATCATCAACCCTGCCGACTTCGGGATGACTCGCTATGTACATTTCACTTCACGTCTTACTGGCTGGAACGCCATCAAGAGCCGTGTGAGTCAGCTGGGACTCGAGATGACTGATAGCCAAATCAAGCAATGCACTACGCGGATCAAGGCTATGGCCGATATTCGCAAGCTCGCAATTGAGGATACAGACGCAATCATTCACACATTTTACGAAAATTTATACTTGGGTCACGGCGAGGAGAAGCCTCTCTTGGAGAACATGACCCCCGAGGAGAGGAAGAAGTTTGCAAAGAAGGAGGCGGAGCTCAGCCGCGAACCGGAATCCAAGGAGCTGGATGAGGTTGTCGAACATCAAACCGATTTGCTGGCCACAAACGGCATTGACAGTTCTAACGGGGTGAAGACTCTGAACGGCGAGGTGGCTGCAGCGACATAGGAGTCGAGGATCGGCGCCTGCATATTCTGCAACTCTAACATATTGGCCGTGCAGCAATTTCTTGATACCCAATGGCGTCGTCAGGGCCAGCCCAATATTGGCTCTCTTGATGGATCTTTGCGATATACGTCTAACATCATAAAAAAAGTCTTGCATTTGCAGGGGTATTCCAGCTTGATATTGGATGTGCTAGGTCAAGGGAAAAGCAAAAAGGGATTTCAATTGATGATGAGCATGTATATAACCAGAAATACGCCACCAATGCCTTGTGAATAGGCTTACATACCAATCAAGCTGCTTATGATGAAGTTGAAGTCATGCTCTCTTCCATTTCCATACAGATTGTAGAACAGACCATTCCCCTCGAGCACATTCCCGAGCGGGCAGCGTGTGCCTTAGAGTTGCTCCCTAGAGAAAGTCTGTGGGGCCATCTCTAGGGCGCGTTTCTGTGGCCTAGATGCCCCCGGCTAGGGCAAGATGCTTAGGAGAAACTCCGCATTTTGACCTCTACGTCATCGGAATCCCCAAATTCTCCATCCTCCAAACCCCTGTCTCCACCATGCAGGGACCTAGTTTTCCTGCTTCTTGGCCAAAAGTCATCTCCCGAGAAACATGCTCACACATCTTTTGCAGCGCCTGCACCCATCACAGCCTTCAATTGCCATTGTCCGACACAGCTGGAGACACATCGCAAAACCACATTATCCGCGAATGGCTTCCACTTTTCCCGACCTTCCCATCTTCCGGGCGATCGCGAGCCATGATCCTCAAAGTACAGCAATTATACATTCTAAGTCAGCTCGGCGTTTTACATATGGCGAGCTTCTGAAGGATGTGGAAGACGCAAAAGTTCAGCTCTATAACCAATTGAAGTCTGCATCTGCTGAGGCTATCGGAGGCCAAAGGGTTGCCTTTCTCGTGGAAAATGGCTACGACTATGTAGGTGCGAACTATGCACACCTTTCAATGTTGGGCCCTGGTAGCTGACATCCTACAGTGACACTCCTCTCCATCTTCGCCTGTGACAACATCGCTGTTCCCCTTTCCTCCGGTTTCCCTGCTAGCGAGCTCCGCTACGTACTCGAAAACAGCGAGGCGGTAACGCTCTTGTCGTCGCGCAAATTTCAGGACAAGGCAGAAGAGATTCTCAAAGAAGGGCTAGAGCATCTTCAACGGAAGCCTGTGCTGAACGTCGTAGAGAAGAGACGCCAAGGGAGCGGACGTGATGAGGTCCAATTGGTGCCCTTACCTATGAACAAAGGGGGTATGATGCTCTACACGTCAGGAACGACAAGCAGGCCGGTATGGAAGTGTTCGATCGGATTGCTTCCTGGTGCTGACATACCTCACAGAAAGGCGTCCTCCTCTCGGAAAGTGTCCTCACAGCGCAAGCTCAATCTCTGCACAAAGCCTGGGAATACACACCTCGAGACCATCTGCTCCACGTCCTTCCTCTTCATCACATCCATGGCACCGTTAACGCCCTTCTCACGCCCCTCTTCGCTGGCTCAACCATCGAATTTATGTTTCCCTTTAATGTCGACGCAGTCTGGGAGAGACTGGCCGCGCCATTCCTAGCTGAGGGAAAGAGCAAGGAACCTATAACATTCCTAACGGTGGTACCTACAATCTACAACCGCTTCCTTGGCTCTCATGATAAACTTGCTGCACCTACGCAAGAAGCGATTAAGAAGGCATTGGCACCAGAAAGTCTACGGCTAAACATCTCCGGCTCGGCAGCGCTACCAACACCAACGAAGAAAGCCTGGACAGAGCTCAGTGGCGGTAATATTCTATTAGAGCGGTACGGCATGACCGAAGTGGGTATGGCATTGAGTTGTGGACTGGACTTTAGGGATCGAGTAGATGGTAGCGTCGGATGGCCACTTCCATCGGTCCAGGTGCGGCTAGTCGACAGCGATACCCATGAAGTCATACCGGTTGGTCAGGAAGTTGACAAAGATGGAAAGGAAAGAGAAGGAGAAATACAGCTGCGTGGTCCTACCGTGTTCGAAGAATACTGGCGCAACGAGAAAGCAACATCAGAAGAGTTTGTTCCCGGTGAAGACGGAGGAGGCAAGTGGTTCAAGACTGGAGACATTGCAACGCGACGGATGGTCGAAGGCGCTGGTCAAAGCGGGCAGGACTGGGCCAAAGGTCCCTTGTACTTCATTAGAGGTCGGAAGAGCACAGACATCATCAAGAGCGGAGGCGAGAAGGTTAGCGCGCTAGAGATTGAGAGAGAGCTTTTGTCACTGTGAGTAGCCCTGGATGCCATCTTTGTGGCCGCTCGATCTTACCTGATCTAGACCCCAAGTATCGGAAGCCGCAGTCGTCGGCGTGGCATCAGAGCAATGGGGGCAGAAAGTGGCAGCGGTCATCGTCCTGAATCCGGCTCATGCACAGACTGGTAAGGGTGGCAAGACATGGGGTATCATGGATATGCGAAGAGCATTGAAGGAAAAGCTAGCAAATTACAAGATTCCGCAAGAGCTGAAGGTAGTCGAAGATTTGCCCAAGAACGCCATGGGCAAAAGTAAGTGCTATATCAAGTTCCATCTGCGTAGCGTTTGCTAATTATCTGATAGTCAATAAAAAAAGCCTGGTGAAAGAAATTTTTGGGCCTGATGCGTGAAGAAGAAGAACTATGTATAAAGCTTGGACTAAACTGTGTGAAGTGTTTCACCTCAGTATGAACTCTCGTTCCTGTATTGTACCCTCGAGGAACTGCTGGACCGCAGCACCGTTCATGAGGCCGTGGACATAGCTCTCTCCTACAAATCGATAATTTCTCCCGTACTTCCGAATAACGACAGGTACAGAGCATCCATACAACACGCACACTAAGTCTCCCTTCTGTGCTCTTGTTGGTCCCAGTCCTAGGTGGCCCTTCTTGGTGAGGACAAGGGTCCGGGCACAAGTGCTTTGCATCATGCTAGCAACGAGAGATTTTTGAAATTGGGCAGGGGTTGGAGCTGCTGGATCGTTGAGGGATATTGGAACCTTGGACCAAAACATCTTGTAATCATCGTCCGTCATCTGATTCCCATCGGAAAGCCGGTTGGTCGCTAACGTTCGCGCATAGGCCTCAGCGAGAGCTCCTCCTCCTATGTATTGACCCTTGCAGCCCTTGAATAACAAGCCGATTTTTCTCCAGGCTTTTTGCAGTGTTCTGTATGACCAATAAATAGGTTTGCTAATAGCTTTTAAAGATTTCAAGATTGCAACCACACTAAAAAGGTTTGGAGCCCACGGTGCCACATCGGGAGACTCCGTGAGCGATACCATGAGCCTGTGGTATTGGTCTGTGACATCGAAAATTGATGGGCCGCCTGGCTCCAGAACGCTCGCTCCTTTCGTTCTCATAAAGTGTTTGATGATGAGATTCTCCCATGGATGGAGATTAATAATTAGTCGATTCCACACAAAAGGATAGCCCATGACTATGGGACTACCGATGACCTCGATTTCATCTACAAGTAGCCCATTGCATACGAGCGTTGGTGGTGATCTGATGATCTTTGCCGTGGGCGAGGTGTCTCCACACGCATGCCAAATATTGCTCGTTAGGAAATTCATATATTTGGACATCAAAGGAAATGGACAGCGATTGGAGAAGTCAGGTTCGAAGTCCCAGCCCAAGCGGGGAGGCCTTGTCCAGTCTGGACACCAAGAAGGAAGGTGAGTTCCAATCCTGCCCTGACTCATGCAAACGATATCGAGACTCTTCTCGACACGAAACGAATACTCGAAGAGGTTGATAAAGACATCAGATGCTGAATTTGAGTCTGAGTAATCTGGCTTAAGCAGTGGGTCATCATTCATCTTGGCGAGTCCTAGGAATGCGTAGACGAGGTCTCTTGGATCAGTGGCTGCTTGACGATTGCCTGCAACCAAAGTCGAGATGGATGGGAAGTGGCCTTGTTCTACCATTCTTCGAAGTGCTTCAATGTTCGAAAGGCTGCTTATGCTGCTGTATTCGTCCCTGAAAATTGGCGAACCGAGCTGTGTGGGAACAGCACCACTTAATACGACCGTTCCAATAGCATTACACAACGAAGACCACTCAAGCTCAGATTTCCCGACAACGACAGTGGCTCTTGAGCTGACAGCGACCTCTTGGATCACCCACACTCTCCCCCACCACTTTTGCATCAAAAGATCACGGAACAAGTTCGAGAGCCCTGCCTTCGCTGACGGATTGGTGTCCAAGTACCTCCGTACTTTCGCTATATCCGACTGGCTAGGTGCCTCGCTTCCATTCACACTTCCGTTGAATGTAATCATATCTTTGACAGCTATCAGAAGATTCAAAGCTGACACATCCTCGGGTGTCTCGAAGCCGAGCCAGACAACAACTCTGCTAGCACATCTGTATATTTGGTGCATGAGGAGTACTTGGGACGATCGCTCCTTCTTGTCATCTTGATTGATATAGATTGCGTCAATCCACAAGGTGCGAGGTCTGTCGACAAGGCGGAGATCGTGAAGGGCGAAACCAAGGTTCATTCCCACGGGGAAGACATGGCCGTTGAGCAGTATCTCGGTATCATAGTCCCTTGTGCCCCATACGTATGACAAAGCTTCATACTGAGGCTTTTCGTTCAGTGAACGGACTTCCAGATCACACTCGATCATCCCTAACCCTGCTGGGCGGATTGTGAAAAGCCGGACTTGTGACGACTCCAACTTCAAAGGATCATAGATGTTGCTGTGTGCAGTCATGGCTCATCCCTAACACTGCTGGGCGGATTGTGAAAAGCCGGACTTGTGACGACTCCAACTTAAAGGATCATAGATGTTGCTGTGTGCAGTCATGGCTCATCCAAAACTCGACCGGCCGCGGAAGCCACGTAGGCAGAGAAAATTGCGAACGCACGTTACTCATGAGTAACAGGTAGAAATCCAGAAAGTGAAGCTTGTGATGTGATTCGGAAGTTCCCATTAACCAATCACCACCTGCGCACAAGCTGTGGGGGCTGAAGAGGCTTGCTGCATGATCATCACACCAATAGCGTGGGAGGTCCACCCTCCTTCACAGCCAGCAAGAACGGTCTGAAATGGTCGGCACGGTAATACCAGGGCGTTCTCGGTCTATTCTAAATACTGAATAAAACCCAGTGCTTAGCCAAGTCCTACTCGCAACTACCAGATTGCCTGTGTTCCCACAGTCGACTAACGGCATATTCTCTTGCAATGCTCTCTCCTGATGCTCGATATGATGACCCCCGGTTGCCATCTATGTCCTTCAACGCTCTGCTGCAACCGTCGCGTTACCAACACCACCGACGCTCCCAGCCCTGACCAGCGACACCTTGATAGCCCCATGAAGCCCAACATTAATCGACCCACCCGTATGCTCAAAACCATGACCCGTCCAGCAATCATCGCTCACTTTCATGGCCGCTGTCTTAACGTCGAGCCACGAGCCCTCCTCCGGCGCTGCATGGCGTTCGAGCTCCACTTTGACCTCACAGGTATCTTTCATTTTTGTGACTGGAAGCTGGAAGAGGTCAAAGGCGCCCGCGGTATGGAAGTAGCCGACGATTTCGCTCGAAGCGAGGTGTCGGATGGCATGGTTGCAGTCTGGATAGTCGGGTCGGAACTTGAAAATCCTGAATTCGGTGCATTCGACCTCAGAGTTGGTGTTATTGGCGGTGGTTATGTTGCCCGTTTGGGCGCGCATTGAAGGCACCATGTGGGAGAGGAAGGCGGTCAATAGCAGAAGCAACACTTGAGGAGGCATTACTGTAATACGAAGCCGGTAGATATTACGAGCGTGATTTCTCGACAAGCAGAGTTGACAATGGGCATGGAATCTCACTGGAAAACTTTGCGCATCTTGAACAGCAGGTTTGATGTGCGTTTTTGTACTTTGCTACCATTGCGCTTGGAAATCGCATGAGAGGATGCTCGATTGATTGCCCGTTCGCCGGCTTCCAGGCGGCGGTCGCTACAAAGCGCGATAGATGCGTCGCTACCAGGGTGTCAGCATCCTCGATAGTGTAGCGCAGCGCATGGAAAATTTGCTGGCGCAGCAATTCTCGCTGGGTTCTGCTGGAAAGGACCATGAGAAAGACTAGTGGAAACAGAAATTTGATTTAGAAGATGAGCAAGCAGGTACTTCCAAGCCCGGCCCTCCGGCTGCAACAAACACTGACATAATTACCTAGGAGGTGCTCATCCATTCTCGAACCCATTTCCTAACCCATTCAGCCTTAACACTCTCCAATCCCCTGAATCTTGCGCTCCTTCTCAGCGTCTCTTTCACCTCGAGTTCGTTACCTGGTACGTCTTTAGAGCCAAGTACGTCCTCGTAAAAGTCAAGCAGCTTGACTGCTGGATTTTTCCGAAGAGATATCTCTAAGTCTCCGTCCTTCAGAGCATTGGAGCTGCCCGCAGCCGTCTGGATACCTTTGCGTACCCTCCCGAGCCAGGACTCAATGGAAATAGTCTCTAAAGGCTCCTTTGCATTGGAAGAAAGCTCGTCGACAACAACGTCGCTTACATCTTGCCATTTGACTGGGTGAGGATTGAGAGCATGGAACACGTGTGATTGCCCCTGTGCGTTCTCGGAGTCGCCACAGTCCGCAGCTAGTCCGTTTAGCTTGTGTTCTTGACCATTGTGAAGGGCTAGGTCGACCAGTATCTCTGCGAGCAAATCGATGGGCATCCAGTCAACTTTGCTGAATGTGGGACCCAGGGAATTCGGAATTGCGCCTACGTGAAGGGAGCTGATAACCAGGCTTGGAAACCACTCAGCTTTGTTCCACAGTCCTGCGTGATTCACCGCTCCAGCTATTTGGCCCACACGAACGAAAGATGTACTGACACGTAGCTTCTGTGCTGCGTACTCGAGGAGAAGCTCGGCCAGGTATTTGCTTTCTGCATAGCCATTGGGACCTGGTGCGGAGTCGGCGTGGATCACCTGCTCTGGGGTCTTCAGAGAGGGGCTACGGTAGGACATGACAGAACTGATGGACGATACGAAGAACAAACGTGGTGATGAGGTGGCGCCTGCAACAAATTCAATCAAGTTGACCACACCGTCGAATTGCGGGCGGAAAGATGGCAGAGAAAGATTGAAGTTCACCGGCCACGCATTGTGGATAACAAGGGTAGCCGAGTTTTGCAATTTCTCGAAAACCTTCTTCTCGAGCCCTAGGCTGGGCTTAGTGAGGTCAGCGGTGAGAAAAGTGGCCCGAGTGGGATCTAGCTTATTCGGGAGACCGAGGACTTGGTTCTTCGCAGTTTGGACCGAGGAACTGTCCGTCTTCCTGTTCAGGCAGTAGACATGAGCAACACCAAAGTTAGTCAAGAGACTGTCCAATATGTAGGAGCCCAGTGTTCCCGTGGAGCCTGTGAGAACGACGACTTCCGGTTTTTCTTCCGATTTAGGCTTCGATGCCACGGCTAAACGATCAATCTTGGTCTGATAGTCGCGGAGCAACCCGCTGCGCGTTAGCAGGCCGCCTTTCTGTTTGGCTAAGCTTGAAATATTTTGCTCATCCGCAAGCCGAAGGATTGCTCCTGTGAGAGCGGATATCGACGGATTTGTGTATAGTGTACTCAGTGCGATGGTTGGCAGTACTAAACTTTGTTTTATGTTGCGCACTGCCATGAGAGCGTGGAGGGAGTCCATACCGAGAGCGAAAAGGTCATCAGTATCGGCAAGTTCTTCCCAGCCCGTGATGGATGAGATCGTTTCTCTGATGAATCGTGATACGTTGTCATCATCAAATTTGCCAGAAACCCTTGTGACCTCGCCAACATTGGCTACAGACATGACATCGGCATCCGCGTACAGAGCATCGATATCTTTGGCGTACATGTTCAGTGTGCCGGATCTCTGGACTGTGCCCTTTCCTGCACGCAGCATGGGCTTTTGTGTGTGTGTGAATAGTATGTGAGATTTGACAATCCGAGCGTGTGTAGGAGCATCCCTATTAGCATCTTCAATCGTCGGCCAGATTCTCTCGATGAAGGCCGCTCGCTGAGCCGGCGTCAGCTCTTGCCCATTTGTCACTGGCTCTATCAAGAGAGCTGTCTGGAATCGTTGGGCGCCCACGACCAGTACAGCGTTGATGTCAGTATTAGAGGCTAGGATGTGTTGTTCCATGGAGATAGGATTTGTCTTTTCGCCATTTAGAAAGACGATGATGTCGTCAGCTCGGGCGCGCCAACTCCAAAGATCTGATTTATCTTTCGATGGATGGCGAACGAAAAGGTCACGACTGGCATATTCCTGCGCGTCTGGGAATATGGTGAAGGTGGGTTGTTGCTTCTCATTCTGAGGATCGCGGACAACATACAACTCATGCATGTCCTCTGCCACATGGCGGAGTTCAATGCCCAGATCGGGATGAAACTGCACATACTTCCAGTCTTCCGGCCCTCGATTGTTGAGGGAAAGAAGATTGGCTGTCAAACCCAGCTCTGTGGCCCCGAACTGATTGACTAGTCTAATCTTTGATGCAATAATATCGCCGATTGACTGTGGAAGGTCACCTCCACAGTAAATGATTGTTTCGAGGTTCTTAGCACAATAATCCAAAAGCTCTGGATTTTGACTCAACTCCTGGACAATCGATGGTACAATGAAGGCAACATCAGCTGGAGTCTTCTTTAACCCTTCAACGAGGCCTTCGGCCGATGGAATTGCTCCTGACGTGGGCGAAATGATAACAGTACCAAATGGGACGGCATTGAAGAGGTGAATGACAATGTAGGCAGCCTGCAGAGAGATATGAGCAATGGACCCAACCACTCACTGGCGTAGGCAATGATCCTACTTACATGGAATGGAGGAAACGTCAGAAAGACTCTTTTGCCCTGGTAAACTTTGTCCTGACTCTCATAGCCCGAAGGTGGCTTTAGCGACATCATTTTCATGTTCCTAGCAGCAGATGCATGAGTATAGATTAGATGCTTTGGCAAGCCAGTGGAGCCTGAAGTATGACTGCCAACAATGTCAGGACCTTTGATCTAAGACCCGAAAACCGAGGAACTTCTTACACAGCAAAGAACGGTTCGTTTAGAGCTTCCGAGTAGGTCTTGTCGAATGGGAAATGTGGATGATTCTTCCCCAACAGATCATCGACAGTGGGTACTTCCACGACGCGGATCTCGTGGGCAGCGAGAATTGCAGTCACGGGCGGCGGCCGAGGACTTGGACAAAGTATGACTCTGCAATTGAGTTTATCGAAGAGATTTATTTGAGCGGCGACGCTGTTGCGGGGCGACGTAAGGAACATCTAAAATTATCAGCCTTGGTCAAGTCTTGAGCTGAATGCATAGAGATCTTACTATGTAGCCAGCCTTGGCGGCACCGAGGATGAGCGCGGGATATCTCAAATCGTTTGGACCTATATAAGCTAGTGCCTCGAAGTCGCTTCCAGGGCCTAATGCATTGGAAAGCCACCAAGCCGCACCGTTGACGGCGTTTGCGAAATCGCCATAGGTGATTTTACGGTAACCTTCTTCATAGCTCAAGGTCGAAACTGGATACTCAGCGTAGAGTGTCTCAGGCTTAGTCTGAGCCCGCTGGTCAACTATATTGGGGACTAGCGCCATCGTAGTAAAGAAGGCTGTATCTCAACGTCTGGATGATTAAAGTCGTACAATTTCAGCTGTTCCCAACTTACAACAATGATGCTGGGGATTGAACAATGATGCCTAAAGACGCAGTCAAGATCGATTGTGCTTGTTTCACAGCCGTTTGGCGGTCAAGGTCCTCCTAGCAGTGAAGGGGAAAGCTCCTTCCTTCCAGGTATTCACGTTCTTGCCTTCTCACGTGGAATGACTAAGCAACTCGTCGCTGCACAGCCCCGCCATAATCAAGTGGCAGCTCGAAAATGAATGAGCAAAGTCTCCAGTAAACCCTTTTGCACTAATACATGCCCCCGGGGTTACGATGTAGGAGCGCCGAAGGATGAGCGTCTTGGTGAGCTCGCACCAATGAATTTTAAATATCAATGGCTATCTCTGCACCCGCCTCCATCCTCCTCAAGCAAGAGTGGAGTAGAAAGATCAAAGGGGCAATGATCCGTCGATGACATCCTCGTGCTTATGTGGCCGCTAACCCTGCATAAGCTGACATGATGCGCAGTCCCCGCTTCAGGCAACCTCGTGGCACAGCTGCTATTAAGGTTTGATACTGCCTCTGCTCCCCCTGCGCTGCAGATCTTCCATGTTCGACCCTTGAAATCAACATTTCAGATACAAGTAGATGGTGTTTCGACAATCTGGTAATAGTTGTGTTTCTCATGATTTCCTCAGGATGCTGTTGGTATCTTATAATCCCACGGATCTATCTCCCCTTTTTCACAACGCTTGATTGCTTGATTGTACCATGGCTGCAACGTTCGATACCTCTGCTGAGTATCATGGCAATAGACTCATCATCTTTACGGCAATCTATATTCCTGTACAGGTATTTTGCGTGGCGTTAAGATATGTCTCACGTTACATAGTTGAAGGACCCTGGGGACTGGACGATGCCATGGTTTTGACGTCGCTTGCACTTCAAATTTGCATGGCCGGTATAAGCATTGGTGAGCAGTGGTCAATTAATACTCCATTTTTGCGGGGTGTGGGGACTAATGTTATGCAGGTGCTGTCAAGAACGCAGGAGTCGGATACCATATATCATATCTGCAAGAGAAAGATCCTGAAAAAGTGCTACTATGGGGCAAATACCTCGTCGCCATCTCGACTCTCTACTTCGGCGGTGTCAACATACCTAAGCTTGCTATTCTTGCACTTTACCGTCGACTCTTCCCAAACAAAAGCAACCGAGTGGCCATCTACACTCTTATGGGGATCCTGATCGGTCTGACTATTGCAACCATCGTTACAGCTTTGGTCGCATGCACCCCTTTTGCGGCCAATTGGAATCCTGAGATACCCGGCTCCCACTGCATAAACAAGGAGGCCTTTTTCAGATACGGCAGTCTACCGAACATTATTACCGATATTGTCATGTTGATCTTACCAGTACGTGTGGTATGGAATCTACATACCACAACGCGCCTAAAGATCGGATTGACCATTACGTTCTTGACAGGAAGCTTGTAAGTGTTCACCATGTCAGGAACTAGAGAACATGATTGATGAAAATACATACAGCGGTCTCATCACCTCGATAGTGCGCTTCACAACATTCTTCCAGCACAATTCTTTCTCCGACGGCACATGGTCCGCCGTGGACCTGATCATCTGGACCCAGGTTGAACCAGGCGTTTACCTCATCTCCGCCTGCTTGATGACTTACAGGCCGCTACTCGAGCGCATCGGCCGCAAAGGACTTCTCGGGAAGCTGACACGCAACTCAAACTCGGGGAAAACGTTTGATTCAAACGACACACGAGAGCACGGCGACGGCATCGCTTTAAGACCTAGAGTGGACCCGGATACTCATGGGTTCCACCGGCTGGGGAATGATTTTGGAGTCGATCCAGGCATAGTGGTCACGACGAACATTCATGTGGGCAATGGAGCGAAAGACGGAATGGAACATTTCATGATTGAGCCTTGATCGACAAAAGCAATGTTGGCAAGCCCTCGTTGTCGTGCGTGCACGCTGAAGCAGGTACAATGATGTTTAGGATATTCATCGGGTCCGTTCTTCCAAGCTAAGCCAAGCCGATTGAAACATTATGGGACTCGACCTAGGCGATGTGAAACATCAAATTAAGCGAGTATGACTGCTTTCAGGAATGATATGCTGGAATGACAAGTCCTGTCTAATCGTGGATTAGGTAAAGGGGCTGAGATGACGATTTTCAAGGTCATGATAGGCTGTAATGGGTGTAGTAGGGTGCAGCGGGGTAGTGATCTGTACAATTGCGTCAGCTTATATTCCGAAGCCAAATCCCCTAGATGCCGCTCGCTAGCTACTAGTTCCCGCTGTGTGATTACCTTGAGCTACTACCAATGGGAATACTCCGGTGAAGATCTAAATTCTTCAAGAGCGGATCGAATCCTACAGGGCTGTAGAATTTTAAGAGATCCAATCGTTTCTTGAAACGCCGATCTGGCACATAAAGTGAATCTTGGAGCTACACGTGTGCTCTGACGAGTGGAGCTTGGCACTGACTTAATACGATCTACCTCTGTCTAAGGAATTTTGTGCGCCATTTTCTGTTGCCAGAGCGGGAAGTGCATAGGTAGTTCCAAAAGTGGCGTGACATTCTACACTAAGGCACAGCCCTCGTATTTCATGCGATAGACAACCGGGAATACGATAAATAATGATTTTATTAGATATATCATTTTTGATGTCAACACTTGCCTAGCCAATCCAAGACGCATTGCATCATCAATGCATTCCCTCGATCAGATAGTAGCATCATACCTTTCGGCCTTCGATAAGCAACTGACCAATATCAAAGCGTAGGATTGGCATTGACCCGCAAGATTGGCAATCACCGGACGGTAGTCACGGCAAATCGCCGGAGACTAATTTGTGGTCATCATCCTTTCCATTGCAAGGTGCCATGGCGATCACCGTCTTAGCCGTTCCGAAACCATTTGATACCTAAGGGAAGGATGATCACTTATTATGGTCTCAATGACATAGGCGATGTTGGTGGACTTCCCGCACCAACCTTGCATGACTGACTGCTAGTGCTTCTCCCTTACATTAATCCACTCCATCGCCAGACTACTGCAAAGTGCAGTAGCGGCACTGGCGATTGAAAGTGCAAACGCCCTTGTAAGTGCGTAGTCAAAGGCTTGCCTTACGGGCTCTAGTAGTGGAGGAGGTACTAGAGCACTCAGGTTGTAAGCACCTTCGTTGACCACTGTCAGGACGTCGACTCCAGGCAGAAGTGAGACTTGCTGCACGAAGAAATTCGTAAAGATTGACTGCCCGATGCCAATCGCTAGGGTGGGGCCGAGGCTGTTGCAGAACGCAACGAGTGCACTTGCTGTCGCGAGGTCGTCTTTTTCGAGAACGAGCGGTACAGCGCTGAAAGCGATTTGGCGACAAATTCCGGCGCCGAAGCCAGCGAGAAACTGATAGCCAATCCACTGACCTGCGATATTCCTTGTACCTAGGGTGAAGATGAGACCGGAGCCAATTGTAAGTAGCATTGAGCCAGCCCACATGAAAGGCACGTAGTAGCCGACGAGTGTGATTAGGCTGCCACTTATCATTGGAGAGATGAGTAGCGCCATGAGATAAGGGAGCGTGCGAATTCCGGACTGTTGGGCTGTCGTGCCGAGAACAGACTGAAAATAGAAGGGGAGGTAGTAAACATGCAAGCCGATTGCCATGGTCATGAATACCGTGAAGATACAGCCAACAGCCGCAGTCCGTTTTGATACTATGCGCAGCGGAATGGTAGCCCTAGATAATCGCAATTAGATCGGAAAGAACGGTATATACCCGAGGTTATCTCACCTATCTTTCAATCGGATCTGTAGTACGATGAAGGCGAATGTAAGGAGCCCAAATCCAAGTAGGCAGCCCCACACTTTTGAATTGCTCCAGGCGTATGTGGTGCCTCCCCATTGCAAAGCAATGAGCAAACATACAAAGGCCGCAATCAACAAAAAGGCCCCGGCGATATCCATCCTAGCGAGTTTTTGCTTTAATGTCAATGACAAAGCCAGATGCGTTGGGCGAGGAGGTTTGAGATATACTGCAATGATGATAAAAGCAACGAATCCGATGGCTGTATGTTGTCAGTATTTTAGGAGCAAGGAGCACAACTCCATCAACCAGGATTCTCACGTAGATTGATCCAGAAGCAGAATCTCCACGTCAGTCTGGGCGAGTCCGTAAAGACTCCTCCAAGAAGAGGTCCGGCGGCGGAAGCAACTCCGTACATGCTTGTTACCACAGAGACGTATAAATGCCTTTTGCTCACTGGTACTGCATGGCCCATAAGTGTCAACGTTCCACACCAGAGGCCACCGCCTGCTGCTCCGGAAATAAGTCGCCCAACAATAAAGGCGACTGATGTCGGGGCCGAAGCGCTGATAGCGGATCCAATTTCAAAGACCACGATGGAGATTAGGTATACAGTCTTGACGGGGAAAATCGTACATAGCTGTCCGAAAGCAGGCTGGAATGACATGAGTGTCAAGAAGTAAGAGCTACCGTACCAGCCAATGAGGTTGAGGTCATTGAATTCAGTCGTAAGCCGAGGTACAGCCGTTGCTTTATGTTTCATCAGATAAATGTTGAATATAAAACGAATGTCATAGCAGACGAACCTATGATGTAGTTGTCGAGCGCGAGCACAAGAACCACAACCATGAGCCCCACGGTCAGGAGTAGGAAAGTGAACCCGCGAGGATACTCATCCTCTTCTTTAGAAATTTGGTCCTCGTTCTGGGAGGATTTCTCAGTATCTGCGGCGACGGAATTTTCGAGCTCCATATTCTCATTCTTGAAACTGCCATCGATATGTCCTTCTGCAGGCATTTTGATACTTGAGACTCTAGACATTAATACCAATGTAATTATCTAAGGAAGTTGGAGATCTCTTCGTCTGTTATGGCATTACATCGAGAGCGACAAATGGCGATTTTGCTGTTCCTGTTTTATTCCTGGAATATCCATATTGTCATTCGTGCAGTACTTGGCCAGAATTAAGGTTTTGCAGATCTATCAGTGCCAGACAGATCTGGCCGGCGACAATGTGAAACCGTAATTCGGAAAGATCGTGCTGAAAGGTCCGAAGCATGATAATTTGAAGGCACCTGAGCATTTAGCGGATCATGGCGCGTCATCCACGGTCGATACTGCACGGAAACGGCAGAAGGATCCTAGCTGCATACTTTGCCTGCGCATCAAAGTTGTGAGTGGGTTTAAGGGATACGGCGTGGAGAGAAACAAAACAGCCCGTCCAAACACATGTGATGCACGTCATTGTAGGAGTCAGATCCATGACACGACTAATTGGAGCTAAATTTCTAGGCTCCCTTAGCTCCCTTAGGCAACCAACCCTAATTTTAGCGCTGATGGCGCTTTGATTCCCCTGCAGTCCCAGCCCCAAAGCAGAACCAACACATCGCGTTGCCGTGCCTCAGCTCATGCAAAATGACGACAACAACAAAACTCACGGAACCTGGCGTCCTGGAATCGGCTATAGCTGCGAGATAGTCGCAGCGAGGACTGCGCCGCAATGCTTTCCGGTCTTGGCATGCTATCGGCAGATGGGAGGGTGGAGGCGGCCAGCTTGAGCAAGTCTCTTCGCACATGCATGCCGTGACTATGCCGGTCAGCCTCGCGTCTGGATTCTTTTCTGGAATCCTCAAAATCCATTCGTCTTCACGTCAGGATACCTTTATCTTTTCGAACGGTATGGCTTTCTTCTCGTCCTGCAGGGTGATCAAAGCGTTGTCCTGTCTGGAATGAAATCCAGTGAACCTGCATGACCTAGAAGCTACTTGGTGGGATATATCGTCTAGGATGGCGGACCACATCCCAACACCAATTGCTATTGTGGGTATAGGCTGTCGTCTACCTGGAGATGTCGCAGACACGGAGCAGCTTTGGCAGCTTTTGGCTGCAGGCCGAAATGCCTGGTCACCAGTTCCCGCAGACCGATACACTGAAGGTGCTTTCTACCACCCGAGTCCAGATAGCAACGGCACGACTAATCACCGTGGTGGGCACTTTCTGAGTCAAAACATCGCTGCATTTGATGCTGCTTTCTTTGGAGTGTCACCATTAGAGGCCCACGCCATGGACCCCCAGCAACGTCTCTTACTCGAGGTCACATACGAGGCTTTTGAAAATGCGGGCATCCCCATTGAGCAGGCCCGAGGCTCAAACACAGCAGTCTACGTTGCCACATTCACACATGACTATGATCGGAATATATATAAAGATCCCAGCGATGTGCCAAAGTACCATACTACTGGAACTGGCGACGCCATAATCTCGAACCGCATCTCGTACACTTTTGATCTCAAAGGCCCCTCAATGACCTTAGACACTGGCTGTTCTGGGAGCATGGTCGCGCTCCATCAGGCTTGCCAGAGCTTGCGGACCAGGGAGTCAAGCATGGCTATGGCTTCTGGGGTAAACCTCATCTTGAGCCCAGATCACATGATTGGGATGAGCAACCTGCAGTCTGTAGACACCTCCCGGATAACAGAATCTTTACTAAGCAACCGCACACAGCATGCTTAATGGAAACGGAAGGTCTTACTCTTTCGACGTCAGGGGCTCTGGATATGGTCGTGGCGAGGGTGCGACCACTGTTCTACTCAAACGGCTTGACGATGCTCTGCAGGCAGGAGATAACATACGTGCTATCATACGCAACACCGCTGTCAATCAGGATGGAAAAACTAGTGGAATAACGCTACCAAGTCAACAGGCTCAAGAAAATCTCCAACAGTCTATCTTTAAGCTCGCTGGCATTGATCCTTATGAGATACCTTACATTGAGGCACACGGTACAGGCACAGCTGCAGGTGACCAGGCAGAGCTGCAAAGTATAGCAAGAGTGTTCTGCGGAAAGAGGTGCGAGCCCGGAAACCTCTTCGTGGGATCTATCAAGTCCAATATTGGACACCTTGAGAGCTCCAGCGGACTCGCGGGGTTGATCAAGACCGTGTTGGTTCTCGAGAAAGGCCTCATACCGCCCAACGCAGATTTTCAGATTCAAAAGCCAAGCTTAAAGCTTGAGGAGTGGAACGTGAAAGTGAGCAATAGGCCGCCTGGCTGCTATCCTTCATTATCTTACCTAAACTAGGTACCAACAAAGCTAGAAACTTGGCCAGCTTCTGGATTACGCCGAGCCTGTGTAAATAGCTTTGGTTATGGAGGTACAAACGCAGTAAGCAGAACGTCTAAAACGTCGATGATCACGATGTCTTCACAGTTCTATGCTGATGTTAGCCATAGCACGTCATTCTCGAAGCTTGCCCTGATGGCTTTTCAGAAGCCATGGGCTCGAGGACCCAGGTTGTGGCCCAGATTCATAGGCCACTCACTGCTGGATATCGGGACGAGCTAACTCACTTTCGTCCGGAGACTTTGACGAACCATACTGATCAGAAACTGACTATTCCGTCGATGTCAATAGATGCTGTTAGACCACAGCTGTTTGTATTGTCAGCCAGGTCCGAAGGGTCAGCTATGCAGCTCGCTGGAAAGCTCAAACAGTGGGCAAATGCCCAAGGCAATGTTGAGCACTATTTCCATGACTTGGCTTACAGCCTTTCGAGCCGGCGCTCCATGATGCAGTGGCGATCCAGCTTTGTCGCGGGATCTGGCCAGGAACTCATAGCTGGCTTGAGTCAGAAAGCTTTGCGGGCGAACAGGGTTTCAGAAAAGCGACAAATTGTGTTCGTTTTTACCGGCCAGGGGGCTCAGTGGGCTGGTATGGGGCGCGAGCTACTCAAAACTCATTCGAAATTTGCAGAGTCAATCACGAAATCCGACGTCATATTAGAGGGATTGGGAGCTTCGTGGAGTCTGTTAGAGGAGCTCGAACTGGATGCTTCTAAGTCGCGCATGAATCAAAGCGGTATCGCGCAGCCTGCAAGCACTGCACTCCAAATTGCCCTTGTGGATCTTCTTGCCACCATCGGAATCACTCCTCAGATTGTGCTGGGCCATTCGAGTGGGGAAATGGGCGCTGCCTATGCTGCGGGAGCCATTTCTCATAGAGCCGCTCTCAAGATTGCGTACTGCCGAAGCTTCGTATCAAGCCTTTGTAGGCGAAGAGTATCCAACAAGGGTGCCATGCTCTCGGTGGGCCTCAGCGAAGAAAAAGTTCTACCCTTTCTTAACAAGACGCGAACAGGCACGGCATCATTGGCATGTGTCAATAGCCCTTCCAGTACTACTATTTCTGGTGATGAAGCCGCAATTCTTGAAATCTCGGACACACTTTCTCAACAGGATGTCTTCTGTAGGAGGCTAAACGTGGATACTGCGTATCATTCACATCATATGCGTGGAGTAGCCGAAGAGTATCGTCGGTCCCTGGGTACGTTGGACACACAAAGCTTGCGAGATGGTGTGAGATTCATATCCACCGTTACCGCAAAAGAGAAACTAGACAGATTTGGCTCGGCGTATTGGGTGGAGAATCTCGTCTCGAGAGTCCAGTTCTGTGATGCTTTACGCAATTATTGCCGGATGGAGCTCGGCAACCACGAAAAACATGAGGCCCAACCTATGCACATTATCATTGAGATAGGACCGCACAAAGCTTTAGCCACTCCCATACGCCAGACAATTGCCCAAGGCTTTGGTCATCTGAATCATGCATACCTTCCAACACTGTTGAGAGGTCGCGGCGCTGTGCACGCGATACTAGATACAGCAGGGAGGACGTTCGATTTGGGACACCCAGTCAACTTGATCATAGCCAATGCACTGATTTGTCCTCAGCACCAAACTCGTGTTCTCAACAACCTACCCACATATCCTTGGGATCACTCCAACACATACTGGCACGAGTCGCGTCTGAGTAAAGACTACCGGCTACGTACACATCCTGTTCATGATCTTCTTGGGGTACGTATAATTACCAGTACCTCTCTTGAGCCAAGCTGGCGTCACGTTATCGGTATTGATACTTTTCCGTGGCTCGCCGATCATGTAGTCGACGGACTCACAATCTTCCCAGGAGCTGGCTATCTATGCATGGCCATTGAGGCTTCCCGGCAAATCATACATGACAGCCAGCCCCTTCATATCGTTCGGAACATAATCATTCGCCATGCATCATTCTCCAAGGCACTTGTGATTCCGCCTGCTCCTACGAAAGTCGAGCTACAACTATGCTTACGCCTCCTGGAAGCGGCCGATGCTCCATGTTATGAATTCCGTATCTTTGCTCTCTCGCAGGACGATGTGTGGTACGAACACTGCCGAGGACAGGTAATATCTGACATAGTCGCACAATCGTCAACTTCCAATGTCGATCACAATGGCTCCCCTACTAGAGATGTGTTGTTGAGTAGTATGCCAGCCGGTTGCTTGCGGACAATGAAATCCGAAGCCTTATACGGTCAGCTTAGCTCTAATGGCAATGGAAATGCTTATGGGCCCTGCTTCGCGGCTGTAAGCGAGTTGAGTATCGGTAAGGGCCATGCTGTGAGCCAAGTTTGCATCGCGGATGTCCGATCTATTATGCCATCGAATTATCAACAACCGCATACCATTCACCCGACCACCTTGGATGCACTCATGCATGCTGCTCTGCCACTATATATTGAATGGCATGGCGCAGGGTCCATTGTTCCGGTAACTATCAAAGAGATTGTAATCTCTACTAATATCGCAAACACTCCAGGGACCAAATTGATTGCAGCTACGACTCTCGCTTCCAATGGAACACGGTCTGCAAGGGCGGAAATATCGGTTTTCGAAGGCGATGACCAGAGTAAACAAGATCCAGTGTTGACAATCTCCGGTGCGGATATACGTGGACTAGGAGCCACGCCAACGTGCGAAAAACCTTCACTGAGCCCCAGCTGTGGAAGCTACGTAATGAAATGGGCGCCTGACGTTGATTACCTCACTTCAACAATCAATGGTACGTCTAGCAACGTATCCACAGCAGACTTCCTGAAGCATCTCCGTTTCAAGCTCTCGCAAATGGCAATCTTAGAGATCGAGGCTGGGAAGGGCCATACTGCTGCCCGCATCATCCGGGAGCTTAGCGATGAGGACATGATGCCGATTAGGTGCTACAACTTCACGGATAAAACTGCCGATCTATTCCAAGAGGCGCAGGGTCACCTGCATGACTTGGAAGCACTGATGCAATTTAAAGTCTTGGATATACAGCACAACCCTCTCGAACAAGGATTTGCAAGGGAATCCTTTGACCTCATCATTGCTACGAGTTTGTTCCCTGCAGAGCACAACCTAGACAAGGCCCTTGGCAACATCCGCAAATTGCTCAAGAGAGGTGGCCGACTCATCTTTAGCAAAGAAGCCATGTCTTGTGCGGGGGATCTGGAATCTGTGCTATTGCAACATGGGTTTGACGGTGTGGAGCTCTGTTTAGACGACACAAAATTTACATCAGCCACAGGCATGACGATTGTATCAAAAGCCATCGATACGGATCTGCAGACTCTGCTTCCAAGTATAAAAATCCTAGCTGGAGAGGGTCTGGAAACGTTTGCAAGCGGCATAGTCTCAGCCTCAAAAGACCGTGGGCTGCAGATATCCATGACAACATGGGCCTCGAAAATGTCGGAGACTCAAGCAGTTTACATCATCTTAGACAATGGAGCCAGCCCTCTGTTGGCCAAACCAAGTCACAATAGGTTTCAGCAGATCTCTAATCTTGTTCGAGGCAGATCCAGTATCTTCTGGATCAACGCTCAAGAAGGTGCTAGGACTGCAATGAATCCATTAAAAGGACTGATCACAGGATTTGCCCGTACCGCTCGTGCCGAAAATGGGGATCTCAACCTTATCACGTTGGACGTGCAAGAGGCTATTGATGGCTGCTTGCCACTATTACTGCAGACTATCATGGATATAATGTCGGTATCATTCAAGAATTCTGCACGACCCCCTGATCTAGCCGAAACCGAATACGCCTTTCGTGATGGTCAGGTGCTTATTCCTCGCTTGGTGCCGACTACTAGAATCCAACGAGGGATGGCGCGAGACACAAGTCAATCTACGGTAGAGATGAGAGCCTTCTTGCAACCACATTCTCGTCTCAGGCTCAGCATGGGCGCTACTATGCCGGCCGAGAGCTTCTTTTTTGTTGATGATGAGTTTATGCAGCGGCCACTCGACTCGTCAACGGTGGAAATCTCTGTGAGGGCACACCACCTGAGCTTTGTGGACGCTACAAGCGCTCCAGCGTCAATAGGAGAAACAGCACGTATACGCGAGCTGTCGGGAATTGTGAGTGGGCTTGGGCATGATGCGGCCAGAAAATTCCAACTAGGAGATCGAGTTTGTGCATGGACTTATGACGGGGTCGTCTATGCCAATTATGCTCGAGTTGAGATCAATAACGTATCCCATTTGCCAGACTCAATACCTATGACGCTTGGAGCTACCATACCTATCCCTTTCATGACGGCGTACTACGCTCTGGTTGAGATTGTGAATCTGCAGAGAGACCAATCAATCCTGATTCATGGAGCGATCAGCGACATTGGCCAGGCAGTCATTCAAGTCGCAAGCCATATCGGAGCTCAGGTACTTGCTTCCGTCTCCACCAATGCCGAGCGAGAAGAATTACAGACCCGATTCGAGCTTCGCTCCTCAAACATATTGCCGGAAAAAGAATTAAGATTGAGCCACATTGTTTCTTCATTGACAAAGGGCAGAGGAGCTGATGCCGTTATAAATCTTCTCGCTTCAAACTCGTTGTCTGACCTTGGCGCATGTGTAGCCCCTCTTGGCGTTTTTGTCCAGATTGGCCAGCCATCAAATTCGATCTCGGACAGCTCTATTTGGCTTCCGTTAGACAAGCACGCTACCGCTGTCTCATTCGATTTGGTTACTGTGATAGAACATCGACCGAAGAAGCTTGCTACGCTTCTCGAAGACGTGATGTCAATTTTAAAACATGAAAAACATGCTGTTGTTCATCAGATCACTACAACGCCAATGGCCAAGATAGAGATTGCTTTCAGAGAGGCTCGAAGCCAGACTGGAAGCGGCAAGGTAGTGCTTGAAGTAGATGAGGATACGCATGTCAAAGTTGTCAACTCTCGCAGCGCTCATACGCAGCTTAGAGAATCTACGCTTGACGAAGATGCGACATATATCATTGCTGGAGGGCTCGGTGACTTAGGCCAAAAACTAAGTCGCTTCATGGCCGCCTGTGGGGCAAAAACCATCGTCCTTTTGTCTCGAAGAGAACTAACCCCTAGCGCAACCCAATCTCTTGAGGATGAGCTTCGTTTGCTCTCGGCCGGGTTGAGGATTTACAGCATGGGCTGTGATATCGCTGATAGATCCATGATGACTGAGGTGGTATCTACTTTTGAGAAATTGGGCTTACCACCAGTCAAAGGTGTAGTCCAGTCTGCCACTGTTCTCCATGTGAGCCTGACAGATCCTTACGGGTCTAGCACCGTTGCTAACAGGGACAGGATCGAGTCCTGGAGCAAATGACAGTGGAAGACTTCGAAGCTCCCTTACACACGAAAGTATACGGCACGCACTATCTCAGCGAGGCGTTCAAAACCTCTTCCCTCGATTTCTTTGTCATGCTTTCGTCACTTAGTGGTGTAGTCGGTAGCAGAGGACAAGCAAACTATGCAGCAGGGAACACTTATCAGGACGCCCTTGCAAATTCCCATGAGCACTCAGAGACGAGATTCATTGCTTTGGATTTGGGCATGATAGAGGACAGTGACGCCTACAAAGACAGCGAAGGCCAGGTGCGCTTGAACAATCTACTGCGGCAAGGGTGGATTCCGGTTCAGTCTGAAGAGCTACTCAAGCTGTTTGCATATGCCATCTCTCCCGAAGCACGCGAAGATGAATGTCGACAACTTGTCACCGGCATTGACGGAAAGTCCATCCATGAGGCAGAAAACCCGACTCCTGCAATGAAGAGTGCGGTGTTTATTCACGTCCGAGGAACCCATGCTAGCGAGGAAAGCCTCGAGGATGCTGGTGCTGGCCAAAGCTACAGGGATTCTATTGCTAGGTCCGAGGGTCTTGCTGAAATGTATTCAATCATTTCGGCTGGGATCAGCCGACAGCTCTCCAACATTACAGCTTTCGACCAGGATAAGATAGATCTGGAATCTCCATTATTAGACTTCGGCCTCGACTCTCTTCTGGCTATTGAACTGAAAAATTGGATCTCGCTCGAGTTTGATGCCCCGATCCAGGCTTCTGAAATTCTCGATGAGCCTAGTGTGACAGCGCTCAGTGCGAAAGTGGCCTCAAGATCTAAACTCATGGCAAGGTTTGCCGAGGAGAATTCCCAAACGGAGGATACAGATGTAAACGAAGCAGACTCAGTTCAGCCTCCGGAGATGTCACAGATGCCACTCACAGATGGGGTTGACCATGGAAGAACGAGTAGCTCGACACTTCCTCGTCTTCCTCTTCCGGACCTCGAGGCCACTCTGGACCTCTATCTTACGTCTGCACGCTCATTTTTGTCTGAGGAGCGGTTCAAACGCACCAGCAGCGCTATAGAAGAATTCCAGAAGGATCATGGACAGCAACTTCAACAGCGACTTATTCGTCGAAGAGAACATTCCCATATCGATAACTGGCAGTACGACTTACAAGTCCACGGCGTCTATCTGAACAGGCGCGACCCTATCCATCCCTATGGTACTTTCTACGGTGGCCACGTCATCACAGACTTTGCACATGGTCAAGCAGAGCGAGCAGCTGTTATATCTGCAGCTGCCTTCGACTTCAAGCAGAGGCTCAACGCTAGCTCTATGGAGCAAGGCTACATGAACGAGGAGCCTCTTTGCATGGACTCTTTAAAGTGGCTTTTCAATGCTACTCGTGAGCCCGGCATCGGCACAGACATGATGTGCAAATATCCAGGAAATGATTACCTCGTGGCTTTGAGGCGAGGCCATGTCTTCAAAGTCCCGCTGGTCGAAAAGGGACGAGCCGTGCCATACTTGAAGCTGAAAGCTAAGTTCCAAGCGATACTAGACTGTTCTGGAGAGACGCTATCAGCGGTGGCTGCATTGTCTGCGGCAGAGAGGAATCGCTGGGCAGAGGTCCGGGGAATACTAAGGTCGATGAATGCTGCAAACAACGCTCTAGTCGATATGATCGAAGCCTCGGCTTTCATCATTTGTCTCGACGATGGCTCCCCGCTGACTTCAAGTCAACGCTGTAATCAATTTCTTTTGGGAGACCCTGGAAATCGCTGGAGCGACAAAACCTTGCAATTCGTCGTTTGCGAAAACGGCGTCTCGGCATATGTTTGTGAACATTCAATGCTCGATGCAGTCTCTCTGAAGCAAATCAACAGATTTATCACGCAGGCAATCATTGAATATAAGCCTGAAGTTCAATCCCTCCGCCAAGTCATTGCGCCTGGCGGAACTGTCGAGGAATACTCGTTCACAACGAACGAAGTCATCGAGGGTCGTATTGACCAGGTTCAGAGGCACTTCAAGACGGCTTACATCCCTGTCGAGTTTAGCCACTTTCAGCTTGAGACCTTCGGCAGCACTTTTCTTCATACCCACAAGATTCCCTCCAAAACAGGCTTGCAGCTGGTGATTCAATTAGCTTCGCTCATATACTTTGGTGAACAACACTCATCGTGGGAGATTCTCACAATGATGCTATTTCACAAAGGTCGGCTAGATTGGATGCAGGTTATCTCGCCTGCCATGTTCGCGTTTTGCAGGGCCGCGATAAGCTGCGACATACCGGAAGCTGAAGTTGCAGGATTGCTAAGAGACGCTGCTAATGCGCATACTGTTACAATGGCAAGGACAGCGAGAGGGCATGGATTTGCTGCTCACTTGGAAGCTTTGCAAGAGGTGCTGCATGAAGACGAGCCAGTACCAGAGCTTTTTATGGATCCAACATGGGCGATGATGCATGTCACCAGCACAAGGAAGATCAAGACGGATGCGTCGGAGGGGTTGATGGCGCAGGAGGCTGGCTTCTTCATGCCAGATCCGGAGAGCGTGTGGGTGCACTACGAAGTTGAGGAGAATGGATGCGGTTATTACATACAGAGTACTGAAGGACGGACCACTGCTTTCTGTGAGGCTCTCAAGCGGGCAGCAGGGAGGGTGAAACATTTGCTTGAGTTGTAGCGTTGGAGTAGATAAGCTTCAGCAGCTGCTCACCAGTTCTCGTAGAGACTACGTGGAGTTTGGATATCAATAGGGAGATTTGATAAGTCTCGTAAAGCAGTATCGAGTAGCTATGACAAATTTGTTGCAGCGTATTATAGCCCGTGACTGTTTTAGCAGCATGCTGATCACCATGCATTCGGATGCATAGCCCCCATGTCTCGCCTATCGGAAAAAAAAGAGGGCAGAGCCACTTACGTAGCTGTCTGCATGACTGGGCCGCATATCTGCGATAAATGACTCTTCCCCAGTCGAGCTCCACAGGCAAGCTGAACACTACCAAATTTCTGACACTCACTTCCAGCGAACATTCAAAGATATTAATCCAATCGGAGTTCAAGAATCACTGGCGACTATTTCACCCGAGGTCTGTCATCATGCCAGGAGGCGCCTGTCGTAAGATTGCCCTTATCATCTGCATGAGTTGCAAGAAAATTGACCGCATGCTCCCAGTTTGCGGAAACTGTACGGTCTCTCACAGTGGTGAGACACGATTCAAGGTGAAAACAGAACCAGCACAGATGTGTTGTCGCCCCCGATCTAATGCTCGCTCCAGGCGCTATGTCACTGCCAAGACTGCCGCAAGGTCAGCGGCAGCACGTATAGCACCAACCTATTTGTTTCCGACGATGCCTTGAAACTCGTCTCGGGCAGTCCTAAGCAGTATAGAAAGCCCACCGATGCCGGTAACACGATCACATCGCATTTCTGTGCCAACTGTGGCTCTACCTTATGGCGAGAGTCGACTGGCTTTCCAGTGAGTGTGTTTAGAAGCTACTCTTACCTCAATTCGCTGACCACTCATAGGGAGTCAAGATCTTGAAGGCAAGCAAGTAGTGGGGAAGAGGATAACGCAATCGCTTACTGTGACTTAGGAAGGTACTTTGGATGCCGTTTCAGAGTCGAAGCCTTCAATGGAGTTCTATGCCGACCAAAGAGTAGCTTGGATTCCGGAGGTACCGGGAGCAACGCAACAGAGTAAGGCGGATTGATGGCAACGTTATGTCCTTTTACTGCAAACACTTTCCCTTGAAATTCGTTCTTTAAGAGAGAAAAACCTGCACAACAAGATCAATCAAATTGAGCAGATTGCGAATTGCAAGCGTGGCAAATTTCTATGTCTTAAAGTTTCTACTCTAAAGTCCTGGCCTGTATGAGGGAGACTAGCGACAGGGCAAGTTATTTGAGATGAATCTTTTTAAGGTAATCATGATACTTTGAAATATTACTTCAGATTTTGCTCCACTTCTTCTTAACGACATAGCTTAAAGCTTAACAGGTTATTCATAGTATATCATTAAAAAATGGTGAAAGTAGAATAGCAAAACGCAGCTCCAGCCTTAGAAAGAAAGGGGATTTTCCGGTTTCGGCTCTGACAGTAGCCCGAAGGGTACCAACGTCCGATCTATCAGCCAGACGACGACAGATCAAGACCGATTAGACACGAGCCTAATCACAGCGACGGAGGTATTGCCTAATAGAGGCTTCCCGACCCGACATTACAAAGCTTGCGAAGGCACAGCCTACCTTTGTTTTATTTTATTGCTTAATGTCCCAGCCTAGCGACACCAGGTCGGGTCTTCTTGGTGCAGAGAGGAATCCGTTTAGGTTTTGACAACTCTCTGGACTTTCTACCTTTCAACTTACCACACTTCTAAAGCCACAAGCCAGCGCCGCTTACAGATCAAGACTACGCCTTGAGATTTCGCTCAAGTTGCATTTCCCGACGGCGCAATACATGGCAAGAAACTCCACGTTATCATTGTTTGTCTGCTCTAAAGTCCTTCACGTCTGACATGCGCTCTGACGTGCAATGGTTCTAGGTTGGAGGGTCACTAGCGGGCTTGATACAAGGAATCGCCATCAAGCGCTTGGGCCATGATGTTACTATTCTGGAAAAGCACCTTTCATCAACTCGAGAGGGACAGGCGGCTGGTATAGCCATGATGGAGCACTCGCATGCGTTCATATCGAAAAGTTACGATCTCCTCAAAGACCAGCCATATGCTGTCGCCTGTTCTGGAGTCCAATTTCTTGACGGAGGTCCGAAGGTGAAAGGCGGATACGACCGGCCAATGCTCATGTCGAGTTGGAATGTTCTGTATTACCACTTGAGAGCCAACATTGATGGCCTTACAAATTCTTATTGACCTAGCGCCCCGACAGAGCCCGAATCCAACGGTAATGCTGTTTACGACCAAGGGAAGAAGGTGACGAATGTCATGTCATATACTGGCATCATCACGGTCGAATTCAATCTGGGAGAAGCAGTGCATCCCAAAATTTGCCTCCGTTATTAGGAGGAAACAGGCGCTTGCTTAGCTAAGCACAAAAAAACCTTAGTAGCACTTCTCAGCTAGAAAATTCAACCAAGTTACAACCCACCAAAAATCAGTCAAAATTGCGTTGGTGTAGTGTTTCTTCTTCACCGTTTTCGCGACGCGCTTAAATTGCGGCTACCTCTATTGATTATCGCGACATTCGGATTTTATTCTGCACTTAGAAGAATCCACCCCCCAACCGGCCCTGCCGGCCAGCCCTATAGGGCTGGATTTCAATTTTTTATTGCATATTCGACCCCTTTTCGATCGAATCGACATTAATAGCCCCTATAGAGCTTCTAACATGCCTATAGACCCTCCTCCGTCTATAGAACCCCCCGAACCACCTAAACTGTCGCCGGATGAGTGTCTTGAGCTCGCCCATAAGCGCTACAAAGAAGATATGACTGTCTCGATTACAAAGCTTGCTGGCAAATATATGTTACGAACCGTGCGTACCGATATCGTATATGGATTATTCTCAATGGGGATGGAGGTACAATAGGATTCAAGAGAGTGAAGCAGGCTTCTAGTGATGCTAAGCGGGTCTGGTATATAATCTTTCTTCTAATAACAGATTATCGCGACTTTCGGAGGTATTCCGCACTTATAGCCAATCAAAGTGCTCCTATATTCAATAGTCGATTCCCTCTTTCGGCTAGCGCCGCCAAGCAAGAACATCAAAATCGAAAAACGTATCGCAACTTCTTCGCAGTACTTCCCCGCGCCACATACGTCATATGATATCGAGATAATTCCATAAGTTTTGGAGTTAATTATTAGCTTGCTTGCGCATCAAGAATTTTTAGAATCGGCCCATTTGCGCAATATTTATGAGCAAAAGAAGCGTTTTCGCCATGTTTTGCATGCAGCGCGAGCTCGGTGGCAAATGCCAAGCATTGAGCTTGGCGCCTCAAGACCCTGGAACATCAAAAGTTGAATGCGCATCGCAACTTCTTCGCAGCAACGCCCCGCGCCATATACGTCATATGATATCGTCATAATTTTATAAGTTTTGGAACCAAGCATGCACTTTCTAACACCATTCGAATTTTGAAATTTGGTTAGGATTTGGCTAAGGAAAGCTCGAAAACATGTTTTTGCCTGCGGAGTTCCCTGAAGCTACCACCGCAGTCACCCCCGAAATGCCTCCGGAGCACTCAAATATTTAACCCTTAATAATTTTCGATATATTAGGGTTAGGGCTTAGCTTTATATATAAAATATACTATAAATAGAGGGCTTTCTAATTAGGCTTAAATTTTCTAAATCGAGTATAAGATAAGCGAGATATAGCCGTTTTTACGGTAATCTTCTGTGAAGATTACGGGCACTAACTTGTCAGATAATATATATTTAGTACCTAGCCTAAGAGATCTATCGTATATAGTAAACAAGCAAGTAGGAAGTTAAGTACACTACTCCAAACAATAAGCAGTACTTCGTATATATAGATATACGAAATCTATACTAAATACTCTACGATCGCAATGATTAAAACGATCGCTATTACGATCAAAGCGATCAAAGCGATCTAACTTATAATCAAAACGATTATACTACTTTATACTACGATTATTGCGATTATAATCTATCCTATCTAAAGTCCTTTATCCTTCGCGACGGTCCTATTAGAACCTCCTAGTTCTAATACTAGCTCCCCTCTCTAGATTTCTCGTCCCGAGAAACCATCCATCCTCTATACCACCCTATCGTACTAAATAATTATCTAACCTAGTTATCCGTCGAAAGGAGCTAGTCTATAAGTTATCCAAAGTCGTTATACGTCCGTACTCCTAATATATAGCCAGTAGTAAATAGTACCTTATAGACGTGTTACGAGCCAAGGACATGCTGGCGGGAACGCGCCAAGGGCGCACGAACTAGCATGGGCTTGGCAGGGTCTGGTTCAGACGAATCGATATTCGACTTGTTCGACTCGGACATGGTTTAGACAAATCGATATTCGACTCGTTCAACTTAGATATAGTTTAGATAAATCGATATTCGACTCGTTCAAACATGAAGGCTTAGTATAGATTTCCTATTACTATATATGCAGAGTATTGCTTACTACTTGGAGCATCGTGCTTAACTTCGTATCTTACCTTGTATTTAGTTATATATAATAGATCTCTTAGGCTAGGCACTAAATATATATTATCTAATTATATACTAGACCCGCTTAGTATTACTAGAAGCCTACTTTACCCTCTTACTCTATAGTACCTCTATCCCTATTAAGAATTAATCCGTAATATAATACCGGAATATATAGTTTATAATACTTTGAGTATCCTTAAGGATAAGTATACTACTAAGAGACCCTAGTGTTACGAACCGTGTTGCGTACCGACGGTCGTAGGTGGATTGATTCTCAATAGGGATGGAGGTGCAACCAATAAGAGGTGAAGCAGGCTTCAATGTAATGCTAAGCGGGTCTGGTATATGATTAGGTAATATATGTTCAGTGCCTAGCCTAAGAGATCTATCGCATGTAGTAAATAATTGAATAGCAAGTTGAGCACGATGCTCCAAGTGGTAAGCAAGTGCTCTTACATATAGCAATAGGAAACTCTACCAAGCTTCTACGATCGTAGCGATCCAACTCTTGATTAACGCGATCCAACTCTTGATTAACGCGATCCAACTTGTAATCAACGCGATCCGGCTCACTAGCGTGCGATCTAAACTTGTCCTATCCGGAGTTCCTTGTCCTTCGCGACAGTCCTGTCAGAACCCCCTGGTTCTAATACTAGCCCCCTCTCCCAGATTTCTCGTCTCGAGAAACCATCTATCCTTTATGCTACCCTACCGTACTAAACGATCTTCTAACCCAGCTATCCGTAAGAAGGAACTGGCCAGTAAGTTGGTTAATATAGTAATACGTTCTTATTCCCGATATATCGCTACCGGGAAGTAATACCTAATAGGTACTGATTCCGATTAATATTCTAACTGTGTTGCTGGTAGTAGGAAATATAACCTTATAGTATCGCCCCTTGAAATACGTCGCATCGAATCCAAACGGAAGGCTATATAGTTATAGCTAAAATCTTCCTACAAAAAGGTCGATCGACTTATAAAAGAGATATTATATAAATAGTCTAAGCTGGCGTGCCTTTAAATATAATATAAATATATAGAGAAAGAGAAGAAGAAGATAGTAGACTAAGAAGTATAAAATATTAGAGAGCTGGAGAAGGACTAACGTATCGCTCCTATATCTTCCGGCGATTTAATATTTAATATCTTATCTAAGTAATTCGATCTCCCCGACAGGATAGAAGTCCCTAAGAGCTTTGACTAGTCTTCTCTTATTTCCGATAGAACTCTCGTAGATATTCCCTATAGTTCCCCGCAAGGTTCCTAAGAGGTTCCTAGGTATTTTCTATTTTATTATACCCTTTCTATTTAACTAGATAGAACTAATTTCTCCTATCTAGGATCCTCTCGACCTTATACTCTATTTCTTCTTTGATATTATAATAGAATATCTTTTATAGTAGCGTATTAGAGTCCGCTAGTTCTAAGAGTAAGATATAGAATATCGGATATACCTTGGCGTTAGGTAGTAGTTAGAGTTTATAGTTAACTAGTCCCTTAATCCGTTTAATTAAGAATAGTCTAACCTTAATATAATCTAGTTTCTTACTTAGTCTCGTTATTCTTATATTTTTCGTTAGGAGGTATACTTTATCCCCCTCTTTTAGCTAAGGAATATTCTTCCTTTTCCTATTAACTTATTCCTTTAACTTACTATTCGAGCTCTTAATAGACCTTTATATATCTTTATATAAATTCTTTAGCTCTTCTACCTTAACTAAGGCTTTTTCTATATTAGATCCTTTCCTTAGATCTAGAAATATATTTATATTCTTTCCGAAGTTTATAAAGAATAGGGTTAGTCCTATTATATCTAATCTCTTATTATTATATACTAGTTATACTATTAGAAGTAGTAAAACCTAGTTATTTTGCTTATAGTTTACGTAGTATCTTAAGTATACTTCTATTATTTAATTCGTATATTTCGTCTATCTATTAGTCTATAGATAATATACTATTAATATCCGAAGTTTCGTTCCGATCGCTACTATTAGCGTTTTCTAGTAGTTAGACGTAAATAACTTATCTCTATCGGATATTATCGATTTCGGTATACTATAATCTCTTATTAGTTTATCGAGTAGTATAAAGGCTAACTAATCCGCTTTATAGGTTTCTTTAAATAGTATTATAATTATATACTTCGTTAGTTTATCTATAATAACTATAATTAAATTAAAGGTATATTATATAGCTAGATCCTTTAAAGATAGTAGTTTAACTATAAAGTCTATTATAATATTATCTTATAGTAAATCTAGTATAGAAGTAAACTATATTTGTCCGTATTTAGCGTACTATACCGCCTTATTCTACTAGTACTTGATATATTCTTTAATATATCGTTTAACGCGTGCTCGAAGCCTCGGCGCTACGTAATCTCGTCCTAGGAGTTCTATTATCTTAGATACTCTAGGGTAACCTTATAAAGGGTCGTTGTAGTAATCCCTAATTACTTCTTTAACGTATATATTAGATAAGTAGGTTTTATCCTAGTATTTAAGTAATACTAAACTCTATTAATTCTTTTTTAGATTTATCGCGAATATATTATTATTATAGACCTTTACGATCCTATTAGTTATATTAGATCCTAATATATATAGGGTTATAGCTAATATCTAGTATAGTACTAACGATCCGTCCGCTTCTTTCCTTAGGATTAGTTATTCTATAATATTCTTTTCTTCTATATAGTCCGATCGCCTACTAAGGGTATCTACTCGACTATTATCTTTTCCTAGGGTATAGGTTATCTTGAATTTATATTAATCTAATAGTTCTAACTATCGAACTTATCTTCTATTTAACTCCTTCGTTATTATAAAATTAAGAAGATTCTTATAATCCGTAAAGATAGTTAGATCCGAGTAGCTTTCTATATATATTTACTAGTTCTATAATATATAAACTATAGTAAGTAGCTCTTTATCGTATATATTATAATTTTATTCTACTACTAATATCTTCCTTAAATAGTAGGTAACTAGATACTACTTCTAGTCTTTTATCTAATATAGATATACTCTAATTATAAGATCTAAGGTATCTATTTCGATATAGGCCGGTACGTTAGCCTAAAAGATATAGAGTACTAGTAGATCTATATATACTTTCTTTAATATATCGAATAATTTCTATTAGTCCTTTCCCTATATAAATCTAATATCCTTCTTTATAATATCTATTAGAGGTAGTACTTTCTTTAAGTAGCCCTCGATAAACTTCCTATTAAAGTTAGCGAATCCTAAGAAGCTTTATACTACTTTAATATCCTATAGTATAGGCTATTCCGCTATAGCTTTAATCTTGTCTAGGCTTATACTAATACCTTCTATACTAACTATAAATCCTAGAAATTCTACTAACTATTAATAAAATTCGTACTTTTCTAGTTTAAGGAGAAGTTTCGCTTATAATAGGTATCTAGGGACATCCTATATATATAAAACGTATTCTTCCTTATTTATAGAATAAATTAGTATATTATCGAGGTACGCTATTACTATTCGATCTAAGTATACTCGTATAATATTATTAATAAGTACTTAGTAGGTTACTAGTGCGTTGGTAAGTCTAAACGGTATTACTAGATACTTATAGTAGCTATATCTTGTTTAGAAGGTAGTTTTCTATTCTTCGCCTTCTTTTATCTAAATTAGATTATATACGCCTCTAAGATCTAGTTTAGTAAATATCTTTGCTTTACTAAGCCGATCCTATAGCTCTCCTATATTTAGTAATAGATGTCTATTTTTAATAGTAATATCGTTTAACTTCCGATAGTCGATATATAGCCTTAAGCTTCTATCCTTCTTTGGTATAAAGAGGATTAGATAACCTACTAGTAATTTGGATTCTTAAATAAATCCCTTTTTAAGA
Source organism: Lepraria neglecta (assembly GCA_033220425.1). NCBI lineage: Eukaryota > Fungi > Ascomycota > Lecanoromycetes > Lecanorales > Stereocaulaceae > Lepraria > Lepraria neglecta. The sequence continues at coordinate 306,978 of CM065650.1, read as the reverse complement.
TTCTTATTAATATACCCGCGAAGTACCTTAAGTTCCTTCTCTAATAATATATAAATAGGTCTAAATATCGGCTATTTACCGGGTTCAAGTTCGATCTTATAATCCTACGGCTAGTACCTAGTATTAAGACCAGGAGCTATAACTAAAGATGCGCCTACAAGGGCGTAGTACCTAGTATGGTACGAGTCGGACTAGGCTATACCCGACTCGGACAAGGACCCTGAGGGCTTGGCATGACGGTTGAGCGATAGAGCGAGGCTCGCTTAGTTGCTTATAATGTGAGCGAACGAGCGAGGCTCGATCGATCGCTTATAATAGGCTTAGCGAAGATTTCCTATTACTATATATATAGAGCGCTACTTACCACTTGGAGCATCGTGCTTAACTTTACTATTTAACTATTACTATATACGATAGATCTTTTAGGCTAGGCACTAAATATATATTATCTAATTATATACTAGACCCGCTTAGTATCACATTGAAGCCTACTTTATACTCTTATTAGCTATACCTCTATCCCTATTAAGAATTAATCTATAATACGATACTAGTACGTACGGCTTATAATACTTTAAGTACCCTCAAGGATAAATACTATACTAAGAGACCCTAGGGTACCTACCCTAAGCTCCTTAGGAGGGAGTAGATAATAACGCCCAACTATTAACGAAGGAATTAGTAGATATATTAAGATAGCCTAGCCTAACTTATACTATAGAGAAAGAGACAAGCTCGAGGGATAGCTATCCTAGATATCGCTTTACTTAAAGTTTTAAGGAGACCTTATACCTATATAATAATATCTAACCTTCGCTATTACTTACTTATATAGAAGAGCCTAAAAGTAGGTTAATCTATTCCTAAAGAAGTATATAGAAGATAACGATAAGGACGGCGAAATTAAGTAATAGATAGAAAGTATAACTATATTTAGACTTAAAATCTATTATATATTCGATCCGTCGAATAAAGTTAATATAGTAATATAGACTATCTAGTATATAACCTAGAAGAAATCTATATTAGAGTATTTAACTCAGTTTTAGTAATATATAGTAAAGACTAACTAGAACGATAATATATTAATAACTATATACTGAAGAGGTCTTAAGGATAATATTAAAGACGAACTTATAAGATTAGGGATTATTATTAATACCCTAGATAAGTTAATCGAAGAAGTAATTGAAATTAATAATAAGTTATCTAAGAGGACTATAGAGAAAAGGTATAATAGAGGAGTCGATAGAATAGAACGCTCAAGTTTTTTCGCTAAATTAAAGAGCTATTACCTAGGATATAAGGAACGCGACCTATACGGATATATACCTATAGAACTGGACTTTACGGAGAAGAAAGGAAAGTAAGCCTTTAGAGGGCCTATAAGGGGTAAGAAGTAGTAAGGGGGCAAGAAAATACTAAAGTATTATAGCTATAGTAAATCGGGCTACTTCGCTAGAGACTACAAGTCGAAAAATATAGTATATTAACCGCAGCTAAATGTACTAGAGAGAGTATATACCTAGGATAATATAGACGGCACGCCTAAGGAAATTCTACTAGTATAGGATAAAGTTGAAGAAGACGTTAGTTCCTAGTATAATAGGATAATATAAAAAGAACTTAACGAAGAATCCGAGAACGGCGATAGTAATATCACGAGGAAATTTAATACGCTTATTAGGGATTATTATAGAGAAGACCTAAATACTAAAGATAGTAGTAAGGCTTAAGAAGAAAAGTCTAAGTAGGATTAGAAAGAAAGCGAAATAGATCTAGAGTAGAAAGAAGCCCTTAGTATATTAGAAGCTAAGTAGGAAGAAGTACGACTACTAAGGAATATAATACCTGAAGCTACTACGTCTAAGGAAGAAGAAGAAAGCTCTAGGGAATATATATAGCTAGACTATCGGATAGATCGGAATTACCGAGGTTATAAAAGTATACTATAGGAAGAGTATATATCGCTTTACTACGTATAGTATACTACGCTAAGGAATATAGCTAAGGAACTAGTAAGAATACTACCTTATAGATATAATTACTACTATAAATATCAGGAAAATAGATATCTATAGTACCTCGCGATAAAAAGGATTTACTAATACTTCCTAGGACGCGATAAGGAATAGTCAAAGAGAGTTATTAGAGAATTAAACTATAACCCTAGCGCAAAAAAGTGCTATTTAGTAGAATAGTACGCCTATCTATACGATAACTATAAGGAATATATATAGTCGAAGTTAAAGGTAGGATTCCTACTCCTACAAGCGGGAAAAGAGTAATCCCTTATAGTAGGGGTAGCCATAAGGAGATCAATATATTAACTCCCAAATAATATCTGTGTTCCGCGTAATACAATATATATATAAAGATACCGGTAATTATCGACGGATAGCGGACCGTTATAATAATAGATTCTAGAGCTACTAGAAACTTTATTTCGCAAGACTTAGTATAAATAATAGAATTACTAACTCGAAAGAAGCTACGATAGTATAATCTTTAGATAGTCGATAGGTTAATACTATTAACAGGAAAGGTAGACGAAGAGATATATTCGTTACCTATTATAATTCAGCGCTACTATAAGGAGATTACCTTTGACGTTATTAGGATAGCTACTTATTACGTAATTTTAGGAATACCTTGGTTGAAGAAGTATAATCCAATAATTAATTAGGCTCGAGGAGTACTCAAGATAGACTAATCCGAAAATGTTACTAGGATTATATCTACGTATCGGTAGCGCTCGACGGTAGATAAGAAGTTGAACCGAAGACCGGTCGAGGTATATATTACCTCAGCTTCGAATAATAAGGACGGCCTCTACTAGAGAGGGTCCGACTCTATAGTTACTAGTATAGATTAGCGAGATAATAAAGTGAGAGTAAAGAAAAGAGGAATCGATATACCCTCTATCCCTCGAGATTATAGTATATAGGCGTACTTGTTCGAGGAAGAGACGAATACAAAAGTATTGCCTAGGTACTAGCTATAGGATTATAAGATTGAACTCGAACCTAGCAAATAGCCGATATTTAAATCTATTTACGCATTATTAGAAAAGGAACTTAAGGTACTTCGTAGGTATATTAATAAGAACCTAAAGAAAGGATTTATTCGGGAATCTAAATTACTAGTAGATTATCCTATCCTCTTTACACTAAAGAAGGACGGAAGCTTAAGACTATATATCGACTATCGAAAGTTAAATGATATTACTATTAAGAATAGATATCCGTTACTAAATATAGGGGAACTATAGGATCGGCTCGGTAAAGCAAAGCTATTTACTAAACTAGATCTTAGAGGCGTATATAATCTAATTCGGATGAAAGAAGGCGAGGAGTAGAAAACTACCTTCTAAATAAGATATAGCTACTACGAGTATCTAGTAATACTGTTTGGACTTACCAACGCACTAGTAACCTACTAAGTACTTATTAATAATATTATACAAGTATACTTAGATTGAATAGCGATAGCGTACCTCGATAATATACTAATTTACTCTAAGAACAAGGAAGAATATATTCTATATATATAGGATATCCTCGGATATCTATTATAGGTAGGACTTCTCCTTAAACCAGAAAAGTGCGAATTCTATAAGGAATTAGTAGAATTTCTAGGATTTATAGTTAGTATAAAAGGTATTAGTATAAGCCCGGAGAAAATCAAGGCTATTACTAAATAGCCTATACCGTAGGACGTTAAAGCAGTATAAAGCTTCTTAGGATTTACTAATCTTAATAGAAAATTTATTAAGGGCTACTTAAAGAAAGTACTACCTCTAACAGATATTATAAAAAAGGATATTAGATTTATATAGGGAAAAGACTAATAAAAATCATTCGATATATTAAAGAAAGTATATATAGATCTACTAGTACTCTATACCTTTTAGGCTAACGTACCGGCCCGTATCGAAATAGATACCTCGGATCTTATAATCGGGGTATATCTATATTAAATGAAAGACTAAAAGTAGTATCTAGTTACCTATTAATCAAGGAAGATATTAGTAGTAGAATAGAACTATAATATATACAATAAGGAGCTACTTACTATAGTATATATACTATAGAACTAGTAAATATATATAGAAAGCTACTCGGATCTAACTATCTTTACGGATTATAAGAATCTTCTTAATTTTATAACGACAAAAGAGTTAAATAGAAGATAAGTTCGATAGTTAGAGCTATTAGGTCAATATAAATTCAAGATAACCTATACCCTAGGAAAAGATAATAGTCGAGTAGATACCCTTAGTAGGCGATTAGACTATATAGAGGAAAAGAATATTATAGAATAACTAATCCTAAAGGAAGAAGCGGACGGATCGTTAGTACTATACTAGGTATTAGCTACGACCCTTCGTATATCGAGACCCGATATGACTAATAAGATCGTAAAGGCCTATAATAATAATATATTTGTAATAAGCCTAAGGAAAGATTAATAGGGCTTAGTATTATTTAAATACTAGGATAAGACCTACTTGCCCGATATATACGTTAAAGAAGTAATTAGGGATTACTACAATAACCCTTTACAAGGTTACCCGAGAGTATCTAAGATAGTAGAACTCTTAGGACGAGGATACGCGACGCTAAGGCTTCGAGCGCGCGTTAAATAATATATTAAGGAATATATCAAGTATTAGTAAAATAAGGCTATATAATACGCTAAGTACGGATAAATATAGTTTACTTCTATACTAGAGTTACTATAGGATAATATTATAATAGACTTTATAGTTAAACTACTACCTTTAAAGAATCTAGCTACGTAGGATACCTTCGACTTAATTATAGTTATTATAGATAAACTAATAAAGTATATAATTATAATACTATTCAAGGAAACCTATAAAGTAGATTAGTTAGCCTTCGTACTACTCGATAAACTAATAAGGGATTATAGTATACTAAGGTTAATAATATCCGATAGAGATAAATTATTTACGTCTAACTACTAGAGAACGCTAATAGTAGTAATCGGGACGAAACTTCGGATATTAATAGTATATTACCTATAGACTAATAGATAAATAGAATATATAAACTAGATAATAGAAGTATATTTAAGGTACTATATAAACTTAAAGTAAGATAACTAGGTTTTACTACTTCTAATAGTATAACTAGTATATAATAATAAGAGGTTAGATACGATAGGACTAACCCTATTCTTTACTAACTTCGGAAAGAATATAAATATATTAGGACCTAATATAGAAAAAGCCCTAGTTAAGGTAAAAGAGCTAAAGGATTTATATAAAGATATATAAAGGTCTATTAAGAGCTCTAACGATAAGTTAAAGGAATAGATTAATAAGAAAAGAAAGAATATTCCTTAGCTAAAAGAGGGGGATAAAGTATACCTCCTAATAAAAAATATAAGAATAACAAGACTAAATAAGAAACTAGATTACGTTAAGGTTAGACTATTCTTAATTAAGCGGATTAAGGGACTAGTCAACTATAAACTCTAACTACTATCTAATACCAAAGTATATCCGATATTCTATATCTTACTCCTGGAGCTAGTAGACTCTAATATATCTCTCTAAGAGATATTCTATTATAATATTAAGGAAGAAATAGAATACGAGGTCGAGAGGATCCTAGATAGGAGGAACTAGTTCTACCTAGTTAAATAGAAAGGGTATAACGAAATAGAAAATACCTAGAAACCTCTTAGGAACCTTGTAGGGAATTGCGGAGAATATCTATAAGAGTTTTTTCGGAGACAAGGGAAGACTAGTCGAAATTCTCGGGGACTTCTATCCCGTTAGGGAGATCGAATCGCTTAGAACTAATATTAAATATAAGATCGTCGTTGATAGAGGAAGATTATTAATCTTCCTCCAACTCTTTAATATTCTATAGTTCGCGATCGACTATTCTCTTCTTCTTAACCTCTACTAAATTTAGCTACGCCTAAAGGCGTATAACTTTCGTAAGCGCGTTAGTAATCTTAGCTCGTAGTTCGTTACGACAAGTCTCGACACGACGTATCTCAAGGGGCGACACTATAAGGTCGTACTTCCTCCTACCGCTAATATAGTTCGAACAACGGTTAGAATTCGGACTAACTAGACAACGCTTATACCTATAGATATAGTACTCGTAGGGAGGTATCACGAAGTCAGTAGACTCCTTAGCAAGTTCGGTTCAACGGACTTTCGGGTCGGAAGAACGCTTCGTTCGTTTAGTACGATAGGGTGGCATAAAGGATGGATAGTTTCTCGGGACGAGAAATCTGGGAGAGGGAGCTAATATTAAGACCAGGAGCTATGACTAAGGATGCGCCTACAAGGGCGTAGTGTCTAGTATAGTACGAGTCGGACTGGGCTATACCCGACTCGGACAAGAACCCTGAGGGCTTGGCATAACGGTTGAGCGATAGAGTGAGGCTCGCTCAGTCGCTCATAATATAAGCGAACGAGCGAGGCTCGATCGATCGCTCACAATAGGCTTGGCGAAGATTTCCTATTGCTATATATACAGAGCGCTACTCACTACTTAGAGCATCGTGATCAACCTTACTATTCAACTATTACTATATACGATAGATCTCTTAGGCTAGGCACTGAATATATATTATCTGATTATATACCAGACCCGCTTAGTATCACATTGAAGCCTGCTTTATACTCTTGTTGGCTATACCTCCATCCCTATTGAGAATCAATCCATAATACGATACCGGTACGCACGGCTCGTAACACCTAGGTAATACTTCTATATTCGTCTCTTCCTCGAATAAGTATATCTACTTACTATATTCCTGAGGGATAGAGGGTATATTAGTTCCTCCCTTATCTCTTACTTTATTATTCTACTAAACTTTACTAGTAACTATAGAGTCGGACCCTCTCTGCTAGAGGTTATCCTTATTATTCGAAGCTAAGGTAATATATACCTTGACCGGTCTTCGGTTCAACTTCTTATCTACTATTAAACGCTACTAATACGTAGGTATAATCCTGGTAATATTTCCAGATTAATCTATCTTGAGTACTCCTCGAGCCTAATTAATTATTAGGTTATACTTCTTTAACTAAGGTATTCCTAAAATTATATAATAAGTAGCTATCCTAATAACGTTAAAGGTAATCTCCTTATAGTAGTACTAAATTATAATAGGTAACGAACGTATTTCTTCGTCTACCTTTTCTATTAATATTATTAATCTATTAGCTATCTAAAGGTTATACTACCGTAACTTCTTTTGTATTAGTAATCCTATTATTTATACTAAATCTCGCGAAATAAAGTTTCTAGTAGCTCTAGAATCTATTATCGCAACGGTCCGCTATCTATTAATAATTACTAGTATCTTTATATATATATCGTATTGCGCGGAATATAGATGTTATTTAGAGGTTAATATATTAATCTCCTTATAGCTACCTCTACTATAAAGGATTACTCTTTTCCCGCTTATAGGAGTAGAAACCCTACCTTTAACTTCGACTATATATACTTCTCGTAGTTATTATATAGATAGGCGTACTATTCTACTAAATAGTACTCTTTAGCGCTTAGATTATAGTTTAACTCTCTAATAACTCTCTTTAACTATTCTTTATTATATCCTAGGAAGTATTAGTAAATTCTTTTCGTCGCGAGGTGCTATAGATATCCGTTTTCCTGATATTTATAGTAATAGCTCTATCTATAGGGTAGTATTCTTATTAGTCCCTTAGCTATATTCCTCGACGTACTATACTATACGTAGTAAAGCGATATATATTCTTTCTATAGTATATTTTTGTAACCTTAGTAATTTTAATCTATCCGATAGTCTAGCTATATATATTCCTTAGAGCTTTCTTCTTCTTCCTTAGACGTAGTAGTTTTAGATATTATTTTCCTTGATAGTTATACTTCTTCCTACTTAGCTTCTAATATACTAAGGGCTTCTTCCTACTCTAGATCTATTTCGCTTTCTTCCTAATCCTGCCTAGATTTTTCTTCTTAAGCCTTACTACCGTCTTTAGTATTTAGATTATCTCTATATTATTCTCTAATATATATATTGAATTTCCTTATAAAATTATTATCGCCGTTTTTAGATTCTTCGTTAAGCTCTTCTTATATTATCCTATTATACTAGGAACTAATATCTTCTTCAACTTTATCCTATACTAGTAGAATCTCCTTAGGCGTATTATCTATATTATCCTAGGTATATACTTTCTCTAGTATATTTAGCTACTATCGATATACTATGTTTTTCGACTTGTAGTCTCTAGCGAAGTAGCCCGGTTTACTATAGCTATAATATTTTAGTATTTTCTTGCCTATTTACTACTTCTTGCCCCTTATAGGCCCTCTAAAGGCTTACTTTCCTTTCTTCTCTATAAAGTCTAGTTCTATAGATATATATCTATAAGGGTCGCGTTCCTTATATCCTAGGTAATAGCTCTTCGATTTAGCAAAAAAGCTTAAGTATTCTATTCTACCGACTCCTCTATTATACCTTTTCTCTATAGTTCTTTTAAATAGTTTATTATTAATTTTAATTACTTCCTTAATTAACTTATCTAGGGTATTAATAATAATCCCTAATATTATAAGTTTGTCTTTAATATTATCCTTAAGACCTCTTTAATATATAGTTATTAATATATTATTATCCTAGTTAGTCTTTACTATATATTACTAAAATTAAGTCGAGTACTCTAATATAGATTTCTTCTAGGTTATATATTGGATAGTTTATATCGCTATATTAACTTTATTTAATAGACCGAATATATAATAGATTTCGAGTCTAAATATAGTTATACTTTCTATCTATTACTTAATCTCGCTATCCTTATTATTATCTTCTATATACTTCTTTAGGAATAAATTAACCTACTTTTAGGCTCTTCTATATAAGTAAGTAATAGTAAAGGTAGAATATTATTATATAGGTATAAGGTCTCCTTAAAACTTTAGATAAAGTAATATCTAGGATAGCTATCCCTCGAGCTTATCCCTCTCTCTATAGTATAAGTCGGGCTAGGCTATCTTAATATATCTGCTAAATCCTTTATTAACAATTAGGCGTTATTATCTACTCCCTCCTAAAGAGCTTATAGTAGGTACCCTAGGGTCTCTTAGTATAGTACTTATCCTTAAGGGTACTTGAAGTGTTACGAACCGTATTATATACTAACGGTCGTAGGTAGATTAATTCTTAATAGGGATAGAGGTATAACTAGTAAGAGGTAAAGTAGGCTTCAATGTAATACTAAGCGATTCTAGTATATAATTAGGTAATATATATTTAGTGCCTAGCCTAAGAGATCTATCGTATATAGTAAATAATTAAATAGTAAGTTGAGTACGATACTCTAAGTAGTAAGTAAGTACTCTTATATATAGTAATAGGAAACTCTACTAAGCTTCTATAATCGTAGCGATCCAACTCTTAATCAACGTAATCCAACTTGTAATCAACGCGATCCGGCTTACTAGCGTGCGATCCAAACTTGTCCTATCCGGAGTTCCTTGTCCTTCGCGATAGTCCTATTAGAACCCCCTAGTTCTAATACCTAGGGCTAATACCCTAAGCTCCTTAGGAGGGAGCGGATAATAATAGAGACGCTCGACTATTAATAAAGGGACTAGTAGATATATTAAGATAGCCTAGCCTAACTTATACTATAGAGAGAGAGATAAGCTCGAGGGATAGCTATTATAGGTTAGTTTATACCTAGCTTTCTAGAGAGACTATATACCTATTTAGTAATATCTAACCTTCGCTATTACTTACTTATATAGAAGAGCCTAGAAGTAGGTTAATCTATTCCTAAAGAAGTATATAGAAGAGCCGGAAGACGATAATAATACAGAAATCAAGTAATAGATAGAGAGTATAGCTATATTTAGACTCGAAATCTACTATATATTCGGACTATCTAATAAAGTTAATATAGTAATATAAACTATCTAGTACTTAACTTAGAAGAAGTCTATATTAGAGTATTTAACTTAGTTCTAGTAGTATATAACGAAGACTAACTAGGACGATAATATATTAATAACTATATACTAAAGAGGTCTAAAGGATAACGTTAAGGACGAACTTATAAGGTTAGGGATTATCCTTAATACCATTAATAAACTAATTAAAGAAGTAATTAAAATTAATAATAAGCTATTTAAAAGGACTATAGAGAAAAGGTAAAACGAAGGAGTTAGCGAGATAGGATACTCAAGCTTTTTCGCTAAGTCGAAGAGCTACTACCTAGGTTATAAAGAATATAACCCTTACGGACTAGTACTAATAGAACTAGATTTTATAGAAAGGAAAGGTAAATAGGCCTTTAGAGCATCGCGCTTTCCCAAAAGATTATATCATTAGCGTTATAGCTAGTTTTGCGCTATTAGCAAGCCGTATAGCGATTAGGGTCTACATCCTATATCAATTGCGGGCCGAGAAATCAGCAGGATCAGCAACTCCAAGTTAACTAAGCAGCACCTGAAAATCATCCCCGAAGTTATACGACCGCGCGCAATGATTACGATACTGCGAGGCTGCAACTAAACCCCCAAGATCGCTGTGAATATCACCCCCGCGAGGATTTGGGCCTAATCGCACGATTCCGGGGTCCGTTTTCAGCTGGTATTGATGGTGCTCCGGGGAAGTCGCTGCCGTCGATGGCGACGATTATAGAAAATCGACCTTTTGCTTAGTTATCAATTACGTGATTTATTAAATACTTGCTGATCCTGCTAATCCTGCTACTAGCAAGCCGGAGTTGCTAAATGCGCTGAAATCGCGCTATTAGCGGGCGCTATTTGCTGATCCTACTAATAGGCTAATTTCAGCCCTATCCGCGCGTCTAGCAAATTAGAAGTTTTTAGCAAGATTTGGGAAAGCGCGATGAGGGCTAGCTAGGGGTAAGAAGTAGTAAAGGGGCAGAAAGAAAATACTTATATATTATAGCTATAGTAAACCGAGCTACTTTACTAGAGACTATAAGTTGAAAAATATAGTATATTAATAGTAGCTAAATGTACTAGAAAAGGTATAAGACTAGGATAGTAATTCTAGTAGAATCTTACTAATATAGAATAAAGTCTATAGTTAGTAACTAGATAAGGAATCTAATTTAGGAGATAAAGAGTTCTCTAATAATAGCTTTACGAATAAAGCTAATACTTAGATAGGAAAGCTATATATTAGGGATAGTAGTAATATTTAGGGAAAGTAACCTAAGAAAGATTAGAATAAGGAAGAATCGGAATAGAAGGTAATAATTAAAAGAAAAGAACTACCGATAATATCTAAACCTAGATCTACTATATCTAAGGAGAGAAAGGAATACTTAGAGGAAGAAAGGCTAAAAGTATTCTAGAACGATTTTAGTATCTTAGACTTTAGGTATAACTACTATTACCCTAAATATAAGGAAGTCTACTAGAGATAATATATAGAGAATAGTTATAACTATTATAATATATATGTATTTGGATGTCTAAAGATAGCGACTGTTCTTTTTGAGGCCGTCCGGATGACCCTCTAAGAAAACGCTGTACTAGTTAACTACGGTCAATAGGTAAATCGTATGTACCGGTCTTGGGACCGCACAGGAACATGACGACTATTGATCTCTGTGTATCGAAAGTATACTATTAAGGTTATTACGGATTCTGTCTTTATAAAGCCTTGTGATTCGGAGAATTTTCAGTGTGAGGCTTTACTTAACGTCGACTATAATGACCTATGCGAAGATGATATAAGAACAACTTAATGCAAGCATAGCTAAGGCTTCAGAACGGCCTTGAGAAAATGACCTCCTCTTCATTACCATCCTCACGGTGTTCAGCCTAATACTCCCTCAATGCCTGATCTGCATCTGCCAGGCCTTTAGACAGGCCTAGTTAGGCTTCGTGCAATTCCTCGACTCTTGCCCTCAAAGCTATATACGCGCTATGATATTTTTTGTAGAGGACGACTTCTTGGCGATAAAACCCTAACTTTTTCTGAAGGTCATGGTAGTCGCGGCTTTGATCGGCCGGTCGTTGCTTTGATACTTGGAGATTGCTGGGAAGATATTCCTGAGTTACGGTCATGACACCAAGCTCCTGAGCTTCACGGTTAATAGCTGTAAGTTCCTGGCACAGTAGAAGATTCCTACATGTAACCAGACGATCGCGCAAGTGCGACGGCTTTCGTAAAGTAGTCTCTAAGTGCAGGGGCTCCGGAGGCGTGACATCAGGAAACATCTTTTTGACAGAAGGTGTGGGAGGTCGTCTTGGGAAGCCCAAACTTCCTGTTCGCGGTAGCGTTCGAGGGGGTTGGAAAGTGACTGAGGGACCGGCTCGGAGGCGCTGAGGGTCATATCTTAAGGGTTCAAGTTAAGGGCCTTCTGGCTTGTTGGGACTGAAGATACCTTGATTGTCTGGGCTTCTAATGACTTTGATGTCGGGACGTCTAGAGGCGCGGTCAGGCCGTAGATTACTTAACATGATGGAAGAACTTGATGGGGAAGGAGTTAGAATTAGGCTTTCCTTAAATGTTGAATTCGGATAGAATCGTGTCTGCCAACACGGCCTATACCATGCTATTTATGGCGGTGCTTAGACACTATCATATGACAGCCGCGGGTCTATTCTAAGCACGCATCCAAATGTAGGTGGGTGCCATAAATTTGTATCTGGCCTTGAGGCTTCTATAGTGTTGACAATCCTCCCTCACGGCGCCACAGGAACTTTCTTAGCATATTTGGCAGGCCTATCTCGACTGAGCTTAAAACGTCGGCTCAGATTCTGTTACAAGGCTAAGCTGTGTCTTGCGAGGTATAAATCTGAATTATGTGGCTATAAAAAGGAGTCAGATCTTGAAGCGAGGACTACTCTATCAGGCATAGCGTATGCTACTGAAGGGCCAGTACCAACAACCTTACGAATTGTATCTGCTAGGGGACGTTAGACGTTGGACGAGACGGAAAGGTGTGTTTGTATATAACGAAATCAAAGAGCTCGACCCAGTGTCCAAGACCCTTTCACCTATCCAAATGTACCACCTGCTTGCTGTTCCATCATGTTCGCCCCCTGATTTCAATAATGATATAGATGGCGGTGAGAGAGGTGATTTACGGTAGCACTTGGATAGATCATGGCGGCGAAGAGCAGTGACTAGCTTTGGTCATGTCAGTGTACCGCGCGGCTACATAGAGACGCTACTAACCTTGCACGTCATTGAGGTCCCTCTTATATCCCAACTCTTGTAGTCCTTCGTTTTTGGGAGATACGGGCGCTACGCCGAGGAACCCCTTCTGTTGTCTGTGGCTATAGCACTTTGTGGGTGCACCCTTGACTCTGGGAAATGCGATGTCGACGCTTGGGAGCTTGTACCTGACGCAGCAGCTCCTCAATCAGTGTAGGAAGTAGGTATGCCACGAGACCCTCGAAACCGTGAATAGTGTGGGTACGAAGGCTTAAAATCAAACGAATGTATAAGGAGCCCATCTGTAAGCCGTCCATATTGGCCGTCCCGATATTGAATTTCGCTGTCAAACAGTCGTCGTGTATCCGAGCGCCCTCCTCACAAACGAAACGTTCCAGCTCACGCTCAACTCCCTCAGGAACAGTTGTGGTAGCAATTCTATCTAGGTGCTTAAAGAACAACTCGTCGTCTATAACAGGAATGCTCCGACAGTTGAATCTGTCTTTTAGCTCTTCTGCTTTATCGTCCGATATTCCGTAATAAAGTAACTAGGTCTTGAATGAAGTATACGCTTAGGTTGAGCCAGCCGACGCAGTAGATGGCGATAGGGTCATTTGGCATCGACTGTAATTTGCCTGCTTGGTAGTCATTACTATAAAAGGAGTAGAGGATGACGCTGGGTGGCTCGATAGGCACAGTTCGTGATTTTAACCGGGGTTCCGCCGTAGCCCGCGTTTTAACGCTTTCGTGTCAGAGCAAAGCTGGTTAATAGACTACTTGAGATGAGAATGACCTCTTTGGGATCTGGGAGGTGCGACGTCACCGTTGACACCCTCGATCTAACCGCTTTCCGTGAGTATGCTGTCTGTGCAATTTTTTTGCCCGAGTCAACGTCAGCATCAAATTCTGTTCGCCTACAAGAGAACGGGTCAATAATTGCTTCTATCGCCGTCCAGAGACTGCTACTATCCCCTAACAGTAGCATTCTAGGAACGCCAGAGTTGAGCTGCTTTTTAGAGAACTCGGCCGTCAGTGAGGGAAGAGATGTACTAATCCTGAGGTAGACTCCGGACAACGAGAGATTCACATTTGGCGCGTCTCAAGACAGCGACGTAGTCCTGAAACACCCCGAGTCTGAAGCTCGGAATTCTTGCTATATCAATCTACTGCACTTCGAGCTATACCCAGACCCCAACTCCAACGCTTTGAGGCTATACAACAACTCAACCTCTACGTTCTCCTTTTAATCCTTTCTCTCGACTCGAACGGATAATATTAAGCCAGGCCACGGAGCAACGCTGGATAGTAGGAGTTGGCGGTTAGCACTTAGGGTAGGACTGAAGTTCCAGATCAAGGTCATACCGCGGACAGATCACGAAGTCTACCGTTGCTACATACCAGGTCTCTCCAGCAGGAGGAGTACAAGAAGGAGATCTACCATCGAGTCGTCTCAAGTATCGACTCCTGAGGCACAACTTGCACGACCACCATCAGCAATATCGGCAAATAGAGAGCCTAAACCATATCCATACCAGAACCCCAAAGCACCACCTCCAACAGCAAGAACCTCACATCTCGCCCAGGCAAGATCCGCAGCTGCCCCAATAGCAACTTTCAATCAATTCCCCTCGGCACTACCGAAACCTGCTTCAGGGACTGCAAGTAAACAGAAATATACTATCGAGCGGTCTAGACCCCGACCTCCAATAGGAAAAACATCAGGTCGCGCAAAGACTGGCTCTGCGGTTCTCGTATTCGTTGAGCAGAGCCGACCAACTACAGTAGAACATCTGGTTGCCGGAACCCAGCCGCAGCAGACGATATCCAAAAGCCCGCTAGTCCCACCCTCCACAATCATCGGAACCACTCCTGTCTCTGTCCCAGGCCGTCACTAGAAATCATCCTTGATTAGCGAGACCAAGCAATCAAAGGTCTCCAAGGCCACCCGCGACGGGATAACTATAGCGATCAAGGTGTGCCAGGGAGATAACATAAAGCAAGCCGCCAAAATATAGAGGAACGAAGTGGACATATTAAGAAGCTTACGCCATATAAGCCGGTCTTACCACCACCCCAAACAAGCTGACAGCTTAATAGCCTTGTGTTATAGAGCTGATTGGCTACAAGGCCTCGACCCTACACCTGGAGCTTGAATTCATCGGGCCATCGTTAGCACAATTGATTAACGAAGAGCGCATGTCATCCCTCTCAGAAGGCGCATAAGACCGTATTTAGCTAGATGTTAGCAATGGCTTAGAATATATACATTCTCAGAGGATAATCCATCACGATATTAAACCAGGGAATATACTATTCGATCAAGGAGATCATAGAGCCGTTATCTATGATTTTGGGATATCTGCGATATAATGGTCGACCTGCGGACTCTCTACCGCAGGGACGGCTTGCTATATACTACCGGAATACTTGATTACTAACCAGCGAGGAACGCAAGGCGATGTTTGGGCTTTCGGAGTTACCATACTTTTCGTTTTCCGTCTGATTGCCTTACTAAGCCGCGAGTGGACTATTGTAAACATTAGCTTGGAAGCGACCACCGCTGCGAAGATGCAGAGCTGGCTCGTCGAGCTTCGATGTGTCAATACGGAGATTCTAGAAGCCCGAAGTCTCCTCCGAAGGATACTCGTCGAGCAGCCGCGTGAACGAGTTACGGCGGCGGGCCTTATAATAGAACTACTTGCAGTGCAAAGCCATAGACCTGGCAATCGCATAGTCCATGCATGACAGGTTCAAGCGAGCTCTTCGTATATTTCGTGTGGCATACCTTAATAAAGGTGCTGGGCCTCAGAATCCACCTCTCTCGGCTCAAGATTTTTTTTGGAGCAGCAAGACGCGGGTACTTAAGGATCTATATTTAGAACTGGGCGTAGGCCACAATGGAGGGGCCCCCCATATCTGCTTGTCCCTAGTATAAAACCGTGCCAGGGCTTCTTTAAGTATGGACAGCTGCACTTACGCCTAGACTAAACTACTCTTACAAGATCATCAACATGAAACATCTTCCACAAGAAACTCTAGACAACATCCTCTCGAGCTCTCCGTTCAACAAAGATAAAGCCCGCAAGGGGTTTATCAGAGAGCTTTTTTGGACACAAGAACGCACAGAAGCATATAAGGATTTGCGCCGCTGGCAATATGTTGATCGTACGCCTATCGATTCTGCCTATTCTCAATCCACGATACATTGCTAAGCATTTCTCTAGACCAATAGCGGTTCGCAGTTAACAGCTTTATTGTAAGGGTATTCGGAGATTTAGACGCGGAAGGTTTCGCCGAAACCGTAAATTTTTTCGCACATAGAGATAACCAGCTCGGATTGGCCCTCGTATACTCCTCCAAGAACAGCTATCAATACTAACTTCCGTATCCTGGGAAGGATCCAGGAGCCCTATCCATAGAGAC
Source organism: Lepraria neglecta (assembly GCA_033220425.1). Taxonomy (NCBI): domain Eukaryota; kingdom Fungi; phylum Ascomycota; class Lecanoromycetes; order Lecanorales; family Stereocaulaceae; genus Lepraria; species Lepraria neglecta. Next base: position 290,367 of record CM065650.1, on the reverse strand, counting down.
CGACGCACTATACACCGCTTCCAGGTACGGAGTATATAAAGTAGTGGCGTACTTGATCGAAAAAGGTATCAACATCTATATTATAGGGGACTACTCTCGGATGTCACTACTCTGTAATGCCGTATTAGGCGGAAAGGTGGAAGTAGCTCGGCTATTGCTCCGACATGGCGCGCAGGTAAACTCTTAGGTCTCCATTAACAAACGGACGGCCCTCTACTATACGATTCAGCGTATTAAGTGGCGACAATCCGCCAAAGATGGCTCGGAAGCTGTTATCCAAGCCCTACGTTTAATAGACCTATTCTACGAGAATGGAGCTAACGTAAACAATACGTCGAATAAGACAGCTTTATATAAGGCGATCGGATTGCGAAGTGATAAGATTATCTTACGCTTGCTTTAGTAGGGTGCTAGGCTCGAAGCTACGAATAGTACAAATCATACGCCCCTAATAGTCGCGAGTAAACACCGTAACACCGCAAAAATTCGGATTCTTCTCGACAAGGGGGCTAACGTTCACGCCCAAGTACTAGGTAGTTAAGTTAACTCCTTTTTTCTCGCGACAATAGCCGGATACAATAAAGAGGATTTTAAATCAATAAGAGAAACCCTTAAGCTGCTACTTAAGCACGGAGCCAACGTCAATAGTAGGATCACATTCGATCTATCCGACCACGACCTCTCCAGGTTTACAGAATCGAATATAAGAACCTAATCAAGGGAGCAAAGTATCGAGATCATTAAATCACTGTCAGACGTTTTACGACTCTCTATAGCTTTGATAATATGTGCTCCCCAACTTATCAATTTTCTATTAGAAGCAGGAGCCGAATTAGAACGTGCTGATCACTCTTTCTTACTTGTAAGATAGATAGAGCTCTGTCCTAAATAGCAACGATACGAGGCGGCCCAAGAAATCTTATAGATCCTGATCAGATACGGCGCCGATATGAACAAACCGAATAGTAAAGGGACCTCACCATTTATTAAGGTATGTACTACCGGAACTACTTACAATTGGCGGACTGACAAAGGATCTCGAAATAAACTTAACATAATCAAGGAGATAGCTGAAAAAGGAAATGGTATCAGCGGACTATATAGTACGGGAAAATCGCTAGTAAGGATCATTTATAAGAGTGGTATAACCGCATACGACAAATTCGTTATCTTAGTAGAGCTTTACAAGCATAGCGGGGCTGCCTTTCTGGACTTTGAGGAAGTGCTCCCACTCTTAGCAACTAAGCTGAAGAAGACGATGTCGTCTATGAACATCTCTGAATGGTCATCGCGGATGCCTAGGCGTAACTCAGAATGCTGAGTCTCGCACTGTTGTTGTATTTAGTTCAGTTTGAATTACATTATTGTTTGCGAGTGACCACCCCTGCCCTTAACGGTGTTCAAGGTAGAAGATGAGATTCTCACGTCTGTGGCGCACATATGTAACGTCCGTCCCTGGGTCGAGAGACGCACCCCGTTACGAGACAAACTATAGGTACTTCGATTTCAAGCGACTCTGACTTTGTGAACGTATCGAGATTTCCCGTAGTTTTGCATCTTTCTTGTGTTACGGCTAACCCTGAACATTCCTAAGGCCGGCTACTGGAAAATTACATTCGCATCGTCGCCGGCCCCCTGATTTGCGGCGAGCCTCCTTTCCGTGGCGTAACAGTACTCCTGAACCACAGTATTACCATCAAGCTTGTACCATTCTCGGAACTTATAAATGACCCTTATCCGAGTCTTAGAATCCTATAGGAACGCTGAGAAGTCATTGTCAGCCTTGTGGCGGCCGTTGCGCCCCGTATTCATGCAACGTCGCACGCTGATTGGTACCTTCCGATCAAAGCGGTACGATCCCGGTTAGTGCAAAACAGCCCCGGGACGTCTCACGTAATAATGAACGTGTAATATAATCTATTTACGCGAGCCAAGCCGATCTTGTGGCTTGTAAGCCTGTGGCTGGGTTCTTCTGACGAACGCAGCTGAAAACGAAGGCGATGACTGAATCTCACAGCGAAGCCCTACGATATTCCACTCCCCGCCGCAGCAGAGCATCTTGGAATTCATCTAGTACCAGCTTGCGGTACCTGGATATATGCGACGAGCTGCCGAACTTTAATAAGTATTAAAAGTTTTAACGTTATACAAGGAAACTGCTGAAAGGAGAAATTATTGCAGAACTTGACTCTTAATATCGTAGTTTCCTATAAATGAAATTCCGCACGTGATAATTCCTCTGTCTAAGATTTCGAAAACTCTATAGTAGTATAATTAAATAGTGAGACCAGAGTCGCCGCTATTCATTCTTTGAGCTTGGAATCGAAAGGTCCAGACTATGGATAATTCCAGCGCCTGTAAAGCTCCCCCCTTAGTATCAGTGTCCGAAATGTTTTGTTTGATGTTCCGAGCTTCTCCAGAAGTATTGATGAGTCCAGCTACAGCTTTACTGTTGTTGTCTGCTTTGGTATTCTTGATTTCCTGCTCGATCCTATTATGAATATTCTTCGTTTTTAAGAGCGCTTCCTCGCAAGTCTTTCGAAAGAATTCGTTGGAGGCCTTCTCTTCCTGTATCTCCTCGAGCAGCTGTTCTAGATTCTGCTTCGACTCTTTATTGACCTCGTCCCGAATACTGACTGAGAGCTGTTGCAGGGAGCTCTCTATTGCTGCTAACTCGCGATCTGCTCGATCTTTCTCTCTATTAAGGAGCTCTTTATTACCCTTAAGTATAGAATCTTTTACCTCTTTTATTATAGATTCTTGACGAGCTACTGTAAGCCTACCAAGAGTAATTAGTAAGCTGAAGCTGTACAAATCTGATAACGTACCTTTGACATAGACTTACACTGAGGAAGTACTTAGCGCTATATTGAGTGTACTCTTGTAATCGTTGAGCCGCCCTTTGAAGACATTGATTGTCCCCTGCTCAAATATACCGACTCTTACTCGATCAGTCCACTCAGCCCAGAACGTCTTATATTTGGTGGCATGTCTTATCCAATGATCAAGCCTCTCTTTGAATGTGGAGTAGGCTGAGTTATAGTTCTCTACAGCGCCTTTGATAGTATTAGTCAAGAGTACTTGAGAGTCTTCCCTTTCTAATTCTGTAAGTAGCTTCTGAAGTACTGGCTCGAGTGCTTTGAGGTCCGATTTGATGTTTCGCAGGGTAGTAGGAACATCCTTGATATCGCCAATTGTGGTATAAAGGAACTTGATACTCCCGATGGCAGCGGTAGTGATGCCTACTACCGAAGCAGTAAAACCGACTGGTTCGATCATTTTCGAATTGAAGTTTTTGGGCCGGAGATATATATGCAGACGAAGACTTAAACTGTCGCCGTAGTAAATGCGGCGGACGTTGGCCCTTTTGAATGCGTTGGTAATCGGTAGCCTTATTTAAATGCTGCAACTGGGCGGTGAAAGAAATACTTGAGACGATCTATGAGAACGTCTGAATTTGAGGTATGCTTTATCTATGAAATTTGCTAGCTACGGAAGGAAGAAAGAGCTGCTGCCAAGCACTCGCTGACTAATGCTCCCCTCAGCGGGGGACTCAGCCACGGCCTCCGGCCCAGCTTGAGCTTGCGACATACCTCGCAAGAGATGCAGATATCTAGCGGCCGCCTTGACTTCGTAGCGAAAGCATCCTGAGTCGCATTACGAAGGGATTTATGCCAAAGGAATTAATTCTTTATAATCGCGAATCCGATAGATAAAGCAGTGGTACTAGCAAGACAAAGGATCGATGTCGAGCGCTCCGCTCCCCCACCAGGACATCAGCGGCACGTCCGCGACTGACCGCAGTATCGCACTTGCAGGTCACTTTCCAAATCTGATAAATGTGGCTATTGGCACTCGCGAATGTTAGTATACTAATCTTGTGTGTAGTCTTTAGAGGCCTAAGGCTAAACTTATATCTAGCAAGCCGCCCTCCGAAACCCTCCTCCACCGTTCCTTTCCGACGCGATCCCGATTTTGTCGACCGCGGTGACCTCCTCTCGCAAGTCGACGAACGATGCTTATAACCAGCCGGCCGCGCAGCGCTTGTCGGCCTAGGTGGCGTGGGGAAGTCTCAACTTGCTGTTGAATATACATACCGCACCCGGGAGCGGTCACCGGATACATGGGTTTTCTGGGTGTACGCGAGCAACGCAGCTCGATTCGAGCAGGGCTATCGAGATATTGCAGATATGGTCAAGATTGCAGGACGGGAGGATCCGAGGGCTGATATATTTAAACTGGTGCACGACTGGCTTCGCGGGTGTGAGGGAAAGTGGCTGATAATTCTCGATAACGTTGACGACGCTGATTTCCTTGTTAACGCTCAGGCAGTCATCTAAAGCCAGTCGAGTGACTCCGGCCGCCAAACTCTTTAACTGCTTTGAGATTACCTTCCTTAAAGCTAAAACGGGTCGATCCTTATTACGACGCGAAGTCGAAAGTTAGCCTTGAAACTTTTAGAACGGAACGACCTTATACCAGTCGACCTAATGGACGTATCTAACGCAGTAGAGCTCTTGGATAAGAAGCTGGAATCGATAGGGTAAAGGAATGATAAGGACTATATAGAACTCGCGGCTGTATTGGAGTTTATGCCGCTTGCTATTGTCTAAGCAGCCTTATATATCTCTTAACTATTACTACGATACTCGGTGCGGCAATATATCGAAGAGTTCCAAAAGAGCGATCGAAAGAAGTCAAGTCTCTTGAATCACGAGGGAGGAGAACTCCGTAGGGATAGTAAGGCCAAGAACTCTATTATCATCACCTGGCAGATATCTTTCGAGTATATCTATCAAATAAGGCAGCCAGCGGCAGAGCTGTTGTCTCTTATGAGCTTTTTTGATCTATAAGGTATTCTAGAGATATTGGTCCGAGGTCGAGCTGGCGATACGGAGCACGAGATATGTGAAGGCAGAGACGATAATAGAGTACAGAGCGACGGAGATAGTGATTCTGAGTTGAATGACGACGACGGATTTGAAATAGATATACGAACGCTCCGAGACTTTTCATTCATCTCAACTACTTCAGACCCGACAGTCTTCGAAATGTACAGGCTTGTATAGCTGGCTACGCGAAAGTGGCTCGAAGCGAACGAGCAGCTTGAGAAGTGGAAGGAGTAATATATTAAGATCCTTTACGAAGAAATGCCGAACGGGGAATACGAGAATTGGATGTACTGCCGAGCACTCTTTCTATATGCGAAATCGGCAGTTATACAACGGCCAAAGGGGGACGGGTCGTTGAGAGAATGGGCTTCACTATTATACAAGGCAGCATAGTATATGTAGAGAACGGGGAGTATAACTGAGGCCGTTGACCTGTCCGAAATGGTGATAAAAGTGAGGAAGAAAATACTTGGTCAGGAGTATAAGGAGACTTTGGACAGTATAGGCATGGTAGGCCTAGCATATAGCTTAGGGGGCCGATGGAAGGAGGCGGAAAAGCTGCAGCTACAAGAGATGGAGACAAGGAAGAGGGTGCTGGGCGAGGAGCATCCCGATACGCTGACCAGCATAGCCAATCTGGCCTCGACATATAGGAAGTAGGGACGCTGGAAGGAGGCTGAAGAGCTGGAGGTACGGGTGATGGAGACAACGAAGAGGGTGCTGGGCGAGGAGTATCCCTCTACGCTGAGCAGTATGGCTAATCTGGCCTCGACATACTTGAACCAGGGACGCTGGAAGGAGGCTGAAGAGCTGGACGTGCGGGTAATGGAGACAAGGAAGAGGGTGCTGGGCGAGGAGCATCCCGATACGCTGAGCAGTATGGCTAATCTGGCCTCGATATACTGGAACCAGGGACGCTGGAAGGAGGCTGAAGAGCTGTACGTGCGGGTGATAGAGATAAGGAAGAGGGTGCTGGGCGAGGAGCATCCCGACACGCTGACCAGCATGGCTAATCTGGCCTCGATATATAGGAAGCAGGGACGCTAGAAGGAGGCTGAAGAGCTGGAGGTACGGGTGATAGAGACAACGAAGAGGGTGCTGGGCGAGGAGCATCCCGATACGCTGAGCAGCATGGCCAATCTGGCCTCGACATACTGGAACCAGGGACGCTGGAAGGAGGCTGAAGAGCTGCAGGTACGGGTGATGGAGATAACGAAGAGGGTGCTGGGCGAGGAGCATCCCGACACGCTGACCAGTATGGCTAATCTGGCCTTGATATACTGGAACCAGGGACGCTAGAAGGAGGCTGAAGAGCTGCAGGTATGGGTGATGGAGATAATGAAGAGGGTGCTGGGCGAGGAGCATCCCGACACGCTGACCAGCATGGCCAATCTGGCCTCGATATATTGGAAGTAGGGACGCTAGAAGGAGGCTGAAGAGCTGCAGGTGCGGGTGATAGAGACAACGAAGAGGGTGCTGGGCGAGGAGCATCCCGACACGCTGAGCAGTATGGCTAATCTGGCCTCGATATATAGGAAGCAGGGACGCTGGAAGGAGGCTGAAGAGCTGCAGGTGCGGGTGATAGAGATAACGAAGAGGGTGCTGGGCGAGGAGCATCCCTCTACGCTGAGCAGTATGGCTAATCTGGCCTCGACATATAGGAAGCAGGGACGCTGGAAGGAGGCTGAAGAGCTGGACGTGCGGGTGATAGAGATAACGAAGAGGGTGCTGGGCGTGGAGTATCCCGACACGCTAAGCAGCATGGCCAATCTGGCCTCGACATACTGGAACCAGGGACGCTGGAAGGAGGCTGAAGAGCTGGACGTATAGGTAATGGAGACAAGGAAGAGGGTGCTGGGCGAGGAGTATCCCGATATGCTGAGCAGCATAGCCAATCTGGCCTCGACATACTGGAACCAGGGACGCTGGAAGGAGGCTGAAGAGCTGCAGGTGCGGGTGATGGAGATAACGAAGAGGGTGCTGGGCGAGGAGTATCCCGATACGCTGAGCAGTATGGCCAATCTGGCCTCGATATATAGGAAGCAGGGACGCTAGAAGGAGGCTGAAGAGCTGGAGGTGCGGGTGATGGAGATAACGAAGAGGGTGCTGGGCGAGGAGCATCCCGACACGCTGACCAGCATGGCTAATCTGGCCTCGATATATAGGAAGCAGGGACGCTGGAAGGAGGCTGAAGAGCTGGAGGTGCGGGTGATGGAGACAACGAAGAGGGTGCTGGGCGAGGAGCATCCCGATACGCTGAGCAGCATGGCCAATCTGGCCTCGACATACTGGAACCAGGGACGCTGGAAGGAGGCTGAAGAGCTGGACGTGCGGGTAATGGAGACAAGGAAGAGGGTGCTGGGCGAGGAGCATCCCGACACGCTGACCAGTATGGCCAATCTGGCCTCGATATATAGGAACCAGGGACGCTGGAAGGAGGCTGAAGAGCTGGAGGTGCAGGTGATGGAGACAACGAAGAGGGTGCTAGGCGAGGAGCATCCCTCTACGCTGACTAGGATAGCCAATCTGGCCTCGACATACTGGAAGCAGCGAGTGTCGTCTATATGCACGATGATGTAGGGTCGAGTGAGGGACCCCGCCATAATCTGCTAGGGCACGGTATGATTTAGGCATGCCAACAGGAACGCCTTGCGCCAGTACCTAACTGGCTCTGTCCATGTTAGCTTACTGTAATGATGGTAATAAGGGGACGGAAACGAGTGAGAGGCAGCGCCTCTAGGCAGCAGTAGTGAGTCAGATAAGGGCCGCGCTAGGCACAAAGAAAGCGGGCACGTGGCTGCCCTAAAGACACTTCTAGAAACCTTCAGCGGCGCTATAGTTTTCCTAGAAGCCATAGCGAAAACGGGATGGCTCTTTATGATACAAAAAATATGGTATGGTGTTCATAACCTAATACACGCCAAGGCACGCTAAAACATCACCGGCGCGAGGCTGTCGTGCCACCCTCCTTCGCACGGCGAAACTTGAAATCCATGTCTTTAAAGCTTGGAATTATATTCTTTCTTCATGGGACTATCATACTATGGTTCCGAAATCCGAAAATTTGTGGCCAGTCGTGATTTAGCCGGCGGGAACAGCTGAAGCGGCAATCGATAGCGTCAACGAAACGAGCGACAGTATGACCAATACCGCGGTAATTTTCGTTGCAGACAGGTGTCCTGGAGGAGAAATGGCTATAGAATAGTGACATATCGACCATATCTTCATAGTTTTGCGGGGGAGAGACTTCAGAGGTCTAAACCGTTGGTTCGTCTCGCGACGGGGTGAGTCTCTCGATCCAGGGACGGACGTTAGAACAGAGAGGAGCTCATGAGACTAGATGCTGCACCTGAGTAAACGGCTACAGCTTGCGTAGTACAGTGACATGACATGAGCTTTGGCCCGCATATGTAATTTAGAACAGAGAGGAGCTCATGAAACTAGATGCTGCACCTGAGTAAACGGCTACAGCTTGCGTAGTATAGTGACTGGACATGAACTTTGAAAACCTTGCTGGAGATTAAATGATCTCTAGACCTTATACCATCTACATAAAGTATGGGAGCCTAGGCGTCCGCAAAGCAGAGGCTCTTGTGTAAATCCCAAGATCATTCATACCCAAGAACTAGATGGAAAAGTAGAGGTTACCCACTTTGTCGATGTAGCCCATGTCGTCGATATTGCCCATTTTGTCGTAGTTCCTCCTTTTAAGGTCGATTTCCAAGATGATAGCGCCCGTGAAGACACGGCCGTAGCAGGATTCGCAATGGCTATAGTTTTCCCAGAATTGATCGGGTAAGGAGGGGTTTGAGCGGTTGGATTTGAATGCGCAGATCGGTCCATTGCGGCCGATATAGGTGAAGGAGGAGCACGGAAAGCCGAAATGAAAGCCGTTCCAGCGAGCCGACGGGTTGACGAGGATTGTAGCACGGATGATGCCGCGAGTTTCTCGCTCACCGACGCAGATTGAAGTCGTCGTGAGTATTGACGTGCAGGGGCCCTACATGGCGTGCCGATACAACAGGAGACAAGGTTGCTTCCAAGGTTGCTAACATTTGCTTCATTATCATTAGGATAGGTATAAGCTACTCCAGTATATGCCGCGAAGAAGGTAGAAGCAGGACCTTCCGGGAAACCTCGAGCCGGATTGAGGCAGACGGGACCATCGACAAGGTTTTCATATGCGCTCTGCTTAAAGAGATCAATATTATAGCCTAAGACTGCTACACCCTCGGAAGAGCAAGTCAGGGGCACGGAAAAGCCGTCCATATAGCTGACATCAATATCCGGTGGACCTGTAAAGCTGCCTTCGATCTTGCTTCCATTGATATTGAGATTTGGACCTACCAGGATCCTCCCCGCCCAACCCGTTGGGAAGGTGTACTAGGTTAGGGAGGCAGAGGAGATAACGCCCGGTGATGGGTCTCCCACGGGCGATAGACCGCCAGCGTCCGAAGCTAGAGAAAGAGACAAATATATTCCGTACATGTTGGTGACCGCAATTATCATATGATCACTTACCTCATTTATAGCTGCGGCTGTCGTAGTTAGTACATTGCTTGCAGCTGACGGTCTATTCAATGTCACAGTCACAGTCGCCGCAGGCGAACAGTCATACGGCGATGCGGCTACCAGAGCCGCCCCAAAGGTAAGAGCCGCCAGAGTGGTCTGAGAGGCACTAGTCATACTCAGATAAAGGGTCCGGCCCATAATTCGAGAATGGATAGGCCGCTCACCAGGATTATGAATAGCGTCTTTTAATATCAGCCAAATCAGCATGCGTTAGATGGAATACGCAATTCGGGGGTGCAGTCAGGAAACTACACACCCAAGCCAGAAAAGTACGCCGCAGCAGCAAAAGGGTGGCAAACCAAAATTAGATCTCCTATCATTGAATGGAATGTGAAGCCAAGCGGAGAAGGACTGTATCAGAGCTAGAATTGGAATTTTTCCATCACAAAAGCATGTGATGGAGAATTTAGAGTTTCTCTATCAAAACTACATTTGATGGAGAAAGCTTGCTAAAAATAACGCCTCCTAGCCAATAACAGCTAGCTGACTTTGCAGGCATCATAGTTTTCATCCCTTGTGAAAATGGAGATCATCCCGTAATACTCCACATCATGGATCATGGAGCGCAGGTAGCCTATCGACGATTATTTGGGCACAAGTGAACAATACATAACATTCTTAGAAGCCAAGGTGAAATCCCTTTACCACATACTCGCTCGACACAGTCTTTCCCCAGGTCCTCCACATGCCTTATCTTCCCTACCTACCCGCCGCCAAGCATCGGAGATTCCCGAGCGTACCGCAGTCGACTCGACGATTACTGCAAGGCGTATGAATCTGGCTACGACCTCGGGACGTCCTGCTACCGTTGAGGATACCTCAGATAAGGAAGGTATCGGTCCGCTCTGGCCTGTCATGTATCCATCTAACGTCAATACAGACGCTTCTTCGAACCCTACGTCCCGCCCTCAGTTTCGATCATCCCCACCAGCTCCTGGCCACCTCCGGCCTGTCGTGTGTCCACCTAACGTCCCTGCATTTGCTCCTCCGAACCCTGCGTCCCGCCCTCAGCCTCGATCATCCCCTCCAGTTCTCCGACAAAGAATCGCTATACTCCCCTCTACCACCCCAAATCTAAGCTCGACCTCAATGGGCCCCCGGAATCCCAAACGAGTCAAACGGATCAATGTAACTCCTCGAGGCCAGGGCGCTCACACGTCTTCGGCCAGAGTCCCACCAGTGTCACAGCCAACACACGTGTTGCGCAGACAACCGAATGGGGAGGCTATCTTAGACGAAGCCCCTCGGTGGAAGAAGGAGATAGATTCATTCATAGATAGAATCAGTCACATGGGCGAGTAGGAAAAGTAGAGGCAGGAGTTCGATCTTGCATCCCTGGAATAGAACCATAACTCCATCCTACATTTGCTGAACTGTGACCGACCAGTCGCCACGTCGTCTGCCCTATCACACCCAGACACTAATTCAATGGCCCGTCTCAAAGATTATTTTACAAAAGCCTCGCAAATAAAGGTGTATAAGGTCTGGTACCAGCGAATGAATTACTTTATAGATCTAGTCGCAGTATCATAGTATAAGGTAATACTAGCTAAAGGCGCACAGCTCGAAGAAGTCAACGCGATAATGGAAGCCTCTTTGACTGTGCGGAGAACCGCCAAGAATGAACCATTGAGTCCGGCTTATCTACATCGCCTGCGCAGGGGTGTAAAATGGGTGAATAAGTATATCGCAGGCCTTATTGCAGACGGTTGGCGTTACCGCGTATCGGAGGTCTTCCTCTTGTATAAGTCATTCCGCAATCTACTCCAAACCCAGTCTAATTCTGCCAGCCGGGCCTTCCGTTGCCCAATATCTGCGATAGAGGGAGGCCTCTAACAGCGCAGAGCATCTCAGGCTACGCTTGAAAGACAAGTTCGTTGACTTTACAGAGGTAGAACATTAGGTGCCCTATTCCATTCCTGGCATCATCCAAAATATGACTAGTCTCAGGTAATACAATATCCAATCTAGACAAAATAGACTCTCTGATAGGTTATAGCCTTCGAAAGATATATAAAGCACTTAGGTATAATCACGAAGAAGAACAGGACTGTCTTGATAAGATCGAGTCTGAATGTCGTAAGTTCCCACTTGCGATCTAGGAACACTCGGACTAACTTATATATACAGCACGTAAGGTCCTGACACCCCCAGGATATTACTGTCCTACAGATCGAGATCTTCCTTTATTTAGGGAAATCCCTGATCTCGACCCCGAGAGCTCTCCATAATTCAATTGACTAAGCCATCGGCGGAATCCAATTACCCAGTACCATTCGCTTTTCCGTCAAGCTTGCCTTTGCCGATCTTCCTCTACTATATTACTACTAACGCTCCACCACGTCCATCGTATATACGGCATAGATCGCCTAGAAAGTGGACCGCGTAGCCGCTCTCCAAGGTAGTACTCTCCTTTCCTGGGCCAAACATAGGAAGCCCTTCGGTCCAGGAGAGATCCCCCAGTGCTATAATTGTATATACCACGTTAGCGTTCATTACTACTTCAGTTATTTCGAAAGGGCGAGAGGCGTTGTAGATTCCAGGCTTCGAGCCTTGAAAACGACTTCGAATCTCTGTCGGATATATTCGCAGGAGGCGTGCCAGTTGTTCATTTTCACTCCTCTATACATATTTCAATCAGTATTAAGCCTAGCGTAGAAGTCGAATTCTTACAAGAAAGGCGTCTAAGACCCTTTACGTCTGATCTATATGTTTAACAAAGGCGATGGGGCCCTTAGATTACATCTGCTCTGCGGTGGCGGGGTTAGCTGCTAGTAGCTCCTCCTGAGCTTCCGTCGCCAGGCTTGACTTGACCCCTAATCCATTAACGATGTTTTCGCTTTAATGCAACATTTGTCAGTAATTGGAAAATTGGACAGGTCTCGGTAAAGTTGCGATCCTACGTCTTGGAAATTTTAGTGTGAAGAATGATCTGCGTAAGTACTTCTTTGAGTTTAGCTGGTCCAATAAAATCAGCGCGGTTGCGGCTCCTTGCACTGAATCAGAGTCCACCTATCAAAACCCTACACTTACAGCGCAGAGGCGGAAACTAAGACCCTTGAGCGGTGCTGAAAACGCTCAACGCTCTGCATCTAACTTACCCCCAAGATAGAAACAGCAGCTTTAATGATACAGGTGCTAGGAGAGCCGTCACTGACAAATGTATCTTTTTGGCTCATCTGTTATGAGAAATGACGAGTAGTGTCTGAAGGTTGATCATATTTAATGCATGTATTATCTCAATTATATATCAATGATTACTCGCGGTTTCACATCCTTTCCCACATATCCTATACCTTATAAGTAATACACAATAATTCCTAGACCCATCATGCCAGCTCCCCATATATTCGTCAGCCAGATGTCGGATTTGTTTAGGGTGGCTTTCCCAAAAAAAGTCATCGGCATAGAGAAGTTTCCTCCAGTCCCAGTTGCAAACAGAGGGCCACTAGAAGTTATTCCCATTACAGTAGTAGTACCAGTAGTCACTTCACCACTAAACATTGAAAGGGCGATCGGATTTGGACTAGGTATAACAGTCTTGTTGCCAATAACGATCTTGGGAGCGGCGGCTAAAGGAAAGACGGTGGTCGACGGTGTCCTTGTGGTAGACTCCGCCGTAGTTGCACTTGGTATAGAATGCTAAGATTCTCAAGTTAGTTATAAGCAGCTCTGCGCAGCGATATAGAACCTAATTATACATGAACTGTGACGACTTACGGAAGCTATGGTCAGAGTAGCCGATACGGCAGCTAGAGGCACGTTCGAAAATATGCTCGTCATTGTGGCTGTTATATTGGTCACCTGAATCAATGCAGTCGGGACGACGTTCTCTCTACCACCAGAACATGTAGAAAACCCGAGGAAATCGATGAACGACTTCTGTCCATCGGCGTCCAATATAATCTGACCATTCGCGGACTATAAGATTTCCGTATATGCGGAGGATAACGTGGTAGGCGCGCCGGATATTATGATACAAACTCTAATAGACTCAAACGCGGATGTGATAGAGTATGCTACAATCGCGTCAGATTCAATTCTGAAACCCTGCCCGGAGGCTAATGCGATAGTCGTACCAGTGAAAACGTTATATGCCGTAGGTAAGGTTCTGCTCTTGGTCAGCGTATTACTGAAGCACTAGGGCTTTGTCCAACGTATAATATAGCTCCTCCCAAAGTGAAGGAGGGCGAATAGTTTACTTATACTAAAGCGCCACCAGCTGCGGTAGAAGCCAGGTTGTATATAAATTCCCCTTCGTTCTGAGTAATTACGGTTCTCGTAGCGCTGGTGCCATTCCTAATACCCACTGAAACTACTGCCGTTGCAGCTGTATGTACGAATATTTCTAAGTACCATACTAGTCCGGCGACACCGGCGACAATGTAGCAACTACTACAGGATGGTCCAGCGGCACTGGCTGTTCTCGCCAAATCTGGCGCAGGTCCGGACTGTAGGAATTGGGCTGATTGCGTGACTGTTGCAAGCTGCTCTGCGTTAATTGTTAGCTCTGTCTTCCAGCGAGAAGGTCTGTATCGGAGCAATCCTACCTTGCGGAACGCTGCAGGCGGGCCTAAGAACAGCGCTTAGAGCGAGTAAGAGAGACCATAAAAACGAAGCCATCGTCCTTGTATGATGATCCTAGAAATGAGTGAGGGTTAGGAAGCTGAGTGCAGGAACGACGAGCTAGGTAGCTTGCCCGGGAGGAGCTCTCATATTAGCTGGCTAGAAGGGGGACGATCTTCGGAATGTCAGGTACTGCCCGCTTGGAGGCTTGCATGAGGATGATTCAATAGCGCCCATTCTTCACAGGGTTCGCCGGTGAATTAAGCGCTTTGGAAGCCTCGATCAAGCCTTTGCGAGACATCCTGGCCATATGGTATTCCGCCATCGGCCCGCTTACTGGACCTTTGAATATTGTACCTATCGGCCTTCCTTCTTCGGAGCTCGCGGTACATGGTAGGGCTCAGGCGTCTGGTTGAGGGAAGATGTTAGTTAGATCTCTTACTGGCGGTGAAAGCAGTCAACTCTCGGCTCAAGAAGCTGCAGCTCGCCCTATGCCTCGGTGATGATCCGTCATCATTGGCCGTTCGTTCGCGCCATTATTTTCTCACGTCTCTGGGAGGAGGTGCAGTCGAAGGATTGGAAGCTAAGAAAGCGGGGTCTTTTCAACCCTAGTGTAGTTCATATCTAGCGCTTGAAAAGTCGCGCCTATTTCAGGACCCATGCGAATGCTTGGCATTTAGCAACCGTGCGCGCCTCCACCCAATTGCAGGAAAAAGTCTTTGCAGTGCGAGCGTTGCGAAGGTAGGGTGAGAAAGCGTAATACACTCGTTGCTTGCACGAGGCCAGCCATAAACTGCATGGTGTCCGCATCCGACGTTCTTCCGATCGTCTGCGCATGCCAAAGACCCAGACCATTCGAATTCTATTCCTGCTAGCAACGCGATAGGCTTTTCCGTGTCTTCCCACTACTCTAGAAATCTATTGATATACTCTGCTGATGTAGTGTCAGCGATTCTTACCTTCGTCTACCTGCCAGTATCAGTACTACTGTAAAGTGACGCAACTCCTATCATTATAGTTTTTCGTACTCTTTCTTCCTTATCTATAACCTTCCGTTTACTATATTATCTTATTTCCGAAAAGAGTAATCGATAATGCCGATCGAAGCAGCGCCGATTGTGGTTAATCTAAGCAGAGACTTGTATACAATTTCTCATTTCCTATATTATCAAGAAATCGACATTGTCAGCTACTAATCAACTGCGGTTTCGAAGCCTTAGAGTTGATGGTGCTTAGTTAACCTTCTCGATTACTACCGGAAACCCACCTCAGCAGCTACAAGTCTTCGCGTCTACCGAGGTAGCATCTACCTGGGTAGTTGCGCCTGAAGGCTGCGGCCCCAATGATGCTGCGAATTGTACGCAAGCTCGGGGTGGAGAGTATGATAACACCAAGTCTTCTGCTTGGAATGTCAAGGATATGTTCCAACTTGGCGCGGAGGGTAACCTAGGCTACACTGGTAATGCTGTGAATGGCTCATATGGCTACAATACGGTCGGACTACCAGGAAAGCCTGGAGCCGCCAACATCTCAGTGAACTATCAAGTGATTGCTAGTATTAGCACAGAGGCTTTCTATGTTAGCAGTCTGGGCCTCTTAAATTAACCTATCAATTTTACAGATAGTAGCGACTCGTCGCCAAGTCTCCTAACCTTACTTAAGAATAAGAACCTGATACTAAGTCTGTTATATGGCTATACAGCTAGAGCGTCTTATCGTAAGCAAAGTCATTCAAGATATAGAATCCCGCTTACCCCTCTTAGAGCCAAACGGCGGTATTGGTGCGAGCTTGACTTTAGGTGGCTATAATACATCAAGATTCACGCCGAACGATATCTCTTTTAGTTTCGCACCAACAGCAGTAAGGTAGCTCGTCGTAGTAATACCGTCGATTACATACTCTACCGCGAAGATTCAGACGCCGTTACTTTCTTAAGGTATTATGGCAGTTATAGATTCGACGGTGCCGTACTTATAGCTTCCCCAAGAAGCATACCAGCTTTTCGAGAACGCCTTTAGTATTTCCTGGGACTCTCTTAATAACCTGTACCTCGTTAACGATACTCTATATAATGCTTTAGTCCAAGAAAATCCAAGTATGATATTTCAGTTGGCCAACAGTCTTAATAGACTATCAGTTAATATTACTCTACCTTACGCTAGCTTTGATCTCGAGGCCTATCATCCTTTAGTCAAGAAATAGTCAAGATACTTCCCCTTACAGCGCGTATCTGATAAAAACTTATATACGCTAGGACGAACCTTCTTCCAGGAATCGTAAGCAATATAGCGAATATAGATTCGCCTACAACTTATTCATATTCTATAGCTTCCTGATCGTCGACTACAAGTACTCTAATTTCTTAATTTCGCAAGCCACGTTCGACCAAAGTACGCCAACTTATATCGTTCCTATCTCATCTACCGATACCACCGGCACGGCACCTTCGAATCCAACCTTAACCGGTTCGTTAAGAGCTAAATCGACCGGCAATAGCTTTTACGGCAACGGCACAGGCGCGATAGCCGGAATCGCCATCGCCGTCGTCCTTATTGCTTCGCTCATTAGCGTATACTTCGTCCGCAGAATGTGTCGTAAGAAGTATGATCGAAAAGCCGGGCTTCCCGGTGACGAGCCTAAAGTCGCGCCCGGTATATTAGACATGCAGAAGTATGACTTTTCAGAAGACCCAGAGGTTAGATTCAAAAAGTCCACTACTATTATAGTAGCACCTACTGAGAATCCTATAACACCCCGGTCCGAAATGGAAGGTATAGAATCCTTCGGTCCCAACGCTATCCGACCATACAGCCGTATTATCGAACTCCCCGGCTCTCCTACGACTAGATCAGATTTCTTAAGCCCAGAACTATTCTCAAGATCAGAAGCACCATCCCTAAGTGCCGAAAAGCTACGCTCCGAACTCTTAACCCCCGAATCAATATACTCGAACTCAGAACTCCCCAACCCAGATCCCAGCCACGAACTAGCCTCCCCCAGCATCAGCGCAGCTAGCTCCGGTTATCCGTCTCCATCCTTCGACGGCCGCTACCTAGTCTTCAGATCTCTTTTACTAATCCAGCGCCCTACAATAGAGAGATATGGTTCCTCGGGTTCTAAAACCGGACTTATCAGAGACGGCATGCCTCATCGACCCACCTTCTACCGCCGCTACCACTCCGACGAGTCCGACATTCTCTCCCTCCAATCGGGACTATCAAATCTCCGTATAGGCTCCTCAAACTCCGAAAGCGGCTTCATCCACAATAATCGGCCTAGTAGTACCTCACCTACCGGCGTCATGTACTTTGAACCCTTAATACAATTTGAATGACTTGAATGACTGTATTTAGGGTCTATAGCGTGATATATACATGCCTTATGGGAGCATTAGATTAGGATATTGTATCTAGGAAGATCGCATAAGCCGGATAGGCGTTATTAGAGTATACACTCTAAGCCTTACTTTACTTTATAAAACCCTAAGAGTGTCTAGTTAATAAAGTAAAGGCAATTATCAGAGCCTTTTTAGAATATTGCTTCTTATATATATTTGAAATCCTCTATTAATATTCTCTCTACCTGAATAAAAATCATAGTATAGGAGAATGATACTATACCTTAGCCCAAGGAGACCAAATCTTACCGCCATTATGATATGAATCTAATATTAACGTTACATTAAAACACCCAGAACCTATTGCGGTAGAATGTTTTACCTCGCGAGTAAAGGTTTCGAGCTCGGGCAGGCGTCTGAGGAAGCTTTAGATAAGCTAATACATTTTGACGGTAGTATATAGAAGTACTAAAGGAAAGAGTACTATGTTATCTTGCGCAGGCTCTCTGCAGTTATTTGATATTGAAATTTTAATGTACTCGCACGTAGAGTGCGCCTCTTCCCTTACGAGGTGGCCAAATAATATTAGCATCCCCTAAATGAAAGTATACGCCAATAATGTTATAGCCACTTTACTATTCCCCTCTAAGGTTACCGGTAGATTGGAATAAAGCCAGCGTATGCCCGATAAAAGGGAGATCATGCAACACATTTTGCGTGCTGTATTGTTGCCAGGACCACGAATGCCACCCTTGTAGATGGAGTCCCAGTTTGGTATTCGCTTCAGCTCCGCGCGATCACCTTTTCCATTTTCCTCACGCAGTCCAGTATGAGGCTATGGTGATGTTGCATTAATACCCATCTCGAAGCGAGATAAGGTCCTTGCAACCCCAGGTAGAGCCCAGGTACCCAATACTATATCCCACTTACGGTTTCCAAACGTTTTGAAGTCCCCGTGGATCCCACGAAGCCCCAAGCCGAAAAGTGTGTCTTCGACGCTAGAGCCAAAGCAGTTAATGCGTTGCGACTAAAAATAAGGCAATGGATAAATTTCGGCTGTCAGTATCAGGGAGGGTCTACTTAAAGCCCGCACATCCCTAGCCTTTCCTGCTTCTTCCCCGTCGCTACGCCCATTCCTCTACTTTTTACCCAAGTGGCAGTACTAGCGCTAAGTCAAGTGCTTCGCCAAACATGTCAGCCAATGTCCCCGAGCCTGTCGAGCACTCGTCCAGTATTGCTTTGAGAGACAATGATATTATAGTAGTGGACCCAGCGGAGGCTGGAAGCGCAGGTACTGGCGAAAACATACAGCAGCCGAGTGGAGCTGACCATTGTTCAGGTCATCCTATCTTAGTGGAGGACGACGATGATGACTACCAGAGCCTTTTGGTAGGGTCCTTCGCGCAGGACAAGATAAGAGAACTTCTAGCTCGCAGTCATCACTTTAAGAACGCTTGTAACTACGCGATACAGACGAAGAAGGATCTCCGCCGGAAGCTGGACGACGCATTGTGGAGGAACTCTCGTATGCACCAACAATTACAGTAGCAGAAGGGTCCACTTTAGGGAGTCCCGGCAAAGGCAAAGGCACGCAAAACGTAGAATAAGGACTCAGGACAAGTGTCTTATAAGGAGCTTCTGAGGCAGCGGTCTTATCTGCAGGCTGAATTAAACGGAATCAGGGTTACTATAGCTTCACTTCAAAAACGAGAGGGATACGAATACACCATCTACTCAGAGAAGATCTGTAACAATATCACATTTTATAGCCACCTTTTCTGCGAAGAATGTTTTAAGTCTTGGAGCAAGCGACAAAAAGAGGACAGAGCAACCCACACTTGCCCATCCTGCCGGATACCGTTGGCTTATCCCTCTTGGTCGACAATTCGTCCTCCTTTATCGATTAGGATCTTTAAGACTTAAATGCTAACCACGCCTATGCGACTCAAAACAAGGCACTAGGGAGATTCTAGGTGTCAGTATTAGCGAGAGTCTACTTTAAACTCGCACGTTGTAGGGCCTCATGTGATCAGAAGTCTTAATATATTATTCTAAGCTCCTCTCTACCTTATTGTACGATAAAGAGTAGGCAGCTCTCAAACTCCGGAACAGACACAAGATGGTAGAGACTATTCCATGAAGATATGGATAAGGTAGACGTTCATTGGGTATAAGAATATGCGAATATTCAATCTCCGAGTCCGCTTGATAGGAAGCTGTGGACTACACAACCAGTTTCTTCACATACTGAGTCTGTAGAGATTACAAGGCTCAATCTTCTTAATATAAGTAGCCTTTTCAAACGAAGTATAGTATAGTAGAGTAGGTATCCTTACCTCTCAGCTTCTTTATCTGTGGCTTCGTCTAACTATAAGCTCGAAGAAAGTAGGTAAGCGAAACCTAACCTTCGCTCCAGAGTAATATCCAGGCTAGAAAGTGAACTGGCCCACTCTCTGTTGGTTGAGGTAATCCGCTACTTCAATCTGTAGTAGGGCTGGGAGCCAATCATAAACATGTCATTACCGAAACGAGTAGACTCGTTTAGACACCTGTTATTGAAGCTGGTCCATCAGGAATCCAACCTAGCGTCCAAACAATCCGCACCGTGCTTCTCCTCTAGTCGGTGGATTTGCCTTGCGTCTGTCGACCTCATAGCTCGATCGTCGGTCTCTATCGACATCCCTCTCCTATTCCTTGAGATTTCCCAGCCACGAAGATGTTTATAAGCTGCGCCAAGATGGAAGCGGAGCGCATCTAGAGGGACGAGGAACAGGTTGACTCGGGACAGTCACCCTTCCAAAGTCACCATCCACCAAATTTTCGCCCTAATGGTACTCGCCGCCGGTGCTTTCCCCCATTAGACGTAGCCGCCGCCGTCGATTCGCTTAATTTAGCTGGGCAGGCCTCCCCACCGTAGAATTCAAAATTCTTCCACTGTTGTAGATACCTCCCTGCCTACCGCCCTGCCTACCATGCCTACATACACTACTGCCCTCGCCGACCGCAAGAGACGTTCCTTTGCCGCCTTTCCTGATGCTTACCGCCGCCCCCCTAACACCGGCGAAGAAGTCTTGGACGCGGAGAATGGACACATTCGATGTTAGGACTATGCATGCACGCAAGGCTTTACGGTGGTAATTACCTCACATGAGGTGAAGAAGAGAACTTAGGTGGTTCTTAAATACAGTCGCCACGGTAAAAAGACACGGGATACTAGAAAGAATGAGGAGAAGCCTGGGGAGAAGAAAAGAGAATGGCCTAATTAGACCCTGCGGAAGCATAGGTGTCCATATAATATGCTTAGTCTCTTAAGAAATCTAGAATTAAGAAGTATAAGCAGATTATGACGCAAGAGGCTGAGAACGGACCTTCTAAATTCTCGCAAATAAATTTTCCAGAAGTTCGGCAGGCCTCAGAGGCTTCCGTATACTCGGGGGTCGACGGCGGCATTCCTAGCGACGACGACATTAAATTTCTAGGTACACAACCTGTCCAAGTGCCTTATACGCAACCCTCCCGCGATAATTGCCAAGTTGTAGGACATTCCCAGAAGGGAAAGGGACGCAGAACATCTTTTTCTTCTGACTCCGATACAGCCCTTCCTGGTGGCGAATTCCAAAATATTGATGATTTCGGCCCAGATCCACCAAGTGCCCCACCGCTGATATCTATAGAGGGCCGCAGCCAGCACTTATCCTTGTCCCAATTACCTTCTCAGTACCGTGCTCCCATCTCTTCAGCAGCCATAGGGACGCGGGGGCGCGGGGCGAGGAGCGGAAGAAGTCGAAGAAGTTGGAATCTCAGCAGAGGTATGCGGTGGCGGCGGCGGCGGAGAAGGCAGAGAAGGTAGCCAAGAGGGCGGCGGCGGCGGAGAGGAAGGAGGTAAGGAAGATGGCGCCTAGGAAAGAAGATGTTAACCAATTGGCAGAGCAATTAATGGGGTCGTCGCTGTAGAAGACTTAATGAGAAGCTTGTATTCCACCCTTGCAACTCCGCCCTATACGCCAGCGGCGGCAGCAGCAGTACTGTAGACACTGTAGAGACCGTCGATAGCGAGGTGTATGCCCTAGTGACGTCGACGGGGTTATTGCGCAATTTTAGTACTATATAGTACGAAAGGTGACTGTGGAGGGTGACTGTCCCGAGTCAACCTCGACGAGGAACACACGTTCTCGTGCACCAGCGAGCAATACGACGGATTGACAGGGTTAGACCGAACGTCCCATGCTCGGACGAAATTGCCATTGCCATTAATAGTATGCTCAAAATGTACGCCGACGCCGCTTGGAGAGCTACAGCTCCTCGAGCCGTGCGCGGTCTTGGCCCGGTATTTTAAGGGATCCCAACTAGGTAGGGAGACAATTAATTGCCAAGGTAAAATGCCTGAAGCGCGCGGCTCTTCTAGTTCTAGGGTGCATCGAGCTATTTTGCCTGCTTTTGATGGAACTTTCATCTTTGTGAAGTATTGAGCCGAGCGTTATATTCAGTGCGCAGCCGAAACCAGCTTTTACGGATAAATTGTACTTGTGCAATCGACGGTTGCGAATGACAAAGCGCTTTCAGGTGGGACGAACGTGTTGAGCCATCCATTCGCGCGAGGCCGGTTTGTCGACCATATTACAATTGATTACTATTCACCATGATGCTTACATTACCCAGTCCATATATACTTGCAAGACCCTTTTTCAACCCTGCCGAAGACCCTCACCGGCATCAAGGACAAGTCTGCGAACGTTGACCTGGCCGCCAGAGACTCAAAAGCTCTTCGGTCGAGTTCAGGAGGATTTCTGGGAGGCTACACATGTCCAATTTGCTGTGGATCATTCAAAGCATCACCAGAGCTCTGGGAGCATACAATGCATGCACATCCAGGTTCTCCTGAGGTCACGGGCGATAGCGGCGAGAGCGAGGGTGAGGCAAGAACGCGATTTGTGCAAAGAGCGTAGGTGATCACCGGCTGCCCTATTTCGGCGCTGCGGAGCCATCAGGGTCTTCCGCCGCTAGCCTTCCATACGTCAAGAACGGTGTACTAACTATCGAGACATGTTAGGAAGTACCTGGCTACCGAGAATAAGGCTGCAGCTTATCACTCATCGAGGCCGTATAACACGGCTTCCAATGAAAAAGACTCCGCCCAGGCGATAATTGGACCCAATACTCGGGATAATGACTATGACGAGTCGTATTCTGCAATCAGTCCGGATAAGTGGCTTCGTGGTGGTGCCCTGCCGACATCACCCCATGTCAATCGTCAAATTACCCAATCCTATGATCGAGAACCAAATAATAGCGAAACCGAAGCGAAGCCCCTTAAGTTGGAAGGGCAAATGCTGGTAAGGGGTGGACCTCCGCCTTATGATGATAACACCGAAGGCCCGGAAAGAGAGCCCGAGATGCTTTTGCAACTGGGGACACGGCGTATAAATCACGGGCAACTCGTCAATGAGGCGGAAGGTATCTATACCGGATTGGTCATGTTAGAAGCTAAATGCATTGATATCGATGAACGACAATTTGCTGCTGCTCAGGGCCCGTCTAAAAGGATTCAGTTAAAGAAAGACCAATGGCAGTCATTAACAGCGCTTCATAAGCAACTCGTCCACGAGTATCATGACTTCTTCGTAGCATCTCAACATCCATGTGCCAGTCCCGCTTTGAGGAGGCTGGCGGCCAAGTATTCGATACCAGCAAGAATGTGGACGCATAGAATCCATACGTTCCTTAAGGGTTTACGGCACGGACTGCCAGAGTTACTGGAGCATATGTTAGCCTTTATCAATATTGCTTATGGGATGATGGCTCTCCTTTACGAGGCGGTACCTATGTTCGTAGATATATGGATAGTGTGCCTTAGTAACCTCACCATAATCCGTTTGCACTTTTGAATCACTTATTAATTATATTGATATAGGGGAACTTGGAAGATATCGAATAGATATTGAAGAGGAAACTGGGAACAGAGAAGAGTGGAGCAATATTGCTTATTTCTAGTATTATAAGGCTACTAATAAAAATCATACGATTGGAAGGCTCTATCACCACCTTGCCACCCTGGCCCGTCCTTATACGCCGGAGTAGCTGTTATTATATATGAGGGCCTTAACCTTGTAGCCCGAGGCGACTGATCAGGACACTATCATGTCAAACGATGATAACGCCCATTATACTCCGTCCGAAACTAGTACCGGGTCTGATATTGAAGCGCCCTGCTTTACCCCCGGAACCACGAGTAATGGTCCGTCAGAACCTCCTAACGATTCTCTAGCACTAAGCACTAGAGGATCGGAAAGGGCGCAATAACAGGCTCGTACGGCGGATTACGTTGACCATCTCAAAATAGTATATTCACGTCGTCAACTTTTAGAAGTGGAGCCGATAGGTGACCAGTCAATTTTTCAAGAAGCCGGATACTAGAACCCGTGGATAACCGGTCACGCCTTCCTAATCACATGTACTTCAGATACCTTCTCTATCTATATCCAATCAAGGACAATAGCAAAGTACCTGGCATGCTACCGTGGATCTTCAGAAAAAAGCGCAATATATCTGTTATGCTATTTGCCCTCCTCCGACATCCTATAGCAAGCTCAAGCGTGCTTTCTTTTCATTTTCCGAAGCCCCTTCGCTTTCGCTTCCTATTTACTGAAAATTCTTGGAGCGTTCTGATAGGAATCTTTGTCGCTCGTTCCAGGTCAATCAACATCACCCCGTCATCCTTGTTCCAAAGCATATTCGGTAGTCGTAGATCCTTATACTGGACTCCTAACCGTGCAATTCCACCCTCGAATCGTATAACCTCTATCTCGAAATTTCTCACTCCCTCGACCTTAGTAACCCTCTCTCCTCCCCAAGACATCAGAAGCATATGGATGATTCGAACGCCCAAGTCAAGCCACGGCCGGTCCAGGTCAATGTTACCGAGATACACCGGGATCATACATTCGTCGCTCGTGCTCCCTTTCCGGCACGAACACGTCTCGTGTTCCCTTGCCTACAAAAGTATAGCCGTGCGACGCCAAAATAATTCGGAAGAGCGCGCCTCTTGAGCCTTGTGATTTGAGGTCCGTGCAGTTGAGATTCAATGTTATTGGGAACTGCCGCTGAACCATTGCGCCGAACTGCTGCTTGCTGAGGAGATGAGTATAAGGACAATCCCCATCAAGGGCAGACCGGCCCACCAGTCCGAGCAAGCATCCTTGGGTGTAGTATTGTCGACGCTGGTTTCCAGTCGATGCTGAATCTCGCGTGCCTCGTCCTCGATTTCCTTCTTGGCTCTGGTTCGCGCTCCTTCTTTTGCTCGGTGTATTGATGCTCTCGGGCCCGTTACCGGAGTCTCCGGCAGGGTCGTCACGCCCATCGTCAATTGGCTTATTTTCCAGGCTGCAGCCAGATCGGTAAGACATTGGCTTCTTCTTGCGCAAGTAATAGCGCGATCGCTCGGCGATGGAGTATCTCCGCGCTTTGAACGCGGAATGCGGTGGATTTAACTTCCTATCCTCCCGTGGAATGTTGCGCAGGATTTCTTCCCAATCTTCCGACCACGTCTGGGCTTTGTTAATCGACGTATTTCTGTAGAGCTCATTCCGTCTTGTGGATCGAGCTATGAGGCAGAAGCTGAGCAACTGGCCGATTGCCGTCAGCGGATGCTGAAAGCCACCTGCGGATCAAAAGGAATACCATCGCTTCCCTTGTGATGATGTAGCTGTACTCGACACTACTCTTGAGCATATACGAATACGGTTGTGTTGCTACCGCCGCCACCAGCCGGTCAGCGTTGTAGTTGAACTTCTCCTGTAGATCGGTGGGAATCGTTGGTCGATTGATAGCTTCTTTCGGTATGTCTATCGCGCGAAGATCGGCTCGAAGAACGTCTTTCGTAAGTTTGTGCGGAGCTTTGTACTCGATGATAAAGAGTATATCCGTCCTCATTCTTGTACATGCAGATCTGGTCGGCATGGATAGGCTTAAGGGGAGCGGCGCGGATTGCCCGAGGGACTTGATAACTGTCGTCGAGTTTTTAGCCAAGGTTAGAGATGATGTCTGCGACAAAGTTCTCGACTGCGGAGCGTTGGAATAGTTTGAGATCGTCTTCGCTCGCGATCTTTCGGCCTAGTATTTTACGACCGAGCTCTTTGATGTGTAGCAGCGGACTGAATAGTCAAGGGGCTGGGTTATTGGGGGGATGGAGGATGCTGTAGACATCGTCGAATGCTTTTTGCTGCACGCTTGGAATTTCCAACCAAAGCCGTAGCATTGTTGGGCAATTTTTGCCTTTTGGACTGGTCGTAGATCCTTGTGTACTCAAGGATTTGTCAGTCTGAACGGCAATGGATTTGGATAGGAGATGGCATGACTCCAGTAGTTCCTCAAAGGTCGTACGACGTATCTGCTTCTCTGTCTCTTCAGCATGTTAGCGTTCCCGTTCTGCGCGACCCTCCATTTGCCGAAGTTCTTCTTGGAGAATCCGTACTTGTGACAATGTATCGGCGATCGGAAAACGTGCAATTGGGTTTGGTTCAAGGCTGTATATACTCCGATACGCTTCGGAAGGCTTCAGCGCATGAATTCTTTCATTGATGAATTCTTTCATTGGTGATCTCACTAGCAAAGTGCTGAGTGCCTAACCACCACGGATATCGCGTCACCTTTCGGCACTGCCACAGAATACAAATGACAGCGATTTCACTGCCAATTGGCTCTAAAGGTTAGTCTCTACCTAAGGCTCAATAAAGTATGGCTATGTCTTCAAAGGAAAAAAATTAAAGTGTATAAATCACGGGGAACTTGTGGGCTAACGTGGTTCTTGGATATGGAGCACGGAAGCGAAGGTTCTCGAGGTTGTATTCATAGAGCATAATTCAGGTCCGTCCGTTAAGTTTCAATATAAATATTCAGCTGAAACTTATGAATCCTCCACTCTCATTCTGGGAGCAGGCCTTAATATCAGCCCCGTTCTCGAGGAGAACGCTTACGGCGGCATCATAGTGACGGAGGCTTGCGGTCATCAATAGAGTGTGTATATCACTGAATGTTGGACGGTCCTCGAGTTACTTCTTGGCTCCGGCATTAAGAAGCAGCCGGATCGTTTCGCTGTGGCCGCAACTTGCGGCCAGCCACAGGACCGTTTGGTTCTCCTCTGTTTTGACGCTGTGGTTAGCTCTATTTTCTAGTAACAAACGAGTCATAAGGAGGCTCTTTTTAGCCTGGAGCCTATCGATCTCGTCGTCGACACGCGAGCTGACGCCCAGAAGGGCCCGATTCTGCTTGAATGCATAGACCGCGCCGAATATAGCCGTCGCTCCCTTGGAACCCACCCGCGCATTTACATCGGCCCCATTTGCAATTAACACCTGTGCTGTTCGATGACTGCCCATCAAAGCGCTTTGGAATAGCGGGCTCGTGTCGTATATAGTCCGTTCGCGAGGCGTATAGTCTAACTCAACACCGTTCTCGATCAGGATCTTGACGATTGTATATCGATCGTTCTCCGCAGCCTTGATTAAGGCTTCGAACTCGATTGGCCGGAGAGGATATGGCTCAAACCCTTTCAAACGAGCTGATTTTATACCAGCAGAAGGCTTTTACTGGAATAGGGGATCGTCCGTATTACACTTCAGTAGATATACATTCTTAGAGATATACACCATTCTAATCAAGATTATATCATTGTCTGTGGCTACGTCGAGAAACCGGCGGCGGAATTCCGTAGGAATCCATTTGTTGATTATTATAAGTACTTGATATTCGATAATAGAGTACCAGGACCCTGTAACCAGTTAATACTCTTACTTATAGCGAATGCGTGGCTCTTCAACTTACGACAGATACTTTGGTATCGGCTTAAGGTACGGACGTTTGAGGCATCAGGTACTTGCTGTTCCCAGTCCTCGATTGAATACGATAGGATCTCCGTCAGAAGCTCTTTGGAGAGGTCATCAATACATGCCATTTTGCTTTACGAAGGGGCTTTCGTCGATGGTGCTGAGGGCACCTACTTCAATTTCTAGGGTAAAGCATGAAAGTGTTATAGGGAGGGCTGGGAGGGCTTTGAATGTCCTGTCTAACTCACGGGGACCTTCTTTGTGGGCTCACAGCGATTATCTCTATACTGTGTAGTACGGTGGCCGTTGAGGCTTCGAGGGACCAAAATGATCATCTCTAAATTGAAGATAACGCTTCTAGATGGGCGCAGATGAAGGCTATGCCTGATTCGGTATGGGAAACGGTTGTTTGCCGGCACTTAAGGCGAAGTTTGTATTAGGCTGGGCGGCATCCTGACTGATTGGCTTAGAAGAATACATAGCTGCCCCAAGGTAGACTAGGAAATGCACGGAAGTTGAGGAGTTCGAGGTAACCGGCCGAGCACGACATGAACGCAAACGAGGCAGACCCGCTCGCAAGGACAAAGTTCGGTGATGCTTATATATTTCATATGGAATTGACTTTGTGACCGGAGTATGTACATGTTTTCTTGCCAAAAGATATCCTGTCCTACAATCTTAAACGCTGGGCTTCGTGTATGTAGACAAGTCGGACAGCAGTAGCTATGCAACTTACGAACTCCACCACCCCTCACCGACTCGGCCAATTTTTTCTTACTCGACTAGCCTTGACGGAAATATAAGTGATGATGGTGAGATGTAGAGTTTGCATGCGGACAATCGGATCGGCGCCTAGTATCTCGAACAGCAGTTGTGCGGCAGCATCATTCAATATTCTGCAGCTACTTTAAAGGTCCTAAGGTTCCTTAGCCGCCTAAAGTAGGTCAAAGTGCTACCGCTTGGCCGAACAAATGAAAGGCTCGCCTCGACGTCATGTACTAAGTAATCTTTATCAGGTGGATGCATCAAGCTGTAGACCAGTGCCATATATCTAAACCCTAAGCTACCGTTCCGCAGTTTCTGAACAGGTTGCATCTCCGGCCTTGATGTCTGGACCTTGTTCTAAAAGTAAAAGATTCAGGTGGCCTGAGTGCATGGATAACCCTGTAGCTGGGACCGGGGGCTCTTCTCTCACTTTCTCACCATCGCTATTCTAACCCTCGACGAATATTCCCGCGTTTTCAAAAGCCATTCCCACGGCGAGAGCAGCTCAACGTCCTCCGTTCCAGGATCTTTGCCGTAGAAACCACCCATCAAGAAGGTTGTAATTGAAAATTTCAGCGGCCCAACAATAGATCATATCCCGCCTTAGCGAATGACATTGCTGTCCTTCCTTTCAAAAGAATTTGGCGCAGGATCAAAATTAAGACGACTCTTGTTGGAGCCGTTTTAAACCAATCAAAAAGAATGCTATCTTTAGCGTAATATGTATTCCGTTCCTATCACTGTCTCTCTCTTGGCGAGGTATCTTTATGATTTCCTACTCCGGCTTCTCGACTACCCTGAGCCTGCTTAAGAGTAGCTTATATATCGGCTTTATATAAGACCTGTTTGCATTGTTAACCCCGAAAAACAACCTTGTCCAGGTTTTCCAGCAAAGTATCCACACCTTGTAGTACCTTCCCTCATTATATAGCTATGAGATTTTCGATGATTGTCTAACTATAAATATGGTCATAATCGAAGCCTTCGCGTACGAGATCACTGAAGATTTTGCGTAGATAGGAATATTTCGGTTCCTCGTCAAAGTCAAGAGAATGGATGTAGTTAAAATAAGCCGTAAATTCTCTAGGAAGACCTTCATAAAGATAATGAGTGTGGATCATTCTCTTCTCCTCTAAGTTCGACTCCTCCTTCTACATCTGATCCGCGGCTAAGGTGCCGGATGGGGAACCTTCGAATTTGGTGTCATATACGTAAAGCTTCGCTGTCATCGGACGAGCCCACCTACCCAGAATCTCAGACGTCAGCTGACGAGCTTGCCTTGGACGTTGATACATTTCCTAGCTCCAGTCGCAAAGCTCCGGTCGGGCTCGAATAAACCCTCCACCTAAAGTCTCCTCGACTCGATGATCCAAGAAAGCGTCTCAAGTTAACAAGGGGCCTAGCAGGAGACCTGAAGCCTTATAAATCATCTAGTCGGGGATGGAGAAGGCGAAGAAGGAAATGTGTATGAAGCCCGAATATACTCTAAGGACCTGCTTAGAGCGGACTAGAGAGGTTAAGAAGATAGGGAGGGATTGGAAGAAGCAGGTATAAGTAGAAACCAGGGGGGCTCTGCAGGACGGAGATTTCTCTCGCGATGGGGAAAGGAGATCAGAAAGTGCAGAGGGTGGTAGCATGAAGCTTTTGTGTATCTATTCGAGGCGACTTGCCCGGGAATTGCTTCTACTTTTTTCATATGAATCTCATATGCGGCGTTATCCCCCGCCTTCAACGTAGGCAAGTCCGCCTCAGTTCTAGTGGCGGTCATAGCGGGAGCGCTCAGATCAAATATATACTTCGGAGACAATCACTTTGGATCGTCGCATAATTTACCGTATCCGCACTCGGCAGCCTTTTTTGCCTGTACTAAAACAAGACGGGGCTGGTTTGGTTCGCCAAAAGTTAGCGAACCAAGTACGTTTTTTGAGGGCCATTTTCGACGACTAGAATAGCTGAGAATGCGTCGTTGTTCAAGCCATAAGAACAAGATGCCCTACCAGCGGACACATAACTGTGGGAATATTCGGTGGCCTACCGTACTGCACGAAATTTGGCCCGATTTGCGGCGCATTGTCGTTGAGCCGTCCATTTGCGCGAGGCTGGTTTGTCGACCATATTACAATTGCTCACTATTCACCATGATGCTTACGTTACCTAGTCTATATATACTTGCAAGACCTCTTTCTACCCTGCCGAAGACTATTACCGGAATGAACGACAAGTCTGCGAACGTCGACCTGGCCGCTAAAGACCCAAGGGCTCTTCGGTCGATTGCGGGAGGATCTCTGGGAGGCTATACATGTCCACCAGAGCTGTGGGAGCACGCAAGGTATGTATATTCAGGGTCTCCCGAGGTCAAACGCGATGGCGGCGAGAGCGAGGGTGAGGCAAGAAGGCCAAGAGAGTATATAATCACCGGCTGCCCATTTCGGCGCTGCGGAGCCATTAGGGTCTTCCCCCGCCAGCCTTCCTTAGTCAAGAACGGTCCACTGATTATCGAGACATGTTAGGAAGTACCTGGCTACCAAGGCTGCAGCTCGTCGCTTATCGAGGCCGCACAACACGGCTTCCCATGAAAAATACTTGGCTCCGGCGACGATTGGACACAATCCTAGAGACCATGATGGGCCGTATTCTACAATCAATCCGGGTAGGTGGCTTGGTGGTGGTTTCCTGCTAACATCACCCTATATCAATCGTCAAATCACCCATTCCTATGATCGAAGACCAAATGATAGCAAAACCGATGCGAAACCCCGTAAGTTGGAAGGGCAAATGCTCGCAAGCGGCGGACCTCCGCCTCATGATGATAACTCCGAAGGCCCCAAAAGAGAGCCCGAGATGCTTTTGCAACCGGAGACACGGCCTATCAGTCATGAGCAACTTGTTATTGCGGTGAAAGGTATCTACGCCGCATTGGTCATGGTAGAAGCCAAATGCTTTGATATCGATAAACGACAGTCTGCTGCTGCTCAGGAAAAGGACCCGGCCAAAAAGATTCAATTAAAGAATGACCAATGGCAGTCATTGATAGCGCTTCATAAGTAACTCCTCGACGAGCATTATGACTTCTTCCTAGCATCTTAGCATCCGTCTGCCAGTCCAGATTTAAGGAGACTCGCTGCCAAGTATTCGATGCCAGGAAGAATGTGGAGGCATGGAATCCACGCGTTCCTTGAGGTTTTACGGCACAGACTGCCAGATTCACTGGAGCATATGTTGGCTTTTATCTATATTGCTTTTACGATGATGACTCTCTTTTACGAGACCGTACCTGCGTTCGAAGATACATGGATAGAATACCTTAGTAATCTCACTGTGATCCGTTTGCACCTTTGAATCACTTATTAATTACATTTAATGTAGGGGACCTTGGAAGATATCGCATGGCTATTGAAAACGGGGTGCCTAGGGAGAGAGAAATGTGGAGTAATGTTGCTCGTTTCTAGTATCTTAAGGCTACCGATAAATATCATGCGATTAGAAGGCTCTACCACCATCTTGCCATCCTGGCCCGTCCTTATTCGCCGGAGCAGCTGTCATTATATACGAGGGCCTTGACCTGCCTCACACCGTTCGAAAGCGCTCGAGGTAGTATCTTAACGTTGTTCAATCCGATTCTCCGATACAAGAATCTAGCTTCCCAACGATCGTCATCCTTCGAACCCGTCTTCATCATAGCGCATGGTATCCTCTTCACCAGTCAGCCTTCATATTCTCTTGACCAGCTTGACAAAGCAGTTAAGGAGCTAGATACCGGTGGCCTCTATACGAACTATATCTCGAAAACTACATCACGATTCAAGGAAATCGGAGTGCACGTTACTGTTTCCAATATCGCCGCATTATTGGGATATGGCACCCCTAAGCAGAGCTCTTCCGAATCAAGGTTGCGCTCAGCGTATGAGATTGCACACAGGGTAGAAGAACAGCTGCTATAACTAGGCCATAGCGATTTAGATGCTCCTAGGAACAATTCCTCCTCCGCAGAATCTTCGCAGCCGTAAGCTGATACTTCGATGACGGCGGAATCCGAAATATCTACTATCTTCATTATACGTGCCTCTAGGCTTGCCTCTATCACTCTAGGCATCTCTTTGATACGTGACAATGATAGGAATATATATCCTCTGGTGCACGTATACCTGGTATTTATCTGGAGTCTTATTCTCGTTCAGTAAGCGTAGAAAAAGTTCGAAGATGATCTTGTTTGGAGAATCATTGAGAAGGATATGCCTTGGGCAACCATTTGTTCGTTCCTTAACACCCTGGCGGCAGGAACTCAAGTCATGACCGCAAAAGTCTGGGCAGAGGACTTCCCCAAGCCTGACAAGGAGGCTGGGCAGCCACTGCCAGAAGACTTTGTTATGCAGGGTCAGCTTTATTCGAGGCGGTACTTCCCGCGTAACTGGTTCAACGATGCAAGGATCGACGGCGATAAACGCTTATTTGACCTACCGTCAATGGATCAGCCACGTGTCGTACGTATACTCTGGTTGGGACGCCGCATAGCTTCTGTAAGTCTGATTACAACGCTGTTGAAAATTACTAATACTCTATATACTGCTCGATGGATACGCTATGACATGGGCACCAAAAGCTTCGTAGGAACAGATCGCGTGAATATCAATCTCACTGCCGATGCCAAACTACAGCCCCGGGCAACTAATCGGGACACTATCATGTCGAATATTGACATCACCCAGTGTACCCCGTCGGAAATTAGCACCAAGTCTGATGTCGAAGCGCCTTGCTTTACCCCCGGAACCACGAGTAATAATCCATCAGAACCTCCTGACGACTCTCTAGCACCAAGCACTGGCAGGTTGGAAAGTGAGCAATGACAGGCTCGTACGGCGGCCTTCGTTGGCCATTGTAAAGTAGTATATTCACGTCGTCCACTTTTGGAAGTGGAGCCGATGGGTGACCAGTCAATAACGGAATAAGCCGGATGCTGGAACCCGTCACTGACCGGTCACACCTTCAAATACTGGGTCGTTAAGCCGGGTACGATCCGAGCCGGATGATGACTGGTTAGCCTGAAGCATACAAGTGGAAACGACGGATGACCATTCATTAACGGAATCGGAGGATGACCAAAATCTATGTGGAAAGTGGCTCAGCGTTGCATAACGAAATAAACATGTCTTTTAATTAAATCGTGCCTCGGAATTAAATTCTTAGCTCCCTTATACCGTAAAGCTTTTCGAGATCTACGTTCCATAATTCGGCGAATTGCAACCTCGAGCTTTAGCTATGGAATTATCTATGTTCAGGACTGTGTTCCAGGATATACCTGAGTGTAGAACAGCGATCATACGCTGTCTTACAGGCGGAAACCTAATAGCACTAAGAAAGGCGATCGGGTTCTAGCTATCGGAAAATGAAGGTAAAGCACACTTAAGCTTGGCGTGGGACGTGTTCGAGGATATAGACTGGACTAAGGACGCAGATAAAGTCACAATGGTAGGACGAGGCCTCGACTTTCGCCGAGCTGAAGCACAGATCCGAGACAGTGCTCTAATACATTATCAAAAGCTGGTCCCGTTCATCGTCATGATTCGAGCTCCTGTCGATTACGAGACACTGGTCCTATAGATCAAGCAGGTCCTATTAAAGGTGATGCGCTCTACCAGGATAAGTATTATAGA
Organism: Lepraria neglecta; assembly: GCA_033220425.1. Lineage (NCBI taxonomy): Eukaryota > Fungi > Ascomycota > Lecanoromycetes > Lecanorales > Stereocaulaceae > Lepraria > Lepraria neglecta. The sequence goes on along the minus strand of CM065650.1, from coordinate 256,762 downwards.
AGGGGATAAACGTGAAAGCAGATGGGATTCAAAGTCCATTGCCACTATCGAAGGGTGCGCAGCTGGCATTAAGATATCTATTCCAATCACGGTCTTAACTCAGGGGATACCTCAAGACCAGCTCGGAACTGCAACTATAGACTGGACTGTCGCCGAGTCTATTTTCAAGCCTACGCTCAAGAACGTGGACCGGATCGCAATTATAAAAGTAGAGTGGAACAGAGTTCAGTACGAGACGGCGGCTGTTATTTCGTACAAGACTGTCGATACGTTGCGCTTCATCATCAGCGGCCCTCTATTTATGACTAATGTCTCCCTTATACTGAGATCGCCCTCGGAAGGTCCGAGGTGTGATTGGCCAGACAACCCCCAGGTGTTTATACGAGTGGTGAACGGATACGACAGATCCTTATTATACGATAAAGAGTGGGCAGCTCTAAAACGCCGGAACGGACGCGAGGGATGGTAGAGACTGTTCCGATAGCATATTGCGGAAGAGGTAACCTTGCCCTCAAAGATCGGCTTTCGATATATACAGTTTCCCGTCTTCGGAGGATATGTAGGCTTTGGTGCTGTATCTGATCGCCAAGTCGGAGGAGGGCAATCGTATGATAGATATATTATCTCAAGTTAAAAAGGGGAAGAGCAGCAGAGAGACGGCTGCCGCCTTGTTCTAGGACTCTCTCTCTCTTAATCAAAGGATTGTCGTTAAGATCCGTATAGCGTAACATAAAGTGATAGGACGCGTGTTAGAAAAGAGATTTTTAAAGACTTATCTTGTTCGGCTCAAGTTAAGGATAGTCTCATACGGTGATTTGCACTTTGTCATACACCAGAGATATATAGTATGTCTTACGTAGCAAAAAGCAAAGACCTAACAGTTCAGCAGAACAAAAGAAAATTTAGTGAAAAAGTAGATCAGCCAGTGCGATTATACCACGCAGACGTTGCACCGATCATCCGCGGCAGGTATTATACGTATCGACCAACGGATCACGATCAGAGACCTCCCACGATCACAGAGATTGTATATATTGGTTGGACCTGGCAGATATATCTACCTTGCGCTGACTCGACCATAGAAAGAATCGTACCCTTTGCCAGTGAATCTGCTCCCTCGAGACTTTGATAACCGCTAATCATAAAAGCCTGCATAACTTAGAGGAGCCTTCGAAAATCACGTTGGAATTAGCGGCACTGGAGTCTTTGCATGCCTAGTGGCCAGACAAACATGCAAGCAAACCCAACGGTGCCTATAGGTCCCACACCTGCCGCTCTATAGTAGCAAGTGCAACTTCTTTCAATATTACAAGCTCAAGGTGTTCCCCAAGATCCTAAGGCTCCTTTGCTGCAAATTCTTATACAGGCTAGTACCGCTGGTGATGCGCCGAATGCTCCGGCCCAGTCTGAGGTTATAGAAGGGATGATCTGTCACGTGACCGTAATGGGTATAGTCTTGCTGGAGAGGCAAAACACTCCCCGTCAAGAAGCAGGCAAACATTAAACGCCCGAAGCGAGCGTCGGGTGAGACCAGAAGAATTCACGCTCGTCGAAAGTGTGACGATATCGTTCTATGGTGTAGAGGAACAGGAAGATTTGTACTAAAGGTTTTCGACTAAACGCTATAGGACGAAGGGGATGTAGTGACAAAGGCACGTGGGTATAGGTATAGGCAGGGGGACAATTATATTGTTAAATTGGCCTGACCGGTATAGACATTCGTTGATTTCACGTCCTCTCTTGCGTGTGTCGATTCTTGTTGCTCGCCCCGGTACGGCGGAGGAGCTCCTCACCTCCCCCGGAGCCTTTACGCCGTCGAGGGCGACTTGCGGGCCATCAGACACGTATAACTTTAAGTTCTTGCAAGACCGCAACCACCGAGTCGTATTTTCCTGCCCAGCACCTGTGGATAACGGGATTCATTAAGGAACAATCTATCTCGGAGAACTGGCCGGATATGAATCTTTCCATGATTCGCTCTTCGTTATAGTTAGGATCCAACTCCGGGTACGGTTCATGGCCTTCTATGATATAATAAAATGCCGACCCAAGAGCAAAAATTTCGGTTTTCCAGTCCGCGTGATTGGAATTGGCTCGAGGCATGAAGGACTTGGTATTTTCCACCGAAAGGCCATCCTCCTGGACCTCTCTATCCGGCGTAAGAAGGCGTCCTTGGAAATCGCTTAGTTTGACATTTAATTCTGCGTCGAGAAGAAGGTTATTTGCGGAGATGTCACGGTGAAGGACGCGTTTCTTATATACTATTGCGAGAGCTTCGGTTGCTTAGTATATCCATTTAAGCCTCCGCTCTAATCCTGGATCATTACTCTCGAGGTACTCGCTTATAGATCCGAAGGGTGTACGCTCAAGTAGTAGACCGTCTTTGGTCAGTCCCTTGAAGCCGATGATATGCTTGTGAGGTCCTATCGCTTGAAAAATTCGAGCTTTAAGGCCTAGAAGTGCAAGTGCTTTCTCATCATCCGGGACATATGGATATTTAAGGACAGTCGTCTTATCAATCGAGCCGATGAAGCTATTGGTACCCGTCGTCAAGCACGCGGTGACATCTCCGGGACAGTAGATAGTCAAGTAGATCTCCGTCGTCATTATACAGGTATATACTACTTTGCGTGCTAGATATAGGATAGATCAAAGCGATAGTATATAAAGAAATACAATAATTTGAACACGTAAAAAGTCGACTTCGGTGTGAAACGGGTGGCCGATTGTACAGCTCGTAAGCAGCGGGCCGAAACGGGGAGGGCGTGAGGGCGTGAGGGCGTGCGCGAGGACGGGAACTACCGGGTCTCACCAGCGAGAGCCTGTCGCATTGCTCATTAAGAAAAAGGTTAGGTTCATTTATTTATCTAAAAGGAACTATATGTGTATATAAAGCGAGTAATAAGGTTGGCTTTATAGAAAGCGATAACAGCAGGGAAGTCGCTTGAAAACCCCTCAACCCGTCAACCCCGTCGAACCAAGCCCAACGCTGTTAAGACAGTTGTAAAATCGCTAGTAGCACATACTTTAGCCGGGGTCATCTTGCAGCGTTTCGGATCAGATTCACCGACTTCAACACCTTGGACAAATTCCTCCCGTCTGGGTTGAACTTCCTATGTGTTTATCGACTAGTGCAGGATGTCCTTCATTTCCCATATCAGGGCAGGCCTTGGGAATGTATTGGGTAATGATATGTTTCGGTGTTACGGTATAATTCTTGTACTTCTGAGTGGTGACCCAACGTTCACACATTCTGAATAAAGATTTGGCTTATATTATAAGATCGTGGAGAGCTAGGACAAGAAGGCTTATTTCGCTCAGTCGTGATTGGGTTAAATAGATATATTAAGTGACTTTCCCTTCGATTTCTGGCTAACGCTAGATGTCTGACGATGGGGTGATGGATAGATGTCTGATGAAAATACAGGGTCTAGAGGGGGACAATATATAAACCCTCGCTCCTGCCCGCAGCTTGCAGCAATATAGTGAGTCATACTTCCTCCCTTATCTACCGATTCTTCAAGGTAACGATGGCTGCCCAGCAATTGGCAATGATCTTTACGCCCTTGTTGGTGGTTAACTAGGTTGACGTGGCACAACAGAATGCAGAAGAAGTACTCGATCATCTCAAAGTTTGTCTAGTGATATCAAAGACCGGATCAAAGCAGGGCTGAACTTACTAATAACTAAGCGCTTAAGTAGATAAGGGCTCCCTATAAAGCTCCTTCTGCATGTCGTATCCTTGCGCAAAAGGCGTACAATAATATACTCTCGAACGTCCAGAGTCTGGAAACGTAGGAAGGCGCGGAAGGGGCTTCCGCTGGAATATGTCAGTTTCGGAATCTCCGATCTCTAGGGCTCGATAAGGTATGAAGCTCCGGCCGCAGACCCGCTTACGGAGCGCGATGACATACTCTCGAACGTCTAGAGTCTGGAAACGTAGGAAGGCGCGGAAGGGGTTTCCGCTGGAATACGTCAGTTTCGGAATCTTCGATCTCTAGGGCTCGATAAGGCATGAAGCTCCGGCTGCAGACCCGCTTACGGAGCGCGATGACCCGAAAAACAGACCTTACCAAGGCTAGGGAACGGAAATACGATATGGATATGATGCGCAGAAGGCTTCGACTGGCAGAGTAGCGGGAATTACTCTTCGAGCCGCGGACTATAACACTTGATTTTACTATAAATCCATATATCACTATGTCGGATCTCCGATTACATCCTGTATCACTAAAGGATGAACGCCAACAGAAAGAGATGTGTATATAGTTTGATTTTGCCCGTTATTAGGTCAATAGAATACATTGTTAATGATACTTTATGCCGTCGAATTCGCGAATAGAGTTCTCGCTCGCCTTGACCGCCTGTTAGACATCGGAATAGGCCACCCGAGTATTCTTCTTAATAGCTAGAGCGTGGGCTATAGTGACGATGCTAGACGTAGGACACTTCGTTCGCTATCTGACCGGTACCGTTATAATCTTTCTGAAACTCCTCGTTAAGGTTGATAACGATTTCCAAGTGCGATCGAGATAATGGCACCCCCTCGTTGACGGCGAGGGTATGAGTAGTACTTATTATATTCTTGATCTATATTAAGGATCAGTCAGCGCAGCGTTATACATATTGATTCAACAATAAACCTGTCAGCCGTTTACTTCTATCTTATATCGTCGTCTTTAAAACGTCTTAGATTTTAGGTCTAGATTATAACGCCTAAGATCTTAAGTCATTCGCCGAAGAGTTCTCTATTTTAAATACTACTCCGAAGCTTATAGATAACCCTATCTTTCGAGCTCGATCCGTAGGCATTTTCTCTACTCAAAATCATCACATTGCGTTATCGGCGGATAGAAATCAAGGCTAGGAGAAACTGAGCTCTCGTGGTCAAGCTACGCGCTATGATTACCCCGCGTGTTAGAGGAAAAAGAAAGGCGGCGGCCTGAATGGTAAGGATAGTAGCAGTAGTGGTAGAGTAGGAGTAGGCTCTTCAGTAACAAAGTAGAGACCTACGACAGAAGTTCGCAAGGCCAAAACGCGTTCCCGGACATTCAATCATTCGAGGAGAGAGCTATTATCAGATCTAGAGCGGAAATTTTTTTAGAGCGGGAGCTTTATCTATAACACAGAATAAATAGCTTCCTAAATGACCTTACGTCTTATATAGCTTAATATAGTAAAGTACTAAGCTTATGCCGAATATCATCGCATAGTTGATCTATAGTACTATATCTACCTATCTAGCACTTCCTGATAATGCTACTATAAATATAGTAATCCAAGTTTAGAACTCTTTCAGCTCGTGACTAATATATCTTGTATTTACTAGAGCCTTGAACGGGCCTACCTTCACGGCTGCCGCTTCCTACTTTCCCGTCCTCGAACTTATTATTATAGATCTTCTAAGCTGTAATTAAGTAGGTGATAAAGCTAACCCGAAAAATGTCGGCTTTTGTTGCAGAAATATCTATTATACTACTATACGGTAGCTAGAGCGTTAAAAGACCGAAATCGATAAGTTTAATAGCGAGTTAATTATCGATTAAGAAATTTCGAAGGGTAATATCATCGACGATAATCCGGCAGGTATAAATATAAGAGACTGCGAATACTATAGACCGTATCTACCTTACTTTTAGTATATCTGTCCGCTTATAATAAATTTTAATATATTACGTAAGAGAGCCTTCCTTAGTATAAGCTATCTTAATACTTTCCTTAGATAGCTAGAAAACCTATAAGATCCCTTAATAAGAATCTAGTCGTTTATAGATTTTAATCTTATTATAGAGAGAGGCGGAATTTAAATCATTTAAAAATTCGGCTATATCTCTCTCGTCTTCGGGTAGGTCAGTAAGATCTTCGACCCTTACAATCTTAAGAGCGTACTCCCTATACCGGAGTACTACGCCGGTCCTCCCTAAGCCTAGAATATCCTTCGATATTAAGGGGATCTTCGTTTTATCAGGCTTCAAGAACTATAATACTACTATAGAGTAAGGCTTCCGGATAATAATATTAAAAAGATCAGGCGGCGAGTAAGGACACTGTGAACTTATTAGCTCTACGTACTTAATTATAATATCCTAGTTAGGCCTATAATAGTGTACCCCGATAACTAGTAACGATTGCGATAGCGGACTAGCTAGAAAATCACGGACTAGGGCGTAGTTAGATAGAACTGTATATTTACGAGGCTTATTATATAGAGCGAAATAATAGCGATAGAATTTAGCGTATTTAGGGTTTCTTGGTATTCTAATATATCCCTATATAAATTTATATATAAAATCACTATATATTAACTTTGAAGCCTAGAAACCGCCTGTATATAAATACGAAGGTATTATAATTCCTGGATAGCGCTCCTCTCGACCTGGTACTACCCCTCCTACCCCTCCTACCGCCTCCCTAGCAACCTGCGCGGAAGAGTAATCGTCCCCTAAAGGCGGTATGATTCGCTGACGACTAGCCGGAGAATAGTACTACTACTAGTAGGAATGGTAGAGGTAAAAAGAAGCTAGGGCTACAGGCGCCCCCCAAGCCTATACGAGAAACCTGGGGTCTACCGTTAGTAAGTTAGTATCTTACTATAAGTTAGGCCCTCTTAAGGGCTGAGAAGAAGAAAGCTACTTAGGAGAAATGAAGATAGACTTATCTCTAGTAGGCTACTAGTAGGCTACTACGGCGGAGCGAAGCGAAGCGGCGGCCCTTAGGGAATAAGGCTATAAAGGTAGACTAAGAATAGTATAAGGAGAAGGAGAAGGGAAAGTAGTTAATTAAGCTAGTCAGGGGGCTGGAGAAGAAGAATAGCAGAAAAATCTATATACTTATCTTATTAGAGCCTCTTATTAACCTAGACTAAGGAATAGAGGAGTAGAGTTAAATAGACGAATACTATTAAAGAAGATGATTAGCTGAAGGATAATTTCAATACGGACTTTCTACCCTAGAGCTTAATAATACTATAGATAGTATTTATATAGTAGGCGACTATATTACTATTACTGTAAAGATTAAGTCCGTATACAGAGGCGTTAATATTAAGATAGTTATACTAGAAGATTTGATAGAAGAGACGTAGAATTCTTATATTGGACGTCTTCTTTTAGAGCTCTGCTATATCCTTAATAATAAGTACTATCAAATTAATACTAGTTAGAAAGAAGTATAGGCTAAAAGTATCGCTGGCACGGTAGGCGGGTCTACTATCAATGTTCCAGGTAATAAGTAACTAGGTTATCTCCTAGATACGCAAGGCCCTTTAGGAGATTAATAGCTAGTACCCTATATAAAAGAAAAAAGACTTGAAAGAAGGCTTTACTAAACGCCTTATTAAGTTAACTAAGAGATCTTATAAACTAGCTCTTTATTAATAAAAGTCAGTAAATAATTATATAATACTACTAGTACCAGCCCCAGCAACCGCAATATATATAGTAACTGCCGGAAGTTCTCTATGCCCCTTAGCCATACAATCCTATATTCGGTCAGCCAATATATTAGTAATATCCACTATTTTAAGCCTCCTCATTTCAGCCTCCTCCGTATATATCGCCAGTAGTAGCTCCTCCAGCGACCGCGCCAGCAAGTGCTCCAACACTAGTACCTCCCTCCGCACCTCCCTCCGCACCACCATCCCCTGCGGCCCCCTCAAGCCTTATTGCAGGGCGGGACGAAAGAAGAGCAGATACTGGAAGATTACGAAGAGCGAAGGGTCTTAGAAAGCCTGTTCGAGAGAAGGTCTATTATCGAGACGAAGCACTGGAGAATAAGAGATCTAAAGAAAATAGCGGATACGACGCCAGAGCTTTATAAGCTCACTATACATGAGGTATCCCTGACGGTCTGGCAAGAGGCTTCCGCGAAGACTTAGAGACTTCAAGCCTATATACTATAGACGCTTCCAACCTACGCACCGGGCTGAGACTTCCGGCGCCATTATAGGTGGGCCAGGGGGGTTTCTTCGCCGAGCAAGAGTATATAGGTAGGTAACAGTCAATAGTGTAGGCTGGTAGAATACTCCGGGTCTTTCCTCTATCCACATCAGCACTCCACCGAATAGCTTCTCCAAGGGGGCGTAAGGGTAAATTCCACGAATAGCTTTATAAGATCTTACACCGTGATACTCACTACGCCTTTTTGGAGACCCTCCAAGCTCTAGAGATACGCGATTTCATACTCGGATTTCTACCGTACGCTGATTGCGATGTAAGAGAGAATAATTGGGCGGGCCAATATGGTCCTTATAGTATGTTTCCCGACTTTCCTGATACCTCCTTTAAAGTTCTCGATAGTCTTCAGAGGCTTCTTTTAAGTAAGCGTCTAGTCGAGGCCACTTTAATACAAGGATGGCCTAGCTACCGAAAAAACTGGCCGTAGACCGCTCGATACACGGTATTTGGCCTGGAGGATTTAGAGGAAGCATTAGCGACGGTAAAAGGCTGGATTGAGGGCGGCTACGACGCGGAGGCGGGGCTATTAGAAGGAACTCCTACGATATTATAGTGAATTCACTACTTTGTCTATGGCTTAGAACCTGAGATATCAACGGCCGGAGATGGCTAAGGCAAAGAAACAGAGTGCTAAGTGCCTAACCACCCCGGATATCGTGTTACCTTTCGGCACTGCCACAGAATACAAACAACGGCGATTTTACTACCAATTGGCTCTAAATATTAGCCTCTACCTAAGGCTTAATAAAGTATAGCTTTGTCTTCAAAGGAAAAAATTTAAAGTGTATAGATTACGCGGAGCTTATAGGCTGACGTGGTTTTAGATATAGAGTACGAAAGCGAAGGCTCTCGAGGTTATATTTAAAGAATATAATTTAGGTCCGTCTATTAAATTTTAATATAGATATTTAGCTGAAACTTCTGAATCTTCTACCCTTATTCTGGGAGCAGGCGTTAATATCAGCCCCGTTCTCGAGGAGAACGCTTATAGTATTTTTATAGCGACGGATTCTGGCGGTTATTAACAGAGTATATCTATTACTAAATATTGGACGGTCCTCGAGTTACTTCCTAGCTCCGGTATCAAGAAGCAGCCGGATTATTTCGCTGTGGCCGTAACTTGCGGCTAGCTACAGGACCGTTTAGTTCTCCTTTATTTTGATACTAGGGTTAGCTCCATTTTCTAAAAATAAGCGAGTCGTAAGGAGGCTTTTTTCAGCCTAGAGTCTATTGATTTCGTTGTCGATACGCGAGCTAACGCCCAGAAGGGCCCGATTCTCCTTGAATATATAGACCGCGCTAAATATAGCGGTCGTTTCCCTGGAACCTACCCGCGCATTTATATCGGCCCTGTTTATAATTAATACCTGTGCTATTCGCTGACTGCTTATTAAAGCGCTTTAGAACAGCGGGCTCGTATCGTATATCGTCCGTTCGCGAGGCGTATAGTTGAACTTAACACCGTTCTCAATCAGGATCTTGACGATTATATACCGATCATTCTCCGCAGCCTTAATTAAGGCTTCAAACTCGATTAGCCCGCGAGGATGTGGCTTAAACCCTCTCAAACGAGTTGATTTCGTACCAGCAGAAGGCTTTTACTGGAATAGTAGATCATCCGTATTATATTTCAGTAGATAAGTATTCTTAGAGATATACGCCATTCTAATTAAGATCATATCATTATCTGTAGCTATATCGAGAAATCTGCGGCGGAATTCCGTAGGAATCCATTTATTGATTATTATAAGCACTTAATATTCGATAATAGAGTACCAGGACCCTGTAACTAGTCAAAACTCTTACTTATAGCGAATACGTAGCTCTTTAACTTATAACAGACACTTTGGTATTAATATAAGGTACGGACGTTTAAGGTATCAGGTACTTACTGTTCCTAGTCCTCGACTAAATACGATAGGATCTCCGTCAGAAGCTCTTTAGCGAGGTTATTAATATATAGCATCTTACTTTCCAAAGGAGCTTTCGTCGATAGTATTACTAAGGGTACCTACTTCAATTCTTGGGGGAAAGCATAAAAGTATTGTAGGGAGGGCTGGGAGGGCTCTAAATATCATGTTTAACTCACGGGGACCCTCTTTGCGGGCTCACAGCGGTTATCTCTAATAATATGCCGTCGAGTACGGTGGCCGTTGAGGCTTCGAGGGACCAATAGGATCGTCTCTAGATTAAAGAAAATGCTTCTAGATAGGCGCAGATAGTAGGCGCAGGCGAGGGTTATCTTAGGCTGGGCGGTATGTTACCTGATTAGCTTAGAGATAGCATTCTTTTTAATTAGTTTAAAACGGCTCTAATAAGAGTCGTCTTAATTCTAATCCTATACCAAATTCTTTTGGTTAGAAGGACGGTAGTTTCTACGGAAAGATCCTGAAACGGAGGAACGGTGAGCTACTTTCGAATACGAGGCTAGATAGGATCGTTTGGAGCGGAAAAACCCAAAATCTGGCTGGTTTTCCCCCCGATCGGCTCTATAATAGTTAGATCGGTATATACTCGCCGTGGGAATGGCTTTTAAGAACGCGGGAATATTCGTCGAGGCTTAGGATAGCGATAGTAAGAAAGTAAGAGAAGAGCCCCGGGTCCCGGCTACAGGGTTATCTATATACTCAGGCTACTTGAATCAACTAGTTCTAGAAAGAGGTCCAGACATTAAGGCCGGAGATACAACTTGTTCAAAAACTGCGGAACGGTAGCTACAGCTTGATGCATCCACCTATAAAGATTACTTAGTACATGACCTTAGAAACGGCTCGAGTACAGGTCTCCCTGTGGCACTCCCCGGCATCTGTAATATATTTTGGGCCAAGAGATCACAATAAGTTACAATAGTCTTGACCACCAAGTAGCGCTGAGAAAGCGATAGTAATGTTCAGGCATCTCTCAGAGTAGATCCTACAATTCGCCTTAGAATCAAAAATGGCCTATCATGATCAGTCCAGGCATATATAACTTCTGGAGTCGATATTTATGGCACGATCTTCTTAACGAAAGTAATCGTCTTGTCTTCAGACTCCATCTCGGGATTCCAGGCTTTTACCTTACAGAAAGCCTCTCTTCTAATCGTCCAGACCGCCGATGAGCTTCCTCCTACGTGTACTAGTCGTAACTTATCTGACGATTCCACAAAGGACGCAGGGGCGATTCCACCATCTTTTTTATCCCGTAGGATGTATATCTACTCGTCTTCTTCCCAAGCAGCAACGGCATCTGCATACTGCATAGTTTTGATCCGCTCACATACTAATGACCCAATATACCAGCGACTTGTACCAATTTGGATTGATTAAGCAATAAAAGCATAATGCTGAAGAGGTCAGAGGCCGGCGAGGACTGATGACACCTGCAGGCAATATAAGTCTCAGGATATCAAAATGCGTGACAGGACTCAAAATGCTTACCATCAGAAGATGTTGCCTGGATGAGACCATAGGGGAAAGGCACAGAGAAGCGCTCAGGAGTATGATGAGCCCTATAGAGGACACCAAGTGGAAAATGCATGGCTGCTGCCACTACGGTGGCCGGGACAGGCTTTACTAGTCTAGGACTAGAACAGCGGGAAGTTCATGAAGAAAACGCCGGCGCTAATAATCCCTTCTCTTGTTATGCCCAGTCGTGGGCGTCACTTCGCAACACCTCTAGAGCTTTCATTATCTTATGGCTCAATTCTCTGAGAGCGAGCTTAATATTATTCGAGCCAATCCTATCAAGGACGAGTTCGAAACCCTCCTCGCCATAATCAACTCCAAGTATCCAAACGCGAAAGTTGCAGATTCGCCAGCCGGTTATGAGAAACTTCTCACGGATCCAGGTATATGCAACGCATAACACTTTCGAGCTAGCTAATCCATAATAGTCGGAAAGGGTCTGGCTCTTAGAGTTATAGGCACTTTACTGTTGCTACCAGCTACATCGGCTCTTCTCTCCAAAGAAGGATTGGGACCTATTAGCGGTGAAGTAGCGCTACTTTACTCCGGTCTCTCCTCAAGCCAAATCAGCATCAAGCTCACCGCTGGGCTGCTACATGCTGTGGTTACTGGAGAGGCTGATCAGAAGATATGGACCGAACTATACGAGGTCATCGCGCGCACGAGGCCAATACCACCACCACTACCGCAACCTACAACACCTTCCCAATCTCACACATCATTCACATCTTCGTTCCCGCAGACGCCTTGGTCATTCAACACAGGCAGCTTCGCAGACGCATCCGAGCATAGGAAGGAGGTCGATAATATACTGAGAGAAGAACTCCTCCCAGCCCTTCGAATCGATATCCCTGACTTTATCCCCGCCGTCTTCGGACATATCCCCCGACTCGACGAGCTAGCAGGGACGGTATTCGATCAATGTCAAAAGGAAGATACCGGGCTCTACACTAAAGGCAGCGGTTGGACTGGGTGGCCTCCGAGTGCCCAGGAGGACCTCGTCCTGAAATGGCTGCAAGAGGTTGTGGAACGATTCACAGCGTGGGTCACCAAATATGGCGTACATCCTGCTGCTTCCCGGCAGATCTACCAAGGACCAAGCATTTACCTGGATGGATCCCGAATCAAACGGAAGATGGACGTTGGTATCATGGCATATCATGGACAGAGCAAGACTGACCACAGGAAGACCCATCAACCAAAATCTAACTGGGCTCAGATACTTGTGACCGGTGAATTAAAGAGCAATCCCATCGAGGACGGGCAAGAGCCGGCGTGGCTCGATGTCGCTACCTACGCTCGGGAGGTTTTCCGCACGCAAGACCGAAGATTCGTGCTTGGGTTCACCCTCTGTGGATCGATGATGCGCTTGTAGCATTTCGATCGATCAGGCAGCTCTGGATCTTCGTCCTTCGACATCAATCGGGAGGGACTCAAATTCGTCCATGTCATACTTGGCTATCATCTGATGGACGACAAACAGCTCGGCCTTGACCCGACGATTCGGCGATCCGACGGCCAGCGTTACATAGAGATCACCCGAAGTAATCAGGTCGAACGGCTCATTCTTACCAAGAACATCAGAAAGCACGCGGTGGTTACTGGCCGCGCTACGATGTGTTGGGGGGCATATCGCGATGGGGACCAGTCGAAGGAGCCCCTCCTCGTCAAAGATTCATAGCAGTATATGGAACGACCGGAAGAGGGGGAGCTCATCAAAAAGGCAACAGACAAAGGCGTAAGGAATATTGCCCGGTACTATCATCATGAGACGGTCCTAGTTGACGGAAAGAACGACGATATCATCGAGAATGTGCGAAGAGGGTTAATAGAAATATACAGTCGAACGAAGTTTAAGCAGAGACTCCTGTACGAGCCTGAATCATCAGCCTCAGCCTCCGAATCTCCTGGGAAAGGTGTAGCAGGCCGAAGCCCAAGTTTTCTACGGAAGCGATCGTCAAGTTCAGCCCGGATGGCGCTACCAGCTAGTATTAAGAGATCTTGCTTAAGCCTTGGATCGAGGAATGCAGACACGCCTATTTACAATCGAGTCCATCGACGTGTTATCACTCGTGATCCCGGCAAGACCATCGAGGAAGCAAGCTCCCTTATAGCCGTCCTAAACGGATTGATTGGAGCTATCAAAGGTCAGGATCATACCATAAGCATCGACGATCTTACTGATATTATTTCAGGGCACGAATCTTTATTGGGAGTAGGAATTCTTTACCGTAATATCTCGACGGGCAATATTATACTTACCGAGCAAGAGGATGATAGGTTTCTCATCGATTTAGACCTCGCAATCAAGATCGAAAATGATAAAGCGTCCGGAGCACCGGGCAAGACGGGTACGAAGGTGTTCATAGCAATTGGTACACTTCTCGGGGAGCACCACAGTCCTATGCATGACCTTGAGTCGTTCTTCTAGGTTCTCTTCTAGATCTGTATCCATTAGAATAGACCGGGTCAGGAGAGAAGAAAAGTCAATAAGTTTGAGGAGTAGAATAAGGAACCAATCGAGAAACTCGCAAATATCAAAATTGGAATGGTATCTGAGGAAGATAGGTTTGACAAAAAAATAAGGGACGTTTTCTCGGAATACTGCAAGCCACTAATTCCATATATGCAAGAGCTGCGGAAGGTTGTCTTTCCAGGGGGGAAACGGTAGCTAAGTAAAGATATAAAGCTCTATGCCTATATGAATACGGTACTCGAAAAGGCAAGAGAAGACCGGGAACTGCGAGCTACGGTACTATACTAATTATCTATAATGCGCATTCAATTCTTTGAACTTGTGTCTTGAGAGTCTGATACCACTACTTCGGTCCAATGACGCAAGCCGTCTTAAATACCTGGCAGATTTGAATCTTGAAGCAACTTTGTCCAGTAGACCACCTCAATTATCAAGTATAGCAGGCACAAAGATCTTCATAGCGATTGGTGCTCTGCATGGCGAGCCTCACAGCTTTAGGCACGATCTAGAATCGTTCTTCTGGGTGCTTTTCTGGATCTGCATATATTATAATAGTCTGAATAAGAAGGGCAAGGTCAAACGCAGGATCGTTTCTAAATATGAGAGGTGGCACTATACAGATATAGGAGAACTGGCGGATCTCAAGAAAGGATTGATCGTCGAAGAAGACGGACAAGACTATTGCCTGCTTCACTCCTAATTGCACAAGAGCTACGCAACTAAATGGCAAGCGTTGGCTGGGAGAGAACAAAGAGTTATATTCTTAAATGAAGGCTGTACTTGATAAGCAAGAGAAGATTTAGGATTGTGAGCTGCGGGATTATACTTAGTGTTCATAGTATGAATATGAATTCAATTCTTTGTATTTAGATTGTTAGGAGTCTGATATAAATGCTTCGGTCTGATTCGACATAGAACTAATCTTGCAAGGGCATTGCTCCCTTCTCGGTACCGGCTTATGTACTCGGTTTAATATTTTCCCCTCCTGACTAGTGACCTCGAAGTGAATGAAAGTCAACATTGGTAGATGAGTCTCTTTAGTGCTTGGACTTTTTGGGAGCTCGAGCTGAGGGCGAGACCGTGACAGACTCGTCGCCTCTAAGGGCGGCTCAGGAGGAAGGATCCGAGACAGAGCGGCCACCTGAATTCGCAAGGACTAGGTAACGCATAACGGAGAGCTATCCCATGAATGCATGAGTATGTAATACTACCAGCCCCAGTAACCGCAACCGCCGCAAATTCTACATGCCCCTCAGCCATATAATCCTATATACGGTCAGCCAATATCAGCAATATCCACCGTTTCAAGCCTCCTCATTTCGGTATACATCGCCAGTAGCAGCTCCTCCAGCGACAGCGCCAGCAAGTGCTCCAACGCTAGCACCTCCTTCCGCACCACCCTCCGCACCACCTCCCGCGGCCCCCTTAAGTGCAGGGCGGGAGAAGAGCAGATAGTGGAATACTGGGAATGGGAGCCATAATATACGAAGAGCGAAGGGTCTTAGGTGGCCTGGTCGAGACAAAGACTATTATCGAGAGGAAGCACTGGAGAATAAGAGATCTAAGAAAATGGAGGATACGACGTCAGAGCTTTATAAGCTTACTATACATAAGGGTATCCCTGACGGTCTGGCAAGAGGGTTCCGCGAAGACTTTAGAGACTTCAAGCATATATACCGTGGACGCTTCCAACCTAGGCACAGGGCTGAGGCTTCCGGCGCCGGTGAGGGTGGGCCAGGGGGGTTTCTTCGCTGAGTAAGAGTATATATATGACCGCTGAGCAGTTTATCTTCATCGATGAGTCACTTTGTAAGCTGTTGTCCGGGTAGAGGTATATCGCTTATGGGCCTATTGGAGAAGCTATTCGGTAGAGTGCTGATACGGATAGAGGAAAGACCTGGAGCGGGATGATATTTCGCTGACTCGCGAGATGATCTTGGCCGAACACCCCTGATATATGCCACAGCGGGCGGGCTGGGGCGGGATGAAAGCAGGCAGAAGAAGCAGGGGGCTCTGCAGGACGGGGCGGGGAATACTCTTGGGGGAAGGGAGATCAGAAAGTGCACGAGGTTGTGACAGGAAAATTTTATTTATTTATTCGAGGCGACACCGCTATGGTGCGACAGATGGTAATAGCGGAAATCTAAGCAAACCGGTCTTTGACACAATGGATGGTGATGATATGGATGATGTGGATGATAGGGATGATGGGGATGATGGGCATGATGGGCATGATGGGGATGATAGGGATGATGGGGATGATAATGATCTTCTTAGTTCGTGACCAATATAACAGAGTAACCTGCGTTATTGCTACGGTGATAATACTTGGCTCTTAATTTCTTTTAAATGACGCCGTTACCCTACTTCTTCGATTTAATATAAGAGAGAATAATTGGGCGGGCCAATATAGTCGTTATGGCATATATCCCGAGTTTCCTGATACGTCCTTAGAAACTCCCGATAGTCTAAAAGGACTTCTTTCAAGTAAGGGTCTATTAGAGGATGTCGAGGCCGCTTTGGTGCAAGGATGGCCTAGCTACCAAAAAACTGGCCGCAGACCGCTCGATTAACGGTATTTTGCCTGGAGGATTCAGAGGAAATATTTGTGACCGTAGCAAGCTGGATTAAGGGCGGCTCGGATACGGAGACGGGGCCATTAGAAGGAGCTTCTAAGATGTTATAGTGAACTCACTACTTTCGTCCAGAGACTCTGTGGCTTAGGTACTATCCTGAGATTTCGGGTGAAAGCAAATGAGTACAGCTGGAGATGGTTAAGGCAGAGAACGTATATATTTATAAGCGACTTAAAAGTCTGTACTCATGACGCACAAGGTCTAAGGCGCCAGCGGATGCATAAAGCACAACACAGTTGGCTATATACTTGACGTATCTCCGAAAAATAGTACTAAAACTACAGAGTAGGCAGCTGTAGCTGCGAAGGCTTCCTGTTGGCTTGCTTGAGTGAAGACGGAATAAAAGGCAGAAAAAAAAAGAGTAAAAGCAAAGACGGTCACAATCTGGTAGCTACTCTTCCGCTCGGATTCAGACTTGTTGGTAGGCTAGAGTTTGAATAATATAAAGACCGGGACCAGAAGCAGGACAGCTGCTATAAGGGTAATCATCCCGCAGATCAGAACATCAAAGCGTCGATTCGACACAAGTTGAATGGCTTCGTCGCCGGTTTTTTGCCTTTGCTCGCGGCTACTACATAGAGCCTGTTGCAAGTTATCAGCATAGGCATTGTGGCCCCAAGGAATCAGTTACGATCTTGAGATTCTGAACGAAAATGTCGCCACATAGGATGCGATCTAGTAAGGTATAGAGGGAAATAATGCCAAACATGCCTTGGAGGCTTACCTTGGTCATTGCCCTCGAGATCAGGTTCAGGAAATCCTCGAGTCTAGCGTTCAGCCAACTATGATCGCCACCATACCCTAGTGCTGCAAGATCTGGTCCTTCATGGATCCAGTCGGATTCGTCTTGTACTAGACTCCCTGTCTTGCTGATAAGATTGTATACGTTACGTTAAGACTGTTCAGCGGGTCTCTTCAGTGCTTAGACTTTTTGCCATCGTAGCAAAGCGTCATCTATAACTATATCAGCATTGGTCCATCCAGATCGAATCTTCGTTCGGCTTACCATACTTCGCAAGCTTTTCGTAGAGTTCAGCTACGATTCCTTTCCGTCTAGACCTAGGCTGATCGTAATCCAGTCGACGTAAGTAGAGCAAGGTTTCATTTCCGTCACTCAACTCCCATCTATCAAGAGCTTCCAACTCCTCTTATAATTCGGCAAGCTCATCTTACAGATACAGTAGTACATAATTATAGAGCCACCCATATTTACGGTAGACCAGCAGGTCAGAATCTAAGTTCTCGATCGCTGCGACTTTGCCATATCCTCGGGGGTACTCATTTACTACCATTTGCATATCAACGATTACCGTTGTACTAGGATGACAGTACTCACGAGAATGGATAATCTACTCTACTCGACCATTTGAAAATCCTCTTTTATATCTCTTGGATATATACAGAGCTATTATAATACGACAACGGAACGATCTTCTCGTCTCTGCCGGCCAGATCAATCCTGCTAAAGACTTTGGAATGATTGCAGGTACGTACCATTATTGCTAGTATCCTCTTCCAACGACAACTGCGAGCCAAATGGAATTACTACCTCTAAGCCACGTCTACTCGATGCTCTAATCGATGCCTCTTGGTTTTGTAGAACATGAACGGCTTAACCGGAGTTTCCAGATACTTCATTATCTACTTGACGGGGCACACCGCCATTGCCACTTATCGGGCATGGCTCTTACATAGCGCAAGCAAGTCCAAGAATTTATACCTGCAGATCCAGAAAAGCCTGCGCAATCCACGCCATAGCGTGATTAATATTGAGAAGGTGCGTGTTATATATCAGTATCGAAAGTCCGAATAAGGCTCATAATGGTGTGCGACCATACAGGGACTGATTGGTATATTCCTTGGCTTCGTCATACTACCCTTGCCCTTATCGATGTGAATTACCGGCCTACTACTAGACAGATTTCGGCAAAACATAATGACTTACACGCGCCCGAAGGACGGGAGGACGCCGATAAGCTCCAGTAACTTCCGCCAGTCATTATCGGATAGGCATAATCGGGCAGCATAACATCATTCGGGGGGGCTAGCTTCGCTGCCTTTTCTCATGCGAGTAGATATACAGATCGCCAATTACCTCCACGACTTCAAATCATCGCGTATTACGAGCGGTAATACTGACATTTCTTTTAGACAAGACCGCCGGCGCCTTATACAGTTTCTCGCCCAAGGCTCGGTCAAGCCCACTAAGAACAACACGGGATGATTTAACCGCCGTAGTTTATCAAAGGTGCAGGATTTGAGATAATAGGCAGTATACACTATCGTGATCCCTACAACATTTACATAACAATACAGTTCACACCGTTACCAGCCTCTACCCGCTCCTCTACCTCTAGCGATCATCGCTTTGGTACTGATACTAAAGCATTATCGGCTGTAGAGGAGGACTCGGCGGCTACTAGGCATCGAACTTTGGATTAGCTACCTGTTCGCGCAAAATGACTGGCTTTCAGTACCACTGTAGAGCTACTTTTCTATTCTAAGATCCTTCTCCCTAGCTATCTTGGACCGTTTTTCCGTTAATAGCTTTAAGCTCGACTTCACTAGATTATTACAATTGATCGACTAGAAACATGGTATTAATGCCGACACTCTCTTGCTAGATACATAACATATTCTATAATCTAGTAGGGCGATAATATAGAAGGAGAGTAACGCAGAGCTTCAAAGTTACATCGGTATAGAAAAAGACAACTTACAAGATTAAGGTAGCATTCGGCGGAATAACACCTGGGAAACCTCTATTATACCAGAGAAACACTCGTCAGTCAATAGGGTGCAAATATTAGGATAGCTTGCGGAGCGTGAAAGCTCGTCGATCCCTTGCGTTGTAGAAGTATACATGTGGGGTTTTAGAGGCTTACCGGTCGCCGTAGGCATAGTCACTATTATTTAGGAGGTATCAGCGGAGTCAAGAGTGGAAGAAAGGTGGTAGAGATTCTGCTTGCATACCCAGAGATAGTCAAGATACTCATTTCCCCCAGAGTCATCTCCGTGACGCCTTCATCCCAGCCTAGCTTATATTAACCAATAGCTATCCTGTCTAGTATATAGAGGTCCGAGGTACCTCGAATAAGTTTACCAACGCCAATCTGTGTCTTAAAGTCCCCACGACCTATGGACGAATCGAATCTAGATATATAAAGGTATTAGTCAGC
This sequence comes from Lepraria neglecta, assembly GCA_033220425.1. Classification (NCBI taxonomy): domain Eukaryota; kingdom Fungi; phylum Ascomycota; class Lecanoromycetes; order Lecanorales; family Stereocaulaceae; genus Lepraria; species Lepraria neglecta. Next base: position 237,070 of record CM065650.1, on the reverse strand, counting down.
CAAAGTTCTCTCTTGACGGTGTGCGGCCAGTGAATTATATTGTATACGTACTGCTTACCTCTGAAATCCTTCTCTAGGCCTACGCTTGCATCGTGGAAGTTGCCCGTATACTCAATTATAACCTCATCTCCCTTCTTGGGCTTCTCGGTACCATTACCCTTCTTAATGAGTTTTCGAGTAACACCCATTGTGCTAGTAAAAGCTGTCGTGATGGTTAAGAGTAGATCCTAGAAATGAATTTATTGTAATATAGAGGTTCAGTCAGGATTCCTGCTTTCTTTAATATATAAAAAAAGAAAGGAAGAGAACCAAACCTAGCAAATACCTCTTAATTAGAAAGCGGTGACTACTCGGTATAAGGGAGATCCAAGACCAGATAGTACTCTGAGCGCTCGTATTAGAAGTTGAAAGTGACAATATAAGAGGTGATTAGTATTTACTCCAGGTATACATCATCTACTCCTTACTGTTGCCACTTTACTATTAGAGACGGGCTACTCATCAAGCAGGGGTAGCAGGGTCCCACCGGTAAGAGTGAGCTTCGAGGTCAAGCAAGGCCATACTATTGCGTTAGTTCGATAAGAGCATACGCGGTAGGCTTCCTAGTAGGGATACACGGTTGTCGTTGACGGACGACTCAGCTTGCCGGCCATTCAAAAACCCAGGTCGCTGGATAAGCTTCGCTTCACAGGCTCCGACTCGTTACGCCCCACTAAAGAGTGTGCTTACACTACAGTACATGACAGATGTCACACGATCATAGCTCCTCATAGGCGCTGATATATCGTCGGAACAGGCAATTTCACAGATATTACGTCTATAAGACCACCGGCAACATTAGTATATTATACTATACTATTATATCTGACATAAGGACTAAAAATAATCGACCAATTCCGGGCGCCAAGACTACGGTCGCCGAGTTTTCGTGTCGCCATACGGCAATTTCTAACTACATCAGTTACCCCTCCGTTAATGACGTCTTAAAAAGATCTAGATTATCACACTCTTACAGTAAGATCGGAGCGGTAAGGATTATCGCGGCATGTACAAGTGCTATATACTACAAGGCTGATACGGTGATAAAGCTTCGGTACGATTATCAAGGCGCCCCGCAATCGCTTTCCCAATGGCGAGCAAAGGAACTCATAATCACCTTGATCAAGAGCCGCTAGGCAACGAAGACGATAAGAAAAATTTGGAGACTCTAGCAAAGTAGTTGTCCAAGGACTCAACGGACTTTAGGAAGCCTTCGGATAGCAAGAAGAAGTGTGTAGACTCGCAGCTGGTTCAAAATTTGAAGCATCTGTTCTAACACCTGGCATTCGTCAAAAACGTCCGTTTTATTATCTTCGGCATCAGGTTCTAGCTGACCTTTGAGCAGTCTCCTAAACCTAGATACGTGCTATATCGAGTCCAGGGTCCTGAATCCAGCAGAATTTACAGCTCCTCCTCGTTCACACGTATCATTCCCATTCGAATTCTGAATAGAACACCAGAGGTTTCTAACCCTTCAGACCCAACGATATCCAAGAAATTAACTCCTGGGTCGATCACTTATATCACTCGATCTGTTATTGTCAACCCGGGGCTAGATTTCATTTATCTTAATGTTTAGGTTGCGTAGGCAGGCGATATTAGGAGCAGTTCCTCATCTTGCTTTTGGTTGTTCGTAAACAGATCCATTTCAAGATCGATGTTCTATCCTGCCATATCGGGGTCGATATCGGAGTCAATATTGGGTTTGATATTCATTCCTTCAGATACCTTCTATATCGGGGTCGATGTTCCCTGGGTCAAACACATCCACATAGGGGTCAATGTTCCCTAGGTCAAACACATCCATATCGGGGTCGATGTTCCCTGGGGCAAACACATCCATATCGGGGTCGATGTTCCCTAGGTCAAACACATCCATATCGCGGTCGATGTTCCATGATTCAAACACATCCATGTCGCGGTCGATGTTCCATGATTCATACACATCCATGTCGCGGTCGATGTTCCATGATTCATACACATCCATATCGTCGTCGATATTCCATCCTTCCAAGTCGCCCATATTAGGGTCAATACCGTTCTGAAGAATTCTCTCAGCTTAATCGCTTAAGAATATGGATTACTCGGGATATAATGGCACATCTTATGACTTCTCATTCAACAAAACCTCTAATGTCTTTGGAGCAGTCGTCTCAACACAAGGATCGTTTTGCACCACCTGCGCTTGGCAATATTTTATATTTAGGTATCGCGAATCTACTGGAGCTTGGTCGCCGATCTAAGTGAGGTTTTGTAGGTCGGCGCAGTAATTCTTTGATTTAGTTAGGGAAGCTTCTGGACTCATATTAGAACAATTATTAACAACCCCATTATATGCCATTCGTTGAATTAGCCCTCCGGCTCCGAGGCGAATCCCGTCGTCTCCCATAGAATCTTCACCAATAATTTGTGATCCATTTAAGCTCGGTGGGCCCTGCTTATCTTCTAAGGTACTTAGGAAGCCAGCAGAGGCGCTAGATTGATGTACAGGGTTTATTAGTGTCAGATGGCTTTAGGTGAGATCTCGTTGCGACTGGAGTTAATAGAGTAGCCGAGCTGCAGACTCCTCATCCATAGGCCTGCGCAGGCTGTCATCAGCTCCAATGGTAGCCTTGCTAGGAGTGTGAGACGGTTATTATTCTATCGTCCGGAAGCGCCTGTTAAAAAGTTGAGAAGCTTAAGCGTTTCTTGTCCTGAGTAACCCTCCTTCTAAGTCTTCGCTGGCGGCTTCTAAACAAGGGAGTTTGAGTACCTCGCATATTATTTCGTAACTAGTCAGATGTTAATTCTTACCCCTGGCCTAATTAAATACACTTGATATACCTCTAACTTAGTAACGGGCCGACTATCGAAGCCGGATATAGGAACTACTCTCCCGAAATATTAGGTTGTTCTATCTCGATTTGTGTTACTACCTAGCCGGCAATCCGCAGCAGCCGATCCTGTCTAAGATCCGATATCGTTCTTAATGATTCATTTTTCGCTACGAAAATTCAGTGGGACTAACTTGATAACGGAATATCCAACTATAGCTTACTTACTAGCGAGAGTATAGAGTACGAGAAATACTTTATCCTTCCAACAAGGATAGAGATTCTTAATAAGGGTATTCGAAAATTCTGCGACGTTCCTCCAGCATACAATCTCACTGCGCGATTGCTTAGGGATATCTACTTCCATCTCTGCAGGACGGGTAGGAAGGTAGAGGCCAGCAAATAAGATAGAACCAGTAAGAAATCTCGCCCACCAGACTGAGTTCCGATTATCTTTGCCCCACGTTTCTGCAATTAACAAAATATTCGCGGCGTAGCGTTCGTACGTGAGCATTTGGCCATTCAGCTCTAACCTTCTTGGAGGAGCTGTAGACTCAGCTTTAGACACAGCTTCCAATCCACGACCAATGCGTATAACAATATCTGAAACTCGATCGTCATCTGGCTTAGATACAAACGAGATAATGGAGGTTTCGGTCACGGTGCCAGGGTATATTGCTCCGACCTGGGAATTACCTGGATGTATAGAGCCATATTAAATGCGATTGGTGGCTATTCGAAACTTCTTGCGCGAACTCCCAGTCTGGCTGCTACTAGGTGTAGTTCCCTGTCCTAACCCTTCCTGCCTATTATCCTCATCGCTCACAGGAGTCGTACGCTTTGTCCCTTTTGAATGCTCCGAGATAGCTACAGAGGGAGCGTAACGCTTAAATAGTTTTTCTGCGATTGTGGGGCAAGTTACTTCCCCTGGGTGAAGTAAAGTGTCGAAAGTTTTAGCCTCACTATATTTTCATCAGCTGTTATAACAGCTAAGTTAGGTTAATAACAAGTACCAATCCTTGGTTAAAAGATCCCATTCAAGTCGAAAGTAGGCGCTAACTATACTTTAAACGACCTGCGCAATGATTTAATCTGTAGACTCTGTTAAAGCCTCTTCATGGCACACTTAATATTTATATCGAGGCTAAAACCCCAGGTAGTCTAGGAATTAAGGGAGTAGGAAAGGAGTAATAATGATTTGAACGGCGGTATAATGGCCATAGAGTTGGGCTATGAAATGAACAAATATAGGGCCATCTTTGGCCAGCGGTCTTCGTGCCAAATATAGCTCGGCAGCTCTCTCTTAATCTTGCTGAGATAGACGATACATCTGGTAGTTTACATTGATTTTCCGTCACCGAAGCAAAGTTATCAAGTTCATTTATAACAAGGATCTACCCCAAAACTTAAGATTTGGGGTAGATCCTTATCAGCCCGCGCCAAGGCTCTTAAGATTAGCGTTCGTATGCTTTCCCTTGCCGGCCCGATCGAATCATCTAGCACGCCGTATCTTTCCACTTTGCTAGTTAGTGTTACTCTGTTGACACAATAGCGTCAAGGGATAAATAAAGAAAATACGCCACCGAGATAATCAGCGCGAACTTTTCTCATATAGGCTTACGAATAAGGAGAGAGGAAGAGACCACCACCATATTTAATCCGCAGCTCCTATATAGAACCCATAGATCTTACAGCCTTATCTTGGAAATAGTGCCTTTTTCGCCCCGTTTATTAGGCACCGCTTTATCTCCTACAATCTCACCTGCACGCTTTCATCCCCCTGTCTTTCTCATTATAGAAAAGGTCTCACCGACTATTCACCTTATTATTCTTGTATTTTTTGTACTACTCTTACCGCGTTCCTCACGCTACTTGGGGCGATCCGCCACAACATTCCAATCCGCGGGAGACTCTTTCAGACGCTGGCCTTGCTTTTAAAGTCAGTCCTTAACCTAGTACCAATCATTCTTACAGCTTTGAACTCTTCAAAGGGAACTTCACTAGACGACAGTAAGTCAGAGGCTTATTTGAGTTCTGGATATCCAATAATGACGGCTTTGATGGATAGGAAGCATTCAACTAGTCGATTCCATCCTGCTTTACTACTCCTACATATATATAATAATCTTAGAGGTAAGTCTTCTCTCAGTGAATGATATTAAATAATACTCATAGTCAATTACAGCATTTCTTCTTATAGATCGTATATAAATATACCTCCAACACCGGTCTTGGATAGGTGATACATCGCCCTGGTATTACTGTCACCATCGTTACCAATCTTTCGCTGTTCCTACCCTTAATCAAGTAAGTTGATCTTGTTATCATACATACATATATTGACACACACTGTAGATAGCGCAACGACTCTTATCATTTCTGGACGATTTCCGGCGCCAGCTATCTACACTTTTCACTCTTCTACTTTACTTATATCTGGCTCACAAAACGTCTTCAACTCGTCCCTCAAAAATGGTCCCCTCTCGCAGGTGGCTATCTGGCTTGCCTGATCGTTAGTCTTTCGTCGTTAACATCTTTATTCGTGGGTTAGAAAGTGTTAAGGGCACGAGATCTACTTCCTGAGGTTAGTAAGGATAGAACCCACAGCCAGTACACCGAAATAACTAGGTAACACAGATCTTATTGCTCTGCACTTCCGCGCAGCTTTCGATACGTATTTGTATTATTATCGCTACTCAAGCTCGTAAGAAGCTTCGGAGGATACTTCACGCAACCTTGATAGATAGCCGATACAGTAGCAGACCCCCTACATCTATATTAACGCAGCCATTAAGGAATACTAGCTAGGGGGTTTATTCTAGTAATCTCGGTAAAACTCGACTCTCGTTAATCCTTTATTATTACAGCCTCGGTTCTAACTTTAAGATTACAGTTCGCACTATAGCGGAAGAGACCTCTTTCGATCCTCTACCTCCCTCTAACGTCCTCACTCCTCCGCGCTATAGGCACCCTAAGAGGAATGAATTCATACGGGACCTTTTCGGTACGGAGGAAATGTATATACTACTAGAGACGGAGTGGCCCCCAATACCTGACCGAGTCGCTCTCCAATGATTAGAAAATATAGTATTAGCATTAGTCCCAAACCATCACTAACAGGAGGAAATAAGGAAGATACAGCAGAGGAAGCAATTTGGGGGGTCCTAAGACGTACGCTCACGAAGGCGGTAACTCTCTTAATAGTTTGGCCGAATCTCGCTCTAAGTTATTCCAGTTATAACGACCCTGCTCGCAGTACCGTTGGATGTACTTTCCTACAGAGAAATTTGTCATAAACACCGACGAATCATTCCGCTTTCCGTACTAATACCTTCTACAAGTTATACTCTCGTTTTCTCCGCTTTTTACAGGTTATACTTTATAATTACTCACCAAGCCCGGATCACTCGAAGTTATTCGGCCATATCTCGCCTCCTTTGGCTATTCCCTCCAGTAATCTATAATTCACACTCAATCTTTCGTCAATACACTACCAGCCGAGACTATAATTCTGAATTTCCGCGATTTTGTCATTTATATCTACACTTATAGTCTTATACGGAAGGGAGTAAATCATCTGAATTCTCCTTTTATAAATGAAACCCTTTCCTACCATTGAATGAGGCGTAAGCTGACTACGTCTTAGAGTCCCAGAGGCGATCGGGTAAATACCCTAGAAGACTTATCCCCCTTGCGTACTGATGCCATTATAGTGTAATACATATTATACCCTAGGGCGAGAATGCAAGAGGTCCGATGTTAGAGGGCAATATCAAAGCTGTATAGAGGCTGGTTAGCCTTAGTAGACAGCCATGCGGAAAGCATATTAGACAAAGTCTGTAAGAAAAGTACCCAAACAGTTTCGAAGACTTCTCTCTATACTGACTATTATAGTATATTAGATATTCAAAACTAAAATTAAAGTGCAATAAGGATGGAGAATGTGACCGTTATACACGACTTCGTTTGCACTGCGTACCCCGACCCGCCAAATTCCGATGGATACGTCCAAATACATATAGCTATACCGAAACATAGGTACAAAAGAAGAGAGTAAAATGTTAGGACGGCGGTGTTAGAAGTATATCGCATTGGAAATTCTGTGTATAGATCAAGCTATAGAGCGTTGGATCCTATATGAGTATATCTTTGTAAATACCACTGGAACCGGTTTCCCGTCATTATAATCTCTTAGAACATGGAGCAGTATACAGTTATATATATGCAGACTGAAATGGGGCGCGGCAATCGTACAGATACTTCTGCACTAATGCAGTCTACCTATATATGGGCCAAAAGCCGGTAAGTACCGCTAGCCGGGAGAGAGTCAAAGCTCCTTATTCTCTATATTAATACTACAGTATATAGAGCTAGCGGGGAAGGAGTAGCGAAGTATGTCTTAGTATACGGATAAAGGATTAGGAAAGAGTCGGGCTGTGAAAACGCACGGATCACCTATAAGTTACTATGCCGTTGTTAAATGATATGTCCTTAGCTGGCGGCTCTGCAGTAAGTTTTAAAATGCTTCTTTGATCGCCTTTCTATTTTGTCTCTTTATCTCTATCACTCAGCAAAATCCGCCACAAAGTTCATCCAACAAACACAAATGTATTACCTGCTACACTCCGTCATCAATCTATTTCTACTCGCTGCCGCCTGTGACGGCGGATCCACCACCGCCACCACTAGTACTTTGACTGTATACTGTTGGGGCCGAACAAGAAATTCTTGTACGGTACTCTCCAACGAAAGCGCAAAAGTACTGCGGGATTGGTGTTTACCGATGATCACTACAATCGTTTTCATTGTGTATTTCACCCGGAGACGGTAGTTTAAGAATCCAGACGTGTCGACCCAAGTTAAGTAACGGATCTGAACGACAGTAAGTAAGTAATAACATTTCCGGACAGCAATAGTAATAGACAAGCAGATTTCACATCCGGAAGCGACAGCAATATCTAGGATCTTTGCCGAAATAGGAGGTGGGACATATATCGTAGAAAGCAGAACGCTGTAGGGGATATCTCGAACGAAAAAGAAAGAGATGACTGCATCTGACATTGATCGTTACCTTTATAGCTAATAGCTCAATTAGAAGAAGGCCCAAGAGGGCTCAACAAGCGTTAATAATGGAAGAGTACTAGAATACAAGACGGAGCAGGTGCGGAAGTCTTTCGGATTATTCGGTAAAAGGCCCTTCTCCGACACAGAGCCAGAGGGTTGGACCCAAGAGATATCGTGCTTCGTCACGGAAAGTCCTGGTTCTGAAACTCTCTTATCCCTCGTCGTACGCTTCGAGAAACAGTTCCCACATATAAAAAACCGCGTTAGACAAGGCTTCTTTGAAACTATGAGGGGAGACATCTAGTTAGTACCTTCAAACAACGATATGATCGATACACTGTAATTCTGCGATCTAGCAAGTCTTAGCCGCTAAATTACCCCAAAATAAATTCTTACAAAACTCTCTAGCATCTTTGTAACATTAATCGCAAAACTTTTCTCCCATTACGTTTTAGCAAGGGCGGGCTAGTGTAGGGTGATCCAAGGGAGACTTCTCCCGCCAGTGCACATCGAATCCATATTGTATTTCCGTTCCCCAGCCTTGATAGGGCCTGGTTTTCGGGTCATCGCGCTCCGTAAGCAGGTCTGTAGTTAGATGTTCAAGCCTTATCAAGCCCCAGAACGGTGTTATTCGAACAGCTAGACCTCGGCATTGAGCTAGGAGATCTACATTTTAACTTGTAACAATAAAAAATGCAATAATTAAATCGTCGACGATCGCTGCAACTATATCTATTTAAAGTGTTCCAGTACATAACTACGCTGATGGGTTCGTAGCGTTGACCCCCTAGCTTGATTGGTTCGAGACAGTTGCGGAACGCCGAACTCTCTCATACTGGTCAGCCATAAGGGACGCGCTCGAAAACTTAGGCAGGTCCCGATATAGGATTGGTTCGGATATTAGAACCCTCACGCAGAGGTTCCTTTCTGGATTAGACAAAACTCCTTAAAGTACGATTCTTCCCATCATAATAATTTTCATCCTTTCTCGCCCATAGTTCCCTTTTACTATTTAAATGCTTAGATTACACAAGCGGCAAGCAACATTCAGCAATCATCAGCTGCGGCCGAGCAATACGCTTGTATTCAGGAATCAGAATAGCAGTCTAGAAGTAGCGCCAACAAGAATTATACACTCTAGTAGTAGACCCGCGTATCCTTGAGCAAGAATGAGCCGGAACTCTAACCATAGCCATTAGTAAAGCGTACTTTCTATTCATAGACTCGAAAACTTAAGTAGATTCCAATTCGCGATTAGCGTTCGGATGTTAGAACCCCCTTTCTGATTAGACAAAATTCCTTAAAGTACAATTCTTCCCGTCACCATGATTTTCTTTCCTTTCTCGCGAAATTATTAGGAAATCTATCAACGTCATCTGCAGTATATATATCTTCCTGATTATCTTTATACCTTCGTCCTACTCGCGATAACACGAAGCAAGTCTCTCGGCTGCCCTCCTCTTTCTTTTATAAAACGATCACGAACTAGAAGAGATACAGCCACTGTGATATTCTTGAGCTCCAAGCATCTTCTGTCAATCCCGTCGCCAAGCTGGACATCAGGAATTTTCTCGAGGCTGGTCCGTCCCCTGTACCTTTGAGGACGACAGCACCTCCTCCAATCTCTAGATCAGTCTCGTACCTGTCCAGCCATCCCAACCTTCCGCCACCGTTATAGGCGACACAACATCCCAACTCACTACCTCTACGGCCCCTGCGAGTCTACCTGTTAGAGAACAGCGACTGCTCGTTACACGGCCAAACAGTCTTCCGAAACCGTCACAGGCACCCTTCAAGCAGAACCCCAACCCTTATCGAGCTTCAAGGAAACGGCGCCGATATAAAGAAGAACGTCCTATCGGCCGGCCAGCAAAACAACCAAAATGGTCTACAGCTGAGGATGCTAAGCTTATTAGACTATATGAATCTGGCAAGGGATAGAAATCTATTACTGAGAAATTACCCGGTCGCACTGCCTCTGCTTGCAAGTTCCATTATTTAAACTACCTTAAAGACAAGACCGATAAGGAGAAGCGGCCTGGATCTGACGAACGTCCTATCGGCCGGCTAGCAAAACACTTAAATTGGTCTCGAGCTGAGAGACTCGAGGTTATTAAACTACGTGAATCCGGCAAAACATAGAAAGAGATTACTGATCGATTGCCCGGTCGCACTGCCCTTACTTACAGTAGGTACTATACGAGACGCCTCGTAAACAAGACCGAGGAGAAGCGAGCCAGACTGCCAAGCGTGTATAAAAGGTATGGATTCAAGTCACTTTCGACAATGGTGACCCGTTGACCTAGCTTCAATCGAAATCTCTTTGAGACGATCTAGTACTGATATTCTTAGGCTTAAACCCGACGTATAGACTCCTATCGCAAATAAGCTCAGTATTTCCTGGCGTGAATGCGAGGCTTTACACTGGGCTATAGGCCGAAAGGAAATGGGTCGTAAAGCTAACGCTATCCCCTTTGCCATCGCAGCTGCCGCTGAGCCTCGTAAGCTAAGGCAGATAGCCCAAAGAGACAGAATACCCGAATCCCCTCAGGTATTCGACGGCCCCGATCTCACCCCTATTCGCTCCCCTAGCGTCGATCGGTATTCTTACGGTCACAGACCCGGGGAGGAGGAAGAGGATAGTAAACCGGAGGAGGATAGGGAGGAGGAAGAGGATAATAAAGGGGATAAGAAATGGGAGGAGGAAGAGGATAATAAAGGGGAGGAGGAAGGGGAGGAGGAATAGGAGGAGGAAGAGGATAGTAAACCGGAGGAGGCTAGGGAGAAGGAAGATAATAATAAAGGGGAGGAGAAATAGGAGGAGGAAGAGGATAATAAAGGGGAGGGGGAAGGGGAGGGTAAAGGGGAGGAGGAAGAGGATAATAAAGGGGAGGAGGAAGAGGATAGTAAAGGGGAGGAAGAAGGGGAGGAGGAAGAGGATGAGGAAAGAGGGCCGAAGGTCGTATTAAGGTTGTCTAGAATCAGGGAGTTTATAGCGAGCGGCTACGGCTCTCGCAGGGAGGGAGGAGGAAAGAGAATAAGACAGACAGTGTATATACAGAGAGCTCCAGCGTCGAGACAGATAGGTAATAGACAAAGGCGCTAGCAACAACAGTACAACTTTGGCCCCCCACCTACTCCATAATGCACCTCTATGTGGCGTAGAAGCCGGTGACTACCGTTGACCGATAAAAGTCTCAAAGCTCATGTTTTCCACAGTAATGCTTCCGCCTTACTTGAACATGGCGTCTTAGCGTAGAAACAAAGACCCACCTATTCAATCAGTAGACGTCGAGACTGCTGATATATATACCTATCAAATCGCTTCCGCAGATTCCAGGACTAACGTAGGCCACGAAGCAGAGTGGCTGCACAGATTTAGCGAAGCTGCAACGCCCATGTTGGCTTATCTCATTGCGTCGCAACGATAACGATTAGCGGCTGGCGAAGGGCCTAAAGCCCGAACGCCCGATTTTCTGGAAACCTCGTCTAGAGATTGGTCCTTTTTTCGCGCTAAGGAGCTGTGGAACAGCCAGCAGTAAGATCGACCTCTCGATTCAAAAAGCCCCGTTTCGTTACTGTAATTCTCATTCCAGGACTAAATAATATTTAACCTGTCATCCCAGATAAATTAACAAAGTCAAGCATCAGCATGGCCAGCACCTCTCAAACTCAAGATGATACCTGGAAGGCTTCAATGGACCATGCAATGCAAGCAATCGTTACGATCTACACAGCCGCCCCCTTCCCTTTCAGCAATGATTCAAAATGGTGCAGTCAAGGCACAGGTTTCGTGGTGGACATAAAAATCGGTATCATTTTAACGAATCGTCATATGGTAAGCGAGGCGCCCATGTATACTCGAGCCATATTTCAGTCGGGTGCTCGTCAATACCCCATCATACCCTTATACATCGATCCACTCCACAACTTTACCCTCTGCAAGTTCAACGTCGAACATCTGCGAGGCCTATCTCTTAAACCGATCCGGCTCAAGCCTGAGCTTACTAAGGTGGGCCGGGAGATTCGCGTCCTCGGTAACCATATGGGGCGGGTTATGAGCATCCTCCAAAGTGTTATTAGCAGGGTGGATTACAATCCGCCATACTAGGACTCTGGTAGGTATCCACGCTCAGAGATACTCACCTCACAGTTAACACCGCTCTAGGGATCAACTATATACAAGCATCGGCGGATACAGCGGGAGGGAGTTCGGGAAGTCCGGTGATCATACAGGACGGATCTGCCGTGGCACTGGCATCGGGCAGTCAACAGCATACGTCAACCGACCTATACTTGCCCCTTGACTTACCCTTACGTACTTTGCAAGCTCTTCGATCGGGACAAATCACACCGAGGGGCACGATTCAAAGCATTTGGAGATTGGAAAAACCTGCGGACTGCCACGCACGAGGTTTGAGCTATAAAGAGATCCACCAATATAGTCCCGATGGCTCCGGCTTACTAGTAGCCCAGGCGATCCTCCCTAACAGTCCGTCTGATACTCGCGTAGAAGAGGGTAACATACTTCGTACCGTCAATGATCAAATTGTTACATCGCTCCCTTACCTCGAGCGATTGATGGACGGTGCAGTCGGAAATACACTCAAAGTTCAAGTTCAGCGTCGTGGACATACGCTCGAACACGAGCTCCAGGTCCAGGATCTTTGGACACTCCCGCCATTTCGGCTGCTCGAGTACGCTAGCTCCGTTTTTCAGGACCTCCGCTATCAGACAGCTATTGATCACAACGTTCCTATTAGAGGCGTCACTCTCTCGAACGCCGAAGGTCCCTTTGTACTAGAGGGTGATGGAGCAAAACTCATTCGTTCTCTATCAATCGACACCTAATCTTGATGCTTTCATTGAAGTTACTCGCGGGTTCCCTGGTGAGTACCGTTCTAATCCTTAGAAAAACTGCCGCGCTTATATCGCTGGTTACGCCAAAAGATGGTTCTTCGAAGTCGCAAAGATGATAACATCGCCTCTTGGCATCTCAGGGACCTTGGACCTGCGCCGACTACCGCCCCCCTGCCTAGTCAGGCTTTACCTACCAAGCCGATTGCTGAGTGCTATCCTGTCGTGCAAAAGATCGTGTCGAATATGGTATAGATGTACGCCCGGACGCCCTATAAGACCAATAGCGCATACAACGAGGAGATGAGTTATACAGGCTTCGTGATCAACGCCAATGACGGTTTTGTGATCACTGCCCGAAGCTTCATACCTTCGACCATATATATCTTTTATATCGTTTTTACGGACTCGATCGAGGTTCCTACAACCAAAGTATACGACCACGCTTTAGGTTTCGCAGTGATCCGATACGATACTTCTCTTATCGAAGGCTCGATCGGGAGCATAACTTTGAATCCAAAAGTGCCTAAGGCTCAGGACAAGATAACCATCTATGGACCCGATATTAATAGTTCGGGCCCTTGTCCAGTAGCGGCCACGGTAACAAGTATTGGGCCGCTGACTGGCGACTAAAAAAGGAATCGAGGTAATGATCCATGACTAGAATATTCGAGTATCTCGTTAACCCAATGTCCAGGTATACAGACAGCTCATCGCAATTATGCCACAGCCTATACTCTTCCGTTCTGAAAAGTCAGCCACCGATTCATAATCTATAGGTAAGAGGGGCGTAGGATATAATATCGTTGGATACGTGAACGTTCCTCTTAATCCAGGTTCCACCAAGTGCGATTTTTCCACCGGCATATAACGAGTGCATTTTGCAATTCGAGGCTCGTACTAGATAATCAACCGCAAAGATGGCAAAAGGTGTGCGTATATTAGTCAAATATATGTATTCAGCAGGATAAATTTGAGTAGGTCCTGATACCCGACTCTTCAACACGTTGATTCCTCTCGTCAATACATTAACCCCCTCGCTTACCCTAAGTTCTATTGGCAGCCTTAGCCCTAAAGCCATGCCGCACCCGGGGATTACTCCCGGGCAAGCTCCCGGTAATCGCCCTACCTTCATAGGCAATTCTCGATCAAAATCTTTCAACAACATCAACTTTCACCGCGCCCCCTAATGCAGCTACAGCCGCCGCCAGACGGTCTACGAGCAGATAATTGGGACTCCCTCTATCGCTTAATCAAGCAACATGCAGGTGCACACGGTTAAGCGGTCACTATCCACCGAAGCAAGACGAATAGGCTGGGGACAAAGACAAAAGTCAGAGTTATATGTGATCGAGGGCGCCGCATACGTCAGCAGTCTGGTCGGATCAACTACCACATGAGTTCTCGTACAAACGAGTGTCCATTCCTATTCATAGCGAAGCGGAATCCTGCGACATCAGTACCTAAGACAGCCTCACGGAGGTCTTTTAATACTGTTCATTAGTGCTTCTGAAATCAGCGCGCCCCCAATTATTTCATGATCAGATTTTCGCTTTCTGCGCCTCTAGGCCTCTAGAGCTATAAAAAGATCGGAAAGTCCGGGCTTCAGCACGAAAAAGGCGGCAGCCGGTTAAGGGGTGAATCCTTCTATCCGCTTTCAGGTCTGATTCAACACAACAATTGCAGATCGGCGATACATAGGCCGACAAGGGAAGCAAGTGGGATAGATACACCGCCCTACCAATAACCTTAAGTATACGGATACGGCATCTAAGGCGGGCCCACTTTTGTGCCAAAGTCGGTGACTTTGGCACAGTTTCCTGCATAGTCAACCTGATCTACCCTTTTCGAGGTTAGGGCCTAAAAGGATGATCGATCCAACGATATTCTGTCCTCGGGGCTTACAACACTGATTGGCTTACATGAAATCCAGGTACTCTAATCTCTCTCACCTTCGTATAACTAGCTTCCTTCCTCTACTTCTTCTCTTATCGTATAATCCATCTTACTACGTTACAATAGACGCTTTTCAATACACTTTACATTCTTGCTCTATAGCTGAGCAGAATGTTGCAGCCCAGCTTTACGCCAATCAAACCCGGCATCCGCTGTCTGAGAGGAATCCAACCTACGTTCACTTTATATCTAACTTGAATCAGTATTATGCCGCTGTTCAAATTACTATAACGCCGTTCAGCCTCCCTCAATTCCAAAAGCAAACACTTTTCTATCCTCATTATCGTTATATAACTTGCTGCCGGGATATTTCATTAGAGGATACCCAATACAGGATTGAAAAAGCTATTCGATACACTATTGATGCGTTCTACCAGATTAGTAGATAGGATTTGTCAAACAAAGAATAGTAGGTTTTAAGCCTCGCACTTTATCAAACTTTACTAATACTTGAATTAAAGCTGTACTAGGGACTTCCAACCTTCACTGCGCGCTGTTAAAGTAATATGCCCATCCAGTGCCAAATTATCACTTTACCAATACGTTCTTTCCACAATTAGAGACTCAGGGAACAATAGGAGTCTTAACCGAGAAGACTCGTTCGTCTCGTTAGAGGGAGAGAAAATACTGGCAGGACCTAAGGACCCCTGCACCTCTACACCGAGCAGGCGAAACCGAAAGGCGTCACGTTCTCGAAGAGTAGAGATTAGTAATCATGACAATCCTGAAACGGTGGAACCCTATGCAGCAGGCCAGAGGCAGAAGCGCCAAAAGATCTATCAAGAATCCGCATCCTTGGCTAGTTGTAATACGAATGTCGACATCCCAGGTATACCTCGTGCGGCAGTAGGTAGATTAGAAGAAGACCCGTCTGCACAGTCAGTTATAGAGCCAGTACCGGTCCTAGAGCCAGCCCCGGTCCCAGAGCTAGTACCGGTCCCAGATGCTGGAATAGAAGATGAGGAAGTAGCAAACCGTCTATCGTCAAGATTCATCTCAAAGTTCATTAAGGGTATCAAGTCGTTGGCGGCCATGCTAAAGAGCTTAGCGCATCTTCAAGTCCAGCATCGCACCCAAGAATATTATATAGAACAGCTTATGAAAAACTCTGAAGAGATCAAGAAACACGCACGGTCATTGTTATAGTGCTATCTTTTTCTCGCTGGGATAATCCATTCCTCGAGTCGTTCGTTACTAGATCAAACCGTTGGTAAAGTTCGCGAAGATTATTCGCAAGCGAGAAGGAGTGCGATAAGATGGGGGGGAGCTACTAAAGTGGTTAATGCCGTCGTGAAGAATTTATACCCCGATTGGAATATCAAGGCGTACTCGGTATATCATGCTCTTACCGGTAGGTCTCGACCCTTAGATTCCTAAATTTGTTTAATCTGATCATTGAAATAGCGAAACACTATGCTCTCAGTGAAATCGCGGGCTTATCGAAGGACAAGCGCTTTAAAATTGTCAAAAAGATAGTCGAAGACCTACGCGACCACCAGCCTGATAAATTTATTGTCGACTAGCCTCCTTTCGACCCAGCGGTCCATCTCAGTCAGTTGCTCAAATTCGAGTAGGGACTCTCCTTACTCATCTACCACGTGAAATACTAAGATAAATCCTTCCTAGCTATAAAGCGACATGCTCAGCATTAGGTCTGCCTTCACTTAGACAGCTTCCCGTTGCGGCAGGATCATCGATAATAGAGCAATTTCAACATGCAAGCCTAGACCAACCTCCTCTGAACGGCCGTATACTAAATGAGAGACGATGCATATTACAGGGCGGAAGATCAGAATCGCATATGATAAGTGACGAGTCATGGAGAGCATTCAATAATCCTATAATAAGTGACGAAGCCTGGAGAGCATTCAATACTCCTATGATAAGTGACGAGTCATAGAGAGCATTTAATGATCCTATGATAAGTGACGAAGCCTGGAGAGCATTTAATGTTCTATGATAAGTACGAGTTATGGAACGCGCTACGGCTCGACGCAAGTCTGGAAAGTAGGAGAGCATCGTACTTGCATGCTCTAATCAGTACGTGAGATAGTTGACTACAAAATTAGCTTCCACAATCAAACATCACGATACTTCAGTCATTTTTCACGTTCTTCGCAGCGACCTTCCATGAAAGGATCCCCAACTTATCCCTTCCTTCCAATTCAACGCTTGCCTTTACCACCAGGCAATAAATTGAACCAACTTTCCACTCAACTTCGTACCGAGTCTTCGAATCCCTATCAATAATAGCCAGCTTGAGGGGACCATCTTCGTCCGAACCAGCGGCGCCGATCAACACCGTCGGTATCACAATCGCAGCCTATTCATCAGGTACCAGTATAATATTGCCCTTCTTAAGAACATATAACCTCGGAGGAGTAGCAGCATTGACTGCGAGACAAGCGAGAAGCTGGGTAGCGGAATCAGATCTCTGCCAAGGTATCAGTACAGCTCAAGATTTCGGATTATACTGACCTTCGCAACGATCTCGTTGTACTACTTATATATATATTCGACTGCCTCATCACCGGCTGCACACTCGACAATCGTATAGGGACGTTGCCCTGTAGCCGCTTCAGCCAGTAGCTTCATATGTCGTCCCAATTCCGTCACTCGAGTCATCAAACCAGACGGTAAACGCGCTTCTCTAAACAGGTTAGAATGACCTTTCACATTACTGCCGGACATTACAATTTTATTTAGAAATAAAGGGTTGAGATATGCAGGTTAGCAAGCAGCACGACCGCCCCGCACTGGCTCGAACATTTCCGTAGCGTTAGTCTTGGCATTCACACCAAGCTTCTCGCTAACGTCCATCAAAAGTAATACAATATTGTGGTTTACTTGAGTTTGAAGGGTAAGCCACGATATTAATTTCGGCGACGTGCGTATCGGAATACAGCAAATACTATGAATATTTAGCTACCTATTCAGTATTTTAACAATGTTCGAGGGGTCGAATTCTTTCTTAAAGACATCAAAGACCATACTTGCTTCCTTTCTCAAGTAGCTATCCGCCGCTCTCTCAATAGCAAAAACAACACTGGAGAAAACGCCATGAAATTCATCAAACAGAACCTCTCTCCACATAGTCGCTACCAGAGGCACCGGGTTAAGCATTCCAGGTCTAATACCAAAAGGGCCTATACAAATTTCTTTATGCTGCTAGTGCGCAGCAATTCGTAACACCGTTCTCATTTTCTCTCTCATAAGCTCCTTCTCCTAATCAAAAACGTATTCTATACCGGCCTCGTTAAGTTTTAGTCGTCGGACTAGGACCACAGATATAATTGGCAAGGACTTAAATTTTCCCCAAACGGTATACTACTCAGTAGCACCTGAGCGAAAAATCACTACCTCCGATATTAGAAAAAGCATTTATTAAGACAGGCTACCTCAAAATACATACCCACAGAGGGCGAGTAGATACCACCTATACTCGGGATTAGGTAATAAGAATCTTTACTTAGCGACGTAAGAGCACAGGCAAGATTCGAGCGTCGACATAGATCCTCTTCCTGCGTTTTTTTTGCAAACTCCCAGTCTCCTCCAGGCCGCTCTTCATTCGCTATACTAACGACCGGAATCTCTTTCACTGCTATTTCGGATCCCTCTGCATTTTCTTCATACCACTTTAATACTACATCAACCGGATCCCTATCAATAACGGCGACTAGAAGCTTAGACTTTGGGCTCTGCGAGTCGCCGGCCGCAGGAAGCTTCAGTAAGTCCTTATATAAGATCGACGAAGGTAGCTATAGATATTTACTTTCGATATAAGGGAGGTAGATTTTCTTAACATCTAAAGCAATATCACCGAGCTTTACTCTTTTTTCAGGCATACCTAGAAGGATTTGCCTCAATAAGAGGACCAGCACCGAGCAGAGGTAATACAAGATTAGGCTTTAGCTGGATAAACTACTTCACCCTTCCTCTATATAGTATTCGGAGCTCCTCAATCTACATCATTAGCAATAATGACTAATTCCGCTAATTGGCCCACTGCCCAAGCTCAAGAGCTTATACATACTATTCCAGTTCTTTCACGAAAGAGCCACCTCACTCGGACTACTGCAAAGGATCGCGATATCTAGGTCGATCCTCGCATACACAAATCATTCGACGGCTCAAGGACCTATTAACCCTGCCTTATCTATATAATACTAGCAATCGTGCAAAATTCAGAGGCGAGACATTCCTGTGTAGATCGGATGGCGTTGGCGCGTACATTGATCGTGCCAAACCCGATGATCCCTTTACATTGCATAGGTAGGTCCGGCTCAGGTATAGACTGGCTAGATTTAGAGGTTAAGCTCACTAAATGACCCCTGATCGATTATTCTGGTCGTTTTGCAATGTTTGCACTCGCCCGACCAAGTTTTGTAATCCAATCAGCTAGTTATAGTCGCCCAGACCCCGTATCCGACCCGTGGAGCTTCATTTATGGGAAATGATTGTTGCAATCCCGCATCTCCGACCTTATTAGCGCTAGAGCCTGCATAGTAATATAGCAGGGTTCGCTTCTCTTCTATAGTTAATAGCCCAGCTGTACACCAAGAAAATGCCGGTACGGACAATTTATACTATACCGAGTACCTTTTTCGCTGCCGATACAGTTACGAAGATATTCTTTGATATTTACATCAAAAGGGGAATAACCGAGAATAAAGCTAAGGAGGTTCGGAGTACTTAAGGAAATAAGTAATACCATTAAAAACTATAGAAGAAGCACTATCAAATTTGGTGAGGAATCGAAGGAAATGTTACCGGATTTTTCCCTCGTAAACGAAGAGAAGATCCCGAACAGTAGGGATGATTATCCTTAGCAACTCAAGGGGCCCAACGAAGAAGCTCTCTAGGAGGACTCGGAAGAGGACGACGACGATGACGACGAGGACGATAAATCTGAAAATATAATAGCCGCGCCATCATTCCATCGAGCAGAATTGAAGCCCACTCGAGGATCGCTTCTTACAACCCAGCTGAATGAACTCGACAGAGTTACAGCCAATACAAATATAGCCTCTACATCTACACCAGCACTACGTCGATCAAGGACTTCCACTCTATACGGCCCTTCAGTAGGGATATCTCCAAAGGAAGATTCTTCCGTTACGATACTCGGCCTATATATAACACCATCAAAACCAATCGTCATGAATAGATCTAATTCACACCATTAAATGGCACTCTCACCGCGAACTACCCGGAAATATATACTACAAGGTAAAATATCGAGATCCTTGCGGGATACAGTCATATAGGAACGCTGGGAAAAGCATTCGACGGCCATAGCCGTAACGAAGAGGTCTTCGTCGCCTCTTGTCTACCCCGGCATTTTCCATAAGGAATGCCACGTGAACTACTGGTAGCTATATTTCCTATTCTACCCACAAGTAATTCACAGTAGGAAGGATCTGCTATCCGATGGTTAAACCTATACCTGGCCCTAGCGAAGCATAAGAAATCTGGAATATTTTGTTGCGTACCTTAGATCAAGATCTGCTCACTATCAGGCGAATTATACGTGTAATATCCATAGCTGCCCAGGCTTTATGAGATCTCGTCCAGATCTTCTTCGGGTTTCGAATTAACGACCTTACTCCTTTGCTTCGATCCAATCTCCATTACAGACAACAGTAGTTCGTAGTCGATATCGATTTCTGATTCCCGTATTAAGAGTATCGTATAGGTACCATCGGCGATCACGGCATCATAATACTGTTGTAGAGCCAGTATACGAAGCTCGGTATTGAAGAGCCTCCATTTCCCCCGAACCCAGTTCATCGCCAGCTTCTCGATTTGGGAGGAGTCAGAGCGTTCAACTGTTTGAGCTGGTTTCCAAATGCCTCCATCACGAATCTTGAAGTCAATACAAACCGTTGTATCATTGGATACTTCCTCAAGTCAGGCTCCTGAGCTTTCGGCATGAATGTCTTCCCCGGGCTCTAGGTCAATATCTTGGTCAATGTCGAGTAACTCGTCGAGTCCGATCCTTTACTAATCCTCTAGTCTCCTTTCATCCTCCAGAGTTAGATTTTATTCCCATTCTTCCCGCTCTTGTGCTTACCCTCCCGGTCTCCCTCGACGTATCTTCTTCAGCTTGAGCCTCTGTAATCTCTTTCTGGCCTGGATTCGTTTGGCTTTTTCCTCCTGATCTCGTCCCTCCTGCGTTTGTTTCTCCAGCTTCTGAATTTCCAGCTCCTGTCTCTCCAGCTCTTGCCTCGCCAGCTACTCTTGCCTTTCTCGTTCCTGTCTCTCCAGCTCTTGCCTCGCCAGCTGCTCTTACCTCGCTCGTTCCTGTCTCTCCAGCTCTTACCTCGCCAGCTACTCTTGCCTCGCTCGTTCCTGTCTCTCCAGCTCTTACCTCGCCAGCTGCTCTTGCCTCGCTCGTTCCTGTCTCTCCTGCTCTTACCTCGCCAGCTGCTCTTGCCTCGCTCGTTCCTGTCTCTCCTGCTCTTGCCTCGCCAGCTGCTCTTGCCTCGCTCGTTCCTGTCTCTCCAGCTCTTACCTCGCTCGTTCCTATCTCTCCAGCTCTTGCCTCGCTCGTCCCTGTCTCTCCAGTTCCTGCCCTCCCCCTATTACAACATCTCTCGGCCGCAATTCTCCCAAAGGCAGAGATAAGGGCTTTCCAAAGAACACAGAATAGATGGATTTCCGGACGAAAAAAGACGTAATGCCTTCGCCTTACTCCTTATCCACATTATATAAGTAATGGATAAAGAGAGACTCGCGATCTTCCACATATTCCTCTATACTCGGTAGCCCGCACCTCCGCTTTTTTTTCACCCCGGCACCATCCGTAACAAGTAGAGGTTTAGAATTTTCTGATAGGTTTCTCGCATCCCTCGCCCGGGGATATTCTTTCAAAGCGGTAATCTCTGGCGACTTGAAGCCTAAGCGTTCGGCGAGATCAGCGAACTCGCGCAGCACCGTTCAGTCCGCGTTAGTAGTATACCGCGCCAGGAGCTCTTTTCCTTTGAGATCCCTGGGCATTTAGAGATAATGGCGCATGGCATAGGCATATAACTGTCGAACGCCTAGATCCGCACGTTCTGCCAACCTTGCAGGGCTAGACGAGAAGCTAGATTCTATAACCTGGAGGACAGCCCGGTCGGCCCATTGGTTAGTGTCGGAAAAAGCGTTGAACAGCGCGGTAGACACTATATCGTCGGGTAAAGGCGTAACCGACCTCATCATACAATCGACCAACGCCTTAAGGTAATTCAGGTTCTTAAAGAGGGCAGACAAGGAAGGAATCAACCCGTCTACAGCCTGCAGCCTCGCCCATATCCCCACACGATCTTGTTCGCTGAAAGCACTGAAGATTATCCCTCCTAGTACTTGACCTCGCAAGTCGTCAGCATCCCTCGTGCATACTCGTAGTACTCGAAGCTCCAAAGCGCTCACGGTGACTTCATCCACATATTACATTGCGCTCGCGTCGTGCAGGAGAAGCTTCCCCCACACATCTTTAATATGGTACAGGTAGTGCAAGATTACCTGTCGAGCTTTCAGCAAATTCGTCGCGCCGGCGGAGGTATCCACTCACGTCATCGCATTTCATGGCCAATATTGTGTTCCACGTATAAGCCTCATACCTCCCCACAAACCCGGGATCGCACGGAGGGCATCCAAAGCCGCGGTCAGCTCCTCGTGCCCAAGAAGCTACTTGAGACACCGCTTGCCATGAATCAATCGGCTCCACCACCGCCATTCAAAGCGCAAATTCTACTAGAAATAGTAATAACGGATCTTGCGGTAGATCTCGCCATCATTTAGCTTCTTTTCGTTAGAATATTCCTCGACCAGGCATATTCTCACGTCAGGGTCGACGTCTGTTCATGGCATCCGTCAGAATCGTCCCTAACCAGCTACGCCCCTAACCGGGAGTTGCAACCGGTTAGGGGGTGAATCCTTCTATACACGGAGAGAATGAGCCTACAGAGAAGCGCTCAGGAGTATGATGAGCCCTATAGAGGACACCAAGTAGAAAATACATGGCCGCTGCTGCCACTACGGTGGCCGGGACAGGCTTTACTAGTCTAGGACTAAAACAGCGGGAAGTTCATAAAGAAAACGCCGGCGCTAATAATCCCTTCTCTCGTTATACCCAGTCGTAGGCGTCACTTCGCAACACCTCTAGAGCTTTTATCATCTCATGGCTCAATTCTCTTAGAGCGAGCTTATTATTATTTTTCAGCGGAATCCTCACAAGTTTCGTTACTTAAGCGTAAAGGAGGCATCTTATCAGTAGTAATTCCTTTTAGATTACTACGTCGCTGAAATAGAGGGTCCCTCTACAGGTAACAGCTTATAACTTATACCAATATCCATCCACTTACTAATTCAGATCATTCAGAATATACATTCAGGAAGATCAGTCGAACTTAGGTAGAAGTGCGGGCATACGGCAAAAGACATTCCTCAGACCCGCGTCGTATGGTGTCCAGTTGCCGATACACGTGGTAGTCCCTGTGATTCCCCGGAATACTCAAGCAAAGCAAGCTCTCGTGGTCAAGCTACGCGCTATGATTACCCCGCGTATCGGAGGAAAAAGAAAGGCGGCGGCCTGAATAGTAAGGATAGTAGTAGTAGTAGTAGAGCGGGAGCAGGCTCTTTAGTAACAAAGTAGAGACCTATAATAGAAGTTTACTAGGCTAAAACGCGTTCCCGGATATTCAATCATTCGAGGAGAGAGCTATTATTAGATCTAGAGCGGAAATTTTTTTAGAGCGGGAGCTTTATCTATAACACAGAATAAATAGCTTCCTAAATGACCTTATATCTTATATAGCTTAATATAGTAAAGTACCAAGCTTATACCGAACGTCATCGTATAGTTGATCTATAGTACTATATCTACCTGTCTAGTACTTCCTGATAATACTACTATAAATGTAGTAATCCAAGTTTGAAATTCTTTCAGCTCGTGACTAATATGTCTCGTATTTACTGGAGCCTTGAACGGGCCTACCTTTACGGCTGCCGCTTCCTGCTTTCCCGTCCTTAAACTTATAATTATAGATTTTCTAAGCTATAATTAAGTAGATAATAAAGCTAACCCGAAAAATGTCGGCTTTTATTATAGAAATATCTATTATACCGCTATACGGTAGCTAGAGTATTAAAAGACCGAAATCGATGAGTTTAATAGCGAGTTAATTATCGATTAAGAAATTTCGAAGGGTAATATTATTAACGGTAATCCGGCAGGTATAAACATAAGAGACTGCGAATACTATAGACCGTATCTACCTTACTTTCAGTGTATCTATTAGCTTATAATGAATTTTAATATATTACGTAAGAGAGCCTTCCTTAGTATAAGCTATCTTAATACTTTCCTTAGATAGCTGGAAACCCTATAAGATCCCTTGATAAGAATCTAGTCATTTATAGATTTCAATCTTATTATAGAGAGAGGCGGAATTTAAATTATAAAAAAATTCGGCTATATCTCTCTCGTCTTCGGGTAGGTCGGTAATATCTTCAACCCTTACAATCTTAAGAGCGTACTCCCTATACCAGGGTACTACACCGGTCCTCCCTAAGCCTAGAATATCCTTCGATATTAAGGGGATCTTTATTTTATCGGGCTTCAAGAACTATAATACTACTATAGAGTAAGGCCTCTAGATAATAATATTAAAAAGATCAGGCGGCGAGTAAGGATACTGTGAACTTATTAGCTCCACGTACTTAATTACGATATCCTAGTTAGGCCTATAATAGTGTACCCTGACGACTAGTAACGATTATAACAGCGGACTAGCTAGAAAATCACAGACTAGGGCGTGGTTAGATAGAACCGTATATTTATAAGGCTTATTATATAGAGCGAAATAACAGCGATAGAATTTAGCGTATTCAGGGTTTCTTAGTATTCTAATATATCCCTATATAAATTTATATATAAAATTACTATATATTAACTTTAAAGCCTAGAAACCGCCTGTATATAAATACGAAGGTATTATAATTCCTAGATAGCGCTCCTCTTAACCTAGTACTACCCCTCCTACCCCTCCTACCGCCTCCCTAGTAACCTGCGCGGAAGAGTAATCGTCCCCTAAAGGCGGTATAATTCGCTGACGACTAGCCGGAGAATAGTACTACTACTAGTAGGAATGGTAGAGGCAAAAAGAAGCTAGGGCTATAGGCGCCCCCCAAGCCTATACGAGAAACCTGGGGTCTACCGTTAGTAAGTTAGTATCTTACTATAAGTCAGGCCCTCTTAAGGGCTAAGAAGAAGAAAGCTGCTTAGGAGAAATAAAGACAGACTTATCTCTAGTAGGCTACTAGTAGGCTACTACGGCGGAGCGAAGCGAAGCGGCGGCCCTTAGGGAATAAGGCTATAAAGGTAGACTAAGAACGGTAGAAGGAGAAGGAGAAGGGAAAGTAGTTAATTAAGCTAGTTAGGGGGCTAGAGAAGAAGAATAGCAGAAAAATCTATATACTTATCTTATTAGAGCCTCTTATTAACCTAGACTAAGGAATAGAGGAGTAGGGTTAAATAGACGAATACTATTAAAGAAGATAATTAGCTGAAGGATAATTTTAATACGGACTTTCTACCCTAGAGCTTAATAATACTATAGATAGTATTTATATAGTAGGCGACTATATTACTATTACTGTAAAGATCAAGTCCGTATATAGAGGCGTTAATATCGAGATAGTTATACTGGAAGATTTGACAGAAGAGACGTAGAATTCTTACGTTAGATATCTTCTTTTGGAGCTCTACTATATCCTTAATAATAAGTACTATTAAATCAATACTAGTTAGAAAGAAGTATAGGCTAAAAGTATCGCTGGCACGGTAGGCGGGTCTACTATTAATATTCCAGGTAATAAGTAACTAGGTTATCTCCTAGATACGCAAGGCCCTTTAGGAGATCGATAGCTAGTACCCTATATAAAAGAAAAAAGACTTGAAAGAAGGCTTTACTAAACGCCTTGTTAAGTTAACTAAGAGATCTTATAAACTAGCTCTTTATTAATAAAAGTCAGTAAATAATTATATAATACTACTAGTACCAGCCCCAGCAACCGCAATATATATAGTAACCGCCAGAAGTTCTCTATACCCCTTAGCTATACAATCCTATATTCGGTCAGCCAATATATTAGCAATATCCACTATTTCAAGCCTCCTCATTTCAGCCTCCTCCGTATATATTACCAGTAGTAGCTCCTCTAGCGACCGCGCCAGCAAGTACTCCAACGCTAGTACCTCCCTCCGCACCTCCCTCCGCACCACTATCCCCTACGGCCCCCTTAAGCCTTATTACAGGGCGGGACGAAGAAGAGTAGATACTGGAAGATTACGAAGAGCGAATGTTTAAGAGAAGGTCTATTATCGAGAGGAAGCACTAGAGAATAAGGGATCTAAAGAAAATAGCGGATACGACGCCAGAGCCTTATAAGCTCACTATATATAAGGTATCCCTGACAGTCTGGCAAGAGGCTTCCGCGAAGACTTAGAAACTTCAAGCCTATATACCGTGGACGCTTCCAACTTCTGACATCCCTCTCCTTATCATCTTCGCTACACACTAGGCTAAGGCTTCCGGCGCCATTGAGGGTGGGCCAGGGGGGTTTCTTCGCCGAGCAAGAGTATATAGGTAGGTAACAGTCAATAGGATAGGCTGGTAGAATACTCCGGGTCTTTCCTCTATCCACATCAGCACTCTACCGAATAGCTTCTCTAATAGGCCCGTAAGCCATATACCTCCACCCGGACTATAGCTTATAAAGTGACTTATTGATGAAGACAAGCTGCTCAGCGGTCATATTATAAACAAAAGCCTTATCCAACGCGTTGTCCTTTCTTATTACTAATCCTCTCTTTCCTAAGAAGCTATAAGATAGTTGGCTGAGAGACGGTAAGGCCCCATTTTTCTTTCAGGAAGGTTACCAGCTCGTCCTGATACACCCACGGATATTGAAGCTGGTACTTAAGAAGGGCGTTCTTTGCTGCAGTATGTATATAACGGCGAGGCCCGGGGCGCAGAGGGTTCAGTAGATCTATAGCCCATAGATCTGGATCCTCTTCTCCCATTTATAGACGGTATTCGGGGGGCAGTAGACCTTCTTAGTTATAGCGGTAGGCTTCTAATAGTTACGTATAAGCCCATCCGTATAAGCCTTGGAGGCGGTATCAATCATCTGTATAGGCATGGCGGTAAGGTAGGGAGGGGGGCGGCGGAGGGCGTGTCGAGACTGTAACACTATAGATTAGCCTATTAATAGTAAGTGGGCTTTATATTTACTTAATTGGGACGGCAGAATGACTTTTATGTCGATATATGATTGATTATCATGTTTTAGTAGTAAATTGGTATAGGGGATACAAGGCAAGAAATGGCACTTGAGGGTTAGATAACCCAGCCTCTTTCACGAAATAAAACGTAATTAACAAGTAATAAGAAGGGAACTGTATACTACTACTATAGGCAGCGTAAGACGTTCCTGACGTAGTAGATACTGAGTTGAATCTAACGGATACTTTGTTACTTCCAACCGCTGATTACATAAAGCTATAGGTTATATATAGGGTTAGGGCTATATCAATCCTCGCCGGCCTTTGATCTCTTTAGTATTATACTTCTATCGCTTAGTCAATAATCTAATATACTATATAGGAATACTCGGTTCGGGAAACTCGACATCCTAAAAATCTGGGAAGTCTTCTCTCTAAAGTCTAGTAACCGGAATCGAAGGTAGCTATAGGGAGGTCGAGTACGTCTTATATATAGAAAGAGATTGATATCGAATATTACAAACGAACCAGAGCATGATTTTGGGGCGGAGAATTGTGGGCTTGTGAACAAGTACGATGCACAGTTGATGCGTGACCAGGCGTGTTGTAAATTATTGTGCGAGACTAATCTGTTTAAGTAATGGTATTGCTATTGAATCTTCTGGAGCTGCTTACTATTCAAGCTCTATAATCCTCTGTGAAAGTTCGTTTTCCATTTCCTTTCTAACGCTTATCGTGACCTCTATAAATCAATAGCCGCTGGAATCAAACAATATTGCCCAGACCCAGCAATATCTCATTTCCCAAATACGCTCCAGTGCCTTCACGCTCG
Source organism: Lepraria neglecta (assembly GCA_033220425.1). Taxonomy (NCBI): domain Eukaryota; kingdom Fungi; phylum Ascomycota; class Lecanoromycetes; order Lecanorales; family Stereocaulaceae; genus Lepraria; species Lepraria neglecta. Next base: position 209,238 of record CM065650.1, on the reverse strand, counting down.
AAGTCCCTAAGGATTATCCCGTTAGGAAGTATCTTACAACCATTTCCTAGGCGCCCTACTATATAGTAGTCTTCTGAAATATTATCGAATCTTCGGGCGGAAGAACCGTCATCAATACCAAGCTCTGGTATCATCTCTATTAAGCGTATAACCCCTACCTCCTCGAAAGCGCTAACGTAAGAGAGCCCGTTCTTGATCCTGCCTGCTATATACCGATCCGTTAATACGTCGAAAAGCTCCAGTAAGGGTACGTCTTTGTTAACCGCAACGGCGAGAAGCTGAATTATATCCGCATATTCATCCCTAAGCGTAGTAAGGACGCGTAGTAACGAGAACCCTATCCTTTCGAAAACTATTCGTTGGTTACTCAAAGATTTGCCGTTAAATAAAGCATGTAGGTCCGCTAGATAGCAACCTTTAATAGGTTAAGTAGTATTATTTAATATATAAGGAAGTAGTCGTTTATAGCAGAGCAAGGCAGCTAGGGTCAATACGAACTGCTCCGGTCCTTAAGAATTCTGAAGATCTCCTATTAATCGTTGAGATAGCTCTATAGTATCACCTGAGCTTACCTATTCGCTAAGTATATAGAGAGGTCGACCATTAACTATTAAACTCTAAGTAAGAAGCAACAGTATATTATTCTTTGGCTTTTAAAGGGATAGATATCAGCTATAGATTTGCTCGCTGTCTGCCGTTAGTATTACTCTTCTATATTCATAGAAGAGAAGGATTATATATATATACAGACGAGATCTACCTCTCCTGAGCCAAACTCTCTTAGCACCTGCGACAGCAGATCCTGGTAACGTTAGTATTAGTCAAGCCCTCCGTTCAGGATATTATACCAGATACCTCTCGGGAAAGCCGATAGGTAAGAATTCCATTATCTGTATACTCCATTCTATAGTATTCAGCGTGCGAATAACTAGGTCTTCTTCAAATACTTTGGATTCTAAGAGTATATCATATATTTGCTTCGGATTAAAATTCCCAAACCAATTTATACCAGTAACCCCGACAAGACTACTATACAGGGTGAAATTATTACTGAATTTATATTCTTAATCGAGTATATATTATCGATAGTCTACTATACTACCGGAAAATTCAAGTAGACTTCGGATTAGAGAAATCATTTAAAGTTCTGCGCTAGGGAGCGTCTCAACTAGTACTCTAGGTCCTGGTAAAGCCTTGAACGGATCTGTATAACACTTCTGGAAAAGTTATAGTAAGTCGGCTTGGTCTTTCGTAAGAAGCTCGAGAGTATTACGAGAGTTATAATTTCCCAGTATATTCAGACTAATGAATATAAGATATTACGTAAAATATTTGCGTACTGGTGGATCAGAATCCTAAAGAATATTAATAGATTTTTGAAGGTCGATAAGTAAAGAGTATACCAGGATATCGTAGATAAGGATCGCTCTTTCAAGCGGTATCGCTAGGCTATACGACCGGGTAAGATTACGATAATATTCCTTGTATCCTCGATAGTATCTAGAATGGATCTTAGGAATAGCCTTGCGTAGAAAGATAGTATAAGCCCTCTTCGTCGCCTCCCGAGTACTATAGACCGAGATATCTTCCCTTGTTGGTGCTGTCGGATCATAGTCGAGGTTTAGTTCGAGCGCACGATCGAGCGCAAGAAAGGGGAGCCATTGGAAATATGATCTATGGAGTATAATTTCGTAAGATCCGCCGTCTACGGTCTTCCCAAGAATATTGATATTCGGCTCCGAATTAAGCCAGAGGGAATTACTCGACTTAATTTGCTCCGCTGGGACGTAAGCAAGCTTCTATAACCGACTACACAGGTCTATAAGAGTCGGGCCTAGGGACTACGAAAAATTATAAGCTGTGATTTCTTGAGAAAGGTCAGGGCGTCCTACCTCTATATACGCTTCTAGTAAAGTCTTCGAATCCTCTACTATACGTATAACTTAAATATGCCGGAATCCTAACAACGTAGCCCTGGGCTTAGGCGTCGGAGGAGGCGTCGAAGGTAACGTTACACGTATATCAGGCAATTAGGTAAAGCAAACTTCGTGGACAAGAAGGTAAACAGCTCTTCTGGGATCTATATAGGTAAATACGATTCTTATAGCTTACAGAAATCGCTAGACCATTAAAGCAAAATCAAGGATGGAGACCCTTCGGCGAGGGCTCGCTTGTATCTAGATTTAATAGGGAACGATCTACTAGTTACAGAACATCCTATAGCTTCAGAGCGGTGGCTATAAGTAGCTCTTTACCCAAAAGAGCAACGATAGGACCTACCCAAAATGGATATTGTCGCACCTACCCAAAATGGATATTATCACACCTACCCAGAATGGATATTATAGCACATACCCAAAAAGGTTATTATAGCACCTACCCCGAAAGAATATTATAGTAACTAATTGGTACCTAGTAGTACTAGTACTAACTGCAGAGCGGATTCCGGTAAAGAGGAGATCGAAATAGTGTCTTTTTAATCAAGGCGTGATCTCTATTATATGAATCCTGGACTAAGCGGACCCTGCGGGTAGGAAGTAATCCCTATCTAGAAAAGGTATAGATCTATTAGAGGTAGAAACTCTCTAACAACCTATCTATCTCATCTCTAGGCGAGTCTTAGATATTAGTAGGAGCGTATCTTGTCGGAAGAGAAGCCTTTTAACTTTTCAACCTTGCGGCGCTCTTAACTATAAAATTCTAGCCTTCTTACCTCGTCCCACTATTTAAATAACCCTGTTCGCATAGTATTAGAGCTAAGATAGTCTTATTTGAGCCTCGCAGTTATATATCTATAAAAGTGCGGCGGACAGAATGTATTATTGATACTATTGGCTCTGAAGTCCCGAACACTGGTTAGGACTATCGGAAGTATCACGGACAAAGATTATATATCATCAGGGTATCAATGGCCTGAGAAATGGTATCTGGTACAGTTTGGAAGGTTTGGCTGAATCTCTAGATGGTGACACTGGTATTTTCCGGCCAGAAGAACCCCGTTTTGTCAATAGCTAGTTATATTGAATATACTACTACTATCGACGAATCTCTCGAGGAGATAACTTCTGCGAATCTTTCCAGGGCTGAATCATGGAGAGTAGCCATCGACACGGAGGGTTTCGTTTGCCTGGCTGACTCCACTATTGGCTTACGGGCTGAGGAGTTTATAAAGAAAGGATGTCCCTGTACTAATATCGATGGATTAAAATTCCTTAAAAAGTATACTATTAACGACAATGTAAGTAAATCCTTCTTAACTCTCCTTATCAGTATTATCTTATATAAGACCTAGCGTATTGTCGAGATTCATGACTGCGCGCTTCCCGGGTCTAAAGTGGGAGTATATATACTGCTGTATCCCTTCGACAGCCGTATACTCTACCTCCTCGCGCCAAATAGACAAGAACGGTAGACCCTTACTATTCTAGTATAGGGCAAAGGATCAAAAGTAACGTTCTATAAGGGTTCGTATAAGCTCTCCGTTTAGCCTACTCTAGGCGACTTTATAGAACTCTCTCCTAAATAGCTTACTATACCTTCTATTATACCGGTTATAATAAGCTTAAAGGAGGGAGGCTTATAAGTATACAGGCTACTACGGTTACTATCGTTAACTGAATATATAGTAGTACGATATTTGACGGTCGTCTCGGCTTTACTATTATTAACAGTACCGCTATTACTATAGTCTCTATAGTCCCCGAGCGTTTAAAGAGATAGAAGAAAATAGAGCTTCCCAAGCTATTAGAGCTTAAGAATATAGTTACCGGAATATCTTATTTAACGGTTAGATTCAATTTTATATTCGACGACTAATTAGCCGCCAGCTTACAGAGCTAAATACAAGTTTTCTACGTCTAGGTCTTATTACGCTGTATCCTATAATACTATATTAGATAGTAAATAGTAATAGCTCTACCTGCTTTAGACCTTCCTCTTAAACTTGATCTTTTACTACCTTCACATCCCGCCTAAGACTATAGAAGGTAGCGTCTACCTATAACCCTATACTTAGTAATATCTAGGAAAAATCGAGTCCCCGGCCTGCGAAAGCTATATCCTATAGATGATATAAGGTTATATAAGGATTCTGTAAGAATACTTGACCCTCGTTAGTAATAAAGGATCCGTAGCGTGGCTAGGAGGCGCCGTTTCTATCTCCGGTATATCCCAGCCCAAATAGATCCTCTAAGAAGACCTAGCTCTAGTCGATAGGCGGCGCGTTGCAGATAGTATTCTAACCTCTATATCTATCCCTAAACTTATACATACTAATCGGATCCTGAAAAAAGGCCTTGTTTTGGTCCCTAGTCTTAATATAGCCTAGGGGGAAGCCGATAGGATAAGACGTGCTATTAGGGTCTTAACGTTGCCTAATAGGAGGAGCATCGCTTGTTATAGGGGAACTTCCTCCTAAGTTAGGAGGGGCTCCGTAATAGAAATAACGGGTAGGATCGTTCGAAAAGCTACTAAAATCAAGGCCACTTATAAAGGAGACTGCGTTTCCTATTCCTATAAGCTTAGATTAGCGAATATATTGTATCCGCAAGTTATAATAGTAAATTGGATCTTATATTCCAGGCCCGCCTCTAGCACAATCAATATTAGAGAAGCTACCCGGGGCGTTATATACACTATATCTATCTATATACTTCTCCGATATGGTACTATAAGATAAATAGACCTCTAATTAAGGATGTAAGCTATCCGTACCTTTTCTGACGGTGGCTTTAACCCGAGCTTTTTTATTGACTATAGAATCTTTTTCGTTTACCCTCTAGTATATTTTCTTATATTATTAAAGGGAACTCCTATCGGCAAAGTTCCTATTGTATATCCCGTAATACGTAGGGGGTTCTATTACCGAGATTACTAATATACGCGAAGATATTAGTAAGGTAATATAAAGGTCGGAAATAGAGTGAGTTCATATGGATGTCCAGGCTAATATATATATAAGTTGATATATTCCAGCCGCGAGACTCTATAATCGTATCTTAAGCAGTAAAGTAGATCCTTAGGATCTACCTATACTTCCTTCTATAATTTTAAGATCTTCCTTTCTTTAGCTACGATTTTATTTTCTAAATACTTGATTTTATCTTCGTAGTATTTTAGTATTAGATCTCGTAGAGTCTTATTAGTACTTCGCTTACTTTATTAACTAGTTCCTAGTATTAACTACTATCGTATTATTTATATTATAGCTCGTACCGCTTCGCGTAGGTAGCTCTGAAGAATTTAGTAGATCGAAGCGGCCGTTCAATTAGGGGTTACTTACAGGATATATACGTTAAGAGCTTAATATCAAGATATAGAGATCTCCGGCGATAAGCGATAAACTTCACGACTTAGAGTCTTAGCGCGCTCGGTCACGTGGTTCGGGCTTATTTCTACCTAGAGACTACGATTCCCCTATAAGGCCAGGCTTCGCAGGGAGGTATTTAAGATTTATATTGACCTATATAATCACGAATTCGCGTACCGGCTATAGTATTTGGGCTGGGGAAAATGCTTGACGGCTATACTACTATATAAACAGTAATATTTAATTCTATATATATAGTGACTCGTATAATTCGAAATCAATCAAGGAGATCGAATTTTGGCTATAAACGGAAATAGTTTCGCAAGGTTTAACTAAGGAATACCCCTTTTACTATAAGAGCTAAATTCTATTATCTTAGCTTCCCTGTTATCTCCTTATAACTTTAAGGATCTAAATCTAGAGTCTTAGGAAGGGCGCTTCAAGTTCTTATCTAGAACGCCCCTATACTTAGACATATCCAATATTTTATAATAGGATATAATATAGTAAGTTACACCTTATTTAATAATACTTATTAACCTCTTAAAAAGTCCATATCTGCTAGAGCCTTAATATTCGATACGAAATCCGTCTTTATCACGGAGATATTCCTAGTCTTTACTATTATCCTAGCTTCCGGTACCGGTAGCAGCGTCGGTATATACGAATGTATATCCGCTGCGAACAAGATATTGTAGTTCTTGTCCCCAAAGGTATCGAGGTACGTGTAGTAATACTCTAGATAGGCAAGCTGTAAGGAGTAGATATATATCTTCTTCTATCGCAATAAGCCCGAGAAAGGTAGGCCGAAGGATACTACCGGTAGACTTTGTAGACGAACTTATCGTAGGTAGCTAAGGATATTAAGATTAAGGGGTCGTAAAAGGCTGGTAATTAAAGAGCTCTTCTAATAGAAGTTAGGATCTATAAGAGTATTAGGAAGATTAAATTAGTAGTAGGAGGGTAAGACGAGCTCTAACCTATTAAAGTCCGAGGGATAGGATTCCTAAAGAGTAGAGAAAGGATAAGCCAAATTGAAAATACGTGCGAGAGATTATACTTTATATCCATATCTAACTATAAAAGACTTAAATAGCCTTTTAAGCCTATCTCTTGTCGTAATACTACTACTATATCACGCTACTAAGTACTAACGCTAAGTGGCCTATATAGCCTATACTTGAAAATCACCACTATATCGAGAAACTTGGGGCGATAGGAAGCTGGATAGTAAGAAATACTAGCGTTTAGGAGAGACTATAAGGGAATTTAACCGAAGCTCCGCCAAGCAAAAAGGCTTGGCGTGCTGATTACGCCCCACTTTCAGATTACAGCGAACTGGTGAAACTGTGTATACGCTCCAGTGTATATTACTATAGAAGCTACAAATAGTAAGTAGCTCTCCTATACCTACCTGAGAAGTTTCTACGTGCTAATGTATTACCGGGAAAGTTCTACGAGCGTTATATCTACTAGACAAGGACTGTAACTATTACTCAAGGGGTATCTACTTTTTTCAAGTGCTTGTTTTCTATAGATAGGTTAAATATATTAGAAAGGAACCCTTGCCCCATTTTTCTATAGATCGAGCGGCCGTACCTCTTTTAGCCGCTAAATCCCTACTGACGATCATCTATTTTCTAAAAGAGTCGCTATAGTATCGGTTAAGGGAGAGAAGTATCTATAGGAAACAGAGCTAAAGGGTATAAAAGCTAAGGGTATCCTAAAGGATTTTTCAAAGTGGCTTACTAAGGTATAATTTAAGGTAGCGGACCGTGCCAAGAGTGAGAAGTTGAAGATATATAGTGACCCGGGTCTTAATGAAGCCTCCTAGCCGCTCCTTATTAAATTGGGTGTTTATAATAAGGTAACTTCGTTTAAATAAGTCCTATAGTCCTAATTGACAGAATCTAGATGTATTCACGACGCCGTATATACACTATTTTACATATCCTTCCATCTTATACTATACTACTCGACAATCCTACTGGTTCCGCCGACTTGGTTCCAATTCGGATCCTCGAGGGAACGCCAACTGTCTCAGGGCAAGCTTTGAAACCCGAGTAGTCTATATATATCACTAAAGGGGTCAAAGTCAGTTCCGCGCTCGACCTACTTATCGTTATAACTTATAATAATAAGTAGGTCCAGCGCGGAACTGACTGAGTCATTTCGGTATCTAGCGCTATATATTAAGGGAAGGCGGTTATAGAGATATAGTAAAAGGATTATATAGATATACTGAGTTCTTATATGGGAAAGATAGATTTTCTTTTGTAAGTACTGCGAGATCGAATAAACACCCTGTAGTCTCCTGTAGAAGAGGTGTAGAGTTAGCCTATACAAGTACTGCGGGATTATATGCTGAGTTCTTATATTAGAAAGATAGATTTTCTTTTACCAGTACTGCGAGATCGTATGAATACCCTATAGTCTCCTGTAGAAGAGGTGTAGAGTTAGCCTATACAAGTACTGCGGGATTATATACTGAGTTCTTATCTGGGAGAGATAGGAGGTTTTCTATTACAAGTAATACAAGATTATATAAACACCCCGTGGTCTCCTGTAGGAGAAGCGTAGAGTTAGCCTATATAAGTACTGCGGGATTATATACTAAGTTCTTATATATAAGAGATGGGAGGTTTTCTATTACAAGTAATACAAGATTATATAAACAGCCCGTAGTCTCCTGAGCAAGAAGCGTAGAGTTGGCCTATATAAGTACTGCGGGATTATATACTGCGTTCTCAGTTATAAGGTTATATTAATATACTAAGTTCTTACTTAGGAGAGGCGGAGGATTGGCTTTTATAAGTATAGCGAGGTTGAAATAAGGTATTAAGCTGATACGGGGTTCAGCTTCGCCACTATTACTACCTCTTTCCTATACCGTCGTTAATAAGGTACTTTGATAGTATAAGAGTTAATTCTCGCGAGAACTACTAAGTAGATAGTAAGTCACAGGTTAGTCTAACCGGCAGCGTTTTCTGCTTGATACTGGTAAAGGTATACGCGGACCCTTCCTTAGCGATATGTTACTATACCATACTATACAAAATTCAGTAGCGCCAATTCTAGTACTAAAGTATATACCGTCATACTAATTCTGGCAGCCATTAAGCCAATCCGCTTTCGCCTCTACTAGCTCTATAATCTATTCTATCTAGTTTATACCTCTTACTAAGAAGTCAAGGTCTTTAAACTTGACGACTCGGAAACGCCTATATTTAAAGCTTAAGATTACAGAGATTACCCTTTTACTAAGTAACCTTTCGAGGATAAGTATCTTGATTCTATATTCGATTCCTGTTCTTATTACTTGCTTATTAATAAATCGGTGACTATTAAGATTTAAGTACTCCTTGATATATCCGGCGGCCTTCTCTTATATAGTCGATAGACTTTCTGCCAGCTTACTAACTCTAGACGAGGTATAAGTAAAATATTCCTACTGGTTATACTCGATAGCCAGGGACCGCTAGCTTAAACCCTTCCGAAATCTAACTTTGTCTAATAGGCGATGTTTATTAAGCTAGAGATCAACGATATAAGGATCCTTAATGATTCATTCTAGCTTATCCCTAGTATCTTTAAATTCCGACCTCGATAGGAAGTCCTTAATCTATACTAAATCTTTATTTAAAGCTTTAATAAGGCGCGAGATCAATATTAGTAGACTATTAGCGGAGGGCGGAGAGGGGATCGATAAACCCTAAGCTTCGCCGGAGGGCGAAAATCTATTTATATTCTAAGGAAGTAAAGAATTCTCTATAAGTGCCTAAAGCTTTTAAAAAGCTAGCGGAACCTAAGTTCTAAGAGACTAGAGTATTTCTTTAGGAATATTATAAAGGATATCAAGAGCTTCTAGGATATAATTATACTCGTTGGAAGATATATATAGACTTAATATTTATGAAATAAGAGAAAGTCGAAAGGAAGGCGATAAATAAGGCTAGAAGCGATACTAGCTAGGCGGGACCCCTGTCTTATATAACCGGTTATAATATAGCTAGGGTAGTAGGATACGGGGATCCTAGCCCCTACTTCCGCTAGTTTTCGCACCCCGGGTAAGCTATTCGCCTAATACTTTCTTGCGCGCTGTTTTCGATAGCTAACTAATGTTAGTCTAGCCGATCGGCTATGCGTTAGCACACAAAATTATCCAGTCCGGCCATTTAGGGTTATTACGTCCCACGAGTTCGTGCTGCTTTACCCTATCGGCTAGTGACCCTCCTATATAAGTATAGCCCTAGAATATACATTCTACTAGCCGATGGGATCGGGGGAAAACGTATATACGAACGAGCGTCGCCGAGTAGGGTATTAAAGCGACTCGAGTTACTAATACGCTATCGAAAAGATCAGCGCCGCTTATCTCTGATTGTACCGATATCTGACTTTTCAGGGTATAGGCTTACGAATAAGGGGAAAGGGAAAGACCGCCACTATTATGGCTCCTATATAGAACCGAATCTTGTAGCCTTATCTTTGTAAATTGCCTGTAAAGTGCTGTATTTACCTTTTTCGCCCCGTTTGTTAGGTACCGCTCTATCTCCTCTAATTAGTCCCCTTTGTATACTTATACCCCCCTGTCTTTCTTATTATAGAAAAGGTCTTACCGACTATTCACCTTATTATTCGTTCTTATATCTTTTGTACTACTCTGACCGCGTTCCTCGCTCTAGTTAGGGCGATCCGCTACAAAATTCTAATCCGCGGGAGACTCCTTCAGGTACTGGCCTTGTTTTTTAAGTTAGTACTTGACCTTATACCAGTTATTCTTATAGCTTCGAACTCTTTAAAGGGAACTTCACTGGACGACGGTAAGTTAGAGGCTTATTTAAGTTCTAGATATATAATAATAGACAGCTTTAATAGATAGGCAGCATTTGGTTAGTCGATTATATCCTGCTTTACTGCTCCTCTATATATATAATAGGCTTTAAGGTAAGTCTTCTCTCAGTGAATAATATTAAATTAATACTTATAGTTAATTGCAGTATCTCTTCTTATAGATCGCGCATAAACATATCTCTAATACTAGTCTTGGATGGGTGATATATCGCCCTGGTGTTACTGTTACTATCGTTATCAATCTTTCGCTATTCCTACCCTTAATCAAGTAAGTTAATCCTATTATCGTACGTATATATATTAACCTATACTATAGATGGCGCAACGAGTTATATCATTTCTGGACGATTTCCGGCGCTAGCTATCTATACTTTTCACTCTTCTGCTTTACTTATATCTGGCTTATAAAACATCTTTAACTCGTCCCTCAAAAATGGTCCCGTCTTATAGGTAGCTATCTAGCTTGCCTAATCGTTAGTCTTTCGTTATTAATATCTTTATTTATAGGTTAGAAAGTGTTAAGGGCGCGAGATCTACTTCCTAAGGTTAGTAAGGATAGAACCTATAGCCAGTATACCGAAATAACTAGGTAATACAGATCTTATTACTCTGTACTTCCGCGTAGCTTTCGATACGTATTTATATTATTATCGCTACTTAAGCTTGTAAGAAGCTTCGGCGGATACTTTACGAAACCTTAATAGATAGCCGACATAGTAGCAGACCCCCTATATCTATATCAACGTAGCCATTAAGGAATACTCGCTGGGGGGGTAATTCTAGTAATCTCGGTAAAACTCGACTCTTGTTAATCCTTTATTATTATAGCCTCCGTTCTAACTTTAGGATTATAGTTCGTACTATAGCGGAAGAGACCTCTTTCGATCCTCTACCTCCCTCTAATATCCTTACTCCTCCGCGCTATAGATACCCTGAGAGGAATGAATTTATACCGGACCTTTCCGGTAGGGAGGAAATATATATACTACTGGAGACGGAGTGGCCCCTAATACCTGACCGAGTCGCTCTCTAATAGTTAGAAATATAGTATCGGTATTAGTCCCAAACCATTACTAACAGGAGGAAATAAGGAAGATATAGCAGAGGAAGTAATTCGGGGGGTCCTAAGACATACGCTCACGAAGGCGGTGACTCTCTTGATTATTTAGCCGTATCTCGCTCGGAGTTATAATAACCCTGCTCGTAATACTGGTAGATATACTTTCCTTTAGAGAAATTTATTATAAATACCGACGAATTATTCCGCTTTCCGTACTGATTCCTTCTATAAGTTATACTCTCCCTTTCTCCGTTTTTAGCTGGTTATACTTTATATATCTTACTTACCAAGCCCGGATCACTTTGAAGTTATTCGGCCATATCTCGCCTCCTTTAGCTATTCCCTCCAATAACCTATGATTTATACTTAATCTTTCCGCGATTTATTATTTATATCTATATTTGTCTTATACGGGAGGGAGTAAATCGTCTAAATTCTCCTCTCGCAAATTAACGGCTATTTCACCCGATTGATCAATTAAAGATTTTAATAGCCTGTTTATACGAATATAAGCGAACTTCTCTTTTAAACATTAAGTTTCTATACTACCTAATCAACTACTTATACTACTAATTCTAACCCCGTACCCTTTGTCATAAAGTTCTCCAAAGTAATTCAGAGTATCTACTGCCCAGTAATATCCGATCCACCCTTTGCCTTCCGGCTCCCCTTCTAGCGTCTATACTACTATAAATACAGGCCCAAAATAATAAGCAAAGTTCATGAATTCAATATACGACATTCCTATATTCCGAGTAACTATAATTAGGCCGGGACTGGACGCAACCGGCTCGGTAAATTATACTCGATCGGAATGAATTCTGTAGCTAGCGGTAGAAGGCCTTGTAGAGTTTAGATTTAGACAGCTACCGGATAGTATATGAATTTTGCTTTATAGGATATTTCGCTTAGCCTCTATTCGTGGCATATTAACCCGGTCTCCGGGCGGATCTGCTCTTCCTTGAGTAGTCATCTTAAAACCCGTGAGATATCCCTGAACGCCTTAGATTCGGACGTATTCTCCTACTCCATAACAGCGGCCATATCTAGGAGAAGCTTAGGTTACAAGGATAACATTGGACTCAATATTAGGTAATCACGGCAGTATCAAGAATGTCTAGGCTTATTATACAGGTACTGTCATATTAACGCGTAGGTATTAGTATATTTTCCTTTGAATAGTAATATACCTATAAAGGGCTAAGAAGAGCCACCCGATCTTGCCGTCTATCACAGAATCAAGAACTAGAATCCTTAGCTAAGATTAGCTTATTATAATAGAAGCGAAGAGAACTTAATAACAGGATATACCAACACCGACGAGATCAACGTACTCTTATCCATTTCTATATTATCTCGGAGATTATCCTAATCTACCAGCTCGTATTTTAACGGGTCACGATTAAGGTCCAAGGCGCCTAACTTAATACCGGGAAGATATCAACCAGGAAAGACAAGCGTCGTTGATCTTTAATCGTATAATTTAGGCTTCCAAATAGGAAATGGGATAGACCGCTACTATCATTTTATTTAACATATTGACTTTCCTCGCCCTATTTTATCGAGCTTAACCCCTTTCTCTCTTATACACTTATATTGCCTTCCTCTCTCTCACCAACAGCTCTACCTATATGGCCTTGCTGTATCGTCGTTACTATAGCCTCGAACACGTTTATAAATCTGCTACTTAAGCGCGAAAATCATAAGTATATCATTCTACCCGATTGACCAAGGACAGCGCGATATTATACATCACTTCTACCCTGAAATACTACCTGTCTTGCTGGAAGATCTATTGTAGGTAGCTTCCGACACATTAAATGACACTGCTAATCCTTGGGTCTTATGAGTATTAGTCCAAATTAGACGGGCTCTTTGGATATATTCTACCACTTCGTCTACGTTGAGAAGTATTGGAATAGAGACGTCGATCCTATAATTCCTTATAACGCCCTCCGCGAGATAACATAACCTTTTTATACGCCAGCACCCTCCCGGTAGTATGCGACCCCAGATGAAAACATCCTATTAGAAGATCAGAATAAGGATGTTAAGTTGGAAGATTAGAAAGAGGATATTAAGTTGGAAGATTAGAAAGAGGATATCAAGTTAGAAGATCAGAAAGAGGATATTAAGTTGGAAGATTAGAATAAGGATGTCAAGTTAGAAGATCAGAATGAGGATATCAAGTTGGAAGATTAGAATAAGGATATCGATATATCTCTAAAAGACGGCATCGATAGCTATAAATCACTACCAAGCGGCAGCACGACAGCGGACTACACTTTATTATATACATTTCCTCTTAAAGGATTCAAAGATCATCTAGAAGTGTGTAAATGAAACCTTTTCCTGCTGTTGAATAAGGCGTAAGCTGACTATATCTTAGAATCTTAGAGGCGATCGGGTAAATACCTTAGAAGACTTATCCCCCTTGCGTACTGATGCTATTATAGTGTAATATATGTTATACCCTGGAGCGAGAATGCCTGAAGTTCGAAATTGGAGGGCAATGTTACAGCTGCAGAGAAGATGGTTAGTTTCAGTAGACAGCCTTGCGGGAAGGACAGATAGCCTGGTAGAAAGTATATAAAGCCTGGTTGAAAGTATAGAGGAATAAGCCTGTAAGTAAGGTACCTAATAGCCTTAAAGACTTCTCTCTATACTAATACTATTATAGTATATCAGATATTACAAAATAAAAGCTAAGTGCAAGGATTATATCGGAGGGTAATATAACCGTTATACACGACTTTATTTTCACTGCGAACCTCGACTTAACCGATTCCGATGGTTTCGTCCAATTATTGGCTATACTAGAATAAGGGTATAAAACAAGAGAGTGAATATTACGACGGCGGTATAAGAAGTATATCGTATTAGAAATTCTGTATATGGATTAAGCTACGGAGAGTTAGACCTATATAAATACATTATTGTAAACAGCACTGGAACCGGTTTCCCGTCATTGTAATTTAGTATAGCTATAGGTTATTTACAAGAAGTGCTACAGTATGTAGAGCTAGCGGGGAAGGAGTAGCGAAGTATATCTTAGAGTAGGAATAAAGGATTAGGAGAGTCGGGCTGTGAAAACGTACAGATCACCTATAAGTTACTATGCCGTTATTAAATGATGTGTCCTAGGTATAAATGCTTATCGCCTATACTAACTATACTATTAGCTACTAGGTATAATCAGCTGGCGGCTCTGTACTAATTCTTGACTCTTTCACTCAGTAAAACCTACTATAAAGTTTATCCAACAAATACAATTACCTACTATACTATGCTATCAATCTATTTCTACTTACTGCCGCCTGTAATAGCGGATTTACTACCGCTACTACTAGCGCCGCCGCCGCCTCTACTAGTACTTCGACTATATACTATTAGGGCCGAACAAGAATTGGTATTTACCGATGATCACTATAATCATTTTTATTATATATTTTACCCGGAGACGGTAGTTCAAGGATCTAGACGTGTCGAGCCAAGATAAGTAACGGATCTGAACGACAGTAAGTAAGTAGTAACATTTCCGGACAGCAATAGTAACAGACAAGCAGATTTCATATCCGGAACCGATAGTAATGTCTCCGAGACCTAGTAACTCTTGTTTCTCCAACCTTCCGCTACCGTTATCGGCTTCTACTATATCCTACCTCACTACCTCTACGGCCCCTGCGAATTTACTTATTCGATACCAGCAACTACTCGCTCTAAAACTAATCAGTCTTCCGTAATTATTATAGATACCCTTAAAATCTCCCTACATTTACAGTTAAAGAAAACGGCCCTAACCTGAAGGCCGTTCTATCGGTTAACCAGTAGAACGTCCGGCAAGATGGTCTAGAGCTGAGGATTTATAGATTCTTAGAGGACATAAAGAACGCAAAAGATGGAAAGATATTAGTAAGGAATTACCCGGTCGCACTGTCTTCAGTTGCAGGATACGCTATTATAACTACCTTAAATATAAGACTAAGTTATATAATAGGAAGTAAACCGAACTGGCGGAGGCTTATGAAAAGTATGGATTATCTTTTAATAATAATAAGCTGTTAAGCTAGCTTAATTGAAATCTCTTTGAGACACTCTAGTACTGATTTTCTTAGGCTTAAACCCGACCTGTAGAAACCCATCGCAAATAAGCTCGGACTTCCCTGGCACGTATGCGAGGCTATGCACTAGCCTATAGGCGAAAACGAAATGGCTTAGTAAGCTGCTGACGCCGAGCCTTATAAGCTATAGTAAGTAGTATATAAGATAGCGAGGGTATATGAAAGGTATGGATTCAAGTTATCTTTCGACTATAGTGACCTATTAAGCTGGCTTCAATCAAAATCTCTTTGAGACGTTCTAATACTGATTTTCTTAGGCTTAAACCCGATCTGTGGAATCCCATCGTAAATAAGCTCGGTATTCCCTAGCACGTATACGAGGCTATATACTGGGCTATAGTCGAAAACAGCCAATGATACCCGTTCCCCGAGGCACCCGATGAAACTTTGAACTATTAAAGAGCTTCTCCTTTAACAAAACCAGGTCAATATTCGTATAGCTGTTTTCGCTGCGAGATACCTCGGGATTTCTCTATATATAATACTTGGAAGAGATATATAAAAGAATATAATATAGTCTTCCATTATAGGTAATGCGAAGTCTCTATTACGAAAGGGAACCCTCAGAGCTATATAAGGAAGGCTAACCTGGTGAACTATCTCTTCGCCACTCATAAGATATCGAAGTCAGATACGTCTGCGCAGGCTAATACTTCGGGTGAAACGGTAAAGAAACAAAAGACGGTCTTCCATTACAAGCAATACGAAGACTCTAATACTATAGGGAACCCTCAGAGCTATACGAGGAAGGCCAACCTAGTAAAACATCTCTTCAACGCTCATAAGATATCGAAATCGGATACGTCCGCGCAGGCCGATACCTGGCGTGAAATAGTGAAAAGGAAATACTTCAGCTGCGGATTCTGTATGTCTCTGTTCTACAACGTCGCCGACCAATTGGACCATATTAATATAGAGCACTTTTAGTACCGTTAGGATATCAGCAGATAGAATATCAGCAAGGTAATCAGAGGGCTGATATAGTAACCAGGCGTTAGTCGTTTATAGCAAAACTTCTTTGGCATAGGCTATCCTAGAAGCCTGGACTTCACTTAGAATGATTCTATAGCTAGGAATCTTTAACTCCGGCTTAAGCTGAGTAAGGAGAGCGCAGAAGTTCTAGCAGCAGCTGCTATAAGCTAAGTCATCTAGACTGAGACCCGATAATATAGCGATGAGGCAAGTTTTATAGAAGGATTTACAAATCCGCATATAGACCAAAATATACTGTCAGTTCGAGATCGAGCTACTATTATTCACTCCCCTATCGCCGATGGATATCCTTATAGTCGCGGACCCGGTAACCTTGCTTTTACAGCGGTAAATATATCTCTAATTAATAATCCTCTTTATACCTAGAAAAACTTTACTCGCGTTAATAAACGGAGGGAGGAAAATAATAAGAAATTGCCTGGATTTGCGGAGTTTATTATAGGGGTTAAGGATCTCGAAAGGATAGGGAAGTAATAAATAATAGTAACGGGAGAGGATAATACAAGTAAGAAGAGTAGAGGTAGTATATAAAGATAGTATCAGCATCGAGAAAGGTAGAAAATAGATACCTACTCTATAATGCTTTTGATACTTAGTATACTAAGTAATTCATATACCTCTATATATATGGAAGCCGGTGACTATACTTGACCGGTAAAGGGTCAAAGCTCTTTTGTTCTCTACGGTAGTACTTCCGCCTTACTTGATTTTAGCGTCTTAGCGTAGAAATAAAGGCCTAACTAGTTAATCAGTGGACCAGACCACTGATATACATACTTGATCATACCGCTTCCGAAGGAGTCAGGACCTAACGTAGATCTATAGAAGTAGTATCGACTATAGCGAGTAAGCGAAGCTTGCAGTAACGCTTATCCTATTACGTCGGAATAATAACCCGAACGCCCCATTTTCTAGAAGACCTTATCTAAAGATTGGCCTTTTTCGCGCTAAAGAAGCTATAGAATAGCTGCGGCTGAAGAAAGTATTAGTAGAGATCCCTTCCCCCAAAGGCTTGAGAAGAGCCAACGATCCTGTCGTCTAACGCAGAATTAGCATCCCTACTTCGGAAGAGCCACGCAATCCTTAGCTGAGATTAGCTCACTCTCCTATTATCGTAAAGATTATTAATTTCTCCTTACCTTTAGTCTTCTATATCTAATTATTATCGATTCAAACTCTCTGACTCCTCAGGTATAGGCGTAGAACTCTAGTACCTTTATCTAAGTCCGTCCCTGCTTAACGCTAACTAAATATAGCTTACTCCTATTATCGCAAGAGTAGAGGAATACTAGAGGGAGTAAATCGGTTTCCGTAGATAAGAAATCGCGTCGGACAAGGCTGGTTTAAATATATAAGGCGAGATCTCTAGGTAGTACTATCGAATAACGATGAGTTATAGTAATACAGGGTTTACCCGCCGTAATTACGCCCGAGTACTTATATTCCCTGAGCAAGAATAAGCCGGTATTCTTACCATACTAGTTCGAAATAATAGAAACCTATATATATTAGTACCTGATAAGACCTTCAAAGCACACCTATCGTAATAATAATTGCCCTATAATATTAGTATAACATATTTCTATTAGTATATCAGTATTCTAAAAGAGTAATATTAAGGCGCTGCTAAGGAAAGGCCATTCTGCTAACTATTTGGCCCTATTTACTACTAAAGGCCTTAAATCCCTAGGGGAAAATGCTTGAAAATATTATCTCCAGCTTCTCCTTACTGGGGCTTCTTTACAACCTCGGTATATATTAGTTACTAAAGGCCGTCGCCGCCCGCGTATTGAAAGGCTATAGGAGAATACTATACTCTTTACGAGAAAAAGCTGACGTAGATACTATAGCTTCGCTTTCACTAGAGATATTATTATTAAGGCCCGTCATAGTTAAGTAGAACTTTATTATTTAATTACGCTATTATAAAATAACTTAAGCCTAGGTCTAACCCGAATAAAAGTTCATTTATAGTAATATAGTGAAAAAGAATTCGAGGTCAATTTTGAAATTCGGGATCCCGAAAGGTAAATTAGAGGTCGTAGAGGTTATTTGGAAGTATAATCTTCCGCTCTTTAGCTCGGGAGAAAACCGATAGTTCTATAAATATAGACTAAAAGATAGTAGACCGAAGTTTAAGATTCAAGAGAAGTATTTGAATCTAACTTCGAATACGGCGATAGTAAGTCGTATTATTATACGGAAAGTTCGACCTATTAGATAACTAATAATTATAGCGATAATTAATTAGAATAAAGGCGTAGAGAAAGGGGGAGGGGAAGGCTAGGATTTGAATGGTTGCAACTATGTGTTTATAACTTGGGAGCTCGATAGTATTACTCTTTCTTAGGTCGACGATAACCGTTTTTCTAATAAATCAGAGCAGCGTTATATTAGAGGCCAGTCATTTAGCAAACCCGTTAAATACAGCACTCTAGAGATTCTCGATATAACTATATCTAATAAGTAGTATATACCAGGCGCAGTTACACTTATATAGACTGAAAGGGGGCGCGGCAATCGTACAGACGCGTAGTATACTGATATAGCCTACCTTCCTTTGTATATACTAAAAGCCGGTAAGTACCGCTGGCCGGGAGAGAGTTAAAGCTCCTTGTTCTCTATAGAATTGTCACGCTTCGTCGTATATCCTGGTTCTGAAACTCTCTTGTCCCTTATACGCTTCGAGAAGCAGTTCCTATATATAATAAACCGCGTCGGACGAGGCGTCTTAGGGCAGGCCAGTATAGGGTAGTAATCTAAGGGAGACTTTTCCCGCCAATTGTTACTACCAAATGAAATTACTAAGTCAAGCATCAGTATGGCCAGTATATTTCGAACTCAAGATAATACCTAGAAGGCCCTAATAGACGAAGCGATATAAGTAATCGTTACGATCTAGACAGCCGTAACCTTTTCTTTCGGCAATAATCTAGAATAGTATAGTTAAGGTACCGGTTTCGTTATAGACACAAATATAGTAATTAATATCCCACTATAGATTGAATCTCGAACTACCAGCCCTATCGCATATTCCCTGACGCCTCTTATATAGCGGTATAGGGCGGGCCTTGATCCCTCCTTTAATAAAGTTCTTAATTTCGGTAGTAGTCTTCGGCCGTAGAAGTCCGCAAGTCCAGCGATTGGCTTGCTAATCTAACCCCGTCCCGGGATCTATCAAGGCGAAATTACAGGCCAGCGTAGGCTTTCCTACCTATATTCTATCCTTAATCTTCTTCTATCTTCTTACTAATACTTTCTAACCGTTAGGCTTAAAATAAGATTTTTATATAGCTCTTCTAAACTTGGTATAAGATATACTAACCTTTAATATTATATCTATAATAACGGTACCTCTAATAGTCGATAAGGTATAAGGGTCTCGTTAGTCTAAATTAAGGTCCCTATCTTATAAGGACCGACTAAGGACGACCTACACCCTGAATAGTTTTGAGCTATACTTCAGGAATTATCTTAAGGCTAGTCCGTCCCCTCTACCTTTAAGGACAATAGTACCTCCTCTAATTCCCAAATCAGTCTCGTTCCCGTCTAGTTATCCTAACCTTCCGCTATCGTTATAGGTAATACAAAATCCTATCTTACTACCTCCGCCCCTGCGAGTCCACCTATTCAATACTAGTAACTGCTCGTTATACCGCCAATTAGTCTTCCGAGAACGTTATAGATAGCCTTCGAGCAGAACCCTAACCCTAATCGAGTAGCCGCAGGTCTAAGGAGACGGGGCCGACCTGACGAACGTCCTATCGGCCTGCTAGTAGATAGTCGGGGAAGATAGTCTAAAGCTGAAGAACTTGAGATTACTAGACTATATAAATCCGGCAAAACATCCGAAGGTTACAGGGAGAACTATTGGGAATACTTCGTAGATAGCCCGCTAGTAATCCTTTAGACAAGATAGTCTAAAGCTAAGGAACTTGAGATGGTTAGACTACATAAATCCGGCGAATCATGGGATTATATTGCTAAGAAATTGGGTCACACTGTTCTTGGTTGTAAGAGACGCTATATAAGATACATAGTAGATAATACTGATAAGGAGAAGCGAATCAAACTGGCGAGCGTATATAAAAGGTATAGATTTAAGTTACTTTCGACAATGGTAACCCGCTAACCTAGCTCTAATCGAAATCTCTTTAAGATAATCTAGTACTGATATTCTTAGGCTTAAATCCAACCTGTGGACTCCTATCGCAAACGAGCTCGACATTTCCTAGGAAGAATATAAGGCTATACACTAGACTATAGGCCAAAAAGGAATGGCTCGTATAGCTAACAATATCCCGTTTCCTATCGTAGCTACTAACGCCGAGCCTCGTAAGCTAGGGCAGGTAGCCTAAAGTGACAGAATGCGCGAATCCACTCAGGTATCCGAAGGCCGCGATCTCACCCCCTTTCGCTCCCCTAGCGTCAATGGGTATCCTTACGAACCCGGTAATTACAGCCTACCATCACTATCAGTACCGGAAGTACCCAAAGCTCTACGCCGTGATACGACTAAGTCGGAAGTAACGAATAAATACGTCGCAAGGAAACTCTCTACTGCTTTAAGCATATCCTTATATTCTCCTACTACCGCTCCCTAGAATAAGTACCAGACCGAGATAACAGTTCTTGGCGACGATAATGATTGTCCTGCTCGTATCGCACCTTCTACGGACTCACCGCTGCCAGAATTCATTGATAGGTACGACAATTACGGCTACAACAGCTTCTATAGCCACTTCGATTACCCTCTATAGAAGGAATACTAGGGTTACCGCTTAAAAAATCACTTTACCTCAGACTATCCTATAACATACACGAAATACTGCTCTGAAGGCTATACTAGCGAATACTACGAGGATTTCGAAATGGATCCTTATACAGGCATCGCGCGTCTACGAAGGTCTTTCAAGCCTGGTTCTTCTACTAATATAATACTGCCTGTACTATCGCAGAGTAAAATCTACTAATGTGATAATTACGCCTGCCGTGATTTGTACAGCCACTGGGATTGCCCTTTACCGGCGATTTGCTGGGGGTGCCGGTCCTCGGAACATTTTTGGTCAGGGTGTCATGAGCGTTGTGGCAAATGTGGGGCTCAGCGTCACATCTCCAAATATTATAATGAATTTGAAATGTAGGGGAATAGGATATCACGTCCGATTAGACGGCCGGACCATATTACTACCAAAAACATGAAGAGGAAACGAGAGAATGAGATACAGGAGAATAGAACCCAGCACTTTCAGGGATTTGGGCGTACTGTGTATCCTACTCCTACCCCCGCCTCTCAGCATGCTTTAATACCGCTATAGCAACTACCTATAAAACACTATACTCCTATACCAAGGCACGAACACGGTGAATTTACTATAGCTGGATCTAGCTTAAAAGTCCATACGGAAAGCTTGACGGATAGTCTCTATCAAACGTTACAAACTCTACCCGCCTATATACCTATTATAAGGGAGACATTCCCTTCTCGAACCTATGACGAGAATAGAAACAAGATATACTATACATTCTGGCTCCGGACCGGTCATTGTAACTTTGAAGCTCTACGACATGGATATACGCTGAAGTATAAGATACCACCAGATAAAGCGATATAACAACAGATAGGCATCAATATCAGCGCTCCATGGCTTAGGAACGATCCTATTATCCAAGAACTAGAGCACGAGAGGCAATCACGTCGATTATCGGGACCATTCGATAACCTATTCGAGAGGACTGGTAAGCGAGAACCTCGCCGGGAGCCAGTATATATATATCGAGAGAGGATAGCTGGGCCTTCGCTTAGTAAAAGGCAGGGTTAGGCGTTAGAATATAGTCCTTAAGGAACTACGTCAAAAACCGCCTTATTATATAGTATAGTAAGCGATACCCTTTAGCCTTATAAAGCTAAAGGGTCTTCTAAGAGGCTCTTGGCTGTTCTAGACTTAGTGATCCGCTACTAATAAATCTGGACACGGGCGGGTAGGCCCCCTTTGGCGTAATGCCGAGCTATCTATCAGGGCTTGTATACGGTACTGGTCACGCCGCTTAAAGGTGGGTCCAAGGAGGATCCGTACCTATATCCAATAGGTTCCTATCGCGGTCTTATTAAAGTAAATAAGCAGTAGAAGCCGTAATCCTGCGATCTAGCAAAGTCTTAGCCGCTATATTACCCTAAAATAAATTCTTACAACTTCGATACCTTAGAACAAAAAAAGTGAAACATAGTTACAATCCCTTAGTATAATAAGCCTCTTCCTTAATATAAAGGTCCTAAGCTTCGTCCGTTCAATACTCCTAAGCCAGCTATTATATTCTACCGTCTTCTTAGCGATAAGGACTCTAAAGGCTATACGCACGTTTTCGAAGCCGCTATAGAGTCTACCGCGTATATATTAAAGATAGTATAGTATTATTCTTACCAAGCCCCTAATCTAAGCGCTACTAAGGAGGTATTAATACGCTAGTTTAAATTTTGTAACTTTAAGGAGTAGCGAGCAGGGCTAGTAGGCAAAGAGAATGATCTGGTTACCGACAACCTTCTATAGGCCTACTCGGATCCATTCTATAACGAATGCCGCGCTTATAGGCGGCTCCAAGATAAGAATCTGAATAGAAAGGTTACGGTCCTCTATTACGGTTATATTACTCTTCTAGCCTTAGTTAAAGAGCAGCTAAAGTGCAAATTCTATATATCAGATTGGGACCGACCCGGTGACAAGTACTCTAAGCCTATCTCCCAGCGACAGCCTTTCCGAGCTATTATAAAAGATTTAATCTAGGAAGATACCCCCCTGACTGGAAAAGCTGTAGATAAGATACTACAGGACCTGAAAAAGATACGACGTTGTAGTATATACCTAGGAGATATTCGGTCAAGGAATTATAAGGCGGGGCTCCTTATAGACCTAAGCATCGCTAGAACAGAACCCTACTATCTTTTTAATATACAATCGGCGAGGTAAGTAGTAAAGATAAAGAATAGAGATCTATATATATAGGAGGCAATAGTAAAGGAAAACGAGCTTAATACGCGGCTGAGAGCTGTACGGAATATAAAGTACTATATAATCCTTCAGTCTTACACGAAAAAGTTGGCTAGGTCCAGGAGGTAATTTATAGCTAATCCCTTTACACTCGTAACTATATCCTATAACTTACCTAGGCTATAAAGACGCCTCCAACCATGGCAAGGAATATACATTCGGCTCCAAACGCTTTTACTCGACTCTAATAAGTCATTGTTTTCCTATGCGAAGCCAAAGTGATCTTAAACAGTATACCTCTTCGCCTTATTTACCCAGTGGCTCGCACCCTTGATCCATGTTATTTCTATGTTGATCGCATATCGAATATTATATCTACCAACGCGATGCAACAGAACGTTCAGACAGCTCCTGTCCAGTATATCGCCTTGTGCTAGTCCCAGCCGGCATGTCTGTAGATAACCACTCACGTTTTCAATAGATATATAGGGAAGAGGAGGCGACCAAGAATCGCCATCACTATTGATTTTTATAACCGTTGAACTATCTCTCGGATAGACTGCAACTATAGAAACCTCCAATGTTTACCCTCCGATGCTTATCCTCAGGAGCTAATTCTAGCTCCTCCAGTTCTGGCTCCTCTAATTCTGGTTATTATACTATTTCTGACTCCTTTCCTTCCTAGCCCTTCCTGATATTCGTCCTGAACAAAGCTTGATTACTGTAGACGTCGTTCTCGGCACTGGTATTTACGGCACTGGCTTCCGCGGTGCTGTATTTCGCTGCGCTTAGGGCTGTTTCTGCCAGTGCTAGCTTATATAAGATTATATATCTCCTTCGTCTGATTCCTCTACTTATATACCCTTATATTCAACCCATTCTTAAGCCTCTACTACTAAGTTCAGAAACTCTCTATATATATTATCTGTTGAATAGAGCTCCGCAATATCCTGATGTCTCCTTATCCAAGCTTTTCGAAGCTCTCCATTGCGTTCTTTAGCAATTTTGTAGTACTTCTTCCGAGACTAACCAAGGCGGGTGAGAGCTCTCCAGATTGTAGCCTCACCGACTCGGACGTCAAACTTATCCAGAAGGAAGAAGGCCATCTCGTCTAGATAGGCCATAGGACGTTATTCCAAATACGCTAGAAGCTCTTCTTCTAGCAGGTAGTATAGAGCCTTAGGCCTCCCACCGCGGTCCTTACTAGGTATATACACCTCCCTATATTACCCCCAGCTCTTCCTTATACGCTGCAGTGTCCGTAGGCTAATATTATAGCCACCGAGTAGAATGGTGCTGTTATCAAAACCAAGCTTAAGGAGAAGGAATCTGACGAGGAAGGTATCAGCTTAGCAGGAGACACAACGGAGTAAAAAGAAACGATCAAGTATACTAAGAACGTTGCCAGGCGAGGTTTATATTGGGATATAATAGCTAGATAGTTAAGTGCGGCTTTTACGAACCTTTTCGTCACCTTTATATAACTTAATCGCAGTACTTTTCTACGAAATTCGTAGATTGTAGGATAAACCCGGTAGTGGGCTTTAGTGATTACTATTGCCCGGTAAAGAGTCAAAGCTCATGTTCTCTACAGTAGTACTTCCGCCTTACTTAGGCGTCTTAGCGTAGAAACAAAGGCCTATATATAATCTCAGTCAAATAGCCTTACCGCGAAGCTGATATGAATGCTTGATTATATCGCTGCCTAGGGGTTAATAATAAAGTAGGCACAGCGTGGCTACAGGAGATTTAGCGTCTCCGCTGGCCTTATAGTAGCTGAAAAGCTATTAAGAAGATTAAGAGTCTCCTTTTATATCGGAAGATATCGCCTAGTCTTCTTCTCGCGTCGAAGGCGGTAGAGACCTACAGGCTAATATGCTTGCTGGCCGAGGAAGGTGGAACCGTGGATATATATCCAAAGGGGGCCTAATACGGTGTAATTATAGCGACAGATGCGTCTCTGTCACTTAGGCCTTATTAGTAGACCGGGGTCTATATCCTGACTCTTTCTAAGACTAGTATACCTGTAACTCCTAGTACTTAAAAGTTAAAAAATTCCTATATGTCTTTCGTTTCCGCCTTTTGATTATATCTTGTAGGGTCGGTTAGCGTATTAACGTGGCGAGTCTATAGGTGTATATATAGGAGACTAAACCGATATTTCCCGCAACATCATAGCCCCGCGCTCTTTTAAATATTAAATTCCTTTGAGCTTCCTATTATTATAAATACCTAGATACTATAGCGGTACCCTTATTTAATTTGCCGCCGGAACTTCAATATTAGATTCTTAGCTATCTTACTCTGGATAATTATATTAAGTACAAGCTTACTTATAAAAAATCGCTCGACCTTCTAGATAGAGAGTAAATCTGCAAGATTATAGTCGAAGTATTTTTCTATAATTCAGCGGGTATCTCGATTACTAACCGAACGATTAGGCTTATATTCCGTATTCCTACGAGGGTAAAAGCGCTAGAAGCAAAGATATCAGCTATTTAGAGGCCATTTACCGTTTTACTTCTAGGCGAGCAGCATTCGCTCTCGCTAGGCCTTACTCAGTCATAAAGCTTGGGTATAGCACCTTAATCTTATACGAAGCCGGTATTCTTTGCTACGTTCAAGGGTCGAATATCCGTGTCCTAGAAGTTTATAAAGCCGCTAAGACCGAATTAGTTATCGATATCAAAGGTCTTATCCGCCAATTAGCCAGTTAAGAAGCGGCCCTTTCGCCAGCCTTTACCGATTCCCGCTTTATACTTGAAATCCTCTAATATAAAGCCGACACCTTGTCGTTTCTTATAGCTAATAATTGGCTAAGCTATTTTGTTACCGTGCATCTAGGAGAGGAGGTACCTAACCGTATTCGGTATATATTGCGTAAAGAATAGGGTGGGGATCTGATCAAAGGCCCTTCGCTCTATCCCGGTATTAAGGTTAGACATACTCAGGAGAACCTCTACTTTCTCTCCAAAAATCCTCCTTTTAGGTAGACTATATATATAGAGGGTTTCTCTTCCGAAGAGAGCTGTCTTCTATAGATAGGAGACCTCTTTAACGCCTTACCCGAACCAAACCTTGTTTTCAAGATCTATAAGGGCTACGTATTTCTTCTATCAAACCAGTATAGAGAAGAAGATAACCTATTATCCTACTACTAATACTACTGATTTCCCGTTAACAATCTCTCTATCAGGGACGAGTAAGGGAGTAGCAGTTCTTATAAAATCGAATTCGATTCTACGCCTAAGGAGCTAGAGGTAGTCAGAATCTGCTATCGACCACCATAAGCAATGCTAGACCTTGATCCTACGGGGGTTAGTCTACATCTATAACAAGACAAATATAGCGGCAATTTAATAATTGTCGAGAGTCGACCGGATACTAGAATCGACCCTGAAGCCGCAGATAGATCGGGTATATATAAGTTCCAACCTCTCTTGTTCCCGGACTACAATAGGAAGGGTAGAATATATACTCAATCCTCTAAAATCGATGCGGTAAACTACAATAACTTCCCACAGAAAATCCCCTACTATATACTCGAGGAGGAAGATTGGCCAATTGGTTAGCCTGGACATCCCTTTCCAGGCTATAACCAAGTAATAACTAGACATCGAGCTTATAATCTTAGTTCATCTATATTTATCAAAGTTCTTTTCGACCTAAGGAATCACGTCTTAAATATCCCCTCGCACCAGCGGGTTCATATTCGCGTAGGGAATGAGGCCGGAGTATATAATATATGGCTACCTATCGATACTCTACAGGAGCTACTAGACTTTCTCAATCCATTTGGCGATAGGGAGTATACACTTAGCGCCGAATTAGACGAGCGATCCATTATCTTTATTACAGGGCCTAACGAGGATAAGGATTAATAGTATATATTATAAAGAGTGCTTGCGGGTCTCCTATAGAATATATGATTTCGGTTTTCTGGCAATATTATCAGCGTTTCATATTACTTATCTATATATTGGAAACTCGTTTCTCTAGCCTGCATATTTTGGAAATGGAAACGCTAATTTTCAACATTTACAGGTATCCTAGTATATTAACGCCAAACCTCTCTATTAGTCGTGCTATTATAGACTATAACGAGGTTAATAATTAGAAGACCTTCTTGGAGAGACTGTAAGTATTCCGGCTTAACAGCCTAGGTCCGCCAGGCTTTACAGCGGAAGAAGGCGAATACGATCCTACAAGGAGAGAAGAACACGCTATTATTTTGGTAAATTTCGATGCTGGTATCCAATTTCCCGGCTTAGAGGAGTTGAATTTAGCCGGTAATAGATAGATAGCGGACGCAAGTAACGAGAAAACGGAGAATATAGAGGAACTAGTAGCGACTAAGCCTAAGGACAAGGGCGAGGCGCCCTGGTTCCGCAGAGAACTAGCCATATAGATAATATATCGTAATAGGGGTTATAACTTCAGATGAAGATAGAGGATAAGACACTTCAGCCTTGGGATTCGGTGAATAAGACTTTACTATAGTTATATCTACCTGCTTTAATAGCGGTAAAGGGTAAAAGAAGAAAGCCAGGGATCCCTAGGGACTAATCGCCTATACGGAATCATGTAATTTTCGATATCTGTGCCGGAGTGATAGAATATAGGCATCTTCCTTAAGGCAATTAAAGTGTCGGGGTCGTAAAGCTACCAAAGTATATTAAACTACCAAGAAAAGCTTTCACGTTTTAACGCTTTATTCTCCTTCTAAATTTGTACTAAACCCGGCGCGGTAAGTCGAGTACCGTCCACCTAGGACTCTCCGCTGAATCAGACACCTGGTTTTACCAAAGTAAGAATTTCAATTTAGTAACTAATACCAGTTACTACGGCGAAACCTTTTAAATAATCTCTATAAAATTCGTTCAAGCTGCCAGCTTTTTTTATTAAAACCTTCAAGATATTAAAGAGCGCGTACTTAAGGATAAGGGCGTAAAGTTAAGAAAAGCGAGGAGGGAAACACGAAGTAAAATAGATCGTAAGATTTTTAGCCAAGGGCGAATAGGGTCATTAATATAGCTTGGAATTAGAGCGTTCATAGTAGTTGACAAGAGTGTCTAGATATTCTACCTATAGTAGACATCTATACTACTGATCAAGTTAACTAGCCTCGGGGATTACCTTAAAGCTAGTATAGAGATTTATAGTCTCGTTGCCGTATCTCTTGCCACAAGGATTTTCTCGTCTTGAATCCTTAATGGTATAGTACCGGCGGGAGGCGATTAGGCGTATTCAGGCAACGCGACTAACGCGACGCCCAGACAAAATCCTGTGCAAGAATAAGGGTATACTTCAGGATCTATAGGTGCTCTAAGTCCCGGCTAATTAGCTTTATTGGCGGCTGAAAAGCCACGCACATCTAATAATTACCCGAGGTAGTCTAACCACCTTCGCGATTTGGTGAGGCTACGCACCAGTAGGACTTCCCTGCGTCCACTACTGCACTAGAGGTTATAGCAGATTCCTATCTCGAAATCGTGATACGACCATCCTAGGGTTAATAATACCCACACATCTATCGTTTTATTCCCGGTGGCTTATCCTATTAAGCCTCTTCCCGCCATATTGGTATAAGTACTGGCCGAAACTTTCTATTCTCGATCTCGGGTTGATAGAATTACCCCCCAACTCTGGCGGTAACTAGTTTGGCAGAAATTCTTCTAACACGCTATACCGGACAACCTTACAGAGGACTTAAAGAATATAGACGTGTTTCCTGCTGAAGCTGGTATAGGTAACCCTCGGGGGGTTTTCGTGCCACTAATACAACGCTCGGACTTAGGATTATCGCTAACAGAGCCTAGATCAGGCTTATTAAACCTCTTTAAAGCATATTTATATATAAACCAAGAAAATGGTTATCACAGTACGGAAAACTTGTGGGTACGGGGCGGGTTCTCAAAGTTGACATAATCAGTTACAGGTACCCAGTCTATTAGCGCTCGAATTAGGGCCGCGCTTCGTCTTTCCAATCCGCAGGATATTATATAGCAAGTAGTTAGCTCTTGTCAGTAAAATCTTATCTTGGTACTATAATCATACTAATCTATTACTATAGTAGATAACTGCGTTTCTAGATACGGCAAAGTTACTATAATTGAAGACCTTAACGCGGACTTCTTTATCTATCGAAAGTTCGGCTAGCTTCATTATTACGCGCTACTCTACCTCTAGGACGGACTCGTCGAAATCCAAGAAAAGCTTAAAAGGCTTAATACGTAGGAGTCCGAGAAAGGCGATCCTTTAAAGCTCGTCTCGAGGCGAATAGACTACGCTTATAAGGATTCCAGGCGCAAGGAGCTTGTCGAAAAGCTCTACGACAAACTCGCGCAATACGGTACGTCACAACGTGATTTTTCTCTCCAAGCATATTGTTTATAGTATCTAGACTCAGTATTACTATATATATAATAAATTCAAGCGATTAAAAGACCGACGGAAAGAGCCCAGAATAACTTGTATAACCTGGCTAGTAATACGCAGAGTCTTATGGACGACGAACTCGCTTAGATTCGTCGAGGGCCAGATCTTGCCGCTGTTAGCTGCGGCTCCGAATATAGCTAGTTCAACACCTTTCTAGAAGACATACTGAACAAAGTCTCAAAAGTGGTAATACTAGTAAGTAATCCGGTTTTTTTCTTGCCAGACCTGCACTTTAATAATCGCCGTTAAAGATCTACTATAAATTTAAACCTTATATAATCGCTGAACGCAATTCGAGCTCCGTCCTAACATCGATGAGTAGTACCTATTCTAGACCCCCGAATAGAAGACAAAGTCGGGCAAGGAAGACCTATAACTACTGTCAGCCGAACGCATCGACGTCTTCGCACGAATCCTTCTCACTGTTATAGCAGCTATACTACTCCTTTGCCCCGTATTCGTACTCTTCAGGCTTCAGCCTATAACGCAAGCAGAATTTAATCAGAAAAGTAATTACCAGATCCTAACCGTATTCGTGTTTACAATACTCTTCTCGGCTTCTTACTCACTCTTTACGAAAGCCCGGAGACAAGAGGTGTTCACCGCTACGGCGGCTTACTGTACTGTGTTAGTTATCTTTCTAGGAAACATATCAAATATGATAATAATATAAAAGAATAGGCAATAGTATGGTCTGAATAGAGATTTGTATTTATATAATATCAGGTAATTTGGTTAACGGCTCTTAGGTAGACTTAAGCTATATAAAACGGTATTCGGGCGAGTAACTTACTACGTATTTCAATAATCGGAAGAAGATAAAGGAGAAGAAACTATAAGTAATACAATAAGCAGAATGCTCTAAAGGAATGCAATACACGACTGTTATCGCCTTCAACAATATATATAGACAAGGTGTAAAGTAGATCTGCCAATGTTGAATAGACTTGGCTCATTAGGCTTCTAAGCGTTTCAGCTGGCAGATCTTAGTGAAAATTTAAATATGCTTCGATACTATAGAGTAATAGCGACAGATTTAGAAACAGAGAACTCGGCATAAGAATTTGTTCATGTTCCAGACTGCGTTACGGGCCATTGTACCGTTCCGCTACTACGTGTTTATCGCTAGATAGCGAAAGTATAAATCTGTCTACCTTAACCGAATTGGTACTGAGAGCGCGCAGAGGTCCGCGCAACTCCCGTTTAACAACTACGACCTCATTATATACAGGCGGTGAGCCAGACTCAATTCCGGTAAAGCATTTCAGGCTTTATCCAAGTCACACGCTAATATGCCGTACAACGATAGTTCGAGCCAGCTTATGGGTATAGGCAAGCGGTATACAATACTATTTTTGCTGCGCCGAAGAAAGGAACGGCATTATATATTATCGTCTGAAAGATCAGCCCCCGCCAAGTGAAAATTACTAACTGGTTAGATACGAGAAGGATTATTAAGAAGATTATAGCTGGCAAGCAATATTATTAACGACCTATAGGATAATCATTTTAATATCAAAGGCGAAGGTGGTACTAAGGGATCCTACAGAGTCTCGGAGCCAGGCAAGGAGACAAATTGATTAATCGGAACATACACCTAGTTAAAAGGTGGTCGTATATGAAGACCGCTGTACTAAAACTCCCAGCAGAATAATTATAGTAAGACCTTGTCAAAATCTCCATATCTCGCCAAGAAAGAATACCAAGATAGCGTAGTAAGCAGCTGAGGCGGAGAAGACTTCCTGCCTACTTACCTTTATAAATATTAAGCAAGATACGGAGAATATAAGGGTCGACGCGAATGTGATAGCGATTTGCGATCTGCTCCGTGAACGGACCTAGTCTAGTTAGAGCTCGAAGAGTACGAGGAAAGGTACGAGAAGTAACCTAGCTGCAAGTATCGTGAACACTACGCGGAGGAGTATATCGAGCCGTTCAGGTAATATAAGTGTCAGTAAGGGGTGTGATCCTGTTTTGATCCTTTGCTCCTTCGTTCGAAATATTTTCTAGGTATTACTTAAATTAAAATCAATAAGATACTGGAAAGCCTGGCTTACTAAAGTGATTTTCTTAGATAAAACCCTCAAAGCAAATTTTAGAATGCGGTTGAACCAGCCGTGTTCGGCATTGTATACAAGAGCCATTAGATCATCCCATTGACGAATCCATAAAGCTTCCGATGAAGTCAAGCTCTAGGAGGTATTAATCAGGTTATAAACACTGTTCTGATTCCGTTTCGTAGGCTTCTTCATTACTATCTTCTTTTGTAGCCGGAAGACTAATTCGTTATACTCTACAAGCTTCGCTTTGATTATTTCAAGCAGCTCTTTTCGCGGAGAATCGGGATCCTTATCGTCTTTACGACAGTGTTTTAGTATCTCCTTGTCTCTATCGGAGACCTCCTACTTATTAAGCCCTTCAAGGCGTTCCTCTAAATCTTATAGTTCATCTTGAGTGCGGAGTATTATATAATTATATAGCCACCTAAATTTACGGTAAATCAAGAAGTTGGGGTCGCAGTCTTCGAATACGGCGACTTTACTATAACCCGGGTCGCAGTCGTCTACTATATTGGGCAAATTAGCAGTGCCTCGAATACTTTATATCCTTATCACTTGCCTGATCGAATAATATCAGGCACTTAGGCTTCGAGAGTTGCAGACCTTGACAAGCCAAAGAAATACTTCAGACAGCCGGACAGATTGTCGTTTGCGTAGCCTTCGCAGGATTATATAAGCTACCTGTCAAGGTTTGATAGTATTACGGGCATCTTACTCCTTGGACTATATCCCTCCGTAACGAGTATACGTGACCTGTCGGCGTGACTTGAGTTTGAAGCCGTTGACGGCGGGTGAAGGAACCCGGCTTCGGGGCGACTGGTATGCGCCTCCGCAGGCTCAGACGAGCTATTAATATCTGATTGTCCCTGCTGGGCCATGTCGGCTTTGAAGATGATACAGATATCCCTAGCATTTATTATTATAATCCACCTCGCTATAAGGCTCTATATTGCTCTTTATAATGGCGTGCTTAGCCCCGTCCATATAAAGAATTAGGGGTAACCTTTCTTGCCGACTGGACTGGCTGTACCTTCCCCTTTCCGCCCAGTAAATGATCGATGATTAATCCCACGAAACCTGACACCTTCGCTATTCTAACCTGCATAAAATTTTGCGCCTGACTAAGAGTGTCGTGTTAGAGCGCCTACTCTCCGAGCATAAATCTCTGGCTAAAGTATATATATTCCAGTCGCGAAATTTCCGTAGTTCCTTACAACAGATATGAGCTCTAAGGGCCCCTTGAATGAGAAAATTCTACAGAGGGTCCCCCTCTTCGACCCAGAAAAGTGTATACTCTGTCTAGTTCCCTGTTCAAAGCTTGATTGTTTATTATTCCCTTCCTATACCCTATAATAAAGTATGATCTAATCCCCGTGGTATATAGCCTCCGAATACGATATCCTCACCATCCCTAAATGCCCAGGAGATTTCGATATCTACGGCTCCAACGAACTCGATACAGAGAATACATATATAATCATCACTAAATACGGGGACGTAGTCGTTGGAAAGAGCTTCGTCTGTTGTCTACGCTATAGACATTTAGGCTAGTAGTACGCTATCTTTAAGCGCGTGGCTTCGAAGAAATATAGAATACTGTAGGTTAGAGCGATGCCGCCATTTATAGCCTTGGATCAATTGACCTGAATGACACCGGGGCCGGTAACGGGATTTCTGGACGCAGTCCGTTGAGGAGTCCGTAGTAATGTAATACTAACAGCCTCAGTAATAGATTAATATAGTAGAGTAAGCGATTATACTGTTCGGGTAGTAGATATGTACTTATACTAGGAAGACTTATGCCCTATAGAATAAGACCCTAATACCTGGAGGGCAAAGGAAGTATACGAAGAGGTATAGTCCGAGAGGATTATTGCCGTCACTTGTATAAATCGCTGTATTCCGGGTAATTGTAGGAGGGATTATGGTGAGACTTGAAGCTTGGGGATTATAGGACGTGGTGACCAGAGGAGCTTATCGATATCAGGGCTCTATAGCCTCATTTGGCTCCGTCGTAACGATCGCGCTCTGAATCAGCTCGCCGTGATATCCGCGAATGTAGGCGACGAATACACCTGCTGGCTTCTACTTATGGATACTGTAATGGCCTCCGAAGCGGAGATGAATACCAAAGTCTCTGGCCTCGGTAGCCAGCTGATCGGAAGTACTTGGCGGCGTTTATAGCGAAAAAAATTGGTGGTATAGGTATTGCTCCCGCTCCGGGGACATGATAGAGACGGGTAAGGACAAAAAAGGGGCGAGAGAGAGGTGCATAGTATGTTTTGCGAGGCTATGTAACATCTGCGAGCTAGGTATGCATATATATCCGATAGGGACAAGAGGAATTGGACCGTCGGTAGCACTAACGTGATCCTATACCCGCCCTTCCCTCTGGCGCCTGTAATAGAAATCAGGCTTGCTTAGTCCATGAGATATAGGGTTGTTGAACTCTCTACTAGCCCTAGGGACACAGAGGTTGGAGGCTGTAGGCCGCCCGTCTTTCAGATGGTAACTATCTGAGCTTGTCCGTTTGTAAGCTCCGTCTTACTATCATTGCTTGTATCCCTTAAGGCCGGTCGAGTAGGAAGAGATAGGCCCAGAGTTTGAGGTGTAGTTGGTTATCTAATAACTCTCTATATATATAAAGCCCAGCGCTTGCCCGTCACAAGTTAAATACAAGAAAATATATATATCCTCCGATCACAAAGTAAATTTCCTACCAAAATATATGACTATTACTAAACTTTGTCTGTGTAAGCCGGTCTGCCCTGTTTGCGTCTATGCTATACTTGGTGTTTTATTTCAAAATCCTGCAGCAACTCCTATACGTTTCCTAGTTCACCTTTGCGCAGCTATATATTTCTCTAGCGTACCTTGTATTACGTTCCCGATACGGTCTTTCTCCTGCCGAGTATCTTTACGATTTCCTACTCCGGCTCCTCAGCTTGTACTCTAATATTATCTATAAAACGTTAGACGGGCCAATCACTTTCCAAAGTATAAATGCGTATTGCACACCTACCTTGACTGCTGCTAGCTTTATCTCGCTCAGGTAATAAATAGCGGCGACGTTTGACGTAACGCTTCACCTCAACGGTAGACGGACGCCTTTTCTTTATCGGTCCAAATAAAGGTATAGTCTCCTTACCGCTATCCGTATTATATCTCTCTTACTCTTCTTTCTTATTGCCCGCCTCTATCTCTTGACCCTTCTACGAATTCTTCTTGCCCTTACCCGTTAATATATCAAGCCTGAGACCCTTACATTTTCCGCCTTTAGACCCGTACGTTTACTTGCCCGGGGTTGATAAGAGGGTATTTCGGTATGGGGGAGAGGTATTAGGGGTATCACGTTCGCTGTTCTCGTGGAGGTTGGGATATCTGTATCCACGCAATCTGTTAGTGTCAGAATCATCGAGTGGGGATTGAGGGCTTTACCTAGCTGAGCCCCCTCTAGACGTCGGCGAAGTCCCGAGCAAAACATGGTTCCTAACGTGCTCCTTCGAAGTACCGTCGCTGCCGCTATCGGTGTTATTATCTTCAACTACGATCGGGTTACCTGGAGAGTATTAGACGACTATTAAAATCGCTGAACTAGAAAGACGTATTTAACACTTACCTGGACTACCAGGTTTATTCTAAGTCGAACTTACGCGATTATTCCCGTTATAAGGACTTGGATTAGACGGATACCTGAATATAGGCGGCGGCTGGTTTCGTAAAGCGTCATACGTATCGGAGCCATTACTGTCCGTATCGGAGGGCCCGTTTAACTCGTCTAGAACTATTAGATGTGTTCACAGCGGTTGGGTCGTTAATACTGACCTAGACGTACGGCCTCGCTCTCTTCAAACCCTCTATCAGCTATTAAGTCATCGCTCGTATAGACACTAATAGTACTGCGGGCCTGTCGCTGAGCGTCTTGGGTATTACGATCCTCTGCAGGACCGTACCCTACTGCTACCGATTTCTCTGTCGGCTGTCAGTATCGTTGCCTGCGGTATAGATCTGAAGTACTTACCGTTGTGTTCGCCGTCGCTTAGTCTAGGGCTAGTAGCGCTCTTACGATCACCCTTAGTATATTCGAAGTTACCTTTAGACCCTCCCGTCAGGTATTTATTACTCGAGCCTATTCGTTGCTACTCTTGCGCTTCTCTAATATTAAGTAGCAGTTCCTTGACGGGTAGGAAATCATTATCTTCCTCGCTACCGCTGCGCTCGTGCCCGCAAGTGGTATTCAGTCCGTTCGAGGTATCTAGAAGTGTTAATTACCGTCTAACAAATACACCGACGGAGAACTATACCTCTTTCGGTGCTGTCAGGATCCGGTATAGGTATATAGAATAGATTAAGAGGCTCCTTAGGCGGCGGGCCAGTTATATCGAGGACTTTGATCCAGTCGTAGTTATAGAGAATTCTATTCAGGTTCTTACTTGGTCTAAGAGCCGTAGGTTTATTACCCTCTCTACCGGCTATAGGGATATAAAGGTCGGAGGCCGTTAGCCGCCCATCGGGACGTAGGCTTGCCTTAGGGGGTTAATAGTAGCGAAAGGAATATATATCAAGAAGGGGTTATCGTAGGCTATAAATACAAAACTTAGCCAGATAAAGATAATATCTAATTCTTTTGGCTAAGAAGTATAGAAGAGAAATTCCAGGTGAAGAGAGACAGCGAGCAAAGGGTCTTATATGCCGAGCGCTGCTAGGCTATACACTGGAATCTTTCCGGCTTGTAACCGCTATCCCTCTCCTTCTTTCCCTCAAAACCATAATCGCTAATCTCTAGTCATTTGTCTTATACCAAGTTGTATACCCTAGCGCAGCTCCCGGCTATTGCACCCTTGTATTCGATCCACGTCCTATGCGGGCTAAGCGTTCCCTCGTTCCCTGCGTATCCTATATAGCTTGTTTCCCCCTGCGCCCCGCGAGACGTCTATATCCGGTCGAGCCACGTCAGCTAAAGCAGGCTGGATCTTCTAGCAGAAGCGTGCTGTATCTTCGAGCTGAGACTCCGTGATACATCGGCTGGTACCTTACACTCCACGATTCCCGCCTAAAAACGAGTTCGGCGTCTCGAGCCCACGTTACTAGATCCAAGGCTATTGCCCATGTCGGCGCAGCCAGGCAGATACGCAAAGACTACTGTCGATCAAGGCGAAGCCAATACTCCTAGCACTCTATTCGCCGGCTTACCGCTCCTCGCCTATATTTGGCTTCATGCTCAGGCCCTTCGGTGCTACGTTATCAGATTACTGCTGAGGTGCGATCCCTGTCGGTACGGCCAGGCAGATATACAGAAAGCCCGAGCGCATCGCGATAGGGGATGAGGTATTTCGTTCATTGGTCGTGTGGCAGGCATCCTATAATCCTAATACTCGTATCGCTATAGGATCCTCGCCGTAAGCTAAAGCTCTTAACCAATATCGTCGCAAAGTCGGAGGTTACTAAGTAGTAGTAAAACGGTGGCCGGCGAAGGGGGAGGTAGAGGTAGGAGAGTCACGAGTGGCAGAGGCGTATAGAAGCCTTCAGCTTTCCCCCAAATAGAACTATCTCCGTTCGAGCTGAGCTATAGTAGTAGTAGGGGGAGAGAGAGAGGAGCGAATAAGAGGGCGCGATTATATCGCTCGCTCAAGCCGTAAATCCGACCCGGTAAGTTCAACGGACGAGGACGAGAGATTAGAAGGATAGAGGGCCGAGGATCGATACGAAGGCGATTTAGCGAAACGCCTCGTATATAGTCGAGGCAGGGCGATCGACGATCATCAGAGGAAGGGGGGGTGTAGACCCATAAAAGAGGGGTGAAAAGGAAAGATGGAGGAGAGTAGAAAAACAGCGAGGGACGGAGGGTCTTTATACCTTGAGAAAGCGGCGGGACTACCGAGGCACGGCGCTTTGCCCGAACCGGCTACGCCAACCTTGTTCGGGCGGCCGCTTGCCTGGAAGCAGGAATCGACCCCCCTTTCGCCCTCCGCTCCTTTATATTCTATATAATCTTTCTTCTAATAATAGATTATCGCGACATTCGGAGCAATTCCGCACTTGCAGCCAATCAGAATGGCCCTATACTTCCCCCCCCTGATAGTACGCTTTTCGGCCTAGCGCCTTCAACCACCAAAACTTGAGTTCGTATCGCAACTTCTTCGCAGTACTTCCCCGCGCCACATACGTTATATGATATCGAGATAATTTCATAAGTTTTGGAGTCAATCATTAGCTTGCTTGCGCATCAAGAATTTCTAGAATCGGCCCATTTGCGCAATAGTTATGAGCAAAAGAAGCGTTATGCACCAGCTCGGTGGCAAATGCCAAGCATTGAGCTGAATGCGCACCGTAACTTCTTTGCAGTATTTCCCCGCGCCACATACGCCATATGATATCGAGATGATTTCATACGTTCTGGAACCAAGCATGCGCTTTCTAACACCGTCAAAATTTTCAAAATCGGTCCATTTACGCAAAGGTTATGAGCAAAAGAAGCGTTTTCGCCATGTTTTTCTGGCGGTGCCAGATGCCAAGCACTGAGCTTGGCGCCCCCGGACCCTGGAACATCAAAAGTTGAATGCGCACTGCAACTTCTTCGCAGCAATGCCCCGCGCCACATACGTCATATGATATCATCATAATTTCATGCGTTTTGGAACCAAGCATGCACTTTCCGACGCCGTTCGAATTTTAAAATTTGGCTAAGGTTTGGCTAAGGAAAGCTCAAAAAACTTGTTTTTGCCTGCGGACTTCCCTGAAGCTACCCCCGCAGCCGCCCCCGACGCACTAATATACTAAATCCTTAATAACTTTTGCGCTATTAGGATTAGAGCTTAACTTTATGTATATAAAATATACTATAAATAGAGGCCTTTTCAATTCCGCTTAAATCTTCTAAATCGAGTGTAAAATAAGCGAGATATAGCCGTTTTTACGGTAATCTTCTGTGAAGATTACGGGTACTTACTTGTACGATATATATATTAAAACACCGGTAATTATTAATAGATAGCGGACTATTATAATAATAGACTCTAGAGCTACTAGAAACTTTATTTTATAAGATCTAGTCTAAATAACTAGAATACTAACTTAAAAGAAGTTATAGTAGTATAATCTTTAGATAGCTAATAGATTAATACTATTAATAGGAAAGGTAGATAAAGAGATACTTTTATTACCTATTATAATTTAGTACTACTATAAGGAGATTACCTTTAATATTATTAGGATAGCTACCTATTATATAATTTTAGAAATACCTTAGTTAAAGAAGTATAACCTAATAATTAATTAGGCTCGAGGAATACTCAAGATAGATTAATCTAGTAATATTACTAGGATTATACCTATATATTAGTAGTATTTAATAGTAGATAAGAAGTTGAATTAAAGACCGGTTAAGGTATATATTACTTTAGCTTCGTATAAAGATAGTACTAAAATATAGTCTAACTCTATAGTTACTAGTAAAGATTAGTAGGATAATAAAGTAAGAGATAAAGGAGGAACTAATATACTCTCTATCCCTTAGGAATATAGTAAGTAGGTATACTTATTCAAAGAAGAGACGAATATAGAAGTATTATCTAGATACTAGCTATAGGATTATAAGATTGAACTTGAATCTAGTAAATAGCCGATATTTAGACCTATTTACGTATTATTAGAGAAGGAACTTAAAGTACTTCGCGGGTATATTAACGAGAATCTTAAAAAGGGATTTATTTATGAATCTAAATTACTAGTAGATTACTCTATCCTCTTTATACTAAAGAAGGATAGAAGCTTAAGGCTATATATCGACTATAGAAAGTTAAATAATATTACTATTAAGAATAGATATCTATTACTAAATATAGGAGATCTATAGAATCGGCTTATTAAAGCAAAGATATTTACTAAACTAGATCTTAGAGGCGTATATAACCTAATTTAGATAAAAGAGGGCGAGGAATAGAAGACTACCTTCTAAACAAGATATAGCTACTATAAGTATCTAGTAATATCGTTTAGATTTACTAACGTACTATTAGAACCATTGGTTCTAACAGGACTGTCCTGTAGGACAAGGTACTATAGATAGGATAGGTAGCTCAAGCGATGAGCGCTGGAGCGCTGAGCGATCAAGCGATTACAGGATGCTTGGCAGGATTTCTTATATCTATATATACGGGGCTTTGCCCACTGTTTGGAACAGCGTATTCAACTTGGTTAATCTTCCTGGTACTCCTTGCACTATACTTTACTAGTTATTAATATAGAACGTATTGACTACCTTCAACTATAAAGACTGCCATTCTACCTGAGTGACTCCTCTCCCACAGAAGTATAAGATATATGACACCCCTACGTCGGTTATCGCACCGTTAGGTAAACGACTAGATATAGGTTGTAACACTTTGAACACCCTAAGGGATGAGTTCTTCAACAACTTCAGGCAGAAACCCTACCCTAAGTACCTTAATAGTTACTAGCTAGAGATGCTATACTATAGACGAAGGATCTGGAAAAAGGATTAAGGTTATAGTACCTGACCTGTACTATAGAGACAGGGACAAGCTTGAGCCATAGCTTATACAAGTATAACTATACCTTCTATTCCAGGGAGACTTGCTCCTAATAACCAGATATACTACCTTCGCCATATCGTACCTATAAGGACAGGCCCAAAAGTGGGTCGAACCTTTCCTAAAGAAGTATATGGAAGATGACGATGAAGACGGCGACGTTAAGTCATGGATGGAAAGTATACCAAAATTTATGGTTGAAATCCGCCGTATATTCGGACCTTCCAATAAGGCAAATATAGTAATATATATTATCTAGTATATAAAGTAGAAGAAGTCAGTATTAGAGTTTTCAACTTAATTTCAAATATATACGACTAAAACGGGCTAGGATAATAATATACTAATGATAATATATTGTTAAGGCCTTAAAGATAATATTAAAGACGAGCTTATAAGATTCGGAGGAGTAATCGATACTCTAGACAGACTTATAGAAAATGCGATCGAAATCGATAACAAGCTATTTGAATAATCTATAGAGAAGCGGTATAACGGAGGAGTTAGCGGAACCCGACACGAGGGATTCTTTTTAAAGACAAGGAATTACCGATAAGACTACAGGGAATATAATACTTACCGTAGTATAGTACTAATAGAGATTAACTTTATTTAGATAGGAAAGAAGAAAGGAAACTTTAAAGGGAAAAAGTAGTACGGGGGAAAGAAAGCAATTACTTGCTATAGCTATAGTAAACTAGGCTATATGGCTAGAGACTACAGGTCGAAGAATATAGTATACCGACCGCAGATTAATGCAATAGAAGGAGGACCTCTAGATAATAAGGAAGACTCCGAAGAAATATAGCAATCTTATAACAAAGAAGAATTCAGTCAGGACTTAGAAGATGATATCTTCGAGTTAGAATTTAACGAAGAAGTATAGAGATACTACTATAGGGATAGTAATAGATCTTAATAATATAAGACGGATTAGGAACAGCGGAAAGCTAGTCTAGAGAGACCAGCGTTAATACCCGAACCTGGATCTACTATATCCCGAGCAGAAGGAAAATTGCTAGAAATCAAGGAACCTTAATCGGACGAAGATAAATATAAACTCTTCGACGAAATCGAAAGCAAAGTACGAGGTATATTAAATGAGTAATTATCTATTAAACCTAAATGGGACGAACCTATACGAGACTATCGATACGATAGGGAATATTAGTAATATAGCGAGATTCTATATACTGAGTGTATATTACCCGATTATTTAGTATATAGAGAAGAAAGGGGCCGTCTAGTAGAAGAATATACGGTACCCCTATTTAAGAAAGCTTACTATAGAGAAATATAGTAGTATAAGTATAAGGAAGATAGGTACTAGTGGTATCTTGCAAGTAAGAGGAAGTATTACTACTTCCTATACTTTACTAAGAAGTAGGAGAAAGAAAGGAATAGCTTACTTAAAGTCTTTAAGAGAGGAGCTTATAACTAGGTACTATAGTATAGCTGCTTATACGATAAATATATTCCGTATAAGGGGATAAAGGAAGTATACGGCTTCCTACTATTATAGGGAAAAGAGTAATCTCTTATACTACGGGGAAGTATAAGGAGATTAATACGTTATTCCCTAAATAACAATTATATTCCGCCCAATACTATACTTATATTATTATACTAGTGAATATTAATAGATAGCGGACTATAGCGATAATAGATAGCGGAGCTATAGGAAATTTTATCTTAAGGAACTTAGTAGACTTAAGCGGCCTACTAACCCGAAAGAAGAAATTATCTTACGAGCTACGCCTGGCTAACGGGTTAGTATTTTTAACAGG
This sequence comes from Lepraria neglecta, assembly GCA_033220425.1. NCBI lineage: Eukaryota > Fungi > Ascomycota > Lecanoromycetes > Lecanorales > Stereocaulaceae > Lepraria > Lepraria neglecta. The sequence goes on along the minus strand of CM065650.1, from coordinate 167,079 downwards.
AAAAGTAGAGGAGGAAATATACTCCCTACTAGTAATAATTTAGTAATACTATAAGGAGATTACATTCGATATAGTTAGGATAGCTACTTATAATATTATTTTGGGAATACCTTAGTTGAATAAATATAACCTAGAAATTAACTGGAAGATAAAAGTACTTAAATTCGGACGATCTGGAAACGTTACTAGTATTAGACCTATTAGTTAATAGTAGACGATAATAGATAAGAGAAAGAACTGAAGACCGGTCGAAGTATATATTACTTTATTCTTAAATAATAAGAGTGACTTCTAAGAGAGAAGGCTCGACTCCTTAGTTACTAGTAAAGGTTAGTAGGATACTAAAGAGAGAGCTATTAAAGGGAAAGACGAACCTTCTATAATCCCTCGGGAATATAAATAGTAGGTATACCTATTCGAGGAAGAGACGAGCGTAAAAGCATTACCTAAGTACTAGCTATAGGATTATAAGATCGAACTCGAACCTGGTAAGGCGCCAATATTTAGACCTATCTATATATTATTAGAAAAGGAACTTACTATACTTTGCGGGTATATTGATAAGAACCTTAAGAAAGGATTTATTCGGGAATCTAAATTACTAGTAGGTTATCTAATCCTCTTCGCGCTGAAGAAGGACGGAAGCTTAAGGCTGTGCGTCGACTATCGAAAGTTGAACGATATTACTATTAAAAATCGATACCCTTTACTAAATATTAGCGAGCTATAGGATTGGCTCGGCAAGGCAAAGATATTTACGAAACTAGACCTTAGAGGCGTATATAATCTAATCCGAATAAAAGAAGGCGAAGAATAGAAAACTGCCTTTCGGACTAGATATAGCTACTATAAGTATCTAGTGATACTATTTAGACTTACTAACGCACTAGTAACCTGCTAAGCACTTATTAATAATATCGTACGAGTATACTTAGATCGAATAGCGATAGCGTACCTTGATAATATCTTGATTTACTCTAAGAATAAGGAGGAATACGTTAAGTATATATAGGACGTTATCGAATACCTATCGCAAGCGGGGCTTCTCCTTAAACTAGAAAAGTGCGAGTTTTACAGGTACTCTATTGAGTTCCTAGAATTTGTAGTTAGTATAAAAGGTATTAGTATAAGCCTAGAAAAGATTAAAGCTATAGCGGAATAGCCTATACTACAGGACGTTAAAGCAGTACAAAGTTTCTTAGGATTTGCTAACTTTAATAGGAAGTTTATCGAGGGCTACTCAAAGAAAGTACTTCTACTTATAGATATTACTAAAAAGGATATCGGATTTATATAGGGACAAGAATAATAAAGGTCGTTTAACACATTAAAAAAAGTATATACAGATCCTCTAGTACTCTATACCTTTTAGGCCAACGAACCGGCTCGTATCGAAATAGATACCTCGGATCTTGTAATAGGAGTATACCTTTATTAAATGAAGGACTAAAAGTAGTATCTAGTTACCTACTTTTCACGAAAGATATTAGTAGTAGAATAGAACTATAATATACACGACAAAGAACTACTTGCCGTAGTATATATACTTTAAAATTAGAGAGTGTACGTAGAAAGCTACTTAGACCTAACTATCTTTACGGATTATAAGAATCTTCTTAACTTTATAATAATAAAAGAGTTAAATAGAAGATAAGTTAGATAGTTAGAACTACTCGGATAATATAAGTTCAAGATAATCTATACCCTAGGGAAAGATAATGGTCAAGTAGATACGCTTAGTAGGCGATCGGACTATATAGAAGAAAAGAACGTTACAGAACGACTAATCCTAAAACGAGAAGCTGATAGATTATTAGTGCCATATTAGGCATTAGTAATGACCCTTCGTATATTAGGACCTAATATAACTAACAGGATCGTAAAGGCCTACAACAACGATATATTCGCAATAAAGCTACGACAGGATTAACCGGATTTAGTATTGCTCAGATATTAGGAAAAAACTTACTTACCTAATATATACGTTGAAGAAGTGATCAGGGATTACCACGATGACCCTTTACAAGGTCACCCTAGAGTGTCTAAGACTATAGAACTCCTAGGACGAGGATACGCAGCGCCGAAACTTCGGACGCGTGTTAAACAATATATCAAGGAATGTATTTAATACCAGCAGAACAAGTCTGTATAATACGCCAAGTACGAGCAAATTCAGTTTGCGCCTGTACTAGAATCACTATGGGATAATATCACAATAGACTTTATAGTTAAACTACTACCTTCGAAGGATCTAGCTATATAAGATACCTTTAACTTAATTATGGTTATTATAGACAAACTAACGAAGTATATAATCATAATACTATTCAAGGAGATATACAAGGTAGATTAATTAGCCTTCGTACTACTTGACAAGTTAATAAGGGATTATAGTATACCTAAGTCGATAATATCTAATAGAGACAAGTTATTCACTTCCAACTACTGGAGAACGCTAATCGCAGCGATTAGAACTAAACTTCGGATATTAACTACGTACTATCTACAGACTAATAGATAAACGGAGCGTGTAAACCAAACAATGGAAGTATACCTAAGATACTATATGAACCTAAAGCAAGATAACTGGGTTTCACTACTTCTAATAGTATAACTAGCGTATAATAATAAGAGGTTAGACACGATAAGCCTAATACTATTCTTTGCCAACTACGGAAAGAATACGAATATATTTCTATAAGCTAGGGAAGGACCTAACGCAGAAAAAGCCTTAGTTAAGGTAGAAGAGCTAAAAGAATTATATAAGGATATATAAAGAATAATTCAGAGCTCGAACGATAGGTTAAAGGGACAGGTTAATAGTAAAAGAAAGAATGTTCCTCAGCTTAAAGAGGGGGATAAAGTATACCTCTTAACAAAAAATATAAAGATAACGAGACTAAGTAAGAAACTAGATTATATTAAGGTCGGACTATTCTTGATTAAGAAGGTAAAGGGAGCCGTTAACTATAAACTCGAGCTTCTACCTGACGCCAAAGTATATCCGGTATTCCACGTCTCACTTCTGGAGCCAGCCGACTCTAATATACTACTCTAAGAAACGTTTTATTATAACGTTAAGGAAGAAATAGAGTATAAGGTCGAGAGAATCCTGGACAGAAGAAATCAGTTCTATCTAGTTAAATAGAAAGGGTATAACGAAACGGAAAGTACCTGGGAACCTCTTAGGAACCTTGCGGGGAATTGCGGGGAACGCCTATAAGAGTTTCATTAGAGACAAGAGAAGACCAGTCGAAACTCTCGGGGCCCTCTAGGCCGGGGGGAGGTTAAACTGCTCGGAGCCGACGTTAAACATCAGGTTGTTCGGAATATTAGAAGAGGCCCGTTAGTCCTCCTCCAGCTCCGCGATATTTAGAAGCTCCCTTTTAACAAGTCTTTTCTTCTCCTCTTCGATACGGTCTTCCTCCGCTTACAGCCGTACAAGCTTAGTAACTATTTTACGAATTTCGGTGCGAACTTTCTTTCGCGCACTTTCTATATAACGTATCTCAAGGGGTAACACCACAAGGTCGCACTTCTTACCGCTAGATATACAGGCAGAACAATAATCGGAGTTGGAACCTACTAAACACTGTCTACCCAGACGGGTATAGTTGTTACAAGGGCGTATAATAGCTTCTAGAAGCTCCCTAGAGAGCTCAGTACGGCGGACGACAGGGTCCCTGGATTATTTAGTACGTTGAGGTGGCATAAAGGATAGATGGTTTCTCGGGACGAGAAATCTAGAGGAGGGGGCTAGTGTTAGAACTATTAGTTCTGACAGGACTGTCCTGTAGGACAAGGTACTATAGACAGGATAGGTAGCTCAAGCGATGAGCGCTGGAGCGCTGAGCGATCAAGCGATTAGGAATAATAAGCGCTGGAGCGCTGAGCGATCAAGCGATCACAGGATACTTGGCAGGATTTCTTATATCTATATGTACGGGGCTTTGCCTACTGTTTGGAACAGCGTGTTCAACTTGGTTAATCTTCCTGGTACTCCTTACACTATACTTTACTAGTTATCAATATAGAACGTATTAACTACCTTCAACTATAAAGACTGCCATTCTACCTGAGTGACTCCTCTCCCACAGAAGCATAAGATACACGACACCCCTACGTCGGTTATCGCACCGTTAGGTAAACGACTAGACGTGGATCGTAACAAGTGACTCCTCTCCTACAGAAGCATAAGACACACGACACCCCTACGTCGGTTATCGCACCGTTAGGTAAACGACCAGACGTGGGTCGTAACACGTACTAGTAACCTACTAAGTACTTATTAATAATATTATATAAGTATACTTAGATTAAATAGCGATAGTATACCTCGATAATATATTAATTTATTCTAAAAACAAGGAAGAATATATTATATATATATAGAATATCCTTAGATATCTATCGCAAGCGAAACTTCTTCTTAAACTAGAAAAGTACGAATTTTATTAATAATTAGTAGAATTTCTAGGATTCGTAGTTAGTATAGAAGGTATTAGTATAAGCCTAGAAAAAATCAAAGCTATAGCTGAATAGTCTATACCGTAGAACGTTAAAGTAGTATAAAGCTTCTTAGGATTTACTAACTTTAATAGGAAGTTTATCGAGGGCTATTCCAAGAAAGTACTATCGCTAATAGATATTATAAAGAAGGATATTAGATTCACGTAGAGAAAAGACTAATAAAAATTATTCGATACGTTAAAAAAAGTATATACGGATCTACTAGTACTCTATACCTTTTAAATAAACGAGCCAGCTTATATTAAAACAGATATATTAGATCTTGTAATTAGAGTATACCTATATTAGATAAAGGACTAGAAGTAGTATCTAGTTATCTACTATTCAAGGAAGATATTAGTAGTAGAATAGAACTATAATATATACGACAAGGAACTACTTACTATAGTATATACGCTATAGAACTAGCGAGTATACGCGGAAAGCTACTCGAATCTAACTATCTTTATGGATTATAAGAATCTTCTTAACTTTATAATAACGAAAGAACTAAATAGAAGATAAGTTTAATAGTTAGAACTATTAGATTAAGATAAATTTAATAGTTAGAACTATTAGGTTAATATAAGTTTAAGATAACCTATACCCTAGGAAAAGATAATAGTCGAGTAGATACCCTTAGTAGATAATTAGATTATATAGAGGAAAAGAATATTATAGAATAACTAATCCTAAAGAAAGAAGCGGACGGATTATTAGTACTATACTAGATATTAGCTATAACCCTTTATATATTAGGATCTAATATAACTAATAAGATTATAAAGGCTTATAATAGTAATATATTCGTAATAAATCTACGAAAGGATTAGTAAGATTTAGTATTACTTAAATACTAAAATAAGATCTACTTGCCTAATATATATATTAAGGAAGTAATTAGAGATTACTATAATAACCTATTATAAGGTTACCTAGGAGTATCTAAAACTATAGAACTCCTAGGACGAGAATATACGGCGCTGAAACTTCGAGCGCGTATCAAAGAATATATTAAAGGATATATATAGTATTAGTAGAATAAGGCGGTATAATATACTAAGTATAGATAAATATAATTTACTCCTATACTAGAGTTACTATAGAATCTTCTTCTAATAACAGATTATAAGGACTTTCGGAGGCATTCCGCACTTGCAGCCAATCAAAATGCTCCTATATTCTTGCCTGAACTGCCTTCTTCGGTTAGCGCTGCCAAGTAAGAACATCAAAATCGAAATACGCATCGTAACTTCTTCGCAGTACTTTCCCGCGCCACATACGTCATATGATATCGACATGATTTCATAAGTTTTGGAACCAAGCATGCGCTTTCCAACGCCGTCAAAATTTTCAAAATCTGTCCATTTGCGCAAAAGTTATGAGCGAAAGAAGCGTTTTCGCCATGTTTTGCGGGCAGCGCGAGCTCAGTGGCAAACGCCAAGCATTGAGCTTGGCGTCCCCCGAACCCTGGAGCATCAAAGGTTGAATGCGCACCGCATCTTCTTCGCAGCAATGCCCCGCGCCACATACGTTATATGATATCGATATAATTTCATAAGTTTTGGAGTCAATCATTAACTTGCTTGCGCATCAAGAATTTTTAGAATCGGCCCATTTGCGCAATAGTTATGAGCAAAAGAAGCGTTTTCGCCATGTTTTGCGGGCAGCGCGAGCTCGGTGGCAAATGCCAAGCATTGAGCTGAATGCGCACCGTAACTTCTTTGCAGTACTTCCCCTCGCCACATACGTCATATAATATCGAGATGATTTCATAAGTTTTGGAACCAAGCATGCGCTTTCTAACACCGTCAAAATTTTCAAAATCGGTCCATTTACGCAAAACTTATGAACAAAAGAAGCGTTTTCGCCATGTTTTTCTGGCGGTGCCAGATGCCAAGCACTGAGCTTGGCACCCCCGGACCCTGGAACATCAAAAGTTGAATGCGCACTGCAACTTCTTCGCAGCAATGCCCCGCGCCACATACGTCATATGATATCGAGATGATTTCATAAGGTTTGGAACCAAGCATGCGCTTTCCAGCACCGTCAAAAATTTGAAATTTGGCTAAGGTTTGGCTAAGGAGAGCTCAAAAAACATGTTTTTGCCTGCGGACTTCCCTGAAGCTACCCCCGCAGCCGCCCCCGACGCACTAATATACTAAATCCTTAATAACTTTTGCGCTATTAGGATTAGAGCTTAACTTTATGTATATAAAATGTACTATAGATAGAGGGCTTTCTAATTCCGCTTAAATCTTCTAAATCGAGTATAAAATAAGCGAGATATAGACGTTTTTACGGTAATCTTCTGTGAAGATTACAGGCACTAACTTGTAATATTATAATAGACTTTATAGTTAAACTACTACCTTTAAAAGATCTAGCTATATAAGATACTTTCGACTTAATTATAGTTATTATAGATAAGCTTATAAAGTATATAATTATAATACCCTTTAAAGAAATCTATAAAGCGGATTAGTTAGCCTTTATACTACTTAATAAACTAATAAGAGATTATAGTATATCTAAGTCGATAATATCTAATAGAGATAAGTTATTTACTTCTAATTATTAGAGAACGCTTATAGTAGTAATTAGAACGAAACTTGTTATAGTTCTATATATATACCTTATAGGAGTATATCTTAGTCTACCATGCGGTACATCTTAGTACTAGCTTGGTATATACTTATATATAGAATTTGCTCTATAGATTTCTTATTATTATATATATTTAATATATTATTCAAAATATCTATATAGAGAGCCCTTTTGCTTCTTTCTTCTAACAAAACTTCGGATATTAATAGCGTATTATCTATAGATAGATAGATAAATAGAACGTGCTAACTAGATAATAGAAGTATATTTAAGATATTATATAAACTAGAAATAGAATAACTAGGTCTTACTACTTCTAATAGTATAATTAGCGTATAATAATAAAAGGTTAGATATAATAGGCCTAATACTATTCTTTATAAATTATAGTAAGAATATATTTATATTTCTATAATCTAGAGAGGGATCTAATATAGAAAAAGCCTTAGTTAAGGTAGAAGAGCTAAAGAATTTATATAAGGATATATAAAGGTCTATTAAGAGCTTAAATAGTAAGTTAAAGGAATAGATTAATAAAAAAAGAAAGAATATTCCTTAGCTAAAAGAGGGGGATAAAGTATACCTCCTAATAAAAAATATAATAACGACGAGACCGAGTAAGAAACTAGATTATATTAAGGTTAGGCTATTCTTAATTAAATAGGTAAAAGGACCTATTAACTATAAACTTTAGCTACTATCTAATACTAAAGTATATCCGGTATTCTATATCTTACTCTTAGAACTAGCGGACTCTAATATACCGCTATAAGAGATATTTTATTATAATATTAAAGAAGAGATAGAGTATAAGGTCAAGAGGATCCTAGATAGGAGAAATTAGTTCTATCTAGTTAAATAGAAAGGATATAACGAAATAGAGAATACCTAGAAACCTCTTAGGAACCTTGCGAGGAACTATAGGGAATATCTATAAGAGTTCTATTAGAGATAAGAGAAGACTAGTCGAAGCTCTCGGGGGTATCCGACCCGCTAGGGAAGTCGAATCGTTCGGACGAGACGTTGAATATCAGATCATTAGGAGCGCGTAGAGCAGACCTCTAGTCTTCCTCTAACTCCTTAATATTTTATAACTTATATTCTACTATCTTCTTCTTTTCGTTCTCTATAGTATTAACCTGCGCCTAAAGACGTACCAACTTAGCCAGTACGTCCTTCACTTCTATACGTAGCTTATTATATTCTTTTTCGATATAATATATCTCAAGAGGCGATACTACAAGGTCGTACTTCCTACTACTACCTATATAATTAGAATACCTATCGGATTCTTTACCTATAAGGTACTACTTGCCGCTAGTAACGCAGTAGGAATATAGTCGTATTACAAACTCGGATAGCTCGCTAGCTAGTTCTTGTTACAGGCGTACCTCGCAGCCTCCTGGTCAGCCCTATCGGACCTTCGCGCCCGAGCTCAGGGGTTGCTGCCTATATAGATCCTTCGCTCGCTCTACATAGTTTTCCTCCTTAGATTCGATATCCTAGTCTATTCCACCCCTATGACTTGACTCTAGGCGGCACCGTGACATTATATCGAATCTCCATCGTTGACTGGCGATGTTAAACAAGGCACAGTCGCGCGGGCGACTTTAAACAACCGTGGCACTCATAAAGGCACGTGAGTTAAAAGAATGGCCGACCACTCGTACTGGTTGCAACTGCGAGTCAAAACAAAGCAGCTACCTACCCCTAACAGTGAGCCTGCTACAATGGCACCGACCAGAGACCAGAATGGAATCACTAGAGACGGCAGTGAGCACCTACTGGAGTGAGCCTGCTACAATGGCACCCCTGACAGTGAGCCTGCTTGAATGGCACCAGCAACAGTGAGCCTGCTTGAATGGCACCAGCAACAGTGAGCCTGCTTGAATGGCACCAGCAACAGTGAGCCTGCTTGAATGGCACCAGCAACAGTGAGCCTGCTTGAACGGCACCAGCAACAGTGAGCCTGCTTGAACGGCACCAGCCTAGTGAGCCTGCTTGAATGGCAAAGTACAACAATCAGGACAATTCGTCAATTGCACCTCGTTTGAGCTCTGCCCCGTCTATAACTACAATAATCTAACCGACAAGCCAAATAGTGAGCCTGCTACAATGGCATTGACTATGCGATGACGCTATGCTCACATCGCACCCCTAACGACCCTGCAGCGCTTACATCGCTATGAGCCAACTGCATATTTCATTTCATTATCATACACTTCTTCCGCCTGCCGCTCGATGGCCCTTTTACCTACTATCCAACCTATGAGATCACGACCCCTACAAGGCGATGGCAACGCTGGACTAGGATGACTTGGCAAGGTGATGGCAACACCAAGCTAGGGTAAGAGCTAGGAAGCTTGGTAGGACTACATATGGGATGGATGCGGTAGAGCATGTGGGTGTACATCAATATAGCTGGCAGGGTTAGATCACGTGATGAGCGCCAAGCATCAGGAACGCCACCAAGTTTGGGCATGTTTTCGAATGCCTCGACCGATTTCAAATTCGGCTATACCTTTGCTCAATATCGCGCTTGATCTGCAGCGCGCCTTTTCGGCCCTGGCGGCCACCACCATATGGCCAAATCGATCCGTTTGATATCGCCGCCGCCGCAGGCTAGGATATAGGAGGGTTTTGGAGGCAAAGGACAGCTGTAGGCATCGCGGTCGATGCCTTGTTAGAGAGGGGGGTGATGTTACAGGCGTACCTCGCAGCCTCCTGGTCAGCCCTATCGGACCTTCGCGCCCGAGCTCAGGGGTTGCTGCCTATATAGATCCTTCGCTCGCTCTACATAGTTTTCCTCTTTAGATTCGATATCCTAGTCTATTCCACCCCTATGACTTGACTCTAGGCGGCACCGTGACAGTTCTATTCAGCGGATGGTTAGCTTATTTAAACATTTAGTATAACGAGGTAGTATAAAGGATAGATAGTTTCTCGGGACAAGAAATCTAGAAGAGGGAGCTAATATTACGATCAGGAAATATAATCAGGGATACGCTCAAGGAGCGTAGCGCCCGTTATGGTTCGAGTCGACGAATTAGTATCCGACTCAGACAGGACCCTGAAAGCTTAGCATACTAAGCGATAAGCGTAACGAGCGTAGTACGATCAAAGCGATCAAGGATACTTGGCATGGATTTCGTATATCTATATATGCGGAGCACTGCTTATCACTTGGAGAATCGTGCTCAATTTACTATTCAATTATTTACTACATGCGATAAATCTCTTAGGCTAGGCACTAAATATATATCATCTAATTATATATCAGACCCGCTTAGTATTACTAGAAGCCTGCTTTACACTCTTACTCTATTACACCTCCATCCCCATTGAGAATCAATCTATAATACGATACCGGTACGTACTATTCGTAACAACTAGGTAGTGAGGCTCCCGAGCGCTATCCCCGGAAGCTAATATTTGCCGAGGCAGAAATAATTTGCAGATGAAGAAGTAAGTTAAGCACGATACTCTAAGTAGTAAGTAGTACTCCGTATATATAGATATACGAAATCCATGCCAAGCGTTCCTAATCACATTGATCGTACTGCGCTTATTGCGCTCATTGCGCTTATTATCTATAATCGCTTTGATTATACTAATCGCACTATACTTATTACGCTCTCTACGCTCATCGCTTAGTATGCCAAGATTTCAGGGTCCTATCCGAGTCGGATACTAATTCGCTAACTCGGACCATAACGGGCGCTACGCTCCTTGAGCGCATCTCTAATTATGTTTCCTGATCGTAATATAACTATATTCTTCGCTAATAAGGGATTCTACCCCTATATAAGTTTCAGCCCCGATCCTATAATCTATAGCTCTACGCGTACTAGGTTATAAACCGTAAAGACGGGAGATATCACGGGAACAATATCTAAGATCCTTAAATATATAAAGACTAACGCCGTAGATACTAGCCGGTAGATAGCCGAGTAGGTAAATAAGAGAAGGAAGGATATAATCTATAAATATAGTAACCTCGTATTCCTATTAAATAAGAATATTAGAATAGCTAGGCCGTCAAAAAAGCTAGATAATAAGATACTTAGACCCTTCCCTATAGTTAAACAAGTAGGCTATTCCTATAAGTTACTATTAGCGTCTACTATAAAGATCTATAACGTTTTCCACCCAAGCCTATTGCGGAAGGCTCTCTAGGACCTATTGCTTGACTAGAAGATAGTCGTACCTAGACCAATTATAGTAGATGGAACGGAGTAATACGAGGTAGATAATATCCTTAACGCTAATCTTTCTTCTAATAACAGAATAGGTTTTAATGCCTATTCAGGCAACTGATACCAAATCGGGTAGTTATGGGATGCTTGGCATCAACTATCAAACTGTGGTTGAATCCGCTGCGCACTTCTTCGCAGTAATGCCCCGCGCTATATATATCATATGATATCGAGATGATTTCATAAGTTTTGGAGTTAATTATTAGCTTGCTTGCGCATCAAGAATTTTTAGAATCGGCCCATTTACGTAATAGTTATGACCAAAAGAAGCGTTTTCGCTATGTTTTGCGGGCAGCGCAAGCTCGGTAGCAAATGCCAAGCATTGAGCTTGGCGCCCCGGACCCTGGAGTTGAATACGCACCGTAACTTCTTCGTAGCAATACCTCGCGCCATATATATTATATAATATTGAGATAATTCCATAAGTTTTGGAACCAAGTATGCGCTTTCTTATACCGTCAAATTTTTCAAAATCAGTCCATTTGCGCAAAAGTTATGACTAAGTGAAGCGTTTTCGCCATGGCAGAGCTCAGTGGCAAATGCCAAGCATTGAGCTTGGCGTCCCCCGGACCCTGGAACATCAAAAGTTGAATGCGTACCGCAACTTCTTCGCAGCAATGCCCCGCGCCACATATATCATATGATATCAAGATAATTTCATGAGTTTTGGAACCAAGCATACGCTTTCCAAGGCCATTCGAATTTTGAAATTTGGCTAAGATTTGGCTACGAAAAGCTCAAAAAACATGTTTTTGCTTGCGGAGTTCCCTAAAGCTAACCCCCGCAGCCGCCCCCGAAACACTAATATACTAAATCCTTAATAACTTTTGCCCTATTGGGATTAGGGCTTAGCTTTTTATATATAAAATGTACTATATATAGATGAATTTCTAATACCGCTTAACTTTTCTAAGTCGAGTATAAAATAAGCGAGATATAGTAGTTTTTACGGTAATCTTCTGTGAAGATTACGGGCACTTACTTGTATAGACTATAGATGATTAAAATATCGTGTTAAATAGCAAGGCTATAAAGATAGGGATCTAGACTAGTATAACGCGGATAATAGCGAATTCGATACCGCTACTAATATAGTCGCCGAATTCTATAGGAAGTATCTATAGAAGCCAAAACCCGCTACCCTTCGTCGTCTCCGGTCTAATAGGAACCCTATATAAGAAGGACCGCTCTATTGCTAGCGCCGTAGGCGTCGCTTGATAAAGGGGGGTGATGTTACGAGCGTATATATATAGGAACTACTTACTATAGACCTCGACGGTACTTCTTAGTACGACTGCGTATATCTTAGCCTACTAGGGACTTGGCATTAGAAGCAACACTAGATATCGCGTATATATACTTCTTCTTCTCTCTATAGCTTAGTTATCTTAGTCAATTACTACCTATATAATTCGCTCTATACTAGCCACCTGACAGTAGAGGTGATATATCTAGAGGTTACGACAACGGTGCGTGTAACGGGGTCTAGGCATGCGTGACTGAGCAACTGGTGGATTTGCTACTAGATAGACTGAATCCTGAGGAACTCAGGCAGGAGTCCTCAGAGACAACATATTTATCGAGGGAGATTGCACCCTCGCATCAAGCCGATCCACTATGCGACTTGCGCTGTCGTATAGCCGCACCAGAGGGATAGTCTCCCGAACCTAGTCTAGCATCTCCATGGTCGGCCCTTATAATTATCCTCTCTTTTCTAAGACGAGCTCCTATAAGGTAGTAAGCGTAGGAAGAAGAACAATAGCAATTAGCTACCCCTACCGGAGCAGCTTTACAGTACGCCGGTACCCTATTATATAGATATTGCACTAATATACCAGCAATTATCAGACGACTGCCGAGCAGACGAGATCCGACTCGAAGTCCGAGTCGATTAGTTAGATCGACATCTTTCGAACTTTAATCCTTTCGTCTTATACGACGCCTTAGTCTTATTAAAACTATAAAAACCTCCCTAGTAGGTAGGAAAATAGATAAAAGAGTACTATCGGTTATAGTATCGCTACGGATGTTAACGCTTTCTTCTACCCTTACCCTTATTCGTAGATATAGATCTCTTTGGAACACGTCGTTGTGGCCTCCTTCCGGTGGCTACCGATTCTACTATAGACCTATTAGGGTGTTCCTTATGAAACTTTCCTAATAGCTTCCGTAGATAAGAGACCCCCTTGAAGGGTTCCTAAGTATCCTCTAAATCAGGATAACCTTCCTAATAGATTTGATAGTATAGGCCTCCTGCCTTACTATCCTCGCCGGGTTCGAAAATTACGCTATCTATAACGCCAGCGATAATATAGTCCTATATATCGCCCTCGTCGAATTCTATATCCTCTAGGCTTTAGCTTATCTCCCCCTACTTTAAAGAGTCCTTTTCTAGTAAGGATATATAGAATATATTATGAATTCGCCAGCCATCCGGTAGCTTTAGTCGGTACGACTATAAGCCGATAACGTCTATAATAAGGAATAGACCGAATTTCTTGAACTCCAGCTTCCTATTTCGCTTTATCTTTATATACTTAGTATTTAACTAAATATAGTCACCGACTTTATAGTCTTATAGCTTCCGATATCTATTAGCGAACTCCGCTTATAATTAATATATAGCTAAGATAGTATCCTTATACACGCCCATTAGTATAAATAAGTGTTTTATATTGTTAACTACGGCGCGAGAACAAGATTTCGGATCGATTTCCTCGTCCTAAGATATCCTTAGACTATAGCCAAGGTTAGCCTCGAATAGTAATATACTAGTAGTAGAGTTCTTTACATTATTATAAATAAACTCCGTCGTAGGTAACTACTATACCTAGTTATCCTGCTCCTAGCAGACGAACACTCGTAAGTATTATTCTATAGTACTATTCTATCGCTTAGTCTAGCTATCGGTCTAAAGGTAAAAAGCTATCGAGAGGCGACGTCTTACCCCCAGGAAATACGTAAGGCTAGACTAGAACTAAGAGGTGAATAGTAACCTACGGTCTGTTACTATAGAGTCCGGTAATCTATAATAGCGAACTAGGTTCTCAATTAGTATCTAGGCGAACTACTTAGCGTCGAGTGTCTTGTCTACCGCTATATAATATAATATCTTTATAAGACGGTCTATAATTATAAGGATCAAGTCGTATATATAGCTACGCCAATCTTTCGATAGGGGTAGCCCAGTTATAAAGTCTAATAATATATCCTTCTACTTATAAGTAGGGACTAGCAAGGGTATCAACTTGCCATACGGTTTGTGCCTTAACGACTTGGTTATAGCGTATATAGAGCATATAGTAACGTATTCGCTCATATCCTTGGCAAGCTTCGGCCAGAAGTACTTATATTAAATAAGTACTTGAGTCTTCTTAGCACCGAAATAGCCTGCTAGTAGACTATTATAATAGCGTTCTATAACGATATCTCGCAATACCTCAGGAATATATATTCGTCCCTTATAGTATAGTCTGCCTCCAGCGAGACTATAGGGTTAGCTACTTAGGCCGCTTAGAGAGTTAATTATAGATTTCTTCAATTATTCTATAACGTTCCTCGTATAATCATCCTTAAGAGTTAACTCTTCGAGTTAATTATTAAAAGACTAATTCTTAACGGAGTTATCTACAGGGTCTTCGATTATAATAGTAGCTTATATTTAGGCCTACTATCCGTATATACCGGGTACCCCGTTAGTACTAGTAATAAGTATCTAAAAGCAGCCTACTATAAAAGCAGACCGCCCTATAGTATAGAACCCTCGTAGGGTATACTTCAGCTTATCAAGTAGATAATAGTTCTCTCGTTCGGTGACACTATTATCCTACTCGTAGTTAGGGATCCGACTTAGTAGGTCCGCGGGATTATATTTCCCCTGACGATATTCGATAGCAAAGTCGTAGCGATTTAGTTCTTGCGCCTAACGAATCTAACAACTATTTAGTCGTATAGTACTTATAAATCTCTTAAGATTACAATAATCTGTCAAGACCTGAGTCTTATGCCTACTACCCTTGTAGTAGTAGCGCTAGTATTTAAATAACTCGATAATAGCTAACAGTTCTTTATCGTGCGTGTCGTACCGAGTCTCTACCGGAATTTATTTGCGTGAGTAGTATACTACTAGGTACCAAACTTTACTATATAACTGACTCAGGATACCACTAATGGCATAGCCCGATATATCAGTCTCTACCCGTATTAGTAGTTCCAGGTTAAAGTACCTTAGTACTAGTACAGTAGTAAAAGCTATCTTTAAATCTTTAAAGGCCTTCTTTACCTCGGGTATAAGAATAAACGGACTCTTAGAGCTCTTTTCGTTTATCTTGGTACCTCTAGATATAGTAATTATATCCCTCTACACGTTAAAGACTACTCGGGCGTATAAGTCTATATCTTTAGTAGCTACTCGGGCGTACAAGTCTATACCTTTAAAGACTACTCGGGTGTACGAGTCTATATCTAGGGTGCCTTTAGATATAATATTTGTATCCCTCTATACTATACCTCTAAATATAATATCTATAATTCTCTATATATTAGAGACTACTTAGGCGTATAAGTCTATATCTCTTTTAGGTGGTAATATCTTTATTAACTCTATTAGAGGAGCTATAATATAACTAAACCCCTTAATAAACCTGTAATAGAAATTCGCAAAGCCTACGAAGACCTGAATCTCTCGAACAGAATTTAGTTCTGGCCAGTTCTTAACTGACTAGATACGGTCTTCCTCTATACTCACCCCTATAGGGGCGATAATATAGCCTAGGAAGTATACCTTGTCTATACCGAAATAATACTTCTGAAGATTAATAAATAGGCTATACTATCTTAATTTGTCTAGAACCCACTTTATAGCCTCGACGTACTTAGTACTAATATCTTACGTATAAATAAGAATATTATCAAGGTAAACAATATAAAAGATATCTAGCTTTTCGGCTAATACTTGATTGATATACGCTTAGAACGTTATAGGGGCATTTGTAAGCCTAAATAGCAAGACTTAGTACTCGAAGTAACTATAACATGTTCTAAACGCAGTCTTCTACTTATTACCCTTCTTGATACGAAGGCGGTAATACGTAGCAGTTAGATCCAATTAAGTATACCTCTTAGCTATAGCTAGGCGATTAATAGATTCTCTGACGAGGGGAAGAGGGTACCGATTCTTAATCGTAATCATGTTCAGTCCTCGATAGTCTACATAGAGGCGCAGACCTCTACCGGGCTTTTGTACGAAGAGGATTAGTGACCCTGCCGGCGATATAGATAGCCGTATAAAGCCGTTAGCAAGGTTACTCTCAATATAGCCTCGTAAGGTCTCGAGCTCTACCTCGTTCAGGTTATAGATAGGACTATAGGGCGGCTATCGCTCGTCTATAAGGTTAATAGCGTGATCTGCAGGTCCGTGCTCTGGTAACCCTATAGTACTACTGTCCGAAAAGACGTCAGAGTACTCGCTATACTCCGGCGGTATTTGTACTATCTCAGTAGCAGTACTGCTTGCCTGACCGATATATACGCGACGATCTCTATAGACCGGAGGCTCGTTAGCGTTCACCACTTGACGTATATATATAATAAAATAGTATGCTTCCTTGCCAATAGCAAGCCGAGCGAACTCCTTCGGATCTATAATATCTACTCGACAAGTGGTCGTGAGAGCTACTGCCGCAGTATAGATCCTCTACCGGAATAACTTCTTAATCTAATCAATGTCTGGATTCGCTATAGTTAGCTATAGTATACTAAGAATTATTCGGGTATCGATATCTACAGCGAGAAAGGTATCCTGAAAGTAGCGGACTCAGCCTTATTCGTCCTCTTGCTGGAATTCGATATAGTATATCCCGTAGGTCTTTACTACCTCTCTATAGATCGTACTCAGCCTAATATTAGTATTAAGTACCAGTAAGCCCATCTTCTAGGCGCTTATATAGTTGATGATATTTACTTCAGTACTACTATCTACTAGTATACTAAAAGTCTTGGTCTTACCCTTTGTATTTAGTACTAGGGTATTACTAATAAAGATACTGTCTATCTTTAACAGTTCCTTGATTCGCTGGGTTACAGCGTGAACCTTTACCGCCTATACCCTTATATTAATAACGGGTTCTACTTTAGTAGCTAGCGGGGTATTCGATTCGACGTTCAACTTAGTATTCGATTCGATATTCGACTCAGTATTCGACTCGATGTTCTAACTCGGACTAGCGTTGCCTGATAAGATATCCATTAGCTCGGATTCATCGACGGGGGGAGTCGTTATAATTACTCCTTGTATAGGCACAGCGGTCGGAGCTATTACTATACCTACTTGTTTTTTGCTGTATCGAGCATTGCTTAGGTATCATATAATGTTTATTCCTTTGCTATGCAATCGCGCGTCTTATATCCAGATAACCCGTATTTGAAGCACGCCTGATCTTTCCACCGGCGGTCCCGGATATCTTTAGATAATTTGTCCTTCTATATAACGAAGGGAGGCTTATTGCCTAAGTCCTTCTTACTATTACAACCCTTCTTCTAATTATAATTAGCTGTTCGGTTAGATTTATTATCCTTCTTCGAAACTTGGGGTTTTGTAGACCCCTCGGGACGAGACTTATCTCTCTATCCGTCCTTCTGCGTATATATTCTTACCGTTTTCTTATATCGGTGAACCTAATATAATAGTTCGTGTATAGTCTTTGGCCTAGGAATTAGCTCGTCTAGCTTTGTCCTATACTCCTAAAGCAGTCGTACTCGGAAGTAGTTAAAGAATTATTAATTAGTAAAAGATTATTCCCTGTTAAGGGCCCTAAGGCGAATATACAGCTTGTACGTATAGTTATAATACTTATTAACCGAATCGCCCTTTCGCTGCCTTGCGTTTACCAGTTTCTAGCTACCTTCGGTATACGCCTCGTCTTTATCGCCCTTAAGGAACTCGTATAATAATATCTTGAAATATATCTACGAGTTAGCCCCTACCGGGAACTGCAGTAACTAAGACTTCTAGTTAGTCTTAGCTCTATCCTCTAGGAAGCCTATAGTATAAGCGACTTTCTTCTTTATTTCCTCCCTTTAATATACTTAGCCCGCTAGCGTCTCGCCTTCGGGGTCTTCTTACTTAAAGCCCTTAGTATCGAACTAATACTTATATTCGTATAGAAAGTCGTCCAGTTCCTCCGGAGTATTACCCTTATATAGCTTTGGGTCTTTTATCTTCAGGCTTGGGATCGATCTCTTTACTGTCCCTTACGTCTCGAAACTTAATAAGGCCTATTAATAGTGTATCTAATAGGCCTGAAACGCCGTATACTCCTCGGCATTTACCTGTATTGTACTGGTACCGGCTTCTTCGCCCGCGTTAGCTCCTCTAAGCGTACTATCGCTAGGATCTAATCTAAGTTATTATCTTGCTCCCGCTGAGGAAGCTATTACGACTTGTAGTTAACTGTTCGATTCGATATTCGATTCGAATTTTGACTGACTGGCTCGACGCCGGCGTCAATCGGTAGGTAGCGGTAACGGTGGTTATAGCGTTGGTCGGTTGTTAGACGGGTATACCCCCCTTACTATCGTGTCAATGATAGCGAGAGTTTGAGGATTTAGAAATATAACGGGGTCTAGGTATACGTAACTGAGTAACTGGTGGATTTGCTACTAGATAGACTGAATCCTGAGGAACTCAGGCAGGAGTCCTCAGAGACAACATATTTATCGAGGGAGATTGCACCCTCGTATCAAGCCGATCTACTATGCGACTTGCGCTGTCGCATAGCCGCACCAGAGGGATAGTCTCCCGAACCTGGTCTAGCATCTCCATGGTCGGCCCTTACAGTGCGACAGCGGTGCGCGACATTAATGTTAGGATATAGTAGTATATACCTATAGAGGTTTGCCAAAGGTGGCTGGGAGACTAGCTAGAGGGTTTCCGGCGCTATCTTTTACTAATTAAAAGTTGGCCCGGGGTCTACACGAGGCGCCCTAAATAGTAATTGGTATGGCCCTAAGCGCACGTCGAACCGGTTTCTAGGTGAGGCGCTCGTGCGGCCCTGAGTGCACGTCGAGCGTCTGGGGCCACGTTCGGGCCACGTTCGATTTTGCCGACGTAAGTAGTATATAAGTTTTGGAGGCCGTTATTTCGGACCGAATCAAAGAGGTAAGGAAGGCGAGTATATAATATATTTTGTTTACGAGGTACTCTACTAGAGAAGCCGTTGCGTCGTTACTCTATTTAAGATACCTCTTTTACGAGTATACTTAATGAATATTAGACGTGTTTATTTATAAATACTCTCGTAGACTTAATTTATATCGAGATGCTAATTTAGTATCTAGATAGCTCGTATTAATTCTCTCATATTATATTTAGTAGTCTATCTATAATTCGAACTTCTATACTCTTACGATCTTAGTCTAGTTTTAGAGATATTTCTATACTTAACTTCGTTAATAAGTTTAATCTAGTTATCTAAGCCGATAGTCCTTATATTCTATTATTATTCAATCTTTATAGATATAATATTATATATCTCTAGTATAAGAGATAGATATCTCTAGTAATAGTAGCGTGTAAGATTTAAATTGTATACGGTATACGACTCGAGTAGCGATAAAAATAGTATAGAAACAATCTAGGTAAACCTAAGTACTTTCTATACTTTATATTAGCTAGCGAGTAGTACTATATATATAAAAGTACGAGGAAGATAGCGGCTCTAAGGACGATAGTAATAGAACTAATAACTTAAGCTTAAAGCGTTTATAGTAGAAGGGTAGATGTTTTAAAAAATCCATTTTTGCCGTATCTCTATATATAGTAGGGTCGTGTACTAGAAGAGGGTTAAGCTAATTGCTAATGGCTATTTCAATGGCTTGAGAGGCTGGAAAATTTAATTTAATCTTTGACTATTTGCGATTAGCTAACGTAGCTTATATATATTCCATCAGTCACGCGTAGGGGGTAGCTATCCTGCCTGACATGCGAGTTCCACTTCTCCATGATAGACAATGGTATTGGAGACTTAATCCGCTCGTGATAAAGATTGAATTGGAGCCACGACCTCCCAAGTGATTTGGCGGATGACATAAACCCCTTACAACTGCATGCAGAGACCTATTCTTTTGGAATTTGCTGCTCATGGGATTGAATAGCTTGCATCTATAGCTCAGCTGGCTGTACAAGAAGACTGTGGAAGTGCTGAAGACTTTCCAATTCATACAATTTCTACTTTCCATCGTCTAAGCTTATTTAGATTCATAATGATATCTCTGAGCTTTGCTACCGGCATCACGAACGTGAAGAGGAAGACGCCGCAGGCAAACGGCAGCGCGGTGATCAGGTAATCTTTCAGCTTAACCAAGCCGCCGGTCACGAACAGGTCCGCATTCATACCGTAGAGAGTCGCAATGAAGCTGAGAGATAGAAGCAGGTTGGTCACGTACGCGATCTGATCTATCCTTTGCCGTATGTGGTTTTGGAAGGATTCGTGCGGAGGGCCGGACCCCGGTGGTTCACGCCGGCCACCCCCGTTGGAATTCGGGAGGCGCTCCGCTTCCATGAAGGCCTGGGATAGCGGTAGTGAAGGACCACCAGATCCGGGTGGTTTATTCGCGCCGCTTCCGTTGGTGTTCGGGGGCGGTTGCGATTCGATTCTGGTAGCATCAGAAGACTCTCGTCGTCGAAACTGCTGCTCGTCCCCACCCAAGCCAGTGTCTACGCTTCTGAAAAGCGCTATTACTTCCTTGTTCAAGAGGTCGTAGGCCTCTTTTGTACGGTCGGCTAGGGCTGCCACAGATCGGAGATCTTCCACAATCACGTTCAATTTCGCGTTCAGAGATCGTGATAGAAACGCGTCGCTATTCTGTAGCGACTGTGTTGCATAGTTGATGTCAGCAATCGCCTTTTCGTAAAAGACAGGGCTCCGAAAGCAACTCGCGTACTTTCCACGAACATTGAAGACTTTTTCTTTACAAGTCTTCTCAGTTGTGTCGCTCCATATAATATCTGTAATAGAGGCATGTGCTTCGCTACCAGCTTGGGCTCTAATTGTCAAGACGGAAGACCACTCCAGAATCAGAATAGGATATAGGGAGAGGTTTATTTTTGTCGGAATTCCGGAAGTATCTCGCTCTTCATACACAGATTGAACGATATGCTTGATAATCGCTTGACGTAAGGTCGGCGTATAGAGACGGTCTCGACTCGGATTCCACACACGGTAGTCCATAGCACTTCGAACATCGTCAGTAAGGTCGTAGTCGTCCATCAAAAATACGCCTACAGTAGCGAGACTTAATTAGTCAAACGTTGCAAAGCTTTCTTGGGGTATAGTCCAGGGTCGAAGGCCCAGCTTACTTGTACATTTCTGCTCGGATTTCATCGTCATTTGGAGCGACACACTTTCATCAATGATCCTATTTTGTTGTGTCGCTCGGCTGTATTTGAAGTGCTTGAAACGGTGAGCCGCGACGCTCGAAGGCAATCGTGAGCCGACCGAGGTGTTGGTGTTCATGTGAAATGTGAAGAATTCGGGATCAATGGACAAACTGAAACCCAAGGAGCCCATAACAGCAAGTGAAAGGCCATTCACCAGGAATACACAGTTATATAGCGTAGAATGTCTGTGGATGTAGTCCTGTAGCTGCTGTAATGATCGGAGGTGATGTTCTTCCGCAGCATAGTCCAACTCTAAGACTATAACGTCAATCGCATCTGAAAGCGATATGCTTGGCTGTTCACTGCCCCCGGATGCAAGATGGCCACCCGCTCTGAAACGTTCAAATTGCTCGGCAAGAGTACGGTGCCGTCCAGTACCGTCGTTGCTAGGGTACAGAGACGTTGTGTGGCGATGTATATAGTCCTGTACATCTTCCAAGTATTGGTTCAGTCGTAGCGTTTCGGATTCATTGCGATCTCGGTCTTCCCCTGGCAGATGCGGAGTTGCTGCACTGCTTTCTGCTTGCCTCGTATCCTGCGTGTTTTGAGAGTCGAGCCGACTATCATCCGGCGCGTTTGTTGCAGTGTATGCTCGGGTCAATGTCGTCGTGAGACTCATGTTGAGCAATGCTAGGAATCACGTATGATGAGAGGGTGTTCGCACTGTTAGGGGAAGTTGGGAGGGTGGGGAGGGAGTAATAAGCAAGACTTTAGAGAAGCGCATAGAGCTCAGCCTGCAGGCTACAAGGCAGACAGGAAGGCGACCAGGGGAAGAATGTCCAATCTGGCCTAGTGCGAGTCTAGAGAAGGGAGGTCTGCCGAGATTGGTAAAAGCATGTAAATAGGGGCCCTCCGCCCACATTTTTCCTCCCTTAGCAACCCCAATAATCAGAATGCCAAATATACCGGGACCCGTACTTCAACTCCCTTTTCTAGTCTATCTCTAGATTAGGAAATTCCTCCGCGCGAAGATGGCATAGCGCTAATCCCATTCGAGTGCTTGACTTATGTTGAAGCAACAGGATACTTCCCTATAGTAAAGATGATAACCCTACCCTAGTCAGTCTAAAAAATCTCTTAAAAATTCCGCCTACCCTTCACCCTTCAATGTATACTATATCGCAATCTTCTTCGTATCCCAGGCAAACGCAATGCCCGGCAACAACCCCACCCTTGAAACCGCTATCCTAACCGACAACCTCCCGGCCCTTTCCCACCTCCTCACCTTCCTGTCACCACCTGCGCCCTCCCCCGTCCACGCCCTCACCCTTTCTGCCCGCCTCTCCCGCCCCGTCGCCTTCTCCCACCTCCTTACCCACAACCCCGACCTCATCTTATCCCTCAATACCGAGTCCTTCCTCCTCTCCGCCCTGACCGGCGGTAGCGTCCCCATCTGGCGCATTATACTTGCACACGAACCTACAGCCAAGAACCGACGCTTCAGTCACTATGGGACGGTAGTTGAGCGATGCGTGGTAGAGGGAAAGAAGGAGCTGTTAGAGTATTTATTGGGTGAGGGCGCAAGGGTGGAGGGAACGGGGAGGCCCATATTATTGAGACCGGAGGTCTGTGGGGCAGATGAGGAGATTAAGGAGGTTCTTGTTAGGTACTGGGCTAGGAAGGACTTTGCTAATGAGGAGGAAGCCTAGGGGATATATGGTTTGATTTTGGGGTTTAATAATGCGTGGTGTAAGCCGCCTCCATAAAACGCAAGCTCTTCTGCGGCTAGAATAATCTAAACGAGATTGATTGGGGTATGACTGAATACCGTTGGACTTATAAGATTTAAGGGGATTTACCTTTGGTAGCTATAATAGCGAAGGACCGCGGAAAAGAGGGATTCGATTTGTAGTAGCTACTCAGAAGATTATAGAAGTGGAATGGGACTAGATTGGAATGCCAGAGCTGAATGGCCTCAGCTGCTCTTTACAATCATCTGCTATCATTGCACACTTGGCCGATATCATAGCTATTCCACTTATATATATAGTTGCGTAATGGTTTGCGAAAAGCTGATGTTGACTCGGGACAGTCACCCTCCACAGTCACCTTTCGTACTATATAGTACTAAAATTGCGCAATAACGCCGTCGACGTCACCAGGGCATACACCTCGCTATCGACGGTCTCTACAGTGTCTATAGCACTGCTGCTGCCGCCGCTGGCGCATAGGGCGGAGTTGCAAGGGTGGAATACTTCTTATTAAGTCTTCTACAGCGACGACCCCATTAATTGCTCTGCCAATTAGCTAATATCTTCTCCTAGGCGCTATCTTCCTTGCCTCTTTCCTCTCCACCGCCGCTACCCTCTTTGCTACCTTCTCTGCCTTCTCCGCCGCCGCCGCCACCGTATGCCTCTACTGAGATTCCAACTTCTTCGACTTCTTCCGCTCCTCCCCCCGCGCCCCCCGCATCCCTGTAGCTGCTGAAGAGATGGGAGTACGGTACTGAGAAGGTAATTGGGACAGGGATAAGTGCTGGCTGCGGCCCTCTATGGATATCAGCGGTGGAGTACTTGGTGGATCTGGGCCGAAATCATCAATATTTTGGAATTCGCCACCAGGGAGGGCTGTATCAGGGTCAGAAGAAAAAGATATTCTGCGTCCCTTTCCCTTCTGGGAATATGTTATAACTTAGCAATTATCGCGGGAGGGTTGCGTATAAGGCACTTGGATAGGTTGTATACCTAGAAATTCAATGTCGTCGTCGCTAGGAATGCTACCGTCGACCTCCGAGTACACGGAAGCCTCTAAGGCCTGCCGACCTTCTGGAAAATTTATTTACGAGATTTTAGAAGGTCCGTTCTCAGCCTCTTGCGTTATAATCTGCTTATACTTCTTAATTCTAGATTTCTTAAGAGACTAAGCATATTATATAGATACCTATGCTACCGTAGGGTCTGATTGGGCCGTTCTCTTTTCTTCTCCCCAGGCTTCTCCTTATTCTTTCTAGTATCCTGTATCTTTTTACCGTGGCGACTGTATTTAAGAACTACCTAAGTTCTCTTCTTCACCTTATATAAGGTAATTACTACTGTAAAGCCTTGCGTGTATATATAGTCCTAATATCGAATGTATCCATTCTCCGCGTCTAAGACTTCTTCGCCAGTATTAGGGAGGCGGCGGTAAGCATTAGGAAAGGCGGCAAAGGAACGTCTCTTGCGGTCGGCGAGGGCAGTAGTATATATAGGCATAGTAGACAGGGCGGTGGGTAGGGAGGTGTCTACAACAGTGGAAGAATTTTGAATTCTACGGTGGAGGCCTGCCCACCTAAATTAAGCGAATTGACGGCGGCGGCAAGGTGGGCGGCGACTACGTCTAATAGGGGAAAGCACCGGCGGCGAGTACCATTAGGGCGAAAATTTAGTGGAGGGTGACTTTGGAAGGGTGCCTGTCCCGAGTCAACCTACTATATTAAGATATATGTAGGTATATATACAGTCAGCGCAGGCTTCTACACTAGTAGCGCGGTATATTTCGGGTATAGAAGCAAGGTGTATCTGATCCGAAAAGTATGGTATTACAAAAGACCTCTTGCTAGAGTCGCTTCGGCTTTAGGTAGTAGTAAACAACTTTTTCTACTGGAAATAGAGGTATGAAGGTCAATATCCGATAAATCGCACCAAGTCGCTGATCCAGTATACATGTTTGTCGGTATAACCTATAGCAGGGTTATGCCGATAGTTAGCTTGTATAATCCCCTATTACCCGCCCTGAGTAGCCTGTATACAGGCTGCTTCTATAGGTAGGTAAAATGGGGATTGATTCTTCTATAGATTGGAGCTATAGTGTTTTATCTAGAAAGGGGCGCCAAGCACGGATCACGTGACTCCGCAAGTTTGCGGAGTACGGAATAGTTCTAATACTGGCAAAGTTTTAGAAAGTCGAAAAATAGTGCCAATCGACGCCAAATCCTAGTTGCTTTTATAAGACGAAGAAGGATCTAATAGGCTGAGTAACGCCGTGATCTAATTGGTCAGATCGCAGCTGGTCCTTCCCTTTCCACTTAGACCGTAGCTTCCCTTTCTACCTAGGCGTTTGTCTTTAGCTTGATAGTATTCTTATCTACCAGCTACTTTAACGTCTAACAGGGGTATTCCTTCGTTATAGCGTCCGCAGGATTATAGCTCCTATCGATCTACCGTACCTCGTCGATTTCCCTTCTCTTATACGATTGCCGTAGTCCTATAATATCGATTATAAGGCGTTTTTCGGCGGTGGTGCCGAGGTGTATAACATAGTTATATAGGGAGTATAAATCAGTGTATAGGATTAGTAGGATCTTTACTTGAGTAATACCGTTAATAGTAGATTGTAGGGTAGTAGCGATATCGAATCCTACTACCATTGTATATAGCTCCGAAGCTAGTACCGATCTTGTAACTCTTTTATATTTAGTACTACTCTAATAAATAATATTACTACTAAGATTAATAGTTGATTCGTCTAGTTATTTCTTATTAGTAAGGATGATAATATATCTAATCTAAGAGCTTAAGTCTATATTATTTATAAACACTATATTAACGAAAACAAGAAGCTTTAGTCCTTCTAGAGTAAGTTTGACAAATTATAGGCCTCGGAGCTCGTTTACTTTTTGCCAGTTCAACCATTTATTTAGCTAATTAGCGCTTTCTTTAGTTAGTTGAGTGATTTAAGCTACCCTAGATAGTATAAAAGCCATTTCAGGTTAATATATTAAGGCTATATAGGCGCCTCGAGCTCGCTCCTTGATGTATTGCGATTTAATATCGCCGGTAGTATCGATCGTATTAATCTTGCTATATTGCCGTTATTACGAGAGCTTTAGAATATTACCGTTCCTAGAGATAATAGTACTATTAAACGGAAGGTCTTTTCCTTCCTCTAGTTTCTCAATTAGCTTTACTAGAAAGCCTATATCGAGTCGTTTTTATTCTTCTAGCTCTAGGTACTTAGTTATTCTAGAAAATAGTAAGTTATTAGTTTATAGGCTAATAATCGCCTACTTAGAGAATATTAAGTAAGGATTAAATAAGGAGACGGTAAGACCAAGCTTCTCGATATAGTAGGTATAGTATATCCTAAACCAGTATATTCCCGCTTCAGGAACGCCGTATAGAGGGCGGACTACCTTAAATATATTGTCTCCTAAGTTGGTACCTTACAGCGGTTTCATATAGAAAGGGCGGCTTAGTACTAACGTTGACTATATATAAGCTTATAAAATATCGCGTATATATAGAGCCCGCGGTAGGATAGTAGCGAGGTAAACAATAAGGCGCTAGCTAGCGCGCTAAATCGTTAGAGATTATATTAGAACTTCCTTCTTGCCCTTATTATTATAAGCTTAGATAACTAGTCTTAACTTCTCGAAGGGTATCTCGCCGTTCTACTTAATATTATTAATAAAGCGGTAACCGAAAATATAGGTATATAGTAGTATATTATACTTATTTATAATCTTAAAGACTCCTTTAGCGATTAGTCTATTGATTTCTTTCTTTCGAGAGTTAATAAATAGGCTATTTATTAATCGAATAGCGCCTTCGGAGCAGAGCTTCATTAATAGCTTAATATTAGTTTACTCCTTATTGGTAATATAAGCGTAATAGGCGGGCAGGCGTCGTTATCGCTATAGATTATAGCGCGTAGTAGCTTACATTTCTAGAGCCTCGTCGATGTCTTTATCGCTATTAGAGAGCTTATTATTATTATTATCCTCGGTTAGTAGGTCTACTTCAGCTATAGGCGTTTATAGTATTTAATTAGTTAGTTCTTCGAAATATAGTTTAACTAATATAATACGAAAAACCGTAGGGCCGCTATTTAGTTTAACTATATAAGCTTACTCGTCTATAGCGAGTAATTAGTAGGGTCCTTTCTAACCCTTACCTTCTCAGAAGACAAGGACGTTATTACTAATAGGGGTGTTAAGGATAGCGTTAATTTATAGACCGTTACGGTAGCGCAAGGCTTTAGTAACGTCTCTTTTCGCTAATAAGTCCGATACTTCTTTTATTATATATCTAATAGCCTTACTTCTTTCCGTAATCGATAGATATATAGGATCTAGCTTAGTAAGCTTTGGGAACGTGCCGAACAGGAGCAGTATAGGGGTTAATCCGTCAGGTCTAGCTATATCGTTGATTACCTTAATAGCTATTTATAGGACGAATTACTTACTTAGTAGCGGGAGGTCTTCTTAAATAATATTATAGGCACGTTAGAGAGGTATATAATAGCGCTTAACCAATCCAATCGAGTAGTATACTTTAATAGGGATGCATTTCACCTTAATTACTATCCCTTTCGCCTTAGAGATAAACTTAGCGCTAGTAAACTATTTGCCTGTATCGTGCACTAATATATCTAGTAGTCTAATATAGATATCGATCTAATACGCCCTTAAGGTATCCTAGACTGTTTCCGCTAAGATATCTTTCAGGAAACGGGCGGTTTAGAAGTATATAGCCTCGTCAATAGTATATAGAGCGGGGACCGTAGGGTTATCTAGATATATAATATCGATTATTACTAAGTGATTGAATTAGAGGTCGTTTTTGATAGTGAATTTGAACCTTCCTAGCGATCTTCTATATTTTTGGCAAGTTGAATAGAATTTACTTAGTTAGTTAATCGCTTTCCGGTTAAAATAATAACTAGAGCGTTTCAGTAAACGTGCTAACCGTGTTGTAGAGGGATGTCCGAAGCGGCGATATAGGCGGTAAAGCTCCTATTCCGTTAATTAGCTGCTTACACTACCGCTATTATTAGTATAGGCGTTAATATAGGCGTTTACTAGTAATATTCCCTATATAAGGAATAGATAGCCATATAACCGGATAATAGAGACTTGTTTCTCTTTGCTGATTAGGTAGTTAGTTAGATTATTAAAGTAAAAGTGTAATAGGAACCTATAGCAATATGAAATAACGTATAGTAGTAGGGTTTATACCAAGACTAATTCTCAAGGAGTCTATAAGAGGGGGAGCGCAAACCCTCTATTAAACACGGGGCACACGGGACTTGTAGCGCTAACGTACACCAAGCGTACGGTAATCGCGAGCCAACCAAGACTTTGCCAAGCTTTCTATTACAATTACCTCCTCCCTCTAAGGGCTCGTCCTCGGGCCCTCTTTCCTTTAGTTTAGTACGTATACTAATAGTAGGCGTTTCCAAAGCGGTATACCTGATTTCGTTATATAGGAAGGCTCGATAAAACCCTTAAACCCTGGTAGGGAAACAAGGAGAAGAGTCTTCTACTATTTATAAGGCTTATAGCCTTACCACCCTTATTTCGTATGATTAAAGAGGGGTAAATTATAGCGACGTATACCATAGTTGGGCTAATAGTCAGGTATTTAGTTAAGTACGTTATACGCTTCCCGTACGATTCGGCTTTATTTAAAAGCCGAGTCAATTTCGTTAAGATTATATAACGCTTGGCATTTCTTGGCGCTGGTATTTTATTTTCGCAACGCCTACGGAAATTCTATTTATTAATAATCTATTAATACGTTACGTACTTAGTACGCTTTAATATTTCTTCGCCGGCGTCCCTATTTCGAGCTCCTAGCTTATAGCTTACCTTCTTCCTTACTATACCTCCTAAACGCTAGCCCCCGGCTACTCCCCGAGGTCCTACTATAGATAGTAGATTTTGCGCTTCGGGTACGTTACTAATACGTTTGCAGGACTTAAATAATACTATTACTACGCGCTCCGGTACGGAGAAGAAGTTAACTACCTTCTCTTATATCCGTTGCCTTCGCCTGCTTATAAAGGAGGGGCCAGACTATAAGTACTCGCGGTGCCATCGCAAGCTCCTAGCTAATATTGCGCTTCTAGTTTACAAAGGTACTATCTTCCGCGGTCCCGCCAAGAAGAAGATAATATATAAGAAGTATAAGTACTATACTCGGGAGAAGCACTCGTGCGTACCGGTAAGTATCCCCTCCCTCTTCGCAGTTCTATCGTATAATTAGTACTAACGAAACGCGTTTTTAGGTCCCCTATAAGTGCTACCGCCTTGCCAATAAGGCGTTCCGTCTCTATACCGCCTTCGATACAGCTCCTGCTGGGGAGGATACTATAGAAGGCTAGGCGTTAGTGCGCTATATACGGCGTTTGAATACTGCGCTTACGCGAAGCACCCGTATCGCCGGCCGTATAGGTCTCCCTAAGAAGCCCTCTCCCGACTAAATCCAGGAGGCGATCTACTACTAACTCGTTCAGTTAAACGAGACTATAGCTGGTCACTATAATATCGAGTATATCGAGATTAGTTTCTCTGCGTTTATATTGCGTTTCTATCGCGCTAACTCGCGAGTCTTCCAGTATAGCCTTCCTCCCTTAGGTAAGTCGGAGTCGGAGGATACCTCCTCCTCCCCTGAGGAATTATCCTCGGAGGAGTCGTCCGGGATAGAGGAGTAGGCTTATAGTTAGCGTGTGTTCTGTCTATGTGGCGCTTGCGTGTGATATTGGTAGCGCCTTCAGGCAGTTTGGTTATTATATATACTAGCGTTTTGCTAGCGAGTAGAGTAGTTCTTATATACGCCTATATAGTGAAGAGGTTACTTCTTACTACCTCTTGTTTAGTCTTTTATTAGATATATAATTACTTTGCCTTTCTCTCTAATTTCTCCTTAACACGTAACCGACCTAACCCTTCCTTTATCTCCGCTCCTTCTTTAGCCGTTTATCGTATATATCTCGTATACGAGATATACCTTCTATATTTTATTCTAGTATCTACTAATTATACTATAATAGCTATCCTTTCTACTTGATTTTATAGGAAATAATTCCTTTCTAAATATATTTTCCTAAAATCTCTTCTACCTCCTATTCTTCTTAGTTATTAATAAGTTCTAGGAGTTAAAATTCAGGAATCGACTCGTCGTTTGGCCTGCGTTTATATAGCTCTAGAAGAGAGATATAAAAGATAGAATAAATCGAATATTCTATAGGGAGTATAAGGTAGTATATTTACTTCCTAATAGGCTCGTCTATATAAAATAGCCTAATCTACTTATAGGATATCTTCTTGCTCGGTCTTTTTAACTTTAAGTTTTTAGTTAATAGTAATACTAAGTCCTCTTTATTAAGAACGCGTAGCTTATAATATTAATTATAGTATTTGGCCTGCGATTCCCGTATAGTTACCTAGTATTCTATAAGCGTATCTCGTATTTAATAAAGTTACTTTATACGATCCTTTACTACGAGTACCTCTTCCTCCCTAGTATCGTCCTCGGCGCGTATTTCGAGCTCTAGCTTATAGCTATATATCAAGTAAAACGGACTTCTCCCGGAGCTCGTTTATTAAGCTTGGTAATAGACGAATTCGGCTAGTAGTAGGAGACCTACCCAGTTACCCTACTACTTATCGCAGTAGATACGCAGATAGTACTCAAGCGTTTAATTTTGGCGTTCTATCTAGCTATTAGTTTAGGGGTAGAATATAGTACTAAGATTTCTCTTCATTTTTATTTAATAGTAAATCTCAGCCTAAAAGCCGCTGGTAAATACGCTACCCCTATCCGAGACGATACCGTCTAGGTAGCTATATCTAAGGATAATTTCCTCGAAGAAGAGCTCCGCTAGATTAATAGTATTAATAGTCTTTTAGGTTAGGAGGTATCTAACTATCTTTATATACCGATCGACTATTATAAGAATTATATTATAAACGTATCCTCTCTACTTACTTGGCGGTAAGTTGGTAATAAAGTCTATAGTAATTTCTTTCTATAGACCCTTTGGCTATAGTAATATATATATTTCGCCGTATAGGCGATATCGTCTTGCTTTTATACGCTGATAAATATCGTATATATCTATATATACCTTGATATCCTTATTGATAGTGCCCTAGAAGAACTTCCTCCGGAGGAGCTCTATAGTCTTATTAGACCCAAAATGTCCCGCTAAGGGGTCATTATAATGGCGTTTTAATAGCTTATCGCGGATAGCTTCGTCTTCGGGCATATATACAGCGCTATTATATCTTAGAAGACCTTGCTTGTCCTATATCCAAGACCCGGCGTTTACTATACGATTTTCTATGTCTTTGCCTTATCTATAGCTAGAGACCTAAGGGTCTTTAAGCTGTAACGTATATACCGTTTCGTAAGACGCTATCACACTAGCGACTACACGTAGAACGAGCTATTTATAACCAATAGTTCTAGTAATAGGATTAAGCTGGACACTAGCTACATTACAAGTGGTTTAAGGCGGTATCTCGCCTACGCTCCCCTAGCTTTAGGGTAGAGGTTTCCTAAGCCTTATTATATAACTTAAACAGGTCTTATTAATAACGGCAAGTATAGATCCTAGTAGTTCAGCTTTTGCCTCTACTGCTGGATATTACGTCTATACTACGTGTATACTATATACCGCGTGCGTTACGCCAACTTCTAGAGTATCACCTCCCTCAGGAGTATCTAGCCTATATACCTTCCTAATTACCTCAAATATAGGGGTATAAATCCCCGCTATATTAGCCAGCTTCTGCTGCAGAGTTAGTAATAAGAGATTTATAGATATATTCGCGCCTGCGTAATCAGGGCGTCTCGACGGCGTATCGGCCGGGTTTGTCTTACTAGGCCTATACAAGATAATAAAGTCGAATATAGAGAGCTTCGTTATCTATCTAGCTTACCGACTATTTAACTCTTTTATATTTATAAAATACTTAAGATTATTATAGTCTATAAGGACCTTAATAGGATAGAGACTACCCTTATAGTAGTATTACTACTACTTTAATACTATAATAATAGCGAGAAGCTCCTTGTTATAGGTTTTATAATTCCTCTTAGTAGGAATTATCTTCCGGGACTAAAAGGCTACCGGGTGCTATTATATACTATCTTATAGCTAGGATAGAATCCCTACTATTATAAAATCAGAAGTATCCGTCTTAATCCGGGTATACTTCTCTAGATTATAATAATATAGGATAGGAATATTAGTAAAGATATTGCGGAGCAGGCTAAACGTATATTCTACGCTATTAGGCTATTCTAATAGTCCTATCTTAACTCCTTTTATACTCCCCTGCAGAAGACTTATTAAAGGCTCTATAATTTGGGAGTAATAATATATAAATCGCCGAAAGAAGTTAATAAACCCTAGGAATACTTGGACCTCGTGGTAACTCCTAGGCCTCGGCTATTCCTGGATTGTACTTATCCTACGCTTATCTATAGTTACGCCTTGCGTAGAGATAATAAATCCTAGGAACTCGACCTCGATAGTAAAGATTTAATATTTCTTAGGGTTTACGAAAAGCTTAAACTATCTAAGTCTCTTAAGGACTTCGCGTACGTATTATATATATTACTCCGCCGATTTAGAGAAGATAAGAATATTATCTAGATAGATAATGTAAAAGTCATCGATTAAGCCCGCTAAGGCCTTATTAATATATACCTGAAAGGTTACCGGAGTATTAGTTAGGCTAAATGGTATAACTATATATTTAAAGTGCCCGTAACGCGTACGGAACGCAGTCTTCCACTCGTCTCCTAGCCTAATCCTAATTCGATAGTAGGTATCTTTCAGGTCAAGCTTAGTAAATACCTTAGTACCGCTTAAACGATCTAGGGTTTTACTAATAAGTGGTAGTAGGTGGCGATTTTTGACGGTAACCTTATTAAGTCTATAGTAATCAACGTATAAACGCAGGCCTCTATCCTTCTTCGGAACGAATAGGATTGGGGCCCCCGCAGAGCTGGTAGAATGCCTAATCCACCCCCGTGTTACGAACCACGTTGCGTGCGGTGGTCGTAGTATGGATTGATTCTCAATAGGGATGGAGGTGCAACCAACAGGAGGTGAAGCAGGCTTCAAGTAAT
Organism: Lepraria neglecta; assembly: GCA_033220425.1. NCBI lineage: Eukaryota > Fungi > Ascomycota > Lecanoromycetes > Lecanorales > Stereocaulaceae > Lepraria > Lepraria neglecta. Next base: position 133,426 of record CM065650.1, on the reverse strand, counting down.
ACTAAGCGGGTCTGGTATATAATTAGATAATATATGTTCAGTGCCTAGCCTAAGAGATCTATCGTATATAGTAAATAATTGAATAGCAAGTTAAGCACGATGCTCCAAGTGGTAAGCAGTGCTCCGTATATATAGATATACGAAATCCATACTAAGCATTCTTGATCGCACTGATCGCACTGATCGTATCTGCGCTCATTACGACTACTGCGCTTATCGCTTAATATGCCAAGTATCCTTGATTGTACTGATCGCACTGATCGTATCTGCGCTTATTGCGACCACTACGCTTATCGCTTAATATACTAAGCCTTCAGGGTCTATCCGAGTCGGATACCGACTCGTCGACTTGAACTATAACGGGTACTATACTCTATAAGCGTATCCCTGATTATGTTTCCTAATCGTAATATTAGCTCCCTCTCCTAGATTTCTCGTCTTGAGAAACTATCTATCCTTTATACTACCCCGACGTACTAAACGTTTAGATAAACCGACCGTCCGCCGAACGGTATTGGCTAGTAAGCTAAACGAAGTTATTATATAGCTATACTCCCGATATATTACCAGCGGTAAATAGTACCTAATAGGTATAGGGTCCGATAGGTATTCTAACTATATAGGCAGCGGTAGGAAATACGACCTTATAGTATTACCCCTCGAAATATATTATATTAAGACGGAATAAAAGGAAGTATAGTTATAGTTAAAAAATACGCGTAAAGAGCTTAAGGATTATATACGAAAATTAATAGAGGAATCTATATATCTTTAGACTACGCTAATACGCCTTTAGATATAGTATGGCCCGGAAAGATATGGGATGGTATAGGATATTGGCTCTCTTACCCATCCCGGGGTATGGTATAGTATCAAGGTCTGAAATCCCATACCATTAGTGGGAGGTATGGGATCTCAATGGGATATCCCACGGTATGGGATATTGGTGGGATTATCTAATGGTACGGGATATTTTCGGGATATCCCAGTGGCGGATAAGATAAGACCTATACTTGGAATTTCTAGTCATCATTCTAGTCATCAAAACTTCAAATATTTTTTTGAATATTCTATAATTCTATATTTCCTACTAGAATATCCTATATTATAGAATATTCAAAAAAATATTTGAAGTTTTGATGACTAGAATGATGACTAGAAATTCCAAGTATAGGTCTTATCTTATCCGCCACTGGGATATCCCGAAAATATCCCGTACCATTAGATAATCCCACCAATATCCCATACCGTGGGATATCCCATTGAGATCCCATCCTATATCTCCTAAAAGATATGGGATTTAGGATCTTCTAATCCCATCCCATACCGGAATCCCATACCCAACCCTTGGGATATCCTATGGGATATCCCATATCTTTCCGGGCCATATATATCGAATAATTTCTATTAGTCTTCTCCCTATATAAATCTAATATCCTTCTTTATAATATCTGTTAGAGATAGTACTTTCTTAGAGTAGCCCTTGATAAACTTCCTGTTAAAGTTAGTAAATCCTAAGAAGCTTTATACTACTTTGATATCCTATAGTATAGGCTATTCAGCGATAGCCTTGATCTTCTTCGGGCTTATACTAATACCTCTTATACTAACTATAAATCCTAGAAATTCTACTAATTCCTTATAGAATTTATACTTCTCTAGTTTAAGGAGAAGTTCCGCTTATAATAGGTATCTAAGGACGTCCTATATATATAGAATATATTCTTCCTTGTTTTCAGAATAAATTAGTATATTATTAAGGTATACTATTACTATTTAATCTAAGTATACTTGTATAATATTATTAATAAATACTTAGTAGGTTACTAGTACGTTAGTAAGTCTAAACGGTATTACTAGATACTTATAGTAGCTATATCTTGTTTAGAAGGTAGTTTTCTATTCCTCGCCCTCTTTTATCCGAATTAGGTTATATATAACTCTAAGATCTAGTTTAGTAAATATCTTTACTTTCCCGAGCTAATCTTATAGCTCTCCTATATTTAGTAATAGATATCTATTCTTAATAGTAATATCGTTTAACTTCCGATAGTTAATATATAGTCTTAGGCTTCTATCCTTCTTTAGTATAAAGAGGATAGGATAACCTACTAGTAATTTAGATTCTCGAATAAATCCTTTTTTAAGGTTCTTATTAATATACCTATAAAGTACTTTAAGTTCCTTCTCTAATAATACGTAGATAGGTCTAAATATCGGCTATTTACTAGGTTCGAGCTCGATCTTATAATCCTATAGCTAGTACCTAGGTAATACTTCTATATTCGTCTCTTTCTTGAATAAGTATACCTATCTACTATACTCCTAAGGGATAGAGGGTATATTAGTTCCTCCTCTAACTCTTACTTTATTATCCCGCTAACCTTCGCTAGTAACTATAGAGTCGGACTACCTTTTAGTACCGTCCTTATACGAAGCTAAGGTAATATATACCTCGACCGGTCTTCGGTTCGACTTCTTATCTACTATTAAACGCTGCTAATATATAGGTATAATCCTAGTGATATTGCCGGATTAATCTATCTTGAGTACTCCTCGAGCCTAATCGATTATTAGGTTATACTTCTTTAACTAAGGTATTCCTAAAATTATATAATAGGTAGCTATTATAATAATGTTAAAGGTAATCTCCTTATAGTAGCGCTAAATTATAATAGGTAATAAAAGTATCTCTTCGTCTATCTTTCCTATTAATAGTATTAACCTATCGGCTATCTAAAGGTTATACTACTATAACTTCTTCTAAGTTAGTATTCTAGTTATTCGCACCAAGTCTCGTGAGATAAAGTTTCTAGTAGCTCTAGAATCTATTATCGCAATGGTCCGCTATCTATTAACAATTACTAGTATTTATATATATATATCGTACTGCGCGGAATATAGATGTTATTTAGGGGTTAATATATTAATCTCCTTATAGCTACCCCTACTATAAGGGATTACTCTTTTCCCGCTTATAGGAGTAGGAATCCTACCTTTATCTTTAATTATATATACTTCTTATAGTCGTTATATAGATAGGCGTACCATTCTGTCAAATGGTATTCTCTAGCGCTTAGGTTATTATTTAATTCGTAAATAACTCTCTTTAACTATTCCTTATCGCGTCCTAGGAAGTATTAGTATATTCTTTTCGTCGCGAGGTACTATAGATATCCGTTTTCCTTATATTCGTAGTAATAGCTATATCCGCAGGGTGGTGTTCTTGTTAGTCCCTTGGCTATATTTCTCGACGTACTTATTACGATTAGGAAACATGATTAGGGATGCGCTCATGGAGCGTAGCGCCCGTCATGGTTCGAGTCGACGAGTCGGTGTCCGACTCGGACAGACCCTGAAGGCTTGGCATATTAAGCGATGAGCGTAGTGGTCGCAACGAGCGCAGATACGATTAGTGCGATCAGTGCGATCAGGAAGGCTTGGCATATTAAGCGATGAGCGCAGTAGTCGCAATGAGCGCAGATACGATCAGTGCGATCAGTGCGATCAAGAATGCTTGGCATAGATTTCGTATATCTATATATACGGAGCACTACTTACCACTTGGAGTATTATACTTAACTTAGTATTCAATTATTTACTATATACGATAGATCTCTTAGGTTAGGCACTAAATATATATTACCTAATTATATACTAGATCCGCTTAGCACTACTAAAGCCTGCTTTACCTCTTATTAGTTATACCTCTATCCTTATTAAGAATCAATCTATATACGATACTAGTACGCACGGTCTGTAATACTTTGAGCACCCTTAAGGATAAATACTATACTAAGAGACTCTAGGGCTAATACCCCAAGTTCCTTAGGAGGGAGCGGATAATAATAATAGAGACACCCGACTATTAATAAAGGAACTAGTAGATATATTAAGATAGTCTAGCCCGACTTATACTATAGAGAAAGAGATAAGCTCGAGGGATAGCTATCTTAGGTTAGTTTATACCTGGCTTTCTAGGGGGACTATATACCTACTCAGCGATATCTAACCTTCGCTATTACTTACTTATATAGAAGAGTCTAGAAGTAGGTCGACCCGTTCCTAAAGAAGTATATAGAAGAACTAGAAGACAACGATAATACGGAAATCAAGTAGTAGATAGAGAGTATAGCTATATTTAGACTTGAAATCCGCCGTATATTCGGACCGTCTAATAAAGTTAATATAGTAATATAAACTATCCAGTACTTAACTTAGAAGAAGTCTATATCGGAGTATTCGACTTAGTTTCAATAGTATATAGCGAAGACTAACTAGGATAATAACGTATTAATAACTATATACTAAAGAGGTCTAAAGGATAATATTAAGGACGAATTTATAAGGTTAGGGATTATCTTAGATACCTTTAATAAGCTAATCGAAGAAGTAATTAAAATTAAAAATAAGCTATTTAAAAGGACTATAGAGAAAAGGTATAACGGAGGAGTCGGCGGAATAGGATACTCGAGCTTTTTTACTAAATTAAAGAGCTATCGCCTAGGATATAAAGAACGTAACCCTTATAGACTAGTACTAATAGAACTAGATTTCACGGAGAGAAAAGGTAAATAGGCCTTTAGAGGGCTAGCTAGGGGCAAGAAGCAGTAAGGGGGTAGAAAGAAAATACTTACGTGTTATAGCTATAGTAAACCGGGCTACTTCGCTAGAGACTACAAGTCGAAAAACATAGTATATCGATAGTAGCTAAACGTACTAGAAAAGGTACGAGACCAGGATAGTAATTCTAGTAGAATCTTACCAATATAGAACGAAGTCTATAGTTAGTAACTAGACGGAGAATCTAACTTAGGAGATGAGGAGTTCTCCGATAATAGCTTTACGAATAAAGCTAATACTTAGATAGGAAAGCTATACGTTAGGGATAGCAGTAATACTTAGGGAAAGTAACCTGAGTAGGATTAGGATAAGGAAGAATCGGAATAGGAGGTTATAATCAAAGGAAAAGAACTACCGATAATACCCGAACCTAGATCTACTATATCTAAGGAGAGAAAGGAATACTTAGAGGAAGAAAGACTAAAAGAATTCTAGAACGACTTTAGTATCTTAGACTTTAGGAGTAACTACTATTACCCTAAATATAAGGAAGTCTACTAGAGATAGTATATAGAAAATAGTTATAACTATTATAGAATTAACCGCAGAAAGGAACTAGGAGTTCTAACAAAATCATCCTATAGTAATTACTAGTACTATAAGTATAAGGACGATAGATATCCTTAGTACTTAGCAAGAAAATAATAACTAAGTTACTTTCCGCGTAAGAAGGATAAAGAAGAGGCTTACTATCGAAACCAAATAAGACGTTAGAGTCTAGAAGTAAACTAATACTACCTATAGTAATAGTACGTATATTTGTATAACGACTACAAGAAATATAAGTTCGAGAAATAACTTGTAGGATTCCTCCCTATATAGGGAAAAGAGTAATCCCTCGTAGTAGGGGTAGCTATAAGGAGATCAATATATTAACCCCTAAATAATATCTATATTCCGCGCAATATAATATATATATAAAGATACCGGTAATTGTTAACGGACAGCGGACCGTTGCGATAATAGATTCTAGAGCTACTAGAAATTTCATTTCGCGAGACTTGGTACGAAGAATAGGAATACTAACTCGAAAAAAGTTATAATAGTATAACCTTCAGATAGCTAACAGGTTAATACTATTAATAGGAAAGGTAGACGAAGAGATACTTTCGTTACCTATTATAATTTAGTACTACTATAAGGAGATTACCTTTAACGTTATTAGGATAGCTACCTATTATATAATTTTAGGTATACCTTAGTTAAAGAAGTATAACCTAATAATTAATTAGGCTCGAGGAGTACTCAAGATAGATTAATCCGGAAATATTACTAGGATTATACCTATATATTAGCAGCGTTTAATAGTAGATAAGAAGTCGAACTAAAGACCGGTCGAGGTATATATTACCTTAGCTTCGTATAAGGACAGTACTAAAGGGTACTCTAACTCTATAGTTACTAGTAAAGGTTAGCGGGATAATAAAGTAAGAGTTAAGGGAGGAACTAATATACTCTCTATCCCTTAGGAATATAGTAAGTAGGTATATTTATTCGAGGAAGAGACGAATATAGAAGTATTACCTAGGTACTAGCTATAGGATTATAAGATCGAACTCGAACCTAGTAAATAGCCGATATTTAGACCTATTTACGTATTATTAGAAAAGGAACTTAAGGTACTTCGCGGGTATATTAATAAGAACCTTAAAAAGGGATTTATTCGGGAATCCAAATTACTAGTAGGTTATCTAATCCTCTTTGTACTAAAGAAGGATAGAAGCTTAAGACTATATATTAACTATTAAAAGTTAAACGATATTATAATCAAGAATAGATATCTATTACTAAAAATAGGAGAGCTATAGGATCGGCTCGATAAAGCAAAGATATTTACTAAACTAGATCTTAGAGGTATATATAATCTAATTTGGATAAAAGAAGGCGAAGAATAGAAAACTACCTTCCAAACAAGATATAGCTACTATAAGTATCTAGTAATACCGTTTAGACTTACTAACGCACTAGTAACCTACTAAGTACTTATTAATAATATTATACGAGTATACTTAGATCGAACAGCGATAGTATACCTCGATAATATACTAATTTATTCTAAGAACAAGAAAGAATATATAGAGTATATATAGGACGTCCTCGGATACCTATTACAAGCGAAACTTCTTCTTAAACCAGAAAAGTGCGAATTTTATTAATAGTTAGTAGAATTTCTAGGATTTATAGTTAGTATAGAAGGTATTAGTATAAGCCTAGAGAAGATCAAAGCTATAGCGGAATAGCCTATACTATAGGACGTCAAAGTAGTATAAAGCTTCTTAGGATTTACTAACTTTAATAGGAAGTTTATCGAGGGCTACTTAAAGAAAGTACTACCTCTAATAGATATTATAAAAAAGGATACTAGATTTATATAGGGAAAAGACTAATAGAAATTATTCGATATATTAAAGAAAGTATATACGGATCTACTAGTACTCTATACCTTTCAGGCTAATAAACCGGCCTATATCGAAATAGATACCTCGGATCTTATAATTAGAGTATACCTATATTAAATAAAAGACTAAAAGTAGTATCTAGTTACCTACTATTTAAGGAAGATATTAGTAGTAGAATAGAACTATAATATATACGATAAGGAGCTACTTGCCGTAGTATATATATTATAGAACTAGCGAGTATATATAGAAAGCTACTCGGATCTAACTATCTTTATAGATTATAAGAATCTTCTTAACTTTATAATAATAAAGGAGCTAAATAGAAGATAAATTCGATAGTTAGAACTATTAGGTTAATATAAATTCAAGATAACCTATACCCTAGGAAAGGATAATAGTTAAGTAGACGCCCTAAGTAGGCGATCGGACTATATAGAAGAAAAGAATATTACGGAATAACCTATCCTAAAGAGAGAGGCGGACGGATTACTTATACTATACTAGGTATTAGTAACGACCCTTTATATATTAGGACCTAATATAACTAATAGAATCGTAAAGGCCTACGATAACGATATATTCGTAATAAACCTACGAAAAGATTAGTAGGATTTAGTATTACTTAAATACTAGGATAAGACCTACTTACCTAATATATATATTAAGGAAGTAATTAGGGATTACTACGACGACCCTTTATAAGGTTACCTAGGAGTAGCTAAGACTATAGAACTCCTAGGACGAGGATATGTAGCGCCGAGACTTCGGACACGCGTTAAATAATATATTAAAAAATATATCTAGTACTAGTAGAATAAGGCGGCACGATACGCCAAGTATAGATAAATATAGTTTACTCCTATACTAGAATTACTATAGGATAATATTATAATAGACTTTATAGTTAAACTACTACCTTTAAAAGATCCGGCTATATAGGATACCTTTAACTCGATTATAGTTATTATAGATAAACTTATAAAGTATATAATTATAATACCTTTTAAGGAGATATATAAGGTAGATTAGTTAGCCTTTATACTACTTAATAAGCTAATAAGGGATTATAGTATACCAAAGTCGATAATATCTAATAGAGATAAGTTATTTACTTCTAACTACTAGAAAACGCTTATAGTAGTAATTAGAACTAAACTTCGGATATTAATAGTATATTACCTATAGACTAATAGATAAATAGAACGTGTAAACTAGATAATAGAAGTATATTTAAGATATTATATAAACTAGAAGTAGGATAACTAGGTTTTACTACTTCTAATAGTATAACTAGCGTATAATAATAAGTAGTTAGATATAACCGGACTGACCCTATTCTTTACTAACTATAGAAAGAATATAAATATATTTCTATAACTAAGAGAGGGACCTAATATAGAAAGAGCCTTAGTTAAGGTAGAAGAGCTAAAGAATTTATATAAGGATATATAAAGGTCTATTAAGAGCTCTAATAAGAAGTTAAAGGAATAGATTAATAAGAAAAGAAAGAATATTCCTTAGCTAAATAAGGGGGATAAAGTATACTTCCTAATAAAAAATATAAGGACGACAAGACTAAATAAGAAACTAGATTATATTAAGGTTAGACTATTCTTAATTAAACGGTTAAAAGGACCAGTTAACTATAAACTCTAACTACTACCTAATACTAAAGTATATCCGGTATTCTATATCTTACTCTTAGAGCTAGCAGACTCTAATATACCTCTCTAAGAAACGTTTTACTATAATATTAAGGAAGAAATAGAGTTCGAGGTTAAGAGGATTCTAAATTAGGTTAATTAGAAATATCTAGTTAAATAGAAAGGGTATAATAATACCGAAAACACCTAGGAACCCCTTAAGAACCTCCGGAACTGCCAGGGCCTTCTATAGGAGTTCCGGGAACGATCGGGAAGGAGGACCAATCGGTTCCGGCTAGGAAGCCAAATTGTTCGGACGAGACGTTGAATATCTAATTATTAGGAATACTTGGGATAGACTACTAGTCTTCTTCTAACTCCTTAATATTCTATATCTCTTAGTCTATAATCTTCCGCTTTTTATTTTTAAGATATTTATACTATATCTAAAGGCGTATTAGCGTAGTCTAAAGATATATAGATTCCTCTATTAATTTTTATATATAATCCTTAAGCTCTTCGCGTATATTTTTTAATTATAACTATACTTCCTTTTATTCCGTCTTAATATAATATATTTCGAGGGGTAATACTATAAGGTTATATTTCCTACCGCTACCTATATAGTTAGAATACCTATCGGACCCTATACCTATTAGATACTATTTGCCGCTGGTAATATATCGGGAGTACAGCCGTATAATAACTTCGTTTAGCTTACTGGCCAATACCGTTTAGCGGATAGTCGGTTTATCTAAATATTTAGTATATCGGGGTAGTATAAAGGATAGATAGTTTCTCGGGACGAGAAATCTAGGAGAGGGAGCTAATATTACGATTAGGAAATATAATCAGAGATACGCTTATAGAGCGTAGCGCCCGTTATAGTTCGAGTCGATAAGTCGGTATCCGACTTAGATAGACCCTGAAGGCTTAGTATATTAAGCGATAAGCGTAGTGGTCGCAACGAGCGTAGATGCGATTAGTGCGATCAGTACGATTAGGAAGGCTTGGCATATTAAGCGATAAGCGTAGTAGTCGTAATAAGCGCAGATGCGATTAGTGCGATCAGTGCGATCAAGAATATTTAGTATGGATTTCGTATATCTATATATACGGAGTACTACTTACTATTTGGAGTATCGTGCTTAACTTACTATTTAATTATTTACTATATGCGATAGATCTCTTAGGCTAGGCACTAAACATATATTACCTAATTATATACCAGACCCGCTTAGTACCACTGAAGCCTGCTTTACCTCTTATTGGTTATACCTCCATCCTTATTGAGAATCAATCTATATACGATACCGGTACGCACGGTCTATAACAGTACTATACTATATATAGTAAAGCGATATATATTCTTCCTATAGTATACTCTTATGACCTCGGTAATTCCGATCTATCTAATAGTCTAGCTATATATATTCCTTAGAGCTTTCTTCTTCTTCCTTAGATATAGTAGTTTTAGGTATTATCCTTCTTAGTAGTCGTATTTCTTTCTACTTAGCTTCTAATATACTAAGGGCTTCTTCCTACTCTAGATCTATTTCGCTTTCTTTCTAGTTCTACTTAGACTTTTCTTCTTAAGCCTTACTACCGTCTTTAGTATTTAGGTTATTCCTATATTATTCCCTAATATATATATTTAACTTCCTTATAAAGTCGTTATCGCCGTTTTCGGATTCTTTATCGAGTTCTTCTTATATTATCCTATTATACTAGGAACTAATATCTTCTTCGACTTTATCCTATACTAGTAGAATCTCCTTAGGCGTACCGTCTATATTGTCCTAGGTATATACTTTCTCTAGTATATTTAGCTATAGTCGATATACTATATTTTTTAACTTGTAGTCTCTAGTAAAGTAGCCCGGTTTACTATAGCTATAACACTTTAGTATTTTCTTATTACCCCCTTGCTACTTCTTACCCCCGGCTAGCCCCCTAAAGGTATATTTACCTTTCTTCTCCGTAAAGTCCAGTTCTATAGGCGTATACCCGTAGGGGTTATATTCTTTATATCCTAGGTAATAGCTCCTTGATTTAGCGAAAAAGCTTAAGTATCCTATTCCGCCGACTCCTCTATTATATCTTTTCTCTATAGTCCTTTTAAATAGCTTATTATTAATTTCGATTACTTCTTTAATTAGTTTATTAAAGGTATTAATAATAATCCCTAACCTTATAAGCTCGTCTTTAATATTATCCTTAAGACCTCTTCGGTATATAATTATCAATATATTATCGTCCTAGTTAGTCTTTACTATATATTACTAAAATTAAGTCGAGTACTCTAATATAGATTTCTTCTAGGTTATATACTGGATAGTTTATATCGCTATATTAACTTCGTTCGATAGACCGAATATATAGTAGATTTCGAGTCTAAATATAGCTATACTCTCTATCTATTATTTAATTTCGCCGTCTTCGTTATTATCTTCTATATACTTCTTTAAGAACGGATTAACCTACTTTTAGGCTCTTCTACGTAAGTAAGTAATAGTGAAGGTAGGATATTATTATATAGGTATAAGATCTCCTTAGAACTTTAAGTAAAGTAATACCTAGGATAGCTATCCCTTAAGCTTATCTCTCTCTCCGTAGTATAAGTCGGGCTAGGCTATCTTAATATATCTGCTGAGTCCTTCGTTAATAGTTGGGCGTCGTTATCTACTTCCTCCTCCTGAGGAGCTTAGGGTAGGTACCCTGGGGTCTCTTAGTATAGCACTTATCCTTAAGGGTGCTCAAAGTGTTACGAACCACGTTGCGTGCGGTGGTCGTAGTGTAGATTGATTCTTAATAGGGATGGAGGTATAACCAACAAGAGGTGAAGCAGGCTTCAAGTGATACTAAGCGGGTCTGGTATATAATTAGATAATATATATTTACTGCCTAGCCTAAGAGATCTATCGTATATAGTAAACAATTGAATAGCAAGTTGAGCACGATGCTCCAAGTAGTGAGTAGTGCTCCGCATATATAGATATACGAAATCCATGCCAAGCATTCTTGATCGCACTAATCGCACTGATCGCATCTGCGCTCATTGCGACCACTGCGCTCATCGCTTAACATGCCAAGCCTTTAGGGTCTGTCCGAGTCGGACACCGACTCGTCGACTCGAACCATAACGGGCGCTACGCTCCATGAGCGCATCCCTGATCATGTTTCCTGATCGTAACACCCCGTTCTAGAGCATCGTCTAGGTAGGCCCTCAGCGCCGCGAGCTCGGTATTAGCTAGATTATAGAGTAGTCTATAGAGGGGTGCAGCAGTCGTTTCTATTACGTAATCATTATCTTTATATAAAGGCAAACGGCCCGCTTCCTCAACTAAAAATATATCCTCCAAGTCTACTAATTATACTGGTAGCGCCAGCGCAGTAACTTCGTCTATATTACGGCTAGCCTGCGCTTTCACTAATCCTATAGAGGTATCCTATATTAGTATCGGTCCTAGATCCGATACAAGAAGCGCGTAGACTATTGATTCCCCTTGGACCTTCTTGATAAACTCTTTTTAGCCTAGCAGTGTCAGGGGCCTGCCTAGAGCGAGTCGATAGGGGTGTAATATGACTAGGAGAATATATCTAAGGAGAGAAGATAGATACATGAAGCCTGCGCGTCTTGGAGACGCGCCAAGCCGCTAGCCATGAGCGGTTATCGAACGTTCGATAACCATGCTCCATACTACGCGTATCGGCATAACCAGTGAGTAAAGGCCAAGCTGTGACACTACCCCCCCCTCAAGCAAGCATCGTCCCTGATGCGTAAGGCCAGACGACTATAGCGGATTCGAACTTCCAGGCTTGTTTGGATAGCGCGCATAGAAGTCATCGACTATATCTTGAGCGTTGCCAAATTCGTCGCCGTCCGTATAGTACTATTAGCGGTCCGGTTACTGCTTGTTCTTCCACCGGACCCTGAACTATAGACGTCGATTACGCCCGAATAGTCGAGCATCCAAGATGTCGTCGATCTCCTACTCCTCCTGGCCGTCTACTGTAACAGGTCTTGGCGGCTCCGTTTGCTGACTAGGTAGAGGGTCTGTAGCCGCTTTTCGTAGTAGACTAGGGTGGAAGACGTTATGTATTTATATACTTGCTGGGAGTTCTAGGCGGTAGGATGATCCAACTTTATCTAATACCCTAAACGGTCCTAGCATCTTGTCATCCAGTTTCTTACTCGGACGTTCTGTGCTTATATTCCGACTGGATAGGAATACTATATCTCCTTCGTCGTATATAATATCAGACCTCTTCCTATTAGCTTAATCTGCTATTCTCCTACGGCTTACAACGGATTGTTTGGTTATAAAGTCAAGGACTCTCGTTATATAATCAGTAATATCGTTCGCCTTGGTATACTGGATATGCTTACGAGCTGTAGATCTAGCGTCCGCAGGTGGAGAGAAAGATATCTGCGGGTGGAAACCCTTGTTAGTAAAGAATGGAGTTACTCCTGTAGTACTGGTAATGGAGTTATTGTCCGCGAATTCGGCTATAGGAAGGAGTCGGACCCAATCATCTTGCATATACGTACAGTACGTTCTCAGGTGACGCTCGACGTCTTAATTAGCCCGTTCTGTCTAACCGTTAGTTTCCGGATGGAACGCTATAGATAGCTTGATATCGATCTTCAGCCGCTGACACAGTGCCTTCTATACTAATGATACGAACTGTAGCCCTCGATCGGAAATAATTGACTCTAGGAGACTATGTGAGCGAAAGACATATCTCATCAGGATATCGGCTGTGGCTTCCGCAGACGTGCCTCGGTCTGTCGCGATATATAGAGCGTAGTGGCGCTCCTTGGAAAGCCGATCTACGATAGCGTATATGGTATTGAACCCTTCCGAGACGGGAAGTCCAGTGACGAAGTCTATAGAGATATCTTGCCAGCGTTGTTCCGGCACCGGTAAAGCCTATAGTAGCCTATTATATTGGTCTCGAGGGGCCTTGCTTCGTTGATAGATATGGCAATTGCGGATATAGCGAGCGATCTTATCTTTTATACCACGCCAGTAGAACTATCTCTTTACTAACTCAAGCGTCCTATCTCTACCGGGATGGCTATATACGGGTTAGTTATGGCTTTCCTTGATTATATCTATATAGAGCTTAATTATTACTGGAACCCAAAGACGATCCTTATAGAAGAGTGCGTTATTATGGCTAGAGTAATGACGTAAATTGATTGTTTCGAATATCCGGGACGGATCCTTCTCGAGGGTATCACGGATCCGCCTATAGTCGTCATCCTCCTTGTTTACCAGCGCCACCCTTGCGTATAGGGGTAAATCCTGATTAGTCAGCGCGTTGATCTATTCGTCTGATGTGATATCGCTGCCGCTACCCCCCTTTCAGATTCTCTATCCCTAGAGAACCGCGCGCTAGTCGATTTAGAGTTTAGCTCCCGTGAATCGATTGGCTATCGATTTCGCAGGCCTGCGCTAAAACGGGCCTGTAAAATCGAATCGGGTTTAGCGCTATACTTCTAAAAATACTCTAGAGATAGTAGAGCACGGTATTAATGCTTTTGACGCTCATCCTGTCTATTAGCAGGAACTGAGTTTAGTATACGCGTTAAGGCGTCTGCTTTGCCATTGGATTTACTACTCCGGTATATAATTTTGAAGTTGAAATCAGCTAATTTCTCTGCCTATCGAGCCTGACGGCGTATTAGCTCCTTTGTCTGTATAAAATATTCGAGGCTCTTATAATCGATAAATATTTGGATAGGGATATCGGTTAATTCTAATTCAGGACGCTAGTATTCTAGGTAGCGGATGATTACAAGTAGCTCCTTATTATAGATCTTATAGTTATACTCCGCAGGTAGTAGGTTCTTACTATAGAATATAACCGGATAGAGGACTCCGTCATCGTCCGCTTAGGATAAGATACTACTATTAACGTAATCGGACGAATCTGTCTCTAGCACTACTAGTCGCGATCTATCGTAATACCGAAGTACTAGGGCACTAGTAACCGTGCTTTTGAGACGCTCGAAGGCTGCTTAATATACTTCAGACTACTAGAATAGATAATCCTTCTTAGTAAGTGATACTAAGGGTCTAACTATTTTTGAGAAGTCCTTAATAAACCGGCGGTAGAAGTTATAGAAACTAACGAATGCTTATACCTCCTTTAGACGAGTTGGGGGTTCCTAGTTAACGATAGCTTCTACTTTAGAAGGGTCTATACGTAGACCTTCTATTAATATAATTAGTCCGAGGAAGGTTGTTTCTTGGACGTAGAATTCGTATTTCTTAATATCAACCTGTAATCCCGCCTCCCGAAGCTTTAGTAAGACCTTTCGTACCTGCTACTTATACTCCTTTTCTATCTTACTATAGATTAGGATATTATCTAGATAGACCTAGTAGAAGTCGTTCAGGTATTCGAAGAGGGTATTATTCATATAGTGCTAGAAGGACGCAGGTCTATTGGTTAGGCTAAATAGTAGGATATAGTATTTGAACGCCCCGAAGGAGGTAGTGAACGTTGTGAGATCTTCGCTGTCTAGATATATACGAAGCTTATTAAATGCAGCAATGATGTCGAGCTTCGTAAGATATTTATATCTAATAATACAAGCGAGCGTTTCCTCGATAAGCGGTATAGGATAGCGATTCTAGATCGTAATAGTATTAAGTTTCTAATAGTCGATATAGAAACGGAGACTTCTATTATACTTTTAAATAAAGAGGACTAGTAATATATAGGGAGCCGTGCTAGGTAAGATAAAACCCTTCTTAAGGTTATTGTCTAAGTATTCCTTAGGAAGCTTCTGCTTGATTATCCCCTCGGTTGCTTCTAATACCTTATGGATCTGGTCTAGTAAAGATCTAACCTAGATAGCCTTCTCTATCTTAGCTATTGTTATAGAGAAGTATTAGACGTTACGCTTCTTTTACTTCCTTGTATATATATAGAATATAGTAGCGCTGATCTCCGTAATATTAAGTGCCTTACTTTCTTCAGGTAGTAGTGGCGGTAGTAGCGGTAGTAGAGGTTCCTTCGAAGCCTTTGGGCGAGTCTAAGGAGCTCCGGTATAATTATAGCGACCAGGCAAGAAAATGATACGGTTATACGCTATATCGAGTAGGACCTTATACTTGTTTATCTATAGCTTACTAAGGATAATATATTAATTACCTAGATTAGTAATAAGTATAGGTATAGTCGACTCGAGATAGTTATAGACCTTTATAGAAGGGTAAATAGTATAGGTAACGGGTATCTTTCGTATCTTGCCGTTATAACTATAGAGGTAGTGTGGTTTAGCGAGAGGTATAGGAACGATATTAAGGTAATCGGATAGGAGTTACGCTTCTTTTTCATTAATAAATGAATAGGTAGTAGTACTAGTATTAGCAAGGGCTTTAGATTAGTATTCTTTTCCTTGAGCAAGTAATATAATAGGATATATAAATAATCTTCTTCTATATAGATTATAGATATCTACTAATAATAAGAATAGTAGGTCCTTAGGGGCGACTTCTCTAAGGATATCTAGTTTTCCGAAACCTTAGACCTATTTATCTTATTTCTACTGGCTCTAAGCTTATCCTTAGAGCTCGTCGAGTCCTTACTATTAGTAGCGATTTTCCGGATTCCCTCTTTCTTTGGAATAGGGCAGTCCTTGGCCTAGTAGCCTTCTTTACCATAGTTATAATAGTTACCGGAGGGTGGTTTCGGGGAGATAGTATGTCTAGGGGCGATAATAACGGCTGGTTCGACCGATGGACGCTTTATCGGGGGCGTATACGTAGTAACTCGGGGTACTTTTGAAGAACTGGTAGGCGGGGCTATTACGCGTTTGACTAACTCCTTCTCACGCTTATAGGTAGAGTCTATATTACGTAACTAATTGTCTACCCGTTGGTAGTAGTCTCTAAGTCCCTTAATCATATTGAACTCTATAGTATTAGTAGTAATAGCTCGTTGAAGGCGAGGCGTTACCTTCTTAGTTAACTCCTTAACTATAATTACTTCGTTAAGTTTTAAGTAAGTAGTATACTTACGGAATTTTGGTAGGAATACAGCGAAGGTTTCGGTCACCTTTATTTTAAGTGCCTTAAACTCTCGATATATATCTGACCGCTTATTAGGGTTACCTATTACGTCTTAGAGTATACTTAGTACCTTATCGGGGGTAGCGAAGTAATTAGGGTCTTCAGTACGGTAGGAGTATATCTGTTTAGTAGTAATACCTCTAGTACGGGAGATAATATAGATGGTTCTAGCAGTATTATCCTCAAAGTAGTCTTTATTTACTATTAACTTATCCCGGATATATTATGTCTAGTCCTCTAAGGTGATGTCGCTATCTAGCTGGCAGAATAGTAGAGGGTCTGATGTTTTGGCGATACGCTGCTTGTTACTACCGATGGTAGAGCTAGGGGTTGTTTGGCGCGGAGGTATGCCTTCTTCTAATATAGTAACCTGCTCCTCTAGGTGTCCGACTTCGGTTTCTAGTTGGGAGTTCCTTTGTCTAAGAGTTCGGTATTTATCCTAGGCAGTTCGCCTCTAAGCCTGCGCTTCTCGCGCTGCTTCTATAGCTTCGTTATTTCTGGTGGCTATTGTATCCTACTCTTTAATACAGGATAATACTGTGTCTCGTTCCTGGCGGAGCTTAATTAGGACTGATATCACGGTAGCTGGCTCCTTAGATACCTAATGCTGTAACTAAGGTATATTTCGGATGTCTAATACGGTAGCAGCGTCCTGAGTATCTACGGTGTTATCTGGTAGGAGGAAGGAGGTACGTCGACGGGCTTCTGCTCGCCGGAGGACGTCCTCGCGTTTTTCGTAGGAGGTTATATTAAGATCGCTACTTCTTACTATAATAGGATAGGGGTTAGAGATAGGGTTAAGGTAGAGGGACGAAGACCGAGGTACCTATAAGGTATAGGAGAGGGTGAATATATTAAAAATATGTTGTCCTAGGATAGTGTCGTTGGGGTTAGACGTTATAGATCGCGCCGGATCTCTTCAGAACGCGTTAACCTGATGCTTCTAGGGTTCGGGGTCGCTCGCTAGGAGCTTGCTTATATAATAGAGCCTTCGTTAACGTATTAACGGTATAATATAGTACTGATCTAGATCGGATACTGAAAGGGGTTCCTCGACACTTATTTTAACTCGCTGACTGGCTACGAGCTTCGCCGTTTATTTCACCTCGCTAACGAACTTACAAGGGTAGGGGTAAGATAAGATATATTCTAATATCAAGGGCCTGCCTAGAGCGAGTCGATAGGGGTGTAATATAACTAGGAGAATATATCTAAGGAGAGAAGATAGATACATGAAGCCTGCGCGTCTTGGAGACGCGCCAAGCCGCTAGCCATGAGCGGTTATCGAACGTTCGATAACCATGCTCCATACTACGCGTATCGGCACAACCAGTGAGCAAAGGCCAAGCTGTAACAAGTAGTTCAAGTAAGTTTATATCGATACCGAAACGCCAGGTCCTCGTATCTATATTAATCTTGAGGTATTCTTTCTCTATACTTAGTATCCCTAGTATAATAGGGGGACCCTACTTATCGATAGCGTAATAGGTATAAGTAGTATCCCTTATACGTCCCCAACTATCTTTTAGCCGGGTAGTTACTCGGTATACCCTATAGTAATATACCGAGCTACTATCTATCCAAGTTAGTCTTAGTAGCTTAGCCTTACTTATTAGCTTTATATTATACTCGATAGTAAAACGCTAGCTAATTATATTCACCTCGGCACCGATATCGAATTAATACTCCGCTAGGGCCTCCTTTATTCCGTCGTTTAGAAGAATAAGATCTAGAATAGTTATAATAGGGGACGATATTACCTCTAGTCTTTCCTTCCCTTATCCTTTCGAGGATTCTCGGAC
This sequence comes from Lepraria neglecta, assembly GCA_033220425.1. Taxonomy (NCBI): domain Eukaryota; kingdom Fungi; phylum Ascomycota; class Lecanoromycetes; order Lecanorales; family Stereocaulaceae; genus Lepraria; species Lepraria neglecta. Next base: position 114,866 of record CM065650.1, on the reverse strand, counting down.
GAGGGATATCCTTTTCCCGACGGCTCTACTATGTAATTCTCTAGGCTCGTAACTAAACCGACTGGGACACGCTAGTCATTCGCCGCAGGTTTGGTGCAATTTAGCCGAATATATCCTCGTTCCCCGCAATTATAGCAGGTAATATCGGATTTATTAGTTCGATTCGCTTGCGCGCCGCTTATATCTCGCCTTAAGCGAGGAGGAAGGCTCTCCTAGGTAGGGCCGCTACTAGTCGCGATACTCCTATTCCTTCTTCCCCTATTTCCTAACTGCGCTCCCTTAGCTTCTCGACCGTGAGGCGGTCGCGAATCATCTTTTATCGGCTTATCTATATCTATATCTTCTAACCTATTAGCTAGATCTACTAATTCTAACCTCTTTTGCGGTACTGGAATAGTTATTAGTACTACTTTGCGTAGGTTTAGTCTGAGCTTCGTAAGGAAGATGCTCCCTTGGTAGAATTCATCTATCGGGGGCAACTGGTCTTCGAGGTTCTTTAGGTACTGATCGAATCGTCTAGCGGACTGGTTATTCCGCTAGTAGGAGTCCTGGATCTCCTAAGAGGTCCGTATTTAGCGGTTTATAGGGTTCTAAATTAGGTCGATAAGGAACCCCGAAAAGAACTCCTAGGTATAATACTCTTGTTCCAACCGATGTACCTTCTTATAGCTTCTCTATAGTTACCGCAGGCTACCGCGTAGCGCTAACATTACGTATAGAATACGATCCTTATCCGTCTTGAAATAGCGATAAGCCTATTAAAAGACAGTGTCGTATTCCTCTATCCAATCGCGGTATTCCCGGATAGTCTTCCTATAATATTCGGATAGCTTCGCCGGTCTTATAGATAGGCCCTAATCTTCTTCCTCGTCGGAGGATACGCTTCGTATATATTTCGAACCGCGAGTATAGCTTATAGAGCCCGAACTAGATGGTAGGGGAGGAACTGTAGCTGGCGGAGGGAGGACTTCTCCCCTTTCCAGGGCCTCGATCTGAGCCAGCGTCTCCTAGAGTTCTTGCTACTTCTATAATTCTTCTAGACGGTGTCTCGCCTGTACGGTAACCTCTGGGTCTAGAGCGGTACGCTCGAGGGTCTCGATTTGGGCTAGAATAGTATCTAATTCGCGTTATTTAACGAGCTCGGTTCGGCGGTGTCAAGCCTGCGCTAGGCGCTCGTCTAGAGTAGGGACTAAACCTATTACTCCCGAAGTATGGCTATCGTCTCCAGGCGGTTACGGGGGGTTTCCACTACCTTCGCCAACCGCCTGTTGATGTTATCTATCCCTACTACCTTCTAAGGTACCAGATATTTCGCCTCTATTCTGGCTGCGAGTTGCGCGCGTTTGCCTTGATATACTTATTCCGGATCGCTACCCTTTATAAGGAAGGAGAATTATAATTATAATAGGAACCTGTAGCAATATGAAATAACGTATAGTAGTAGGGTTTATACTAAGACTAATTCTTAAGGAGTCTATAAGAGGGGGGAGCGCAAACCCTCTATTAAACACGGGGCGCACGGGACTCGTAGCGCTAACGCACGCCAAGCGTACGGTAATCGCGAGCCAACCAAGACTTTGCCAAGCTTTCCATTACAAAAAGCCTGCTCGGTCGAGGTCTCGTAGGTAGAGGAGAAAAGGGGTGTCAGCGTCAATAATATGGAATTCGATAGTGCCGATTAGTGATTAGATAGCGACGGTACCCTTTGATAAGGCGTCGCTAATACCAAACTTGAACTTAGCGGTACTAGCCTTGTCTGTATTAATATTGACGTTTTACTCACGCCGTAGTGCCAAGTATTGATTGAAGCCTGCGGACGAGTTGTAGGCAGTACCTATATCAATTATAAGGCCGCGGAAATAGTCGTCGCCGTATCTACTTACTAGGTAGCGAGGCGCTAATTAATATGGCGCTAGTAGTAGTAATTCTCCTAGGATATTAATATATGGATCTTGGGTAAATATCGATCTTGTAACAGCGTGGAGGGTAGCCTAATTGGTTAGCTTCCGATACACAGCCTTACCGTTAATAGGGCCTATTAATATTAGAAATAACTTATTATCCTCCTATTTATCGGCCTTATTATCGTCGGAGGTATTATCGACGGTATTATCATCATTATTTTCTTCCTTGCCACCTTTAATATCGGTGATATATTACTTGATACTGCGTTAGCGTTCCTCCTTAGGGTAGTTAGTTAACTAATATCCTTCCTTCTTGCAGACGAAGCACCGCTTTTTGGCTTTAGGGTCGCGGTTAGAGTTATTAGAGTCGTATCTTGGTTTACTTAGATATCTAGATTGGTCGCGATTACTAGATTCCCGGTTACGGTAGCGACGGTCTATATATATTATTTCGCTTAGTAATAAGAGGCTATAATAGTCTTATAAGGCTGTAGATAATCGAAGGTCTTAGATAAGATCTTATATAGCGTTTAGTAGTTTTCGGCAAACTATTTCATTAGTAGATATAGACTCGCAGATAGTAATAATCTTCTAGTAGATAAAGCTATCTCTATAAAGACTTTCCTCTAAGCTATATTATAGTTCTCTTAGTCTAGATATTATAGTATTAAGGTATTTAGTTAGGGTTTTATCTTTATTACGGTTAATAAAGAGCTATAAGGATATACTATTCTATTCGTTTAGACGGGCGATCTAGTATTCTCTTCCCTCGAAGTTTCCTTTAAATACGGTTCTTAGAGAGTCTAGATTCATCGATAAGAATAACGATTAGTTACTAAAATAGAAGTTAAGTGCATCGCCGTTTAGTATATACTAAAATACTATAGGGAGTCTAATTAATAGTATCCCCGCGTTAGAGGCGGTAACCAAGAATATATTCAGCTTATAGTCGAAAGTGTCGCTCCTTCTATTATACTTTATCTCTTCTATATAGAGTTTAGTAAGGGTAGTAAGTTCCCGGGAAAGGCTTTACTCCTGGTAGTTAGTAATAGTATTATAGATTTTAAGGCTGTTGATTGGAGCCGTTTAGAAGGGTGTCTAGAAGCGCTTTTATATTATTTCGAGATTAATTAGCGATAGTATACCGGCTTGGAATGGTAATAGCGAAGGTATATCGGTTTTGACTAATAAAGGCGTATTATTACCGGGGATAGTAAGGGAATCTTGGTAGTATTTCTTCGTATTTGGAAGGGGCTCTTCTAGAGGCCATTCTTACTACGGCTAGACTAATAGATTTACTATATATTTATAGACTAGTATCTTGTTCCTAGGTATATAGACCTTGCGGTCGAAAAATAGGTTCCGAAAGTCACGTATAATACGTTTTTCCACCTTAGTAAACGACCGCTCGTCCTAATTATAGAAGTCTTCCGCGAAGCTTATCTATAGGCTATATCCTTCCTTATTATAGCTTTCGTAATAGCTTATTAATTATATAGTATATATTCCTAGGGCGGCAGCTAACGACTTTATAGGGTCTGTAAGGACAATACCGTATAGGGTTATAGTCCCCTCGTGTTCCTCCTCTATAGTTGGTTATATTATTATAGGGTTTATATAGGGTTTAGTACAGAGCTTGGTGTTTGGTATTGTAGTGTTGCAGTTGAATTTTTCTATTATATCTTGCTGATCTAAGGTCGACTACTAATCAGTATCGGTATAACCTATAGCAGGGTTATACCGATATTTAGCTTGTATGATCCCCTATCACCCGCCCTGAGTAGCCTGTATATAGGCTGCTTCTATAGGTAGGTAAAATGGGGATTGATTCTTCTATGGATTGGAGCTATAGTGTTTTATCTAGAAAGGGGCGCCAAGTACAGATCACGTGACTCGGCAAGTTTGCGGAGTGCGGAATAGTTCCGACAATGTTAAAACTATCACGTGATATTAGTGATAGACCTTGTAGAGACGGATTATAACTTTTGCGCAACGTGCTCCTTATTGAGTGCGAAATCAAGAGCCACAATCGTCACACTACTTTATTATACCCGATCTTAAGGCACAAACTTCGCTTGTCATCAGATTTATATATAAATTTAGATGATTTAAATTCATAGACCGGGCATTGTAAACAAGTGCATTTACGTCAGCAGCCAATACATTAGCAATGATCTCGACATCTTCCATATTTCATTTTACCATCCAAGCAGAACACGGATGAGCCGGAAATAATCGACCTGCGTTCGAAAAGCCCCTCTCGGCTCTTCAGAAATCATACTAAATGCGGCTACAAGTACAATCTTCAAAGATTGCTCCCACAACTCCTTCAAACTACGACCTTTTTTGGCCAACGGTGACTTCAGGGATGAATTGTATAGCAGCACCCTCCTTCACTTCTTTCGTTGCCCCCTGGATGTGCTTTCGACGCAATGGCCCACTTTTATCCGGTCCGCTATTATCTAGAGCGACAAAGCTGAATTCCTCCGCAAGCATGCAGTGCATTTGCGTAAAAAAGAGTCGGAGTTCAGGGCTTGAAGGATATTGGTCATAAGAAACATTCCGGAATCCTTGATTCTTGAAGCTCTCTGGAAGTAGAGACGGCCATCTGCGCAGGACCTCAGCACAGTGTCTCGTTTTTAAAAGGGAGTTCGAGTGAAGTAACCTGTGTGACACCACTTTTTTGACGTGATCAACCAATTGTTGAACCTCACTCGTCTCCAGACTTGGTCGGACAGATTCCACGGTCATTGTCAGAGGATTATGCTCCGACCATTGCAAGTACCCTCCTTGCTCTATTTGTGAGGATGGTTCTAGTAGTCAGCATTGATCCATAGAACCAAATTCTGCTTGCAAATGTGTGGAGGTCACCAACTCAACATGCTATAAAGATTTCTCAGGATGGAAGACGGGTCGTCATTGCGGACTACAGCGAGGAATAAACGGACGTGGACAATGTCATATTTGCCTTTGAGCTCTTCTGGGATTGGTTTGTGTATGTCAAGCGTTTGGAGCGATAGGTTGGCCGGGAGCCATTCTTTGGGAGGGTACTGGTCTGCAGAGATGTCGAATCCATCAAGATGAGCTGAGGGCAATTGACGGTTGACATCTATAAGCCAGATCCTGGCATACAGACGATTCAGATATACTTCTTGAAGAGACCTTAGAATTACAATACCCTGTACCAGTGCCCACGTCAGCGATGCTAAGATTGTAGCTATCTTGGACCGGAATGGCTGGGTGTATATTGTAGCCAACAATGTCCTTCCAAAGGTAGTGTTGGAGATTCAACCTTTCTCTATGTTAGGATTTTGAACCTCGAGCCATCAGATTTGGCGAACCTTGAGGATGATGCGAAAGACCTTCCAAGAACATAGCCATCCAGTTCGTACGCTGACTTTGGTGGCGAAGCCATCATCAATTTCGATCTAAAAATAGTAGTAAGTTACGAAGAAAATAGGCTTCTCTCAAAATTGAAACCCGCTCAGTACGATAGATGGTTCAGGAGTCAAAGAGAGAAGAATGTCAGTATTTTACAGTACTATTTATCGTGGAAAATAATGATTGATTCGCCTAAAAACCTCGGCACCGCCACATGAACCCGGTAGCATTGTGTATCTGTACCATAGAAATGATCAGCTGAATCAATAATTACATCAATTTTACAATCATTTATAGGCGCGGTGCAAGGATACTACGCGGAAATCTAAATGGACTACTTTCGATATCTAAACCCCGATTATCCAGAGCAGCATTGAGATCAGTACTACAGGTTGAGCGTTACTAATTTCCTAATTGTTAACAAAGATCTATAGTTAACTGCTAAAAGGTTGTTATAAGCGATGTGTCCTCTTTGAATTTAAACTCATTTCCTCAAGGTATTTAAGACGTCATTCTTATACCGAGTCCATCCCAAACGCTAGAATCATACCTTCTTAGTACCTAAACCCATATGTTACTTCGATGTGTGTGGGTTTTGGGGAGCAGCGGCCACCTCTTGAAGCTCATAGTACTCTCTATTTGTTCTCTTCATTATTGAGACCTCCGAATTGTCATTGTCAAAGTTTTCGGCATTGGTAGCACGTTTACCCAGCAGGGAACGAAAATATTTCGACCGGCTTCGGAGTTCATGTACCATCGTATGGAACACCCCTCGTAATGTGGGGATGGATGCAACTATGACACCGAGATTTTCCTCTAGTCTATTGAGATATCAGTCATCATACTCGTATTCTGGATACACAGGTGGGCTACGCGTACATGGTAAAAATCTCCGTGGTTGCACTATCATCTGGCCACTAGTCAGCAAGGTTGACATAGATCTCGGAGGAAGATGTATTCACGGATGGCATCCTTGTGGAAGATGGTATATAAGGTAGCTAGTCTGATTATCGAGCAGGTAGCTGTGCTAAAATGTAAACTAAGTTAGACGTGATCCATGACAAAGAGCATTACCAGCTTACAAAACACCGAGTCCCATCAATGCCGAGAGAGCATATTTGGTCCGCGTGCTCATCTGGAGGTCTCGTATGATGAAGGCGGGAAGGCTGGCGCAGAAGAAATCCGTGAATATGTTGTACGCTTCAGTTCACTTAGCAACACTGAATCTCTATTCCGGGGTGTAACGAAGAAACGAACCACCTGAAGCATAGTTAACGGACCACAGCACATGCTTTGAATAGCATTGCCCCTTCACTTCGGGATCATATGCGGCCTTGAGCGGCCGGCACTGGAGCAATAGAACAATCAGGAACGCCAGCGTGATGACGACGAGAAAAGACAGCAGTCCCAAGATCAGGCGCCGGAAGCGATGGTGAGTAGGGCCCAGAAGGCGTAGGATGAACAAGCAGATCGATATTTTGATGAGACACGTTGCAACAGTCGTTTGAAACACAGCGATTATGGTCCATTTCAGCCATTGGGAAACCTGTGTCGGATGGACTTCTTCAACATGCTGTCCACCTCCGTTCAATACTTGAAAGGTATTCGCGATAGATCCGAAAAGGCATATGATCTAGCAGGTCTCACAGTTAGCATTTGCAGTTAACGTTGGAAGGGCCCAAGATTCATATAGCGTACCGAAGCGACTGCAATTGTGTAATCATCCCCTGATAAGGCTTTTCGTGAACATCGGGAGTATAGTCGAAGAGCTACCAGGAAAGTACCGACAGAAACGCTTGCCCAAGAAACTCCTAGGATTGCATGACCTGCAGTCATATTTGTCACCGAGATCTTCGATCTTTTTCACATTGATTTTCTCACTGTCCTAAGAGGTGTACTTTCATGACTCTTATTACAAGGTGCTATAATTGCGCAAAGGTCGAAGAGGCACGGAAAGGCTGATCAGAGCTCTCGATTCGGTGCATAAAGGATCGCTATGCAACTTGGTACACTGATATTTGGTTGGCTACCATTGCGGTCACAATGTTGTCGATCAACGGAGTTGTATCTTTTCTCATCCATTTCTGCTCCCCAAAAGATTGGATCTTGGCTGACACGGAATCCATCCCGAAGCCTATGTTGTGGATACACCTGCTTTTCGATAAAGGGAACTCAGTGACTGTGTCCTCTCCTATGAATCTAAGAAGCATTGACCGTAAACGTACGGCTCGTGCATGATGACGCGGTGGGGCATGAAATTGACAAGGGTCCCAATCCTTTGGCGAAATGTGAAGGGTCATGCACCGGCGCACGCGCCCCACGAGTGCTCGTGTAATATCAAAGTCAGAAGCGCTCGTATAACGTCTCAGTCAACACTTGGGGCGATGTAACCTTGTTCAGTATCATAACTTATGCAGCTGCAGGGATCACAATCACTGCAAGAGCTCGCATAATTAGGCAGGCTTGACATAGCTTTAGGCCGCTTGCGTTTCAGCTCCGTCCATCATATCGTAGTGATTGGTCGGCTAATAGACGTAATAAGGCACATTGGCGGCACTCGATGGGACCACTAAGGAAGTTCAGATCCGTGCCGAGGTGCTGTTCCTTTCTACGCTATTGGTCCAACCCTGGGAACAGATCGACTAGACAGGTTGAAACCTGGAAGGGTGCGGTACTTAGGACGGGTGTTCAGAGTAACATCATCAATGTTTTTTCGGGCGCAGCAAGGAAATGGATTGCTTGTTACAATCTAGGATCAGCCCCGCAACAGCCGTGTAAAGTGGAGTACCGCCCTTCGGACTCCCTATGCTACCGAGCCTACATACTTTCACCGATCTTATTTCCCTAATCCTTCAAAACACGTTCCAGCTGTCCATCGAACCATGCCTCGGAAACACTGCCAGATGCCAGATGTACTCATACGGCTGAAAAGTCTATCCGCTGCATTATGCGGTAAGGCTAGATACAGCCCGCTATTTTGAACGGAGAGGTGACTTTCGGTAGGAGATGTTGATTTACACCAAGCAAGCTTCATGTCTACTAGCTTTGCCTCACACAAACAGGCACACAGACTATGCGCAATAATGTTTGGACACGAACCTGGTGGTGTACGGGCTTTAGGTCTGCCATGGCGGATCCAGCCGTATCAATTGGCATTGTCTTGAATATGACCATCTTCATTGCGTATGTCGCCCCAAATTCATATACATTTCCCTAGGTGTATGCTAATCCACTCTCGTCCTCATCTTTCAAGACAACATGACATTTAGCGGCTATCTCGACGAGCCACGATTATTACTTCAAACTCAGAATGTGACGGCAATACTCCTTTTATTATGCAGTCTCATGGTACGTCCTATATCCTACTCTTGCCTCACACTATCAACCGATCTTAATCAAGTCAGGTCATCGCTATCGGAATCTATCGAGTGACATTTCATCCACTGGCCAAGTATCCGGGACCTTTTCTGGCGAAGTTGACCGATTGCTATGGTGCTTATTGGGCATCCCGTGGGGTCTTACATCTTAATATGTGGCAAAATCATCAGAAATATGGTAGCTACTTCCGCAGCACCGGGAAAGCTTAGTCATACTAAGTGATCTCTAGGAAACATTGTACGCTACGGTCCCAACCAGCTGTTGGTAAATTCGAATACTGGACTGCACGGTATGACGCGATCGATGCTTGACAAATCCAAACACTTTGACTCAGAATCGCCTCCAGATATATATGACCATTCTAAAAAGGTCAAGAAGGCAAAGGCTTATCGACCCATTGCTCAGACCATGGGCAGGTGGACTGCTTTCTCCGCAATTGACAAATATCTCTATCGCCGTAAGCGGCGTGTGGTCCATCGATGGTTCTCAGATGATGCGATCAAGACATTCACACCAAGAATGCTGTCGCTGATTCGAATCTTCTGTACTCAGCTACACAAGGAGGAGGGTGCTACTGATCATGGTTGGACAAAACCAAGAAACATGCGAGACTACTGTAAGCCGATCTAGTGTTCTTAGGAGCTTTGATACTAATTCAGCAGGTCACTGGCTTGCTTTTGATATCATGGGAGACTTCTTGGTCGGTCAAAAATACCATACCATGGAGGACCACCAGAATCGTTTCATGATTGATACTATTCGCGATATGAACAAGAGGATCGGAGTTTACTCGCAGAGTCCTTCCTTGATCTATTTGGGTTGGGACTTGATTTGGAGTCCCATAACCTATAAATGCAGAAGCCAGTGTCTAAAATGGATGAAAGACATGCGAGCCTCGCTCATCAGCCAGTATCACGAAGAGAGTGTGGCTCTGCGGTCCACCGCAGTAAATCCATTCCGTTCTACAAAAGACGAGGGCATGCCGATTGAGGACATAAGTTCAGAGGCTCAGTTCCTGGTTGCAGCAGGTACTAATATACTCTAGCCTCCATCCATATTGTAGATTTTGTTTTATTCAGCTAACGTTAGTCAAAAACATTAGGGACAGAAACTTCTGCCACGCTTTTAGCCGCATTGTTCTTCTATCTGACCCGCTTTCGTAAGGCCTATTCCAAGCTAGCCGCCGAGATTCGAGAAAAATTCCAAGACGAGGAAGACATTCACTCTGGGCCAGATCTGGCGTCCTGCAAGTATCTCTTTGCTTGCATTAATGAAGCACTGAGAATGTCTCCACCAGCCGTCGGATCACACTGGCGAGAAGTTGAGCCTGAAGGTCAAAACGTCGACGGCGAATTTGTTCCGGGAGGCTATGACGTTGGGACCTGCATATACGCAATTCACCATAACGAAGAATACTTCCCAAACAGCTTCGAATTTTTGCCGGAACGATGGCTTCCAGGATTCGACTTGTCCAAGGAACAGCTTATGGCCGCAAACAAAGCCTTCAATCCCTTCTCTATTGGACCTAGGGCTTGCATTGGTCGATCGCTGGCAATGACAGAAATTAGCGTTGCTTTAGCTCGAGTCATCTGGTCCTTGGACTTTCGCCGAAGCGATGGGGATCTAGGAAAAATTGGTGAGGGGACACCTGAGGCAAGCGACGGCAGGAATAGAGTGAAAGAATATCAGCTCGCATCCCATCTTACGAGCTGGAGTTCAGGACCAATGGTTGAATTCCGTAAAAGGACATTATAGATGCAGTGGGTTTAGGTTCCGTAAGAGGACATTATAAATGCCGTGAGGATGAGGAAGGCTATGGATTCTGGAGTTTCAGCCTTTCCAGATTATACAGCTAGAGAACAAATGTTGGTTGGAATTTAAACCTCTATGACCAATCTACCGACACTCAAAATACAATAGAAAGATGCTCCACTTTTTTCATGCATGACGGATGAGGTGCATAGATAGTAGGGGATTCGCAAGCAAGTCTTGACGAAAGATCGACAGTGCATTAGTTTTGCACTGCGCCTCAGCTCAAGTTCGGGCTGCCCACTTCTTGCGTGACTAGTGATAAGCAAAGGCCCCACCTTTCTTGCACGCTCGGAATTCGACTTCTTTATGAGTCAACATGTCAGTGATGAAATACACATTCGCCGCAGAGCTTCAGTACAAGAGTCACACCGAGTAACAAAATATCGGTCGAATCTCAGTATCTCCCTCAGCAGTCCAGCTTTTGATTTCAATTTATTAACCATTACAACCGAAATGGAGGAGAGATACAACGAGTACGTACTTGGTCGTAATCCTCAGGCATCCATACGGCGAGTTCCACGATTTCCTTAAGATGCCGCATGTTCAAAGCTCAACAACACGAAAGCTAACAATGTCCCCTTATTAGATTGAACCAAGCGCATCATTATTGGAAAGAACAAAATGGCTTTCTCCTCCACCCAAGTATACCAACTGCAGCAGAAAAGCTCAAGGTCGCCGATGTTGGAGCTGGTACGGGGTAGGTTGCTAGAATGAGTCTTCTATCAAGAAACTTGCTAGTCACCTGCTGAGTATCGTTTTCAAAAGGATATGGCTCATCGAGCTGTCTAAAATGCTCTCTAGCTCCGCCCAACTAGATGGATTTGATGTTGATCTGACCCAAGCGCCCCCAAAGCAATGGTTACCATCGAACGTGGCGATGCACAAGCTGGACGCCTTCTCACCTTTGCCTCATGACTTAGTGGGTAAATACGACATTGTCCACCTGCGACTATTCGTTGTTCTCATAAAACACAACAATCCGGTTCCACTTTTGCGTAATCTTATCGGAATGCTAAGTAAGAAACCCTGTGAATTCAATGGTCCCTATTGTAACTTTCCCTCTTGCGAGATTATGAATTATTATTACTGACTCAAATGTATCTTATCTGGTAGAGCCAAATGGTTACATTCAATGGGACGAACATGATCATGTCTCTCAAAAAGTCGTCACTGCTGATCCAGCTATTAATCCCAAGACGGTGCAAGCGGTGCTCGATTTTGTCAGACCCATTGACGATATGATGGGTCCTCGAACGTGCGTTCGTCCTCTCTTAGCAATAGCGTTGACTCACAGCTTTATCTAGCTGGGTCTCAGCGCTCGGCGACATCTTTGCAGCGCAAGGTCTCTTGAGACCAAGACTATATCGCTTCGCATTGCCTCCGGAGCTGTACCGATATGATACGGATAATGTGCTCTCAGTCTATGAGGAGGTTAGTAGAAAGATCCTCGATCGAAGGGACAAAAGAGACGGGGAGGAGCTGAGGAAGTTGATCTCGGTTGCATACGTAGATTCGCAGCAAGGGGTGGCCATTTGTCACGATAAAGTTGTTGTAGTTGGGCAAAAGCCTAAAGAGCATCATCGAGGAACATAGGAAGTAGAGACAAAAGTACTAGTAAAACCCGACATAGAGTTCTATCCCAAGAGATCAACCTATCTTCGACCTTTACATTAGGCGGGGCTCTGCATCGATTAGGTGCTGTCTTATTTGCCGAGGTATTAAATTCATCAATCTAATTTCCGTCTCTCATGTAATTCACAAACCTCCTTCAAAGCAAAGTATTCATGCTCTAGCAATATGGTACCTCCAGATATCCTTAGTCGACTCGAAGCGACTAGAAAGGCTTTGAACGTCAGAATATTCCATCCACAAAATTGGGTGTCAGTATCAAAGCGACAGGAAACCAGCGCACTAGATCCGGAAGCCAAAGGTCTGATATGGGTCAGCCGTGTCACTTTGCCGCCTCCCCAGGAGGACGACGTCCGCCAGGCACTTTTCCAAACAATCGATAGACTCTCCACCAAGTCCGAGACTTACACGAAGCCAGCGTCCGTACCAGTGGAAGGGGAATGGGTCGGCCACCGACGCAATGTAGACGCCCAAGCGCCGGAGCCCACTCTCACCGAAAGGGAGAAATATGATGGCTTGATGAGAGACGTTTCTAGTGAGGTCACTATGCTCTACGTTCATGGAGGGGCTTTTTAGTATGCTCACCAATCTCCCCTTCCTTTTATTCTACGCTTTCTCCCGTCTTTCACCTCTTTCCACAGCGCACTAAAACCCCTACCAGCTCCGGCTCCCCTGCCCAGTCCCGCGCCCTAATCTCTAAACTCACAATGCTCACTCACGGACGATGCTTTTCCCTCAAATACCGCCTCTCTCCTCAACATGCCTTCCCTTCCGCCCTGCTCGACCTCCTGCTCGCCTACCTTTCCCTTCTGCACCCCCAGCAAGCGCCATCGACCTATCACTCTGCAATTCCAGCCCGCAAACTCGTCCTCACAGGCGATAGTGTAGGCGCGAATCTCTGCCTCGGTCTAATCCAGACGATCCTCTCGCTTGCGCGCCAGCAATCATGTTCTGAACCTATTGTTCGATGGAACGGAGCTAACGTAACCCTGCACCTGCCGCAAGGTGTCGCGCTAATCTCGCCGTGGATTGACCTCACGTTCTCTTTGCCGTCATTCAAAGAAAATCAGAAGACTGACTACGTGCCGGACTACTCGATATGCTGGGCCCCAGGCTTCCCGCAATGCAGCGTATGGCCGACAGATCCACCACGCGGTGACATCTACTGCGATGCTTCATGCTTGGTCCACCCGCTGGCGAACCCGGCTGCTGTGGACGATTGGCGGGGATGTCCACCGGTGCTGGTGGTATGTGGGGAGGAGGTGGCCAGTGATGGGGCAAAGATGGTGGTGCAGCAGGCTCATTCACAAGGGGTGAGAATAAGATGGCGGGAATTTGAGAGGTTGCCGCATGTCTTTATGTTGTTGTTGGGAGGTTTGGAGCACACCAAAGTGGCGATGGCGGAATGGGCGGAGTTTTGTAGCGGGGTGGTGGAGGATAAGGATCATTTAGAGCCCGGAGGGGAATTGATCGGTGTACGTGATTTGAGCCGTAAGGAGGTAGACTTAGAGCGTTTGACAGATATAACAAGAAAGGCCGCGCTGGTGTTGATGAGGAGGGGAATGGAGAAGAGAGAGGTTGTCAGGAGAGACGCAAGGGAGAAGCCCAAGATATAATGAGAGAGAACATTCTAAAGTGTTTTGCGAGGCTATAAGAGGGCTGTTATCGAACTTCTCGTTGCATGCAAATTTGTCTTCTAGATCGTGATAGTTTCTTTTTCCGATTCTGAGTTATGCCGGCTTTTAGTACACTAATCTATACCTAGACATCCCGCTCTCTACTTCCGAGGTCCTTGCCATGTGCGATCATCCATTAGACTGTGAGTATTAGCAAACCGATCCCTAGGGCCAAGCTGCGAAATTGTGCTTCGGAATCTACAACACCGCTCAAACGAGGAGAAGCCGGCGAGCTTCACCTCGGAGGACCCAGGTCATTGATCGATGCTTGGGTATCGAAAACGATGCCATCTACAGAGACAGTATCGGCGATGGATCCTGGATTGCGACTGGTGACCTAGGGATGGCAGACTCTACGGGGGCTTTGTACCTCGTGGGCAGATACAAAAATTAAATCATCAGGAGGTATTAACATCTCGCCTGCAAGCATATCGTGAAGAGGAGAAACTAGTCTTAGATATTAGGTAGGATCATTCTGTCTTACATTTTGATAGCATTACAATACTACTACCTCTCTCTCTCTCTCTCTCTAAAGTCTTAGGCAATTCTACCCTACCCCTACTCCCTTTTTCTTCTTAATCCGACTAAGCCTTAATTCGAGTTAGGGTCAGGGCGGAGAAATCCGACTGAGCCTTAATTCGAGTCAGGGTCGGCGGGAAATCCGACTGAGTACCCCCCCGGCCATCGACCCGCCAAGGATTAATCCGAGTAAGCCCCCCCGGCCATCGACCCGCCAAGGATTAATCCGACTGAACCCCTTACCTCCTATAGGCTATCTATATCTATATATACTACTAATAGGGTAATTGGACTGAACCTCTTATAAGGCGGTTGACCGACCGATTATTAATGATCCTGAAACCTCCCCCTCCTGTCCTGTCTTCGCAGACGTGTACGCGCGCGTTGATATATACGTCCGCGTCTATATACGCGTCCGTGTACGCGTCCGCGTCTATATATCTAATAGTCTATCCGGCTATAGATAATAACTATTTAATAAAGAGAGATACTGTTAGGGGAGGATCTCTCTATCTTATAGAGATAATACCTGATAGAGTTATTGAATGTTTTGAATACTATATCCTATTTCGCGTGGTGATTTGCACGCGCTGTCAAGGCGGTATTCCTAACCCCGGGCTCAAGGCCTATCTGAAGCGCTTCTATCCGGACCTTCTATTAAGCCGCCGTCAGGCTATCTTACAGTATTTTACCGACGAGGTCTCTCTAGCGCTGAGCAAGGACCTGCCATCCCTACTCCCGCGATCCCTAGATACGCCTATCCCCCATATTCCCGTCTTCGAGGACGGACTACGATGTCGCCAGTACGATTCGACTACCCCCGGTCCCTATATAGGCCGCTCCGAGGAGAATCTCAGAGGCTACTGCCCGAGCGCTTATAACTATACCAAGTACCGGGGACGGGGGCGGCCAAGCGTCGCTAGCGTCAGGAATAGAGGATTAGAATCGGATCTATAGCACCGCGATGTTCGCTGCCAACGGCTATTCACCGCGGGTACCGGCAGCTTCTTCCTAGAAATCATTGAACCTGCTATAACTGCAGCGGCGGCGGCGGCAGCGGCGGCAGCGGCGGCTGACCCTCCAGCTCAGAACCTGCCTGGTATCCCCGCGGAGATCGAGATAGGTACCGAGACTGTATATACGGCGAGGATCCAGCAGTACGTACAAACCTAGCTGTAGACGATAGCGACGGCGCAGCAGCAGCAGGACCATCTAGGTATCCTCGCCCCGGCCGATCGGACTGAGGCGAATCCCTGGCTCCGGATTACGCGGTGGGCCGAATTCCTCGAGGGCTACGAGCTGCGGAAGATCCTGCCTCTGGTTGACCCCCCCCGACCGACCGAGACGATCCTGCGCGAATTCAGCTAGAGCCTAGATCGGATTATTGAGGAAGCGCGGGCCTCGGTCCTGACGGAATAGATCAATATCTTCGATCAGACCATAATCAATATATTTACCGACCACGCAACCAAGGCGGGATAACTACTAACCACGCAGCTCCGAGAAGGGACGTACCGGGAGTATAAGAACGTATGGAAGCGCCTGCTGTGCTTTATATATCGGTGCTTCTTATATCGGACCGCGGATCCTGAAGTCTAGACCGCTATTGCCGCCGTAGAGGATCTTGATACTAATAGTATATCGAGAGACGAAGCCAATCCGACCTTTCCGTTTATCCTGATATAGAATTAGTATACCGGACTGCGGCGGAGTATCCGCGAGGCCTATACGCTCGTCAGGCTTCAGGGCCGAGAGGGCGTTACCTTAGAAGCGTTAGATAAGCGCTATCAGAAGCTGGACCGAGTCCTCGCGCGGCTATATATGGCGCTACTAGAGTATATCCTGCCCCAGAGTATCTACCAGTCCACCGTCGTGGGGTTCCTAGCGATCCTAGATATCGACGAGAAGCAGGTATAGAGCTCCTCCCTCTTTTCCCTTCTCCTGCTACCTAATCTCTACCGTCCTTCCCCCCCCTGGGCCATGGCTAATCCTAGCTCGATAGGGTCGTTTCTACAACGCCTGCAATTATACCCTAACCCTATCCGCCTTTGTCAAAATTACCCAGCTACTTACTATTCAGGCGAGCGTCTACGCTGAGGAGGCCGGGAAGGTGGAGCACGCCGCTGATATACTTCGCGCCTACCGCGCCCGCTGCCTGCTTCGGGACGGCTATACGCTGTTTAGCTGGATTCTTACCTTACGCGCCCAGGGTAGACGGATTCGGAACAACACGACGAGCGCCGGCTATATCACGTAGGCGGATAATCGGTCCAGTCTTACCTTTAAAGATATCACCCTGGATATTAAAGCGTTTCGGGGCTTTCTACGTCAGTAAACGGAGGTCCTCTGCGCCAAGCTAAGCGAGCTCTGCCTGCCGTAGCCGCACGAGCCGAGTATCCTACGGTTCAATCTCAGTAAGCTGAGGGATAACCCCGCTAACGCTCAAACCGGCTGGTCCTTCCTGCAGGAGCCGCAGAATAATCTAGCTCGGTAGCAGGAGTAGCTTATTAATCGCGTACTGGACTAGCGTATACTACGCGAGCAATTCTTCCAGTTAGAGCGGCGCGTCGCCGGTCGGCTACCGAAGGATCCTTAATAGCAGGTAGCCCGTATCCGATAGTATCTAGAGCTCCTTTAACGGTTTCTGACGCGGCTATCGATACTAATCTTTATCCTCGGCGGGCAGCCCGCGAGGGGGACGGAGCTATTCAGTCTACGATATTGTAATACCTTCCACGGGAGGTATCGAAACATCTATATCGAGCAGGGTCTGCTGGGATTCGTCACCCTGTACCATAAAGGCTACTCTATCGGCGGATCCCTGAAGATTATCTATCGATATTTACCCCCGGTACTCAGCCAGGTCGTCGTGCAATACCTCGTCTTGGTCCTACCCTTCTCCTAGCAGCTCAGCCGGCTCGTTTACGATCAGTCCGAGGATTCGGCGTTCCTCTAGGCCAGGGCGGAGACGACGTGGGACTCGAGCCAGCTGTCCCACTTCCTGCGGCAGGAATCCGCGCGGGAGCTCCAGGTGCCGCTGGCGATCTCGTCCTGGCGCCACACCGCCATCGCTATCTCGCGCGAGTTTATCCCTAAGGGGACGTATTTCGATCGCGAGGCGGACAGCGAGACGAGTCAAACCCTTGACCGGCAGGCGTGCCATTCGAACAGTACGGCCGGCATAGTATACGGGCGTCTGGTCCAGGATGGTGATGGACAGATCAGGGAGTTTCGCGAGCGATATCGCCGGGTCAGTCTACTATAGCATGCGCTCTGGCTGCCGGAGGCGCCCCCGGAGCCCTCGGAGCCCTCGGAGCCCCCGGAGCCCTCGGAGCCCCCGGAACCCTCGGAGCCCCCCTTGGAGGAGCAGCCAGCCGAGGAGCCCGCTCAACTATCACAGGAGGACCGAGGTGAAGATTCAGTAACTATTGAATCGGTAGGACGATCGGATAGCGTGCCGCCTGGAGATGGTTCAAATCTATCGGCGGAGGGTCCTATAAGAAGTACCGCCGACGGTGCGTCCTACTTCCCAGGTGCAGACGGGTCTGAACGTCTTGAGACAGGTCCTGAGCCCCGGGGTAGAAAACGACCCGCTCCGACGGATCCTCTTACCCAGGTACGAGAGCCTGCGATAGAGGCAGCCGATCTCCCTCCGCCAACCGCTATATCAGCGCCGGCGACACCGTCTCTACCGATAGACTTGTAACAGCAGCAGCTCCTCCAGTAGCATCTACACCAGCAGTCACTCCTATTTCAGCAGCATCAGTAACAGCAGCTGCAGCTCCTTATTAAAATCATGCAGTATAGGAAGAGCTAGTGTGTCCTCCGTCTAGGAGGCGGTGAAATAAGACAGGGGGGAGTAGTCTCTATAGCTTATTTATCGATTCCCTCCTTTCCGCCGCTGTTATCTGGCCAAGGAGTCGTCCGTTTTTCAATCCGAGGACGGAATTAAAACAGCCTCGATTAGACGGTACTAGAGGTGGCCGGTAAACCACTGCCGGGGCCACCCTTTATCTAGGACATCCAGGCAACGGTCCTAAGCGGATTCTGCCCTGGCCATCGACTTAGATCCCTCTCTATCTCGCCAAGGAGTGGTCTGTTTTTCAGTCCGAGGACGGAATCAGAATAGCCTCGATCAGACGGGGCCGGAGGTGGCCGGCAAACTACTGCCGGGGCCACCCTTTATCTAGGACATCCAGGCAAAGGTCCTAAGCGGATTCTATACTGGCCATCAACTTAGAATCCTCTCTATCTCGCTAAGGAGTAGTCCGTTTTTCAATCGGAAGACGGAATCAGAATAGCCTCGATTAGACGGTGCCAGAGGCGGCCGGCAAACCACTGCCGGGGCTACCCTTTATCTAGGATATCCAGGCAAAGGTCCTCAGCGGATTCTGCCCTGGCTATTAACTTAGATCCCTCTCTATCTCGCCAAGGAGTAGTCCGTTTTTCAATCCGAGGACGGAATTAGAATAGCCTCAATTAGACGGTGCCGGAGGTGGCCGGCAAACTACTGCCGGGGCCACCCTTTATCTAGGATATCCAGGTAAAGGTCCTGAGCGGATTCTGCACTGGCCATCAACTTAGATCCCTCTCTATCTCGCTAAGGAGTGGTCTATTTTTCAATCCGAGGACGGAATTAGAATAGCCTCGATTAGACGGTGCCAGAGGTGGCCGGCAAACTATTGCCGGGGTCACCCTTTATCTAGGACATTGTTGCAATGGCAGAAAACACTCAATTGACTGACTAGCTAAGAGATAGGAATCTATGGAGTACTGATAGACATCTCTGTCTGTTTGCTAATACTTCTACCTGTAACTAGCGGAGAAGGATAATAGAATCGCACAAAGAGCAATCAGGTAATTAGATTGCAACAGACATCAAGGCAAAGGTTTAAAGCAGAATTAGCTAGCTATCAACTTCAGTCCTGCTTGATTTATTAAGGAGCTATTTAGTTTTTATCCTGAAAATTAGAACAGCCGGAGTTAGACGGTGCTACAGACATCTTGGATTTTTGGGTAATATACACCCCGCCCCGCGGTTACCTCGATGTAAGCTGGTTCTTTTCAAATCTATTCTCTTCTTCTTAATACTCTCCGGTCTATTCTCCTCTTACTAAATCCTTTAAGCCCTTTCTACATTAGTGAATCAGTTTCTTCGACCCTTTATAGCTCTACCGCCACCTACTACCTGGACCGTAGCGACCGGCGCTGATATAGTCGGCACCTGGTTAAGCGACCTGAGATCAAGCGGCCCCCCTCAGTATAGCCCTGCTCCAGGTCTGGCTGGACCGCCGGCCATCTGGCCGCAGGTAGCTTCATACACCAGCGAGGCTTAGAGGCAGAGGTAAGATAGATATTGCTTACTTACCTCCTTACTTGCTTGCTTACTTGCCTCCTTACTTGCTTGCTTGCTTGCCTATATACTTATATACTTGCCTGCTTGCTTGCTTGCCTGTATACTTGCCTGCTTGCTTACTTGCCTGTATACTTACCTGTATACTTGCCTGCTTGCTTACTTGCTTGCTTGCTTGCTTGCTTGCTTGCCTGTATACTTACCTGCTTACTTGCTTGCTTGCTTGCTTGCCTATATACTTGCTTACTTACTTACTTACCTGCTTATTTACCTACTTGCTTACTTGCCTGCTTACCTACCTGCTTGCTTGCTTACCTCCTTACTTACTTTCTTCCTTCCCCCTCCCTATTTTCTAAGGGCTAATCATTTTTTGACTCTATCTAGCTACCTGAATTCGGTCATTGATATATCGGAACGGGCGAGCTATGAGGCCTGTAGCACATTGAATCCTACGGCGCGCGCCATGACCGCCTACAGCGCGGCGCTGGTATACAGTAACCTGAATAGCGCCAGCCAAGATAACGCCGGCCTCGCGCAGTGGCACGCGGTAGGGATAGCCCGGGCTAGGCAGCAGTATTATGTCTACAGCAGCACGTTCGATCCGGCGGATTACCTAGCCTCGTCTCCCCCCTACGGCTCTCTAGCCAGCCTGGCTATATTAATACCGAGTATATTATCCGGTTGATACGAACCCCCCAATCGACTACCTATCCGCCTATCAGAGGGGTATAAGGCCATCCGGTCCGGGGCCGTGGCCTGACTATAGCCGATATATGGATTACGGGGAGCGGGAATACGACGCAGCAATGTATAGGAGAGGGTGCCCGGTTTATTTACAAGGTGGCTAGTGGGCGTGCCGGTATCTCGGCTATAGGCCCGATAATACCTAATCCTGCAGGATATAATTGGGTACGAGCGACTACTATAGAAATAGTAGATAATTAAAGAATAAAAGAATTCTAATTAATTACTAGAATAATAGATGGTTTTAATTTTGATTTTGATTTTAATTAGAATTAGAATTAGAATTAATTAGAGTTAGAGTTAAAGGATAGATTTTAAATTTAACTAAAGAATAATATTAGAAGGGTTATTATTAATAATTAAGTTAAAAAGAAAGAGAAAAGATATAAAAGAGGAATATATTTAAAATTAAATTTAGAATAAAAATTAGATTTATTATATTAATATATTAATAATAAACTATATATTAAAAATAATATAAATAAGGATTTTTATTAGAAAAATAGTAGTAATAATAAAGAAGATAGATTTATAAAGAAAGAGAAAAAAAGAGAAGTAAAAAATTGAATTAAAATATATTTTAGATTTAAATATAAGATAGAGTAAAGATAAAAAGATATTTAATAGAAATAATAGAATATATATAAGTTTAGAATAGAAAGGTTAAAGGTTAGATAGTAATAATTTAAATATATTTATATATAATTTAGTAAAAAATAAATAAGATTTAGAATTAAATTTAGATTAGAGATTATAATTAGGGAAGTATATTAATATATATATATATTTAAAAAGGAGAGAGATAGGAAATAATAGAATAAAGAATAAATAGTTTAAAGAATATTTATTTATAGAAGAAAGGAATAAAATTTAGAATTAATATATTATAATTAAAATAGAAAAAGAATAAAGATTTAAATTATTATAAAAGAGGGTAAATAATTTTAAAACTATTAATATTAAATTTATTTAAAGAATAAGAATAATATTATTTAAAAAGGAAGATAATAATTTTAGGAGAGTTATTTAATAAATTTTAAAGTTAGATTTTTAATTTAAAAGTAATATTTAAAAATAAATTAAGGGTTTAATTAAAAAGGGATAAATTAAAATTTAAAAAGAAAGGTATAGTTAAGAATAAAGAGTTATTATTAAAAGTATTTAATAAAGAATAAAAAAGACAAATAGAGATTAGATAAGAATATTTTAAATATTATATATTAAACAAGTTAGTGCCCGTAATCTTTATAGAAGATTACTGTAAAACCGGCTATATCTCGCTTATTTTATACTCGATTTAGAAAATTTAAGTAGAATTAGAAAGCCCTCTATTTATATTATATTTTATATATATAGAGCTAAGCCCTAATCCTAATAGGGAAAAAGTTATCAAAGCTTTAGTATATTAGTGCTTCGGGGGCGGCTGCGGGGGTGGCTTTGGGGAGCTCCGCAGGCAAAAACATGTTTTTTGAGCTTTCCTTAGCCAAATCTTTACCAAATTTCAAAATTCGAACGGCGTTGGAAAGCGCATGCTTCGTTCCAAAACTCATGAAATTATCTCGATATTATATGACGTATGTGGCGCGGGGCATTGCTGCGAAGAAGTTGCGGGCGCCAAGCTTAATGCTTGGCATCTGCTACCGAGCTTGCGCTGCCCGCAAAAACATGGCGAAAACGCTTCTTTGGGTTATAACTTTTGCGCAAGTAGACTGATTTTGAAAACTTTGACGGCATTAGAAATCGCATGCTTGGTTCTAGAACTTATGAAATCATCTCGATATGAAATGACGTATGTGGCGCGGGGCATTGCTGCGAAGAAGTTGCTGTGTGTATTCAACTTTTGATGTTCCAGGGTCCGGGGGAGCCAAGCTCAATGCTTGGCATTTGCCACCGAGCTCGCGCTGCCTGCAAAACATAGTGAAAACGCTTCTTTTAGTCATAACTATTGCGTAAATGGGCCGATTCTAAAAATTCTTGATGCGTAAGCAAGCTAATGATTGACTCCAAAACTTATGAAATTATCTCGATATTATATAATATATATGGCGCGGGGAAGTACTGCGAAGAAGTGCGCAGCGGATTTAACTTTTGGTAGTTGAAGGCGCTAGCCGAGAGAGGAAATGCAGCTCTAAAGGGATGTTCTTATTGGCTACAAGTGCGGAATTACTCCGAATTTCCTTATATTCTATTATTAGAAGAAAGATTAAGAGAGAGTTAAATAAATTTATTATAATTTTAGGATTTAAAAATAATAAAGATTTAGAATTAAAGTATTTTAAGAAAGGATAATATAATTTTTATAAAAAGTTTTTAAAAAAAGTAATTTTAAATAAAGAGAAAGAAAAAGAAAAAGAAAAAGAAAAGAATTATAATTAGATTAATATATTTAATATTATAGTAGAAGAAAGAAGGTTTATTATAGAAATTAAGAATTAAAAAAGAGTTATAAAAGTTATAGAAGTTATATAAAAGTATTAGATTATTATTTTAGTTTTAGATTTAAGGGTAAAAAATAGAAATTAAATAGTAGAGGTTTTAAATATTTTATTATATTAATTAAAGATTTTTTAATAGAGGGGGTTAAAGAAGAAGTTTAAATTAAAGTTTAAAAAGTAGTAGAGTGTTACGAACCACGTTGCGTGCGGTGGTCCGTTATATATAGATTGATTCTCAATAGGGATAGAGGTACAATAGAGCAAGAGGGTGAAGCAGGCTTCAAGTGATGCTAAGCGGGTCTAGTATATAATCAGATAATATATATTCAGTGCCTAGCCTACGAGATCTATCGCATGTAGTAAACAATTGAATAGCAAGTTGAGCACGATACTCCAAGTGGTGCGAGCAGTGCTCCGCATATATAGACATACGAAATCCATACCAAGCATTCCTAATCGCACTGGTCGCACTGATCGCACCGCGCTCATTACAACCGCTGCGCTCATCGCTTAACATGCTAAGCCTTCAGGGTCTGTCCGAGTCGGACACCGATTCGTCGACTCGAACCATAACGGGCGCTACGCTCCTTGAGCGTATCCCTGATCATGTTTCCTGAAGCTCCCTCTCCCAGATTTCTCGTCCCGAGAAACTATCTATCCTTTATACTACCCCGAAGTACTAAACGTTTAGATAAACCGACCGTCCGCCGAACGGTGTTGGCTAGTAAGCTAACCGAAGTCGTGATACGGCCGTGTTCCCGATATGTTGCCAGCGGCAAGTAGTACTTGATGGGTACAGGTTCCGATAGGTGTTCTAACTATGTAGGCAGCGGTAGAAAATGCGACCTTATGGTATCGCCCCTTAAGATATATCGTATCGAGACAGAACGAAAGGAAGCGTAGTTACAGTTAAAAACTACGCGCGAAGAGTTGGCTCGTAATACGGAAGAGTCTATACGTCTTTAGGCCATACTAATACGCCTTTAGACGTAGTACGAACAACTTGAAGATAAAAAGCGGAAGATTATAGACCGAGAGATACAGAATATTAAGGAGTTAGAAGAAGACCAGTGGTCTGTCCCAAGCGTTCCTGATAGCTGGATGTTCAACGTCTCGTCCGAACAGTTTGGCTTCCTAGACGGAACCGATTGGTCCTCCTTCCCGATCGTTCCCGGAACTCCTATAGAAGGTCCTGGCAGTTCCGGAGGTTCCTAAGAGGTTCCCAGGTGTTTTCGGTATTATCGTACCCTTTCTATTTAACCAGATACTTCTAATCGACCTGATTTAGAATCCTCTCGACCTCGAACTCCGTTTCTTCTTTAACGTTATAATAAAATATTTCCTATAAGGGTATATTAGAGTCTGCTGGCTCTAAGAGTAAGACGTAGAATACCGGATATACCTTGGCGTCAGGTAGAAGCTCGAGTTTATAGTTAATAGGTCCTTTTACCTATTTGATTAAGAATGGTCTAACCTTAATATAATCCAGTTTCTTATTTAGTCTCGTCGTTCTTATATTTTTTGTTAGGAGGTATACTTTATCCCCCTTTTTTAGCTAAGGAATATTCTTTCTTTTCTTATTAATTCATTCCTTTAGTTTAGAATTTAAGCTTTTAATAGATCTTTATATATCCTTATATAAATTCTTTAGCTTATTCGCCTTTACTAAGGCTTTTTCTATATTAGGTCCCTCCCTAGGTTATAGAAAAGTATTTATATTCTTTCTATAATTAGTAAAGAATAGTATTAGCTTTATTATATCTAATATCTTATTATTATATACTAGTTATACTATTAGAAGTAGTGATACCTAGTTATTTTATTTCTAGTTGACGTAGTACCTAAGGTATACTTCTATTATCTGATTTGTATATTCTATTTATCTATCTATCTGCGGATAGTATATCGTCGATATTCTTAGTTTCGTTCTAATTACTCCGATAAGTATCTTCTAGTAATTAGATATAAAGAGCTTGTCTCTATCTAATATAATCGACTTTAGTATACTATAATCCCTTATTAGCCTATCCAGTAGTACGAATACTAGTTGATCTACTTTATAGGTTTCCTTAAAAGGTACTATAATAGTATACTTCGTCAGTTTATCTACAATGACTATAATTGAATTAAAGGTATCCTATATAGCTGGATCCTTAGATAGTAGTAACTTAACTATAAAGTCCATTATAACGTCGTCCTATAGTAATTCTAGAACTAGTGCAAATTATATTTGTCTATATTTGGCATATCGTGTAGACTTATTCTACTAGTATTAAATATATTTATTAATATATTATTCAACGCGCGCTCGAAGTTTTAGTACCGCGTATCCTCGTCCTAGGAGTTCTACTATCTTAGCGACTCCCGGATGACCTTGTAATAGGTCGTCGTGATGATCCCTAATTACTTCTTCTATATATTATTCAGGTAGATAAGTTTTCCTCTAGTATTTAAGTAATACCGTATCCGGCTAATCCTTTCTTAGGATTATTGCGAATATATTATCTTCGTAGGCTTTTACGATCCTATCAGTTATATTAGGTCCTATTATACGAAGGGTTATAGCTAATACCTAGTATAGTACTAATGATCTATCGGCTTCTTTCTTTAGGATTAGTCGTTCTATAATATCCTTTTCTTCTATATAGTCTAATCGCCTACTAAGGGCGTCTACTCGACTATTATCCTTCCCTAGGGTATAGGTTATCTTAAACTTATATTGACCTAGTAGTTCTAACTATCGGACCTGTTGTCTATTTAACTCCTTTATTATTATAAAGTTAAGAAGGTTCTTATAGTCCGTAAAGATAGTTAAGTCCGAGTAGCTTTCTATATATACTCGCTAGTTCTAAAGTATATATACTACGGCAAGTAACTCCTTGTCGTATATATTATAGTTCTATTCTACTACTAATATCTTCCTTGAATAGTAGGTAACTAGATACTATTTTTAGTCTTTTATCTAGTATAAGTATACTCCTATTACAAGATCCGATATGTCCGTTTCGATACGAGCTAGCTTATTTATTTAAAAGGTACAGAGTACCGGTAGATCTGCGTATACCTTCTTTAGTATATTAAACGCCTTCTATTAGTCTTTTCCCTATATAAATCCGATATTCTTCTTAGTAATATCCGTTAGCGGTAGTGCCTTCTTGGAGTAGCCCTCGATAAACTTCCTATTAAAGTTAGCAAATCCTAAGAAGCTTTATACTGCTTTGACGTCCTATAGTATAGGCTATTTAGCTATAGCCTTGATCTTCCCTAGGCTTATACTAATACCTTTTATACTAACTATAAATCCTAGAAACTCTACTAATTCCCTGTAGAATTCGCACTTTTCTAGTTTAAGAAGAAGTTTTACTTATAATAGGTATCCGAGGACGTCCTATATATATATAATATATTCTTTCTTGTTCTTAGAATAAATCAGTATATCGTCGAGGTACGCTATCGCTGTTCGATCTAAGTATACTCGTATAATATTATTAATAAGTACTTAGTAGGTTACTGGTACGTTAGTAAGTCTAAATAGTATTACTAGATACTTATAATGGCTATATCTCGTTCGGAAGGCAGTTTTCTATTCTTCGCCTCCTTTCATCCGAATTAGGTTATATACGCCTCTAAGATCTAGTTTAGTAAATATCTTTACTTTCCTAAGTGTTACGACCTACGTCCGACCGTTAACCTAACGGTGCGATAATCGGGTATGGGTGTAGATATCTTATGCTTCTATAGGAGAGGAGTCACTCAGGTAGAATGGCAGTCTTCGTAGGTGTAGGTATTTAATGCGTTCTATATTGACAACTAGTAAAGTATAGTACAAGGAGTACCAGGAAGATTAACCAAGTAATGGTTTGTCAAGTTGAACATACTGTTCCAAACAACGGGCAAAGCCCCGTATATATAGACATAAGAAATCCTGCCAAGCATTCTATAATAGCATTGCTCGCATTGCGATCATTGCGACCATCATTCCTGATAGTATTACTCGCACTGCGATTATTGCGATTATCGCTCTACCTGCCTATCCTATCCGAAGTAACCTGTCCTTCGCGATAGTCCTATCAGAACCTTCTAGTTCTAATACTAGCCTCCCCCTCCAGATTTCTCGTCCTGAGAAACCATCTATCCTTCATGCCACCCATCCGTACCAAAAGATCGTCTAACCTAGCCATCCGATTAAAGGAGCTGGCCAGTAAACTTTCCGACTTCGTTATACGACCCTGCTCCCGATATGTTGCTAATAGCAAGTAGTACCTTATAGGTGCTGATTCTAATAGATGTTCGAGTTGCGTTTCTAGTAGTCGGAAGTGCGACCTTATAGTGTCGCCCCTTGAAATGCGTCGTGTTAAAAAACGGCGCAACGAGTTACGTAAGGAAGTTACTAATACGCTTGCGAAATTAGTACGCCTCTAGGTGTAATTAAACTTAGTTAAGAAGGAGAAAAAGAATATGGTAGACCGAGAGTTACAGAATATAAGGGAGTTAGAGGAGGACTAACGCGTCGCTCCTAAGCCTTCCGACGACTTAATATTCAACGTCTTATCCGAGTAGTTCGATCTCCCCGACGGGATAGAAATCCCTGAGAGCCTTGACTAGTCTTCTCTTCTCTCTGATAGAACTCTCGTAGATATTCCCTATAGTTCCCCGCAAGGTTCCTAAGAGGTTCCTAGGTACTCTCCGTTTTGTTATACCCTTTCTATTTAACTAGATAGAACTAATTTCTTCTATCTAGGATCCTCTCGACCTTATACTCTGTTTCTTCCTTAACGTTATAATAAAACATTTCTTAGAGTAGTATATTAGAGTCTACTGGCTCTAGAAGTGAGATATAGAATACCGGATATACCTTAGCGTCAGGTAGAAGCTCGAGTTTATAGTTAACGGCCCCCTTTACCTTCTTGATCAAGAATGGTCTAACTTTAATATAATCTAGTTTCTTACTTAGTCTCGTTATCTTTATATTTTTTATTAGGAGGTATACTTTATCCCCCTCTTTAAGCTGAGGAATATTCTTTCTTTTATTGTTGACCTGTTCCTTTACCTTATTATTTGAGCTTTCGATTATCTTTTATATATCCCTATATAAACTTTTTAGCTCCTCCGCCTTAACTAAGGCTTTTTCTGCGTTAGGTCCTTCTCTAGGATATAGAAATATATTTATATTCTTTCCGTGATTGGTAAAGAATAGCGTTAGACCTATTATATCTAATCTCTTATCGTTATATACTAGTTATGCTATTAGAAGTAGTAAAACCTAGTTATCTTGTTTTAGGTTCATATAGTATCTAAGATATACTTCTATTGTTTGATTCGCACGTTCTATTTATCTATTAGTCTATAGATAGTACGCCGTTAATATCCGAAGTTTAGTTCTAATTACTGCTATTAATGTCCTCCAGTAGTTAGAAGTGAATAATTTGTCTCTATCGGATATTATCGACTTAGGTATACTATAATCTCTTATTAGCTTGTTAAGTAGAATAAAAGCTAATTAGTCTGCTTTGTATATCTCCTTGAATGGTATTATAATTATATACTTCGTTAGTTTGTCTATAATAACTATAATTGAATCGAAGGTATCCTACGTAGCTGGATCCTTCGAAGGTAGTAGTTTAACTATAAAGTCTATTGTGATATTATCCTATAGTGATTCTAGTATAGGCATAAATTGAATTTGCCCGTACTTGGCGTATTATATAGACTTGTTCTGCTGGCATTGAATATATTCCTTGATATATTATTTAACGCGTGCCCGAAGTTTCGGTGCTGCGTATCCTTGTCCTAGGAGTTCTATTATCTTAGATACTCTAGGGTAACCTTATAAAGGGTTATCGTAGTAATCCTTAATTACTTCTTTAACGTATATATCAGGTAAGTAAGTTTTTTCCTGATATCTAAGCAATACTGAATCCAGTTAATCCTGTCGTAGCTTTGTTACGAATATATTGTTACTATAGGCCTTTACGATCCTGTCAGTTGTATTAGGTCCTAATATGCGAAGGGTCATTGCTAATGCCTAATATAGTACTAATAATCTATCGGCTTCCCGTTTTAGGATTGGTCGTTCTGTGACGTTCTTTTCTTCTATATAGTCTAATCGCCTGCTAAGTATATCTGCTCGACTATTATCTTTTCCTAGGGTATAGGTTATCTTGAACTTATATTATCCTAATAGTTCTAACTATCTAACTTATCTCCTGTTTAACTCTTTCGTTATTGTAAAATTAAGAAGATTCTTATAATCCGTAAAGATAGTTAGGTCCGAGTAGCTTTCGGCGTATACCCTCCAATTTTAAAGTATATATACTACGGCAAGTAGTTCTTTATCGTATATATTATAGTTCTGTTCTACTACTAACATTTTTCGTGAAAAGTAGGTAACTGGATACTACTTTTAGTCCTTCATTTGATAAAGACATACTCTAATTACAAGATCTAAGGTATCTATTTTAATACGAGCCGGTTTGTTAGCTTGAAAGGTACAGAGTACTAGTAGATCTATATATGCTTTTTTTAACGTGTTAAACGACTTTTATTATTCTTGTCCCTATATAAATCCAATATCTTTTTTTATAATATCCGTAAGTAGAAGTACTTTCTTTAAGTAGCCCTCGATAAACTTCCTGTTAAAGTTGGCAAATCCTAAGAAACTTTGCACTACTTTAACGTCCTGTAGTATAGGCTATTCCGCTATAGCTTTGATCTTTTCTAGGCTTATACTAATACCTTTTATACTAACCACAAATCCTAGGAACTTAACAGAGTCCCTGTAAAATTCGCACTTTTCTGGTTTAAGGAGAAGTCCTACTTGCGATAGGTATTCGATAACGTCCTATATATACTTAATATATTCTTCCTTTTTCTTAGAGTAAATCAAGATATTATCGAGGTACGCTATCGCTGTTCGATCTAAGTGTGCTCGTATAACGTTATTAATAAGTACTTGGCAGGTTACTAGTACGTTGATGAGTCTAAACGGTATTACTAGGTACTCGTAGTGGCCATATCTGGTCTGAAAGGCAGTTTTCTATTCTTCGCCTTCTTTTATCTAGATCAGGTTATAAGCGCCCCTAAGGTCTAGTTTTATAAATATCTTTGCCTTGCCGAGCCGATCCTGCAGCTCGCTAATATTTAGTAAAGGATATCTATTCTTAATTATAATATTATTCAACTTTTGATAGTCGATATATAGTCTTAAGCTTCTATCCTTCTTCGGCGCGAAGAGGATTGGATAACCTGCTAGTAATTTAGATTCCTGAATAAATCCTTTCTTAAGGTTCTTATCGATATACCCGCGAAGTATAGTAAGTTCCTTTTCTAATAATATATAGATAGGTCCAAATATCGGCGCCTTGCCAGGTTCGAGTTCGATCTTATAATCCTATAGCTAGTACTTAGGTAACGCTTTTACGCTCGTCTCTTCCTCGAATAGGTATACCTACTATTTATATTCCCGAGGGATTATAGAAGGTTCGTCTTTTCCTTTAATAGCTCTCTCTTTAGTATCCTACTAACCTTTACTAGTAACTAAGGAGTCGAGCCTTCTCTCTTAGAAGTTACTCTTATCGTTTAAGAATAAAGTAATATATACTTCGACCGGTCTTCGGTTCTTTCTCTTATCTATTATTATCTACTATTAACTAATAGGTCTAATACTAGTAACATTTCTAGATCGTCCGAATTTAAGTACTTTTGTCTTCCAGTTGATTTCTGGGTTATATTTATTTAACCAAGGTATTCCTAAAATGATATTATAAGTAGCTATCCTAACTATATCGAATATAATCTCCTTGTAGTATTACTGAATTATTACTAGTAGGGAGCGTATCTCCTCCTCTACTTTTCCTGTTGAAAATACTGACCTGTCGGCTAGGCGTAACTCGTAAGATAATTTCTTCTTCCGGGTTGGTAGGCCGCTTAAGTCTACCAAGTTCCTTAAGATGAAATTTCCTGTAGCTCCGCTGTCTATTATCGCTATGGTCCGCTATCCGCTAATATTCACTGGTATAATAATATAAGTATGGTATTAGGCGGAACATAATTGTTGTTTGGGGAATAACGTATTAATCTCCTTATGCTTCCCCGTAGTATAAGAGATCATTCTTTTCCCTGTAATAGTAGGAATCTATATACTTCCTTTATTCCCTTATGCGGAATATATTTATTATATAGGTAGCTATACTATAGTACTTGGTTATAGGCTCCTCTCTTGAAGACTTTAAGTAAGTTATTTCTTTCTTTTTCCCACTTTTCTGTAAAGTATAGGAAGTAGTAGTACTTCCTCTTACTCACAAGATACTATTAGTACCTATCTTCCTTATACTTATACTACTATATTTCTCTATAGTAAGCTTTCTTAAGTAGGGGTACCGTGTATTCTTTCGCTAGACGGCCCCTTTCTTCTCTATATATTGAATAATCGGGTAATATATATTCAGTATATAGGATCTCGCTATATTACTAATATTCCCTATCGTATCGATAGTCTCGTATAGGTTCGTCCCATTTAGGTTTTACAGATAATTACTTATTTAATATGCCTCGTACTTTACTTTCGATTTCGTCGAAGAGTTTATATTCGTCTTCGTCCAATTAAGGTTCGTTAATTTCTAGTAATTTTCCTTCTACTTAGGATATAGTAGATCCAGGTTCGGGTGTCGACGCTAGTCTCTCCGGACTAGCTTTCCGCTGTTCCTGATCCGTCTTATACTATTAAGATCTATTACCATCCCTATAGTAATATCTCTATACTTCTTCATTAAATTCTAATTCGAAGGTATCATCTTCCGAATTCTAATCTAATTCTTCTATATCGTAGAGTTACTATATTCCTTCGGAGTTTTCCTCGTTATCTAGAGGTCCTCCTTCTATTGCGTTAATCTGCGGTCGGTGTACTATATTCTTCGACCTGTAGTCTCTAGCCATATAGCCCAGTTTGCTATAGCTATAGCAAGTAATTACTTTCTTTCCCCCGTGCTGCTTTTTCCCTTTAAAGTTTCCTTTCTTCTTTCCTATCTAGATAAAGTCAATCTCTATTAGCACTATACCACGATAAGTATTACGTTCCCCGTAGTCTTATTAGTAATTCCTTGTTTTCGAAAAGAATCCTTTATATCGGGTTCCGCTAACTCCTCCGTTATACTATTTCTCTATAGATCGTTCGAATAGCTTATCGTCAATTTCGATCGTATTTTCTATAAGTCCGTCTAGAGTGTCGATTACTCCTCCGAATCTTATAAGCTCGTCTTTAATATTATCTTTAAGGCCCTAACAATACATCGTTATCAGCGCATCATCATCCTAGCCTATTTTAGTAGCGTATATTTGAAACTGAGTTGAAAACTCTAACGCTGACTTCTTCTACTTCATGTGCTAGATAATGCGTATTACTACGTTTGCCTCGTTGGAAGGTCCGAATATACGGCGGATTTCAACCATAAACTTTGGCATACTTTCTATCTATGACTTAACGTCGCCGTCTTCGTCGTCGTCTTCTATATACTTCTTTAGGAAAGGTTCGACCCACTTTTAGGCCCGTCCTCGTAGGTACGATATAGCGAAGGTAGTATATCTGGTTACTAGGAGCAAGTCCCCTTAGAATAGAAGGTATAGTTGTACTTGTGTAAGCCATGGCTCAAGCTTATCCCTGTCTCTATAGTACAGGTCTGGTACTGCAACCTTGATCCTTTTTCTAGATCCTTCGTCTATAGTATAGCGTCTCTGGCCAGTAACCGTTGAGGTGCTTAGGGTAGGGTTTCTGCCTGAAGTTGTTAAAGAACTCATCCCTTAGGGTGTTCAAAGTGTTACGACCCACATCCGACCGTTAACCTAACGGTGCGATAATCGGGTATAGGTGTAGATGTCTTATACTTCTGTGGGAGAGGAGTCACTCAGGTAGAATGGCAGTCTTCGTAGGTATAGGTATTCAATACGTTCTATATTAATAACTAGTAAAGTATAGTGCAAGGAGTACCAGGAAGATTAACCAAGTAATAGTTTGTCAAGTTGAACACACTGTTCCAAACAACGGGCAAAGCCCCGTATATATAGACATAAGAAATCCTGCCAAGCATTCTATAATAGCATTGCTCGCATTGCGATCATTGCGACCATCATTCCTGATAGCATTGCTCGCACTGCGATCATTGCGATCATCGCTCTACCTGCCTATCCTGTCCGAAGTCACCTGTCCTTCGCGACAGTCCTGTCAGAACCTTCTAGTTCTAACACTGAGCCGATCCTGCAGCTCGCCGATATTAGGTAAAGGATATCTATTCTTGATTATAATATCGTTCAACTTTCGATAGTCGATATATAGTTATAAGCTTCCGTCCTTCTTTAGTATAAAGAGGATTAGGTAACCTACTAGTAATTTAGATTCTTGAATAAATCCTTTTTTGAGGTTCTCGTTAATATACCCGCGAAGTACTTTAAGTTCCTTTTCTAATAATGCGTAAATAGGTCTAAATATTAGTTACTTACCAGGTTCGAGTTCGATCTTATAATCCTATAGCTAATACTTAGGTAATACTTCTATATTCGTCTCTTCCTCGAATAAGTATATCTACTTACTATATTCCCGAGGGATAGAGGGTATATCAGTTCCTCCCTTAACTCTTACTTTATTATCCCGCTAACCTTTACTAGTAACTATAGAGTCAGACTACCCTTTAGTACCGTCCTTATACGAAGCTAAGGTAATATATACCTCGACCGGTCTTCGGTTCGACTTCTTATCTACTATTAAACGCTACTAATATATAGGTATAATCCTAGTGATATTTCTGGATTAATCTATCTTAAGTACTCCTTAAGCCTAATCGATTATTAGGTTATACTTCTTTAACTAAGGTATTCCTAAAATTATATAATAGGTAGCTATCCTAATAACATTAAAGGTAATCTCCTTATAGTAGTACTAAATTATAATAGATAACGAAAGTATCTCTTTATCTACCTTTCCTATTAATAGTATTAACCTATCGGCTATCTAAAGATTATACTACTATAACTTCTTTCGAGTTAGTATTCTAGTTATTTGTACTAAGTCTCGTAAGATGAAGTTTCTAGTAGCTCCAGAATCTATTATCGCAACGGTCTACTATCTGTTAACAATTACTAGTATCTTTACATATATATCGTATTGCGCGGAATACAGATATTATTTAGGGGTTAATATATTAATCTCCTTATGGCTACCCCTACTATAAAGGATTACTCTTTTCCCGCTTATAGGAGTAGGAACCCTGCCTTTGACTTCGACTATATATACTTCTCGTAGTTATCGTATAGACAGGCGTACTATTCTATCAAATAGTATTCTCTAGCGCTTAGGTTATTATTTAATTCGTAGATAACTCTCTTTAACTATTCCTTATCGCGTCCTAGGAAGTATTAGTATATTCTTTTCGTCGCGAGGTACTATAGATATCTGTTTTCCTTATATTCGTAGTAATAGCTATATCCGCAGGGTAGTATTCTTACTAGCCCCTTGGCTATATTCCTCGGCGTACTATACTATATATAGTAAAGCGATATATATTCTTCCTATAGTATACTCTTGTGACCTCGGTGATTCCGATCTATCCGATAGTCTAGCTATATATATTCCTTAGAGCTTTCTTCTTCTTCCTTAGACGTAGTAGTTTCAGGTATTATCCTTCTTTGTAGTCGTATTTCTTCCTACTTAGCTTCTAATATACTAAGGGCTTCTTCCTACTCTAGATCTATTTCGCTTTCTTCCTAATCCTACTTAGACTTTTCTTCTTAAGCCTTACTACCGTCTTTAGTATTCAGGTCGTTCCTATATTATTCCCTGATACGCGTATTAAACTTCCTTGTAAAGTCGTTATCGCCGTTTTCAGATTCTTTATTAAGTTCTTCTTATATTATCCTATTATACTAGGAACTAATATCTTCTTCGACTTTATCCTATACTAGTAGAATCTCCTCAGGCGTGCCGTCTATATCGTCCTAGGTATATACTTTCTCTAGTATATTTAGCTACGGTCGATATACTATGTTTTTCGACTTGTAGTCTCTGGCGAAGTAGCCCGGTTTACTATAGCTATAACACTTTAGTGTTTTCTTATTACCGTTTTACTACTTCTTACCCCTAGCTAGCCCCCTAAAGGCCTATTTACCTTTCTTCTCCGTGAAGTCTAGTTCTATAGGCGTATACCCGTAGGGGTCACGTTCTTTATATCCTAGGTAATAGCTCCTTAATTTAGCGAAAAAGCTTAAGCGTCCTATTCCGCCGACTCCTCCGTTATACCTCTTCTCTATAGTCCTTTCGAATAGCTTATTATTAATTTCGATTACTTCTTCGATTAGTTTATCAAGGGTATTAATAATAATCTCTAACCTTATAAGCTCGTCTTTAATATTATCCTTAAGACCTCTCTAGTATATAGTTATTAATACGTTATTATCCTAGTTAGTCTTTACTATATATTACTGAAATTAAGTCGAGTACTCTAATACAGATTTCTTCTAGGTTATATACTAGATAGTTTATATTACTATATTAACTTCGTTTAATAGACCGAATATATAGTAGATTTCAAGTCTAAATATAGCTATACTCTCTATCTATTATTTGATTTCGCTGTCTTCGTCGTTATCTTCTATATACTTCTTCAGGAACGGATTAACCTACTTTTAGGCTCTTCTATATAAGTAAGTAATAGCGAAGGTAGGATATTATTATATAGATATAAGGTCTCCTTAGAACTTTAAGTAAAGTAATACCTAGGATAGCTATCCCTCGAGCTTATCTCTCTCTCTATAGTATAAGTCGGGCTAGGCTATCTTAATATATCTGCTGAGTCCTTCGTTAATAGTTAGGTATTATTATCCGCTTCCTCCTCCTGAGGAGCTTAGGGTAGGTACCCTGGAGTCTCTTAGTATAGTACTTATCCTTGAGGGTACTTAAAGTATTACGAACCACGTTGCGTGCGGTAGTCCGTTATATATAGATTGATTCTTAATAGGGATAGAGGTATAATAGAGTAAGAGGGTAAAGTAGGCTTCAAGTGATACTAAGCGGGTCTGGTATATAATTAGATAATATATGTTTAGTGCCTAGCCTACGAGATCTATCGCATATAGTAAACAATTGAATAGCAAGTTAAGCACGATGCTCCAAGTAGTACGAGCAGTGCTCCGTATATATAGATATACGAAATCCATACCAAGCATTCCTGATCGCACTGGTCGCACTAATCGCACCGCGCTCATTGCGACCACTACGCTCATCGCTTAATATACCAAGCCTTCTTGATCGTACTAATCGCACTAATCGCACCGCGCTCATTGCGACCACTACGCTCATCGCTTAACATGCCAAGCCTTCAGGGTCTATCCGAGTCGGACACCGATTCGTCGACTCGAATCATGACGGGCGCTACGCTCCTTGAGCGCATCCCTAATTATATTTTCTAATCGTAATATAGAGATAGAAGGAAGTAAATATAGAAATAGAATTTAAAGTAGAGTAGAAGTAGAAAAATAAAAAGTATTATAGAAGGTTTAGATAAGTTTAAATATAAATATTAATATATAGATTTAGAATTAAATAATAAAAAATAAAAATAAGATATTAAGATATTTAGATAAAGTAAATAAATTAAAAAATTTAGGATTAAAAGGAATTAAAAAGAGAGAAGTAATAAAGAATTATATTATTAAATAAAAAGAAAATTAAAGGGAGAAAAAATAAAAAGTTAAATAAAAGTAGGAATAAAGATTTAGGTTAAATAAAAGTTTAGATTTAAAATAAGAGTTAAAAAAAAGAAAAAAGGGTAGAAGAAAATAAGATTTAGATTTAAATAGAGAGGGAAAAGATTATAGATATTAGAACTAGAGGGTTCTAATAGGACTGTCGCGAAGGATATAAGATTTCGGACAGGACAGGCAAGTTAAGCGATGATCGTAATGATTATAGTGCGAGCAATACTATTAAGAATGATAATCGCAATGATCGTAGTGCGAGCAAAGCTATTATAGGATACTTGGCGGGATTTCCTATTACTATATATACGAGTACTTACTTACCACTTGGAGTATCGTGCTCAACTCTTCTGTTTATATCTAGTACTTACTATATACGATAGATCTCTTAGGCTAGGTACTAAATATATATTACCTAATTATATACCAGACCCGCTTAGTATCTATTGAAGCCTACTTTATACTCTTATATTAGCTATACCTCTATCCCTATTAAGAATCAATCTATATACGACCACCGCACGTAACGTGGTTTGTAATACTTTAAGCACCCTTAAGGATAAGTACTATACTAAGAGACCCTAGGGTACCTACCCTAAGCTCCTTAGGAGGGAGTAGATAATAACGACACCTAACGATCGATAAAGGACTTAGCAGATATGTTAAGATAGCCTAGCCTAACTTATACTATAGAGAGAGAGACAAGCTCGAGAGATAGCTATCCTAGGTATTATTATATCTGAAGTTCTAAGGGGACTTAATACCTATTCAACGATATCTAACCTTTATAATTACCTACTTACGTAGAAGAGCCCAAAAGTAGGTTAATCCGTTCCTAAAGAAATATATAGAAGATAACGACGAAGATAGCGAAATCAAATTATAGATAGAGAGTATAGCTATATTTAGGCTCGAAATCCGCTATATATTCGGACCGTCGAACAAAATCAACGCAGTAATATAAACTATTCAGTACTTGACTCAGAAGAAGTCTATATCGGAATATTTAACTTAGTTCTAATAATATATAGCGAAGACTAACTAGGATAATAATATATTAATAACTATATATCGAAGAGGTCTTAAGGATAATATTAAAGACGAACTTATAAGGTTAGGGATTATTATTAATACCCTTAATAAATTAATCGAAGAAGTAATCGAAATTAATAATAAACTATTCGAAAGGACTATAGAGAAAAGGTATAACAGAGGAGTTAGCGGAATAGGACGCTCAAGCTTTTTTACTAAATCGAAGAGCTACCGCCTAGGATACGAAGGAAACCGCGATCCCTATAGATATACGTCTATAGAACTAGACTTTATAGAAAAGAAAGGAAAGTAAGCCTTTAGAGGGCCTATAAGGGGTAAGAAGTAGTAAGGGGGTAAGAAAATACTAAAGTATTATAGCTATAGCAAATCGGGCTACTTTACTAGAGACTACAAGTCGAAAAATATAGTATATCGACCGCAGCTAAATGTACTAGAGAGAGTATATATCTAGGATAATATAGACGATACGCCTAAGGAGGACCTACTAATATAGGATAAAGTTAAAGAAGATATTAACTCCTAGTATAATAGGATGACGTAAGAATAATATAACTATAAATCCGAGGACGAGGACGAACTTATAGAGGATGTTACCTTATAAACCAAAGAAGATTTGGATATTAGAGACGGTAGTAGTACTTATAAAGAATCTAAATAGGATTAGGAAAGCGAGGGGATAGATCTAGAGTAGGAAGAAGCCCTTAGTACGTTAGAAGCTGAGTAGAAAGATATACGACCACTAAGAAAATCAATACCTGGATCTACTATATCTAAGGAAAAAGAAGGAAGCTCTAAGGAACTATAATAGGATAATAGAGAACCGAATTATCGACAAGACCGGAATTATCGAAGATATAAAGAGTTACTATAGGAAGAATGTACTACGCTTTACTATATATAGTATAGTACGCCAAGAAGTTACAGGAAAGGACTAGTAAAGAAAGCCCTTTATAGATAAGACTTCTACTATAACTATAAGAGAAATGAATATCTATAGTATCTAGCGACGAAAAGACTTTATTAGTTCTTTCTAGGAAATAATATAGATTGGTTAGAACGCGTCAAGAAAGAAATAATATACTATCTATATATAGAGAAATACTATCTAAAAGAATAGTATACCTATTTATATAATAACTATACGGAATATAAGGAAGCAAAATCCGAAGTAGGGTTCCTACTCCCAATATATAAGTAGACGGAATCTATATTAGGATTTCTATAGGGAAAAGAGTAATCCCTTATAGCAGGAGTAGCCATAAGGAGATTAATATATTAACCCCCAAATAATATCTGTGTTCCGCGCAATACGATATATATATAAAAATATCGATAATCGTTAACGGACAGCGGACTATTGCGATAATAGATTCTAGAGCTACTAGAAACTTTATTTCGCGAGACTTAGTATAATTAACTAGATTACTAACTCGAAAGAAGCTATAATAGTACGACCTTTAGATAGCTAACGGGTTAATACTATTAATAGGAAAGGTAGATAAAGAAATACTTTTATTATCTATTATAATTCAGCGCTACTATAAGGAGATTACCTTTAATATTATTAGGATAGCTATCTATTATATAATTTTAGGAATACCTTGGTCAAAGAAGTATAATCTAATAATCGATTAGATAAGAGGAGTACTCGAAATTAGATAATTTAGCTATATTACTAAAATCGAGCCTATATATCGACAGCGTATAATAATAGATAAGAAGTCGAACCGAAAACCGGTCGAGGTATATATTACCTTAGCTTTATATAAGGACGGTACTAAACGGTAGTCCAACTCTATAGTTACTAGTAAAGATTAGCGGGATAATAAAGTAAGAGCTAAGGGAGGAACCGATATACCCTCTATCCCTTAAGAGTATAGTAAGTAGGTATACTTATTTAAGGAAGAGACGAATATAGAAGTATTATCTAGGTACTAGCTATAGGATTATAAGATCGAACTCGAACCTAGTAGATAGCCGATATTTAGACCTATTTATATATTATTAGAAAAGGAACTTAAAGTACTTCGCAGGTATATTAACAAGAACCTTAAAAAGGGATTTATTCGGGAATCTAAATTACTAGTAGGTTATCTAATCCTCTTTGTACTAAAGAAGGATAGAAGCTTAAGACTATACGTCGACTATCGAAAGTTAAACGATATTATAATTAAAAACAGATATCTATTACTAAATATAGGGGAGCTATAGGATCGGCTCGGCAAAGCAAAGATATTTACTAAACTGGATCTTAGAGGCGTATATAACCTAATACGGATAAAAGAAGGCGAGGAATAGAAAACTACCTTCCGAACGATATATAGCCACTATAAGTATCTAGTAATACCGTTTGGACTTACTAACGCACTAGTAACCTGCCAAGCATTTATTAATAATATTATATAAGTATACTTAGATTAAATAGCGATAGCGTACCTCGATAATATACTAATCTATTCTAAGAATAAGGAAGAATATATTAAATATATATAGGATATTATCGAATGCCTATTATAAGCGAAACTTCTCCTTAAACTAGAAAAGTACAAATTTCATTGATAAGCGGTAGAATTTCTAGAATTTATAGTTAGTACGAAAGGTATTAGTATAAGCCTAGAAAAGATTAAAGCCATCGCTAAATAGCCTATACTATAGGACATTAAAGTAGTATAAAGCTTTTTAGGTTTTGCTAACTTTAACAGGAAGTTTATCAAGGGCTACTCTAAGAAAGTACTACCTTTAATAGATATTATAAAGAAGGATATCGAGTTTATATAGGGAAAAGACTAATAAGAATCATTCAATATATTAAAGAAA
Source organism: Lepraria neglecta (assembly GCA_033220425.1). Classification (NCBI taxonomy): domain Eukaryota; kingdom Fungi; phylum Ascomycota; class Lecanoromycetes; order Lecanorales; family Stereocaulaceae; genus Lepraria; species Lepraria neglecta. The sequence goes on along the minus strand of CM065650.1, from coordinate 74,425 downwards.
GTATATATAGATCTACTAATACTCTATACCTTTTAGATAAACGAGCCAGCTCGTATTAAAATAGATATATTAGATCTTATAATTAGAGTATACCTATATTGAATAAAAGACTAAAAGTAGTATCTAGTTACCTACTATTCGAGGAAGATATTAGTAGTAGAATAGAACTATAATATATATAATAAGGAACTACTTACTATAGTATATATATTATAAAACTGGCGAGTATATACAGAGAGCTACTTAGACCTAACTATCTTTATAGATTATAAGAATCTTCTTAATTTTATAATAATAAAGGAGTTAAATAGAAGATAGGTTTAATAGTTAGAACTATTAGGTTAATATAAGTTTAAGATAACCTATACCCTAGGAAAAGATAATAGTCGAGTAGATACCCTTAGTAGGCGATCGGACTATATAGAAGAAAAGAATATTATAGAATAACTAATCCTAAAGAGAGAAGCGGACGGATTACTAGTACTATACTAGGTATTAGCAGCGACCCTTTATATATTAGGACCTAATATAATAGATAGGATTATAAAGGCCTACGATAACGATATATTCGTAATAAACCTACGAAAGGATTAGTAGGATTTAGTATTGCTCAAATATCAGGATAAGACCTACTTACCTGATATATACGTTGAAGAAGTGATTAGGGATTACTATAACGACCTATTATAAGGTTATCTAGGAGTGTCTAAGATAATAGAACTCCTAGGACGAGGATACGTAGCGCTGAGGCTTCGGGCACGCGTTGAACAATATATTAAAGAATATATCTAGTGCTAGCAGAATAAGGCGGCACGACACGCCAAGTATAGACAAATATAGTTTACTCCTGTACTAGAATTACTATAGGATGATATTATAATGGACTTCGTAGTTAAACTACTACTATTAAAGGACCCAGCTACGTAGGATACCTTTAACTTAATTATAGTTATTATAGATAAACTAATAAAGTATATAATTATAGTACCGTTTAAAGAAACCTATAAAGTAGATTAGTTAGCTTTCGTTTTACTCGACAAGCTAATAAGAGATTATAGTATACTAAAATCGATAATATTCGATAGAGACAAGTTATTTACTTCTAACTACTAGAAAACGCTAATCGCAGTAATTAGAACTAAACTTCGGATATTAATAGTATATTACCTATAGACTAATAGATAAATAGAACGTGTAAATTAGATAATAGAAGTATACCTAAGATACTATATAAACTAGAAGCAAGATAACTAGGTTTTACTACTTCTAATAGTATAACTAGCGTATAACGACAAAAGATTAGATATAATAGGTCTAACTCTATTCTTTACTAACTATAGAAAGAATATAAATATATTTCTATAACCTAGGGGAGGACCTAATATAGAAAGAGCCTTAGTTAAGGCGAATAAGCTAAAGAATTTATATAAAGAGATATAAAGGTCTATTAAAAGCTCTAATACTAAGTTAAAGGAATAAGTTAACTAGAAAAGAAAGAATATTCCTCAGCTAAAAGAGGGGGATAAAGTATACCTCTTAATAAAAAATATAAGGATAATAAGACTAAGTAAGAAACTAGATTATATTAAGGTTAGACTATTCTTAATTAAACGGATAAAGGGACCGGTTAACTATAAACTCTAACTTCTACCTAACGTAAAGGTATATCCGGTATTCTATATCTTACTCCTGGAGCTAGTAGACTCTAGTATACCTCTCTAAGAAATATTTCATTATAACGTTAAGGAAGAAATAGAGTACGAGGTTAAAAGGATTCTAGATAGAAGAAATTAGTTCTATCTAGTTAAATAGAAAGGGTATAACAAAACGGAAAATACCTAGGAACCTTTTAGGAACCTTGCGGGGAACTATAGGGAATGTCTCTAAGAGTTCTATTAGAGATAAGAGAAGACTAGTCGAAGCTCTCGGGGACTTCTATCCCGCCAGGGAGATTGAACTATTTAGATAAGATATTAAATATTAAATCATCGGAAGAACCAGGAGCGATACGTTAATCCTCCTCTAACTCCCTAATATTCTATAACTCTCGATCTACTATTCTTTTCTTCTCGTTCTTGATAGAGTTTAGTTACGCCTAAAGACGCACTAATTTTGTAAGTATATCGGTTACTTCTTCTCGTAGCTCGTTGCGCCGCTTCTTAACACGACGTATTTCAAGGGGCGACACTATAAGGTCGCACTTCCTACTACTAGTAATATAACTTGAATACCTATCTGAATCGGTACCTATAAGGTACTACTTGCTGCTAGTAATATATCGGGAATATAGTCGTATAACGAAGTTGGAAAGCTTACTAGCCAACTCCTTTGAACGGATGGTTGGGTTAGATAATCGTTTAGTACGAACGGGTGGCATGAAGGATGGATGGTTTCTCGGGACGAGAAATCTGGAGGGGGGAGCTAGTGTTAGAACTAGAGGGTTCTGATAGGACTATCGCGAAGGATATAAGACTTCGGATAGGATAGGCAAGTTAAGCGATAATCGTAATAATCGCAGTGCGAGTAATACTATTAAGAATGATAATTATAATGATTATAGTACGAGTAAAGCTATTATAGGATGCTTGGCGGGATTTCCTATTGCTATATATACGAGCACTTACTTACTACTTGGAGTATCGTGCTTAACTCTTCTATTTATATCTAGTACTTACTATATACGATAGATCTCTTAGGCTAGGCACTGAATATATATAACCTAATCATATACCAGACCCGCTTAGTATCCATTGAAGCCTGCTTTATACTCTTGTATTAGCTATACCTCTATCCCTATTGAGAATCAATCTATATACGACTACCGTACGCAACGTGGTTTGTAATAATAGAGTAGAAAGATTAATTTTTAAAATAGAATAGAAGGGGAGTAAAAAGATTATAGTAGTTAGAGTTAAAATAGAAAGGTATTAGATTTAAAGAAGTAAAGAATAAAGTATAGAAAAGAATTAAAAAATAGATAGAAAAGGTTAGAATTAGAATTAGAAAGTTAAAAAGGTAGAATTAGAATTAAAGAGAAATTAAGGTTAAAAAGATAAAGATTTAAGATATAAAATAGAACAAAAATAAAAAGAAATTTAATAAAAAGATTAAATTATTATTATTAGAGATAGAATTAAAAAGTAAAAAGGATAAAAAAAGAATTAAATTAAAGAGATTTTAAAAATAAGATTTAAAAAGATTTAATAAAAGAAAGATATAAAAGATTTAGAGATTTTAAAATTTAAATTTAAATTATAAAAGAGAATAAAGGATTAGTTTTAGAAGAAGAAAAAGAAGAATATTTTATAAATTATAAAAAGTAAAAGAGGAGAAGAAGATAGATATTTATATTAATTTATAATAAAAAGAGAGTTAAAAAGAAAGGGAATTTTATATATATAAAAAAGATAAGAGGAAAAAAGAATTTAAAGAATTTTTAAAAGATATTTATAGAAAAAGAAAAAGAAGGTTAAAAGAAGGTTAAATATTTAGATTTATTTATAGAATTAAAGATTAAGAATAATAGAAAATTAGAATTTAAAAAAGGGAAAAATAATATAATAAAGAGAATTTAGAGTTAAATAAAAAGATTAGAAATAAGATATATTTAATTAGAAGAGAGTTTTTATAATTAAAGGATTTTAAAATAAGAAATAGAATTAAGAGAGAATTAATTTATATAATTAGATTAAAAGTTTAGATATTTTAGAAGAGAAGATTTTAATAGAAATAGATTTAAAAAAATTTAAAGAATTTTAGGGCCGAGAAATCAGTAGGATTAGTAACTCCAGGTTACTATTAGTAACTCTAGGTTACTATTAGTAACTCCAAGTTACTATTAGTAACCAAGCAGCCCCCAAAATTATCCCCCGAAGTTATACCTAGACCTACTTAGTAATTACTTAAAGTCTATTTTATTCTCTTATAATATCTAGTACCTCTATCTCTATTAAGAATAATCTATATATAATACTAGTATATATAGTTTATAATAACTTAATAGTAAATACTAAATTTTTAGCTTAGCGCGCTCTAAATATATATAGCTATACTTATAGTAATATATTATCCTATATATATTATATAATTTTATAATAATTTTAAAAATAAAATAATAGACTCTATACTTTCTAATACTATTTAAATTTTAAATTTTAGTTAGAATTTAGCTAATAAAAATCTAAAAAAGTATTTTTACCTATAGAGTACCCTAGACCTACCTAGAGCTACCTCTAGAGCTACTCTTAAAGTATTTTTAAAGTACTAAAATATTTAACCCTTAATAATTTTTAGTATATTAAGATTAGGGCTTAATCTTATAAATATAAAATATATTATAAATAGTATATTTTCTAATTCTACTTTAATTTTCTAAAATAAGTATAGAATAAATAAAATAGAGCTATTTTTATAATAATCTTCTATAAAGATTATAGATACTTATATTATATAATATATATAATAAGTTAGTACCTATAATCTTTATAGAAGATTACCGTAAAAACGGCTATATCTTACTTATCTTATATTTAATTTAGAAAATTTAAGTAGATTTAGAAAGACTTCTATTTATAGTATATTTTATATATATAAAGCTAAGTCCTAACCCTAATATATCGAAAGTTATTAAGGATTTAGTATATTAGTACTTCGGGGGCAGCTATAGGGGTAGCTATAGGGGTAGCTTTAGAGAAGTTCGTAGGTAAAAATATAGTTTTTAAGCTTTCCTTAGCTAAATTTTACCTAAATTTTAAAATTTAAATAATATTAGAAAGTATATACTTAGTTCTAAAACTTATAAAATAATCTTAATCTTTCTTATAATAATAGATTATAAGGAAATTTAGAGTAATTCTATATTTATAGCTAATTAGAATAGCCCTATATTCCTCCCCCCTAATAGTATACTTTTTAGCCTAGCGCCTTTAACTACTAAAAGTAAAATTTATATTATAACTTCTTTATAGTACTTCCCTGCGCTATATATATTATATAATACAAGTAAGTGCCCGTAATCTTCACAGAAGATTACCGTAAAAACGGCTATATCTCGCTTATTTTATACTCGATTTAGAAAATTAAAGCGGTATTAGAAATTCATATATTTATAGTCTATTTTATATATATAAAGCTAAGCCCAAATCCTAATAGGGCAAAAATTATTAAGGATTTAGTATATTAGTGCTTCGGGGGCAGCTGCGGGGGGCAGCTTTAGGAAACTCCGTAGATAAAAACATGTTTTTTGAGCTTTCCCTAGCTAAAACTTAGCTAAATTTCAAAATTCGAACGGTGTTAGAAAGCGCATACTTGGTTCTAAAACTTATGAAATTATCTCGATATTATATAACGTATATAGCGCGGGGCATTACTGCGAAGAAGTTGCGGTGCGCATTTAACTTTTGATGTTCCAGGGTCCGGGGGCGCCAAGCTCAATGCTTGGCATTTGCTACTGAGCTTACGCTGCCTATAAAATATAGTAAAACTACTCCTTTTACTTATAAGTTTTATATAAATAGACCGATTTAAATTTTTTTGACGGTGTTAGAAAGCGTATACTTGGTTCTAGAACTGATGAGATTATCTCGATATTATATAACGTATATAGCGCGGAGTATTACTACGAAGAAGTTGCGATGCGTATTTAACTTTTGATATTCTAGGGTCTTGGGGCGCCAAGCTCAATGCTTGGTATTTGCTACCGAGCTCGCGCTACTAGCAAAATATGGCGAAAAGGCTTCTTTTACTTATAACTATTACGTAAATAGGCCGATTCTAAAAATTCTTGATACGTAAGTAAGCTAATAATTAACTCTAAAACTTATAAAATTCTCTTAATATCATATAATATATATAGCGTTGCGCATTGCTGCGAAGTAATTGTAGTATATATTCTTAATTTTTAATAGGGGCGCTAACAAAAAGAGGGAACTCGGGAAGAGAACTAAAGGTCTATACTAATTGGCTATAAGAGCGGACTGTTACGAACCACGTTGCGTGCGGTGGTCGTATATAGATTGATTCTCAATAGGGATGGAGGTGTAGCCAACACAAGAGTATGAAGCAGGCTTCAATGGATGCTAAGCGGGTCTGGTATATGATCAGGTGATATATATTCAGTGCCTAGCCTAAGAGATCTATCGTATATAGTAAGTACTAGATGTAAACAGAAGAGTTGAGCACGATGCTCCAAGTGGTGAGTAAGTACTCCTACATATAGCAATAGGAAATCCCGCCAAGCCTTCCATGGTCGCCTTGGTCGCGTTGCGCCCATCGCGCCCATTGTCCATGGTCGCCATGGTCGCTCTGAGCCTATTACGCCCATCGCTTCAGCTTCCTATCCTGTCCCTAGTCCTTTCGTCCTACGCGATAGTCCTATTAGAACCGCTGGTCCTAATACGAAATGCCTCCGAATTTCGCTATAATCTGTTATTAGAAGAAGATTAAAATAATTTTATAAGTTTTAGAGTTAATAATTAGCTTATTTATATATTAAGAATTTTTAGAATTAGCCTATTTATATAATAGTTATAAGTAAAAGAAGTATTTTCGCTATATTTTATAGATAGTATAAGCTTAGTAGTAAATACTAAGTATTAAGCTTAGTATCCTCTAGACCCTTGAATATTAAAAGTTAAATATACTATATACTTCTTTATAGGACTTTCCTGCGCTATATATATTATATAATATTAAGATAGTTTTATAAGTTTTAGAACTAAGTATATACTTTCTAATACCGTCGAAATTTTTAAAATTAGTCTACTTATATAAAATTTATAAGTAAAAGAAGTATTTTTATTAGATTTTATAGATAGTAGGAGCTTAGTAGTAAATAGTACCCCTAGACCTTAGAATATTAAAAGTTGAATATATACTATAACTTCTTCGTAGCGATACCCCGCGCTATATATATTATATAATATTAAGATAATTTTATTAGTTTTACTATATTTTATAGGTAGTATAAGCTTAGTAGTAAATACTAAGTATTAAGCTTAGCGCCTCTAGGCCTAGAATATTAAAAGTTAAATATATACTATAACTTCTTTATAGTAATACTCTATACTATATATATTATTTAATATAACTTAGTACCTATAATCTTCACAGAATATTACTATAAAAACTACTATATCTCGCTTATTTTATACTTAATTTTAAGAATTTAAGTAGAATTAGAAAGCCCTTAATTTATAGTATATTTTATATATATAAAGCTAAGCCCTAACCCTAATATATTAAAAGTTATTAAGGGTTAAATATTTAAGTACTCCGGAGATACTTCGGGGGTAACTATAGTAATAGCTTTAGGGAACTCTATAGGTAAAATATATATTTAAAGCTTTCCTTAGCTAAATTTTAACTAAATTTTAAAATTTAAATAGTATTAAAAAGTATATACTTAGTTCTAAAACTTATAAAATTATCTTAGTATTATATAATATATATAGCAGGGGGTATTACTACAAAGAAGTTATAGTATATATTTAACTTTTAATATTCTAGGGTCTAGAGGTACTATTTACTACTAAGCTCCTACTATCTATAAAATCTAATAAAAATACTTCTTTTACTTATAAATTTTATATAAGTAGACTAATTTTAAAAATTTCGACGGTATTAGAATGTATATACTTAGTTCTAAAATTTATAAAACTATCTTAATATTATATAATATATATAGCGCAGGAAAGTCCTATAAAGAAGTATATAGTATATTTAACTTTTAATATTCAAGGGTCTAGGGGATACTAAGCTCGCGCTATCTATAAAATATAGCGAAAACGCTTCTTTTACTTATAACTATTATATAAATAGGCTAATTCTAAAAATTCTTAATATATAAGTAAGCTAATTATTAACTCTAAAACTTATAAAATTATTTTAATATTATATAATATATATAGCGTAGAGAAGTACTATAAAGAAGTTATAATATAAATTTAACTTTTAGTAGTTAAAGGCGCTAGGCTAAAAAGTATACTATTAGGGGGGAGGAATATAAGGCTATTCTAATTGGCTATAAGTATAGAATTACTCTGAATTTCCTTATAATCTATTATTATAAAAAAGATTAAGATTATTTTATAAGTTTTAGAACTAAGTATATACTTTCTAATACTATTTAAATTTTAAAATTTAGGTAAAATTTAGCTAAGAAAAGCTTAAAAACTATATTTTTACCTACGAACTTCCCTAAAGCTACCTCTATAGCTACCTCTATAGCTGCCTCCGAAGTACTAATATACTAAATCTTTAGTAACCTTTACCCTATTAGGTCTAGGGCTTAGCTTTATATATATATAAAATATATTATAAATATAGAAGTTTCTAATACCGCCTAAATTTTCTAAATTAGATTGTTACGATTAGGAAACATAATCAGGGATGCGCTTATAGAGCGTAGCGCCCGTTATAGTTCGAGTCGACGAGTCGGTATCCGACTCGGATAGACCCTGAAGGCTTGGTATGTTAAGCGATAAGCGCAGTGGTCGTAATAAGCGCAGATACGATTAGTACGATTAGTGCGATTAGGAAGGCTTGGTATATTAAGCGATAAGCGTAGTAGTCGCAATAAGCGCAGATACGATTAGTACGATTAGTACGATCAAGAATACTTGGTATAGATTTCGTATATCTATATATACGGAGTACTACTTACTACTTAGAGTATCGTACTTAACTTACTATTCAATTATTTACTATATACGATAGATCTCTTAGACTAGGTACTAAATATATATTACCTAATTATATACTAGACCCGCTTAGTACTACTGAAGCCTACTTTACCTCTTATTAGTTATACCTCTATCCTTATTAAGAATTAATCTATATATAAAGACCGGTATATACGGTTTATAATACTTTAAATACCCTTAAGGATAAGTACTATACTAAGAGACCCTAGGGCTAATACCCTAAGTTCCTTAGGAGGGAGCGGATAATAATAATAGAGACGCCCGACTATTAATAAAGGAACTAGCAGATATATTAAGATAGCCTAGCCCGACTTATACTATAGAGAGAGAGATAAGCTCGAGGGATAGCTATCTTAGGTTAGTTTATACCTGGCTTTCTAGGGGGACTATATATCTACTTAGCGATATCTAACCTTCGCTATTACTTACTTATATAGAAGAGCCTAGAAGTAGGTTAACCCGTTCCTAAAGAAGTATATAGAAGAACTAGAAGACAACGATAATACAGAAATCAAGTAGTAGATAGAGAGTATAGCTATATTTAGACTCGAAATCCGCCGTATATTTAGACTATCTAATAAAGTTAATATAGTAATATAAACTATCTAGTACTTAACTTAGAAGAAGTCTATATTAGAGTATTCAACTTAGTTTTAATAGTATATAGCGAAGACTAACTAGGACGATAATATATTAATAACTATATACTAAAGAGGTCTAAAGGATAATATTAAGGATAAACTTATAAGGTTAGGGATTATCTTAGATACCCTTAATAAGCTAATTAAAGAAGTAATTAAAATTAATAATAAGCTATTTAAAAGGACTATAGAGAAAAGGTATAATAGAGGAGTTAGCGGAATAGAATACTCAAGCTTTTTTACTAAATCGAAGAGCTATCATCTAGAATATAAAGAACGCGACCCTTATAGACTAGTACTAATAGAACTATATTTTATAGAGAGAAAAGGTAAATAGGCCTTTAGAGGGCTAGCTAGGGGCAAGAAGCAGTAAGGGGGCAGAAAGAAAACACTTACGTATTATAGCTATAGTAAACCGGGCTACTTCGCTAGAGACTATAAGTTAAAAAATATAGTATATCGACAGTAGCTAAATATACTAGAAAAGGTACGAGACTAGGATAGTAATTCTAGTAGAATCTTACTAATATAGAACGAAGTCTACGGTTAGTAACTAGACAGAGAATCTAACTTAGAAGACGAGGAGTTCTCTAATAATAGCTTTACAAATAAAGCTAATACTTAGATAGGAAAGCTATATATTAGGGATAGTAGTAACGCTCAGGGAAAGTAACCCGAGAAGGATTAGGATAAGGAAGAATTAGAATAGGAGGTTATAATTAAAGGAAAAGAACTGCCGATAATACCCGAACCTAGATCTACTATATCTAAGGAGAGAAAGGAATACTTAGAGGAAGAAAGACTAAAAGAATTCTAGAATAACTTTAGTATCTTAGACTTTAGGAGTAACTACTATTACCCTAAATATAAGGAAGTCTACTAGAGATAGTATATAGAAAATAGTTATAACTATTATAGAATTAACCGTAGAAAGGAACTAGGAGTTTTAATAAAATCATCCTATAGTAATTACTAGTACTATAAGTATAAGGATAATAGATATCCTTAGTACTTAGTAAGAAAATAATAACTAAGTTACTTTCTACGTAAAAAGGACGAAGAAAAGGCTTACTATTAAAACTAAATAAGATATTAGAGTCTAGAAGCAAACTAATACTACCTATAGTAATAGTATATATATTTATATAACGACTACAAGAAATATAAGTTCAAGAAATAACTTATAGGATTCCTCCCTATATAGGGAAAAGAGTAATCCCTTATAGTAGAGGTAGCTATAAGGAGATTAATATATTAACTCCTAAATAATATCTGTATTCTACGTAATACGATATATATATAAAGATACTGGTAATTATTAATAGACAGCGGACCGTTGCGATAATAGACTCTAGAGCTACTAGAAACTTTATCTTACGAGACTTAGTACGAATAACTAGAATACTAACTCGAAAGAAGTTATAGTAGTATAACCTTTAGATAGCCGACAGGTTAATACTATTAATAGGAAAGGTAGACGAAGAGATACTTTCGTTACCTATTATAATTCAGCGCTACTATAAGGAGATTACCTTTAACGTTATTAGGATAGCTACTTATTATATAATTTTAGGAATACCTTAGTTAAAGAAGTATAACCTAATAATCGATTAGGCTCAAGGAGTACTTAAGATAGATTAATCTAGTAATATTACTAGGATTATACCTATATATTAGTAGCGTTTAATAGTAGATAAGAAGTTGAACTAAAGACCGGTTAAGGTATATATTACCTTAGCTTCGTATAAGGACGATACTAAAAGGTAGTCCAACTCTATAGTTACTAGTAAAGGTTAGCGAGATAATAAAGTAAGAGTTAGAAGAGGAACTAATATACCCTCTATCCCTCGGGAATATAGTAAGTAGATATACTTATTCAAGGAAGAGACGAATATAGAAGTATTACCTAGGTACTAGCTATAGGATTATAAGATTGAACTCGAACCTAGCAAACAGCTAATATTTAGATCTATTTACGTATTATTAGAAAAGGAACTTAAGGTACTTCGCGGGTATATTAACGAGAACCTTAAAAAGGGATTTATTCGGGAATCTAAATTACTAGTAAGTTACCTGATCCTCTTTATACTAAAGAAGGATAGAAGCTTAAGACTATATATCGACTATCGAAAGTTAAACGATATTATAATCAAAAATAAATACCCTTTACCTAATATTAGCGAGCTATAGGATTAGCTTAGGAAAGTAAAGATATTTACTAAACTGGATCTTAGAGGCGTATATAATCTAATTCGGATAAAAGAAGGCGAAGAATAGAAAACTACCTTCCGAACAAGATATAGCTACTATAAGTATCTAGTAATACTATTTAGACTTACCAACGCACTAGTAACCTGCTAAATACTTATTAATAATATTATATAAGTATATTTAGATCGAACAGCGATAGTATACCTTAATAATATACTAATTTATTCTAAGAATAAGAAAGAATATATAAAGTATATATAGGACGTCCTCGGATACCTATCGCAAGCGAAACTTCTTCTTAAACTAGAAAACTGCGAATTTTATCGATAGTTAGTAGAATTTCTAGAATTTATAGTTAGTATAGAAGGTATTAGTATAAGCCTAGAGAAGATTAAAGCTATAGCGGAGTAGCCTATACTACAGGACGTCAAAGTAGTATAAAGCTTCTTAGGATTTACTAACTTTAATAGGAAGTTTATCGAGAGCTACTTAAAGAAATTACTACCTCTAATAGATATTACGAAAAAGGATACCGGATTATATAGGGAAAAGACTAATAGAAATCATTCGATATATTAAAGAAAGTATATATAGATCTACTAGTACTCTATACCTTTTAGGCTAATAAACCGGCCTGTATCGAAATAGATACCTCGGATCTTATAATTAGAGTATGTCTATATTAAATAAAAGACTAAAAGTAGTATCTAGTTACCTACTATTTAAGTGAGATATTAGTAGTAGAATAGAACTATAATATATACGACAAGGAGCTACTTACCGTAGTATATATATTATAGAACTAGCGAGTATACGTAGAAAGCTACTCGGATCTAACTATCTTTACGGATTATAAGAATCTTCTTAACTTTATAATAATAAAGGAGCTAAATAGAAGATAAGTTCGATAGTTAGAACTATTAGGTTAATATAAATTCAAGATAACCTATACCCTAGGAAAGGATAATAGTCGAGTAGACACCCTAAGTAGGCGATCGGACTATATAGAAGAAAAGAATATTACGGAATAACCTATCCTAAAGAGAGAGGCGGATAGATTACTTGTACTATACTAGGTATTAGCGACGACCCTTCGTATATTAGGACCTAATATAACTAATAGAATCGTAAAGGCCTATAATAACGATATATTCGCAATAAACCTACGAAAAGATTAGTAGGATTTAGTATTACTTAAATACTAGGATAAGACCTACTTACCTAATATATACGTTAAGGAAGTAATTAGGGATTACTACGACGACCCTTTATAAGGTCACCTAGGAGTAGCCAAGACTATAGAACTCCTAGGACGAGGATACGTAGCGCCGAGACTTCGGACGCGCGTTAAACAATATATTAAAAAATGTATCTAGTGCCAGTAGAATAAGGCGGCACGATACGCCAAGTATAGATAAATATAGTTTACTTCTATACTAGAATTACTATAGGATAATATTATAATAGACTTTATAGTTAAACTACTACCTTCGAAAGATCCGGCTATATAGGATACCTTTAACTCAATTATAGTTATTATAGATAAACTTATAAAGTATATAATTATAATACCTTTTAAGGAGATATATAAGGCAGATTAGTTAGCCTTTATACTACTCGACAAGTTAATAAGGGATTATAGTATACTAAAGTCGATAATATCCGATAGAGATAAGTTATTTACTTCTAACTACTAGAAAACGCTTATAGTAGTAATTAGAACTAAACTTCGGATATTAATAGTATATTACCTATAGACTAATAGATAAATAGAACGTGTAAACTAGATAATAGAAGTATATTTAAGATATTATATAAACTAGAAGTAGGATAACTAGATTTTACTACTTCTAATAGTATAACTAGCGTATAATAATAAGTAGTTAGATATAACCGGACTGACCCTATTCTTTACTAACTATAGAAAGAATATAAATATATTTCTATAACTAAAGGAGGGACCTAATATAGAAAGAGCCTTAGTTAAGATAGAATAGCTAAAGAATTTATATAAGGATATATAAAGGTCTATTAAGAGCTCTAATAAGAAGTTAAAGGAATAGATTAATAAGAAAAGAAAGAATATTCCTTAGCTAAAAGAGGGGGATAAAGTATACCTCCTAATAAAAAATATAAGGACGACGAGACTAAGTAAGAAACTAGATTATATTAAGGTTAGACTATTCTTAATTAAACGGTTAAAAGGACCAGTTAACTATAAACTCTAACTACTACCTGACGCCAAAGTATATCCGGTATTCTATATCTTACTCTTAGAGCTAGCGGACTCTAATATACCTCTCTAAGAAATATTTTACTATAATATTAAGGAAGAAATAGAGTTCGAGGTTAAGAGGATTCTAAATTAGGTCGATTAGAAATATCTAGTTAAATAGAAAGGGTACGACGATACCGAAAACACCTAGGAACCCCTTAAGAACCTCCGGAACTGCCAGGGCCTTCTATAGAAGTTCCGGGAACGATCGGGAAGGAGGACTAATCGGTTCCGGCTAGGAAGCCAAATTGTTCGGACGAGACGTTAAATATCTAATTATCAGGAATACTTAGGATAGACCGCTAGTCTTCTTCTAACTCCTTAATATTCTATATCTCTTAGTCTATAATCTTCTACTTTTTATTTTCAAGATATTTATACTATATCTAAAGGCGTGTCAGCGTAGTCTAAAGATATATAGATTCCTCTATTAATTTTTATATATAATCCTTAAGCTCTTCGCGCGTATTTTTTAATTATAACTATACTTCCTTTCATTCTATCTTAATATAACGTATTTTAAGGGGTAATACTATAAGGTCGTATTTCCTACCGCTATCTATATAGTTAGAATACCTGTCGGACCCTGTACCTATTAGGTACTATTTACCGCTAGCAATACATCGGGAGCACGGCCGTATAATAACTTTATTTAGCTTACTGGCCAATACCGTTCGGCGGACGGTCGGTTTATCTAAATATTTAGTATATCGGGGTAGTATAAAGGATAGATAGTTTCTCGGGACGAGAAATCTAGGAGAGGGAGCTAATATTACGATCAGGAAATATGATCAGGGATACGCTTATAGAGCGTAGCGCCCGTTATAGTTCGAGTCGACGAGTCGGTATCCGACTCGGACAGACCCTGAAGGCTTGGCATGTTAAGCGATAAGCGTAGTGGTTATAACGAGCGCAGATACGATTAGTACGATTAGTGCGATTAGGAAGGCTTGGCATATTAAGCGATAAGCGCAGTAGTCGCAATAAGCGCAGATACGATTAGTACAATCAGTGCGATCAAGAATACTTGGTATGGATTTCGTATGTCTATATATGCGGAGCACTACTTACCACTTGGAGCATCGCGCTTAACTTACTATTTAATTATTTACTATATACGATAGATCTCTTAGGCTAGGCACTAAATATATATTACCTGATTATATACCAGACCCGCTTAGTACTACTGAAGCCTACTTCACCTCTTATTAGTTATACCTCCATCCTTATTAAGAATCAATCTATATACGATACTAGTACGTATAGTTCGTAATATATAGGCGCAAAAGTCGTGATCAAGAGAAGTATTTTCCCAGTATTCTTCCGCCGGCGGCGCTATACTAGACTAGGTAAAGCGTTGTCAAGCGAGCCAATTATAATTTCGTAGGCCTAGGCCGGCGAAAAATAGGGCTAAGCGCACCCCTTTTTGATTCTGCCTCTTAAAATAAACATATCGATCTATATATATATATCAACCGCGTTAAATCTGTATATAATGGCTCTAAACGCTCAGAACGTCTTTAGTATCGATGGTAGTCTTACTACAAGAGGCCGTATTACTCGCCGTCGGCAGGGGGGCCAGCAATTCCCTATATACCAAGATTCTCCTTCCCTTACTCCTAATACACCTACTAACCGTCGAAAACGCCAGAATTCTTCTTCCGCCCTTCAGGATCTTCCTAATAAAGAAGTTAACTGTAGAAGATAAGGTAATTATTATGGAAAAGGACGCTGGACCGCTGAAAGAGCTAGGAATTTTGATACAACCTCCCTACCTGCGAACCGCCCTCCTACTGCAATATCGCACCCCTTATCTATGCCTTAGAACACCAACCTGAGACCTCAACCGCCTCAATTACACGTCCAGCAAGCTATTGCAGTGGTTATACCGCCCCGCAATCCAGAGGATTCGAGCCTACCTGAGTACCGAGATTCTTCGTCTGAAGAGGAAGCACCACCACCACCGCCAGAACCGCGATATTACCTGCGTACGCGCCAACTACATACCCAGTAGGCGCGGGAGAACAGCGAGGAACGTGTACTACATCAGCGGCGTCGCCGTCGACTATATTAGCGCCGCAATACTATGGATGAGGCTGGCAGAACTTTGCCCAGTACGTATCTAATTGCTCGGCTTCCGCAAGTACATATCGATCTTCTAGAACACGTCATACTACCGTGGTTCTTTGATCTAACTAATGAATGTCCTTATTACTATGCCTTCTCTTTCGAGGGCGAGCGTCTTTCTACTAAACGGTGGCAGTACTATTAGAACGGTATGATTAATATCTAGGCACCTGACTTACCTGACTTCGAAGTCCTTGAACGACTACCCGAAGGTGATCCTGAGCGTCGAGTTCTCGCGCTGAATAAGCTGTTTTATGAGCTGGAATATATATTGGATAGTCAGGACCGTATCTAGGACCCTTATCGGCTAGGCTATTATAAGATGAAACGGACTGCTCGTAGTACTGCGTTTGTTGAGAGAGCCTTAAACTATAATAACCTGCTTTCTTTTACTAGTAAGGGCGTAGATAAGATGGATTACCGGGTTGGGCGGACTATATACAAGATCCAAGGGGGGATATATTATGCTATTGGTCCACTTTTGCCTAAGGAAGGCGTCACCGAGAGATATACCTAGTGCTACTCTATCGATACTAGCCAGGATTAAGTGGATACCCGTATAACGTGTACTGGGTAGCTCGAAAGATCTATTGATACGGATATAGTACTTCTTCTTCAGCGACTTCTTCGAGATATTAACCCCTATATACAGAGCTTTAAGACTTGCCGGGAACGCTTATTAGATAATAAGGCAAGACACCCTCTATAGACTATAAACGTCCGTATTATACAAAACGACCCTAGGCGTGCTAATCGCGGTATATATAACCGCCCTACTTCCAGTGAGGTGGCCTGCATTATAATTACTCCTCCCGACGGCGCTAAGGGACGTATCACACGAGATATTAGTATTAAAGTCAAGGGTAGGGGCCTTATAAGGGTACCTGAATAGTACTTATCCTATATAGCCCTGCGGTATATCCTACCTTTCCCTTATAGGGAATAGAGCTGGTATAATAGTCTGCCGCTGCGGGGATATGATAGGCTCCTAGAAGGATATCTCTTTGCTACCCGCAGGTTAAATATAAGGTAGGGAACTACTCAGCACCACGGTATATATTAGGACCCTGACCGGCCTGAGTACGGCGATAACGAGGAAGAGCCGGAAAAAGATAGAGCTGCTCCGAGAGGTCGTAGAGGGTCTATACGGGTTACGAGGAGTCAGATCTATCGCTATTGGCTGCAGGTGAGCCCATTCTATGGCTTTTAAACGTCTGCCCTTGTATTAGTGAAATTACGTTTTCTAGTACTTTACATCTTTATATAGGATGTTGTAATCTTCTATTGTTTTTCTTCTAAGAAGTGCCGCCCCCCTTCTATACTATATTAGTAATGCCCCTATAAGCGCTGGATCTATAGCGCTTTATAGTGGTGGCTATGGACGTCGCCGTCGATAGTTACGGAAGATATATATCAGCCGATACAAGTGAGCTAGATATAGAGAAGAATTTCGTTCTAAATGTAATTTATATAGAACTATCAATATATTACTAAGAATAGCACCAAAATGATCGACGACTAGCAAATTTACATTGTATCTTTTGTATTTTTAAGTTTTCAAAACAAAATTTCTCTGCGGGGTAGACCTCGCAAAATTTGATATTTTAAAGAATTCTTCTGCTAACACCACAATAGTACCGTAACGGTAGATTCTCTCGATTGCTCTGTTCCGGGTGTCTCCTTGGTTACTTCGTTACTGACGCTTACGCTACTATCGAATAGAATAACCTGAATTGGTATATCAAGTATTAGTATGAAATTCGGGTGCTTAGCTATAAAGGCTTAATCGATCGACTACACGAGGATCTAGATCTAGGGCTCGGCGATCTCGGCAGTAAGGTCACCATTCTGCTATCTAGTATAGCCGGTAGCCCTAGAGCTATAAAGGTAGATATAGAGGACGCTTTAATAGTAGTACGGTATCGAGGTAATCCTGCCTTCTTTATAACTTTTATATATAACCCGAACTAGGCTAACATCCGCTGTTTAATTTGACCCGATTTATCGATAACGGAGGTTTATAATATATAGGTACGGGTTTTTAACATGAAGCTCAGGGAGCTTCTTAAGGATCTTTTCGAGAGATATATCTTAGGCGTCTATATTGGTTATTGCTATATAGTTGAATTTTAAAAGCGAGGTCTGCCGTACGCCTATATCCTTCTTATCATTCGTGAGGAGGATAAAATTAGACACGTCTCCCAGATCGATGACGCTGTATAGGCCGTTATTCCTGATAAGACGAAGGACCCAGTACTCTATAAGTTGGTGACTACTTATATAATCTATCGCCGTTGCTTAGCCTCTAATATCTATTAGTGTTCTTACTCCTAAAGCTATACACACCGGCACAAGTGGATATGTAAATAGATGCTTGGGCGGTCTAACGCCAGGGCTAGCAGGCCTAGAAAGGCTATAACAGGTGCCCCAGCGCTAGAAAACTCCCAAACAACACCTAAATAACGCCCCCGTAGAGGGTTTCCGAGGAAGGCCTCGCAGGGTGGCTCCTGGCGAGTATCGCTAGTACTAGCGCTACTGGTGCCGACGTGATACTATAAGTATTCGCTCAGGATAAGTGACTATATATAGACGATAGGAGTCCGACTTCTATCGCCCTAGTAGCTGGATTTCTTCGTTACTAAGGCCTGCCTCTTGTACGGAGGTAGCGGCCCCCCTACGGAAGGAGTGTCCTAAATAATAACCTTCTACCCCGAGTAATATGAGTACTTAACGAAGGTAACTCGTAGTAATCTCCCTTATAAATACGGAGCCTCCCAGCTAGAAGAGGGGACTATTTAGTACGGTCTTCTACTTGAATAAATGGCGTAACGCCTTGACTGCGTATACTCTATCGCCGGAAGCTACGATAGTGAGGGTAATACCCCGCCTAAAAGGGTCCGTTTTTAATACTGGGAGGGTGAGCTCTAGATGGTTCTCGTATAGCCTCACTGAGCGACGAGTCAGGAACTACTAGCTGAATTCGTGATTATTGCAATCTTTTGCGGTATAGGTAAACTCCCCTACACGGAGGAATGCGGCGAATACAAGGTAAAAGGCCGTATATAATATTGAACTAGTCTCGTTATACTGGTTAAAATAAGGGAGGATCTATAGCAGTAGATCCTTGGTAATAGGACGTCTTTCTTTTGTCCCGGCCTCGCCCTATAGGCGTCGTATACCCGCTATTATACGTTCTAATTATAGGTTATAAAATACTGCGAGGCCCCTATAGCCTATGTCTATATACGTTGATCTGACGCCTGTCAAGTAGGCCTTAACTGTCTTTGCCTTGACCCGTTTCGTGCTGAGATCTACTATCTAGCTGGCTAATAAGTTTACTGTCGCTGGGAAGGGAGGTATACTCCCCCTAAGTGCACAATAGGTGATATATGACTGCGTTAGTGTAGTATACGTTTTTCGGGTTTTTGTTGCTAACCCCCACTATAGGAGTCGAGCGGCTTCTCGTGGCAGTACGGTCTAACTATACCACGATTGTGGTAGGTCCCGCCCTGACTCAGCGGGGATATAGCTAGGTAACCTAGCTGAGGGTATCTGTCAGCGATTTTTCGATATCGGAATCGTAAGAGGTTATTAGCCAGTTGGTTGGCTCCTGTTGGGATCCATTCCGGAACCAAATGGATGTCATATCTAGCCGTGAGCATAGCTATATCCCTTAGTGGGGCCATGGCTGGTCCACGGATCGAGGATTTATGCAGCCTATAGATACAGGTATTATTGTCGCAATAAAGGGTTAATTTTGATCCCCGGAGTCGTTCTAACTATAGCTATATCGCGTGAAGAACAGCCTTCATTTCTTTGAATTATATATCTTTGTGACGATAGCGTGTAGCGACCGGTATACTAAAGACGTCCTAGACCGAGTATAAATAGGCTGGGTGATTAAGAATGTAGCCCCCCATACCAAGCCTCCCAGAGGCGTTAGTCTATATATGCCACGATGGTTAACTGACGACGTGACGTAGTAGTTTAAGGCCATTCCAGTCCTTCAGGAAGGTATACCACTATAGTAGATCAGCCCTTATGGCTGCGGTGATATGTAGGATAGCTATTGGCCTCCGAATTACGTTAAAAAGTCGCCTTAAGAAGGCCCTTCCTGGAACTACAATTTTAGTAGCAAATGATAGAAAACCGACTACTAACTCAAGTTCTGAATATAGGATTGTAGGCCTTTTAAGGAGGCCTTATACTGTATTTCTTGCTCTATCTAGCTTATCCGGAGGGAGTCGTGCCTGTATAAGGATACTATCGAATTCAATTCCTACAAAGTCGGCTTTTATACCTCTCGTATCCTTTGAATAGTTGACTAACAGGCCTAATTCGTTATATACTTGATCGAATTGATGGCTGTATGCGATGGCGTCGGCTTATAGTGCCAGAATGGCGAAGAAATCGTCCAAGTAGTATAATACTATGGCCTATAGCAATACTGCGGTTATAATCCAGTTGACCGCCTTTATAAACAGGTTAAAGAGGAACGGTGCTATACGTAAACCAAAGGGTAGATAGCGTTCTTTCCAGTAGAAACTATTGTAGTAGAAACCCAGTAGCCACTGGTCTAAAGTAGCCACTGGAATATGACGAAAGGCGTCTTTCAGGTCTCGCTTAACGAATTAAGCCCCTAGACCTTATTATAGTAGCGTATCCACGGCGTTATTGTACGTCATATACTCTAAGGCACCCTAATCGTAAGGTATACTATTATTAACTGAGCTGCCGTATAGAAACGAGAGGTCATGAATGCGTCTCCAGCCCCTATCGTGCTTCGGGACCAAGCCTAGCGGCGAACAGACGTACCGGGGCTCTGTCTAATAGTCTACTGGAGTTAACCAGTTATACTGAAGCTGTTTTTGAAGGTCCGCAGTTAATATATCTGGTGCTGTACGTGCTAATTGGTGGTTTTAACTGAGGTATTAGATGTCTATACCTCTATACCCGATTTTTGCCCCCTTCCGAAGAATAGCCGCTAGGGTCTTGGCGAAGGTTTGATCGGGGTGATTCTTTAACTATTTGTACTAACTATCGACGCGCAACGGGCCCTAATAGGGTAGATCTGGATTAGATAGATCGACGAGTAAGTATGGAAAACCTTCTGCTACGCACAGTAGCGATATAGGCACCTGCGGGTACTCTAGGAGTTATTCCGACTTAGAAATTCGATTTGCTAGTAGTATCAAGTTAGCGTTGTTCGAGGCCGAGTTAGCCCTTGAGCACGTATTCGCTAGGTGATTCTACTGACATATAGAATAGATATAAAGATACCTGCAGCGGTCGCGTGGACAGTGGCCGCTATTGAACGATCTATACGTGAATAGGCCTGAAGAGGAGGATTTTGAGGCACTACCACCTGCGTATAACCTAGTATCGCCCTGTACGGATATCCTTCGGACTAAGAGGTCTGAGTAGCGTCTATCGTCGATCGACCAGGCTACTAGATCATCCTAGCTACTCAGGATGCGTATAGTGACGAACGCGTGATGGTATACGCGGATAGAGTCAAATTTATAGTGTATATATAGCTCTATAAGGCGAAGGCGGTAGTCCGAAAGGGCTACCTGCAACCGTATATTTACTATAGGGTGTGTATAGTGATAAACGGCCTGGCTATATACCTCGAAATACTGCAGGAGGTATACCAACCCGTTAGTCTCCTAGATAGTATCACTATCTGTACGATTAGTATAGTTATAGGCTAGCTTTATAAGGTATTCCGTTTTAAACGTTCTAAAGAAGATTTGCTTAAAATACTTAATATTAATAGTACGATAGCGCTTATAAAGACTAAGAAAGGGTTTCTTACCTTCGGTATACCTGAAAGAGACTATTAGGCTATCCCCCTCCTCCGAGTCTGTACTAGAAATAGATAAGTAGCGATAACGATGACGGCAACGGCGACTATATGACTTGTAGACTCGATAGCGATCCTGGTGATCGCGCTGGTCCTTTAGCGCCGCCAGGCGGTATTCTAACTCGCGAATTTGATCACGGTGACTAGGAGGAGGTATTTCGTCGATGAGGCTTGGGCTGATAGTTCCCGAAGAGGTAGTAGATACCTGTAATTCGGGGGGGGGTGTAGCATCCCTCCGAGTGGCTGTTTTAGCTTATTTGCGGTTCTTGGAGGAGGTCTTAGGGGCCGTCTTGGAGGCTTTCTTAGAGGCTTTCTTGGAGGTAGCTAATTTATATATAGCGACGGCTATGACTAGGTGATACTAAGGTGTTTATACTTAGAAAGAGGGGGGAAGAATATAAGTATAGATAGGATAAAAGGATAGATGGACTAATATATATATAGGCTTAATTGCTGTAAAAAGAACTGCTATAGCTCTGAAAGAGATAAACTCGACTGAAGAGCCAACTACTGGTGGGATACTTATACAAATAGTGCTCTCAGGAAGCACGGATCTCTCGCTATGGCCTATAGTCATGGCGCATGGCTGAAACCGCATCTGATCATGAGACACACTAACCCATAGTCCTACTATAGCGACTAGTGATGTTAATAAGGAATCTAGATATACCCCGTCTCTGCAATAGGACCCGTATTCTACTTACCGAATACGGGAGATACGTCCTTAAGGGTAATATTATAGGTAGGAGTTTCGATAGTAGCGAGGTAGTCTTATATAAGATCCCTTTATAGTCTAAGGATAGTAATAAGCACATCCCTACCCTGTTTACCCGCAAGTAGTTCCCTATACGCCCTGCCTTCGCAATGACTATTAATAAGTTATAGGGCCAGTCGATAAAGTATGTAGGACTCAACCTACGGTCCCGTCCAGCGTTCACCTATAGATAATTCTATATCGGTAACTCGCGCGTTACTATAGAGTCGAACCTATATATAATTGGTCTGGATTCGGATGACTATATTAGGTATAAGCTTATGAATAACCCGGTCTATAAGCAGGTGCTACTGTAGGTCTAGTGCTCGTAGGACGATTATAGCTAGTAAGAGTTGCTCGGAACGGCGCTAAGCCTCTTTGGGAATATGTATCAAACTCGCAAAGTGCGCCAATCGACTTTTCAGCGAGATTCAGGGTTAGATTTTGCTCGGTGCAGAAATGGCTATTGCTTAGACTTATGAATGGCGGCGACTATATCTCAACGCTTGAAGATATCAGCCAATGGGCTTGCAGGCGCATGGATATAAGTTATATCACGGCCCCGGTGTGGTTTCTTTGTAAATAATCGCGATGTTACTATTATATAACCTCGCCGTCGATAGGTGCAAAAACATCGGACGACCCTTAGCCCTATACCAAGCCCGACTTTATGGCGCGCGTGTTCAGCCAATTAGGATTTCACACGCCTGGCACTAGCGCAGGCCTGTGAAATATCTAGCCAACCGGCGCTGATTCCGGACCCGAGAAATAGCCGAGCGCGCGCGTATTTTTAAATCCTGGACCTTTAGGCCCGCTTATTAGTATTAAAATCTTACTATTTTAATAACTTTAGAAGTATTAGAGTTAGAGCTTAACTTTATATATATAAAATATACTATAAATAGAGGGCTTTCTAAATCCGCTTAAATTTTCTAAATCGAGTATGAAATAAGCGAGATATAGCCGGTTTTACGGTAATCTTCTGTGAAGATTACGGGCACTAACTTGTTATAGTAGTAATATATTATATACGTTCTAAGCAGCTTTTTATATATTTTTGGTAAACTTACTCGGCTAGAAACTATAGTAAGCTATCTAATTAATAGCTATATAGTTAAGGAGATAGTAACGTTGGCCTTCCCGTTAAGTATAGCTATTCTAACTTGAATAGTTTTGTAATATACCAGTAAAGTCATTAAAGTTAAGATAGGCGAGATAGATTTAGGATATTATACTATGTGCTGTTACTATATCCAAGTATCCTTCCCACTTATCTAGGTATAAAGGCGATTCTTTAGTCTTTAGAAGAAATTCTCTTACGGTCTAATAGATCAAGGATATCTTTCCGTCGTAAATACTAATAAAGAGGCCGTATATATTTAGGATAGTAGATTTAAAGTCTAGTAGTAGCTATAAGTCAAGTTCCTTATAGGACGTGCACGTTTTTTGAGTTACTAAAGTCAATATAATATTAGCTTCCTTAAGGCTAAGCGGCCTTATCGTAGCTATAATAAGCTAAAGTAGGATTTAAGTATAGTTAATATCTAAGCTCCTAGCCAGAATCGTTTTGTATATATTAGAGATTTCTAATAGCAGATTGGATAGTAATAAATCTATACTAGATAGCTTTCTATATTTACTCCAAGACCTAATAATAATATCGATTATAAGGAAAAGCCAAAGGTAAGTATAGTTATTCATCCCCTTTAAACGATCGGAGATATACTTATAATACTTATCGGTAAAGCCTCCCGTAATATATAGTATTTTGTAGTTAATTACCAGATTAATCTCTTAGCCGATCTTCTTCTCATAATAGATTATAAGGAAATTCGGAGCAATTCCGCACTTGTAGCCAATCAAAGTGCTCCTATACTTCAGTAGTCGATTCCCTCTTTCAGCTAGCGCCGCCAAGCAAGAACATCAAAATCGAAAATTCGCATCGCAACTTCTTCGCAGTACTTCCCCGCGCCACACACGTCATATGATATCGAGATAATCTCATAAGTTTTGGAACCAAGCATGCGCTTTCTAATACCGTCAAAATTTTCAAAATCGGTCCATTTGCGCAAAAGTTATGACCAAAAGAAGCGTTTTCCCCATGTTTTTGCGGGCAGCGCAAGCTCGGTGGCAGATGCCAAGCATTGAGCTTGGCGCCCCCGGACCCTAGAACATCAAAAGTTGAATGCGCACCGCAACTTCTTCGCAGCAATGCCCCGCGCCATATACGTCATGTCATATCGAGATGATTTCATAAGTTTTGGAACCAAGTATACGATTTCTAATGCCGTCAAAAATCTCAAAATCGGTCTACTTGCGCAAAAGTTATGACCAAAAGAAGCGTTTTCGCCATGCTTTTGCGGGCAGCGCAAGCTCGGTGGCAGATGCCAAGCATTGAGCTTGGCGCCCCCGGACCCTAGAACATCAAAAGTTGAATGCGCACCGCAACTTCTTCGCAGCAATGCCCCGCGCCACATATGTTATATAATATTAAGACAATTTCATAAGTTCTGGAACGAAGCATGTGCTTTCCAACACCGTTCGAATTTTGAAATTTGGTATAGATTTGGCTAAGGAAAGCTTAGAAAACATGTTTTTGCCGGCGGAGCTCCCTAAAGCCACCCCCGCAGCCGCCCCCGAAGTACTAATATACTAAATCCTTAATAACTTTTTCCCTATTAGGATTAGGGCTTAGCTCTATATATATAAAATATAATGTCAATAGAGGGCTTTCTAATTCCGCTTAAATTTCCTAAGTTGAGTATAAAATAAGCGAGATATAGCCATTTTTACGGTAATCTTCTGTGAAGATTACAGGCACTCACTTGTTCTCTATAATTTATTATCACTATTAAAATATATATATATACTAATACCGGAGAGGGGTTAAAATTCCTCTTCAAGGTTATTATAAGGATAATTAGTAATAAGGAACTTAAATCTAGATAAAGGGCCCTAATATACTTCCTCTTATAAGAAAAAGCTTACTAGCTTCGCTAGTAGTTAGCTCCTTATATCCTCTTCGTATTTATCTAGAGTATTAATAATATAAATGATTTCGCCCGCTTCCGAATCTTGAGCGCATTTAATTAGAATCCTCTATAGCTCGCTAAATACGTCCTATAGCTTCTTACTATAGCTCCTAGAACTTAGAAGCGTATAGCTAAAGAGAGAGGTATTATTAAAGAGTTAGTAGAGTATAGTACTAAGCGTATTCGTACTATATGTATACTACTCTTAGCCATCCTTAAAGAAGAAATAGTAGATAGTCAAGGCTATAGTATTAGTATAGGCTTTCCTCTTATCAACTAAGTATTGCAATAATATAGACTTTCCGTATCCGGGACCCGCCGAAACCTAGAGAAGTCTTAAGTTCTTACTGTTCCGCTACTCTAGGAACCTATTATCTTCTAAGAACTACTTGTAGGCGTTAGTATTATATAGTGGAATCTCTAGCGGTGCCCCTTGCACTAATCCTAAAGCGGTTAGCGTAGTATTCGCGCACGAAAAGTGTATTTACTTTCTATACGCGACTCTATAGAGTTAGCAATAGTATATAATAAATATAGTTCTTCTTATATGAACTTATTAGCAAGTATATATACTAAAGGGTTATGAGCCTGGGTTCAGTACCCGTTGACAGCTATTAATATTGATTCCAGGCCCTTAGTAAAGTAATACTGCACTATCTTCTACCGAGTGTTAATATTTCTTAACACCAATTGGCAAAATAATAATCTGCCCGCTCTAGAGAAGATCAGGATATTTGATAATAGAGTCTACGACCTATAAGATCGAGAAGCTGAAGGGGGCGAAGAACTGGCTAAGGTTTGAATATAAGATACAGGTAATATTTGAAATAGATAAGACCTGGGAGGTAGTCAGTGGCGAAGAACTCCTACCAGATATACCTCCCCAGCCTATAAACCAAGCAGCTTATACCACTACTAATAGTTCTGTAGTTCCCGTAGTTACTACTACATAGTCCTAATTAGACGACTACTAGAGAAGACTTATATAGTGGGATAAAGATACTAAGGCTTAGAAGAAGAAGAACCGAAAAGGTATTATACGGCTTATATTCTATACTAAGGAAGGTCCCAGAGAATATATCAAGGGCTTAGATACTATCTATACCTAATAGGAGAAGCTAAAGAAGCAGTATAGTACTTCTAACCTCTTAACACGAGATATAGTATTATCTACAATTACTCGTATCGAGTCCTTATCTTACAAATCCATTCAGGAATACACGGAGGCTATTAAGAAGTAACAAACCATCCTCGCTAACATGGGGGTTGGGCTTCCTACTTAGCAGCTATCCTTATTCTTCCGAATGGGACTTAAGGAAGGACTTGAACCGTATACTTTCTAGTTGATCCAGGCGTTAAAGGTATCTAGAAAAGAACTCGATATCGACGATATAGTAACCGCTCTCTCAGAATACGATCGGTATATTAAACTCTAAGAAGAGATGTCTAAGGCTATAGCAGCTAGATTTAGAAAGTAAGATAAGCCGGAAAAGCTACAGCACTAGAGGAAGAAGAAGAAGGATACTATAAAAGACGCTAAACCAGGTGATCGAAAGGATCTCGGAACTCCTCCCTGTAGCTACTGCGGCTTATATCGATACGGTAACACTTACTGCTACTATCTATATAAGTACCTACGTCTAAAGGAATAGGAAGTAGCTAAGGGAAGGGAAGATCTACTAATAGAAAATAAATAGAAGAAAGCCTCTTCTACCAGATATAATAAGAGTACTAAAGAATCATCTCAGTTAATAGCCCGTATTACGAGGTCCTTCAGTACCAAGGTTATTAATATATTAATTATATCTATACTAAAGGAACAAGCTATCTATATAGATACTGCCTCTGACGTACATACACTATAGGATCGATCCAAGTTCGAAGATTATAAGCCAAGTAATAAGACCCTTACTGGCATCGATGGCAAGGCTCTAAGGGTCCTCGGGATTGGTACTGCACTATATCCAAGAATTCTCAATAGGAAGGCTAAATACGTCCGCCTTAGTGGCGTATATTATATTCCTAATATAGACTATAACCTTCTATCGATTGCAACCCTGGAAGATAAGGGCTACTACGCCTCTATCAAGGATGGACGCTTTAATATTATTAATTCCGAAGATAATAAGGTCGTACTATCAGGTACCCGCGTTGGTAAGAGCTATTTGCTCGACCTGAAGTATACTCATCCCCTGTAAGCGCTGAGATCTTCTAAGAAGCCTCTAGTAAATTATACTTCCTAGGATGAATGGCACCGACACCTTGGCTATTTAGGTATACAAGACGTCAGGAAGCTTTCCAAAATTGCTACTGGGATTGACGCCGTTATAGCTGATAAGCTCTAGAAGGACGTTCCTCCGTATAAGCTATACGAAGAATACTCTATAGGGAAGATGGCTAAGATATATAATCATATCCCTCATCAACAAGATATCTCTAAGTAAGAGACTGTCAAGGGCGCTAAGATCTGCTTAGACATCGCTAGAGGCGGCTATATCAAGGTTACTAAGGGAGGATATTACTACTATATCTCCTTTATCTGCGAGGCTACCGATATAGTCTAGATCTATATACTTAAGCGCAAGTCAGAACTTCCTACTATAATTCGACACTTTCTAGTCTAGATGGCTACTCAGGGCCATCTAGTACATCGCTTTACTAGTAATAACGAGGCTATCTACGTATATAAGGAGGTCCAGGATACCCTAAAGGATCGTAGGATTCAATGGGAGCCTTCTATACCATATACGCCCAATTAGAATACAATTGCAGAGCGCACATTCCGGACGCTATTTGGCCGTATAAGGGCAATCCTTCGAGACGGTAGATTTTTGGCCAATCCCTATAGGGGGAGGTAATTAACTATATCGTCTATGCTAAGAATAGATTACCCTTATCTCTCGACTCGTCTACTATACCCTATAGGGGCTGGACTAGTAATAACACTGATATCAGCTACCTTAAGCCATTTGGATGCATCGCCTACGTCTATAATACGAATCCTTCATTAAAGAAGTTGGATAATAAGGCTATTAAATACAAATTCCTAGGCTATAGGAAGAATAATAACTAGTACCGCTTCTGGGATCTCGAACGGAAGTAGGTAATTCTCTCTATATAGGTTAATTAGGAACTCGACGCTTCTATCAATAATAAAGAAATAGGGGGGAGGACGAGTTCGACGAAAACGACTCCTGGTAGTTCTTTACTGTTAATATACCTCTTATTCCTACTAAGACTAAAGTAGTCGATAACACCACTAACGTATTGCCTGCAGAAGAAGTTATACTATCTTCTAATTCTGAAGATGAGTGGTTTGAACCCGATCTATCTCCTGATCCAAATATACGGCCTATACGAACCCGTACTCAGGAGAAGCCTAACTATAAGTAACTTCATAGTATCAGGGAGTATAAGAAGAAGGGCTTTGCCGCGAGAGCTTACAAGGTTACTATCGATTAGACTCCTTCCGTCCCCGCTACTATCGACGATACTCTTAAGGGCCCAGATAAAGATAAATGGATGACTGCCCTATAAGAAGAGCTTAACTCGCTGAAAGAGATAGGAATATAGGATATACCCGCACCTCTGCCAAATAGCAGGAAGGCTTTACCAGGTCGGTAGGTCCTCGCCCTGAAGCTGGATTCGGAAGGAAATATTGCCTGCTACAAGGCTAGATAGGTTATTAAAGGATTCAGGTAGATCTATAGTATTAACTATAATAAGACCTTCTCAAGCACTGCTAAAGTAACTATAGTAAGAATGCTTATAGCCCTCTGCGCTAAGTACGACTATAAGATAGAGTAATTAGATGTTATCACCGCCTTCCTAGAGTTATCCCTAAAAGAGGAAGTATAGGTCGAGCAACCCTATGGTTTTACTAATGGGAACCGCAACGATACTTGCTAACTCCGCCGTATACTATACAGATTAAAACAGTCTCCCCGCGAGTAGTATACCACTATTCGAGAGTTTATAGAGTCTATTAGGTATACGAGACTTATAAAGGACTACTTAATCTTCACCCATGAGAATAGTATAATAGTTACTATTTACGTAGACGATATACTTATATACGCCCCTAACAAGTAATTAATCTCAGAATTCAAGATATAGTTAGATGGACGCTTCCGAATGAAACACCTCGGCGACATTAACTGGTATCTGGGAATATCAATTATACGGGATCGTCCTAATCGTACTATCTATATTAACCAGACTATATACGCCAAGTAGCTGATTACTCAGCTAGATATAGAGGACTGCTATCCAGTTACCTCTCCTATAGATAGAGGTAACGATATAACTGCGGCGCTAAAGGACTATACCGTAAATGAGGAGGAAGCAGAAGGCTACCGTTCCCTGGTAGGTGCTCTCTAGTAGTTAGTCACTATAACACGCCCGGATCTTATATACGCAGTTGGCAAATGTGGACGCTATTTAAACAACCCTATAACCGAGTATTTCAATACCGCTAAACGGATTGCTAAATATCTAGCCGGAACCACCGACATTAGACTCCGCTATAGACCTGGAGATATTACCAAAGGAGTCAATCCTAGTAGTAAGCTTATTAGATAGACGGATTCTTCGTAGGCAGATAACAAGGATATATCCTATATAATATCGGGCTACGTCTTTCAATTATAGAATGGACTAATCAGCTGGTTAAGTAAATTGCAGATACTATATACCGACTTAACTGCAGAGGCTGAATATATAGCCCAAGCAAACGCCGCCAAAGAATCTCTCTTTATAGGGCCCCTACTTAATAAAATGGGCTATAATAAAGACGACTTGATGCCTATAAGGCTAATAGGAGATAACCAATCAGCGATCAAGCTTACTATAAACCCGGTGAATCATGCTCGAACAAAGCATATACGCAATAAGTTCCATTTAGTACGCGAAATGGTCTTAGAAACCGGCGAACTCACCGTCGATTATATCAATACCTTAGATATAGTTACTAACGGAATGACCAAACCAATTGCCCTAAACGACTTCTCCCCTTTTAGATACAAGCTTGGATTATCTCCGAGTATGATTGGATAGGGATTTAGATGTTATGGTAGACCTCACCGCCGTCGATTTCAAATGGGAGCGTTAGCATTATATAGTGGAATCTCTGGCGGTGCCCTTTACACTAATCCTAAAGCGGTTAGTATAGTATTCGCGCACGAAAAGTGTATTTACTTTCTGCACGCGACTCTATAGAGTTAGTAATAGCATGCAATGAACATGGTTCTTCTCATATGAACTTATTAGCAAGCATATATACTAAAGGTAGGTACCAGGAACTCTTACTGAGACCGAGTCCTTGTTACTTTTATAATCCGATACTAGAGTTTTAAGTAACTTAGCCTCTTTATTATCTCTATAATCCTACTATCTACGTACTTAAGATACCTTAAATATATCTAGGATATATTTCTAGATATTAACTAATTATAATATACGAGATAACTCGTTATCGTAGAACTCTTTCTCTCTCTCTCTATCCGAGAATATATAATACTACGTATATTTATCAGCAGAGGCTTGGACCCGTTTTAGTATACCTTCCCAATCATCTAGCTTCAATATGCCCCGAAGGCTATACTTAGGCGACTTCTAGGATAGATAGCAGATCAGTCGGGCTTAATACTCGAAGATATTAGAATAAAGCTCTTCGATAGCCTATATAAAGTCGGGATAAGCGGGTTTACCTACAGCCCGGAGATAGAAAATCTCTTTAATCCTATATAAACGTAAAAGGTCGGAAATAGAATTAAGTCCTTCAATTATAGCTTAACTCTATTAGGAGGAATTTAGTAATAGCTGGAATTCGATTCAGTAGCTACCAGTATAGCTTAATATTAGGGTACAGCTTACCGGAAGGAGAATCGATACTCCTGACTACGCTAGCGCCGCGTATAGCTGGGCGCTGATAGCTTGAGAAATGATACTATTGGACTAGAGGATAAATTTAATGACTTTTTCCCCCTGTTCCCGCACTTTAACCGGCTGCTTACTAAGATATATAATCTACTAGTCGGCTTCGCGGTCCTGTAACTTCGATTTGGTAATAGTCTTAATAAGTCTAGGGCTTAGGGAAGGATATATAGAGTTGGTTATAGTAGAGGCTAACTGGGCTAAATAACGCTTATAAGCTACTACTAAATCCGGCTCTCGAAGTTTCAGTACTTTATATATATGTACCTATAGATCTTCGGACTTCTTTATATCTCTAGTAGCGACCTTATTATTACTATAACCGTGTTAGGTCTACGGCGAATATCGTTCTTGGTCTATAGCGAATGATAACCCCTGAGGGTAAAGCAAATCTATTAGCGACGTTACCGGCTCTAGGGTTAGTAATGATTCTAAGTTATTCTATAGGAATATTAGAAAGTTGAATCGAATGTTACTTTAATCGATATACTTTCGAGCCTTCGCCAGACTATACTACTTAGGGCCACGCTTATTGTTGCAATGTGGCAATAGGCCGGGAAGGATATCTAGCTAATGGGGGCCCCCAGGGCCCTATATATGGTCAAAACAGACAAAGAACGGCTAGTAACAGGCTTCTGGAATCGCATAGAAAGCAATCAAGCAACGGATTGCAACACTTATATTATGCTCTTATCGTTTCTGAGCCTGAATATACCTTTAGTTATATTATCTATACTCTTATATACGATATTACTAGGACTAGACTATAAATCTTGCTTAGAAGTTATTACGGTGCTACTATAAGATTACTAGACGGTATTAGAATCGATACTAGATTATCTCAAACACTAGTGTAGGAATCTTCGAGTATATATATTAATAATAGGCGACTGTATCTAATACTAGACTCTATATAAGTTAAGACTCTACTTAGACAATAATTATTTAAAGTAGAGGTTATAATAAGAATCTTTTAGAAAGGGCTAACCGTATTATAGGTAGCGAGGTATAAACCCTAAGGCTCGGCCCGTTAACGGCCTAATTATAGATTGAGTTATTACTCGAGAACTCTATTATCTAGACCTTCTATACCTATCTCCCTCATCAGATTTTTCTAAACCAACCTTTTACTTACTCGTTCGACTAGTTTACTCGAGAGGCTACCGATTTATATCCTCGATTTTACTTGGCCCTAATATGGTTCTCTCTTCCTACTCACACTTGTACTAGAGTAGCTCCCGTTTACGTTAGCTAGAAGGTATATATTAGCAGCGATGATCCGAAAGATAACTTCCTCCCGAAATTTGCCTAAGTAATCGCCGGTAAAATCATTATATAGACTTAATTAGAAGACTATCTACTGGACTTAAAAGAGGAGGAGCGAGTATAATAGTTAGATAAGGGTTAGCGGCTAGAAGAGAAGAGGGCGCATCAAACCTTTTCTTGGACGATATATAAGCAGTAATCAACAGCACGGGCAATAGACAGGAACCGTAAGAACTGGTATAGAAAGAGAATAGGACTCTGCCGCCTTTCAGATCTCCTATATCTGTTATACCAAAGTTCACCCTAGGATCCGCCTCGAACACTTGCGCGGCTTCTAAAGGGCGCATTTAATAAGATACAAGCGCGCCGGCTAAGGCTTTAAGGGGATTAATTCCTCTTGTACGAGCGCGGTACCACAGTAGATACCTAAAGATGTATTACGCACTCAATTATTATTCTTAATATCTCGGATCTTATAGGGTCGCCCAATTACAAAGGTACACTATATAAGGCGCAGTATATATATACATTTAAGCAGTTACAAATGAACGCATTAATACAGCAGATATAGGGCGACGACCTGCTCGATAGGATATACTCTTCTCGGACGCCGCATATCTACCGACACACATTCTATATTCGAAGATCGTAGTCTTCAACCAACAGGGGGTGACATAAGTCATTAAACCTCCGAAGCTCCCCCGGAACCCCCGGAGCATCCCCCGGGAAAACCTCGGAGGTTTAATAACTTATATCACCCCCTGTTAAACCATCCGTCTAGCTTATATCCTCTTCCATTCGTCTTAAGAGAGACAGAGAGAAAGAGAGGAAAAGGGAGGTTTAGAGGGGGAAGTAACAAACACTAGATTAAAAAGCGTAGGGAAGGAGCAACCCTAGGAATTGTAGACGGAACCATACCGGGGATTCACACTTGTAAAAGGACCTTATATACCATCACAGTAGTTCTTGAAAATCTCCTCCGCTCTTCAAACCAAGTCAGACTAGCATCCCCGTCTTTCTCGCCTGTCGATCACCGCCCAACAAGTCCTCTTTAAGCTTAGCTCTGACGATATAACATGGTTATATTCTCCATCAAACTCTATGGGTCCTTAATAACTATCGCACCGCTGCCATTCTTCTCATCGAGGTACTGACAGGTTGTCCCAGCGGGCGCCTAAAGGTAGGACGAAGCTGACGCGTCAACGATGGTTCTATAGGTTACCCGTCTGTTTATCGACACTAAAAATTCGAAATAAAGGGTTAAGAAGCTATCTCGTACTTAATAGATATTTCGCCTTTCTTTATTACCGTGCGTATCGTAAGAGTAGCAATATAGACGATCATAATCTGATGCGGCGTTAGGAAGTCGTTGTAGGTATTAGGAGGTTTTAGGGTATAGAGAAAGAGGACTGCGTAGGATATCGATACTGCTATTGTTTTATTGGCAAATCAATTTACTATACTCGGGAGATCGATAAACTAGGATCCGAGGGGTAAATGAACCTGAAGTAGACAATGCCGGGGGGACAGAAACGTGCAGTAGTGTTGACTATTATAGGCTTGCTGCCATAGCGCATAGCTTCTTGGTATATATATATACTTCAGTTCTATATTCTCGGTATAGCTGTAGTGGAGGGGATTGCCGTGGTTATTGATAGTTCGTAGGCTGTAGGGGTAGTAGGACCGTTGTTACCCTAGGGATATGATGGCGGATTCTGTCCGGTACTGTAGTAATCTTGCTCTGCCATCTCGCAGATACAGATACGTAGACCAGATAAAGGTGAATAGGTAGGTACGGACAGCCTACTTTCACACCGGACTCTAGGCTACTAACTAGAAAGTAGAGTTTGATTACGCTAAATCGTTAGTATAATACCTCTCAGGCCTATTGCTTAGTCGACTAATAGCGGGCTGCTACCTAGTGCGCATAAGTAGCAAGCTACTCCATAGAGAATCAACCGAGTCATCTTCAAATACCAAAGTAAATCTCCGTACTAGCTTCATCGGACCTACTATATATAGATCTATCTTCCTAAGGGTTTAAGATTAACCAAACCTCTAACCCCACTACTACCCGTTGATTTCCTGAGGCGGAGGATCCTTAAGTTAGACATAGCCCTTAACGGAAACGATATACGAAGCTATAATAGCGACGACGACCCTTGTTTTCAAGCTTTCGTAACAGAGATGGAGCTTAAGGATAAGGTTAAACGTGGGAAGACTGAAGAATAATCCGCTTTAAAAAAGTTGCAGAGATTCTCCAAGCAGAAACAGTGGCGGCAGCAGGTTAAGCGAACACAGCAATATCTCGGCCTGTCTACCACTAGGACCCCAGCCACGGGATCTATAGAAACTGTCTATTCCGATCTCGAGGGTCTCACCGTTACCGCTTGAGTGTTCGAGGAAGATTCAGGTCGACTAATACACGGCGACGTCAAGCCGTTGCTATATGATTCTAATACCTTCGTCATCTTTATTTCGGTTGATATCGAGGCTTTCAAGTTCAATCAAAAGCATATTACAGAAATCGGTATATCTACACTCGACATAGTAGATCTCCTGGGACGACAACCTGGAGCCAAAGGGAACAACTGGGCTGCAAAAATACGATCTCGTCACTTCCGTATCCGAGAGCACAGTCACCTCCTCAACAAAGTCCACGTCGCAGGTTACCTAGATAAATTTGACTTCGGCCAAAGCGAATCGATTTCCCAACGGGATATGATTTCAGTCTTAGAAGGATGCTTCAATCCTTCCCGGCCATCCTGTTCGAGTAGAACGTGCAAAGTTATTCTAGTTGGATATAATATCGCGGCTGATATAAAGTATCTTACAGAAGTAGGTTTCGAGGTGACTCGGATGATTACTGATTACATTGACACCTCGGATCTCTACAAAGCTTCACGTCGTGACGGTAGGCAATCTGCTCTGAGTACTTTACTGCTTTAATACGGTATCGCCGCTAAGCATCTGTATAATACTGGTAATAACGCAAGTTATACCCTTCGTGTTATAGTAGCAATTACGCTCGATGATTCACAGAATAAGAAGAATACTAAGGAGTAGGAGATCGAGAAGGGTAATAGGATTAAAGCGGTATATAAAGTGGTAAGAGTAAAGGTATATACTGATTTTAAGGGCTGGAGTATATCTGAGGACGAGGATATTATAAACTTTTCGACGCCGTCCTCAGCCATTAATTAACGACAGAGGAGGAAAGCGCCTAGGATCACTGAAGGGCGATATAGATCCGATACAAGGTCGACCGTAGAGAGTGCAAACCAAAAGAGACCAGTTCGACCGAAATACCTTACACACATCGATAGCACCCTGGACGACGTAGCAGTACAGGATAATCCGGATTTCCAGGACGTCTCACAAAGACCATTCGTCCCGTTATACATGGCTTCCCCAGAAGAACAATCAGACAAACGAGGTCATAGAGGTAATAGAGGTAGTGATGGTCGTGGTCATAGTCGTAGTCGTAGTCATAGTTATAGTCGTGGTCGTGGTCATAATCAAAGTCGGGGTCGGGGTCCAGTTCAGAACAGTGTTCCTCTTAGCCAGGGGATCTACCTATACTAAGCCTCGAAAACTTGACGAAATACTAGCCGAGGAGTACTCGCTGAGAGAGTACTCTTCGCTAGTCCGAAATCTAGGAGTTCCGGTAGAGAGGTACTCTTTTTTACAGCGCCGGTACTACTAGTATTAATAAAATTCAAACCTCTACAGAAGAGATAAATCAAGCGAGTTTAAATCAAAGCAGCCTATTTTAAGGGTTTCTGCAGTCGACTTAGGTATTCCACATAACTATAGGCTTCTCGAAAGCCACTTATTAGTAATCATGTAAGGACTTTTATCCGAAACGCAGAAAGCTTCCAGCTGCGCTGATTATTATTATTTCATATAACCTTGTAGTTTGCAGGAATTACGGCGGCAGGCAATTGAACCTGAAACGAAGCTTGACTCTTTGGCCATCAGTTATATAAACAACTTCAAGGTAATCAACAATAATAACTTCGTGTTTATAGATAACAATTGGCCTACGGGGAATGCCCTCATTTATCGCTCCCAATATCTAGATGATTCTTTTATAGTCTATTCCTCTTGTACCTTTGGTAAGCTAGAATCCTAGTAACATCCTATGGTTTAGTACAATATTTGAAACTCCACAAAGGAGTTCCGGAAGCTGTCCGAATTCAAATTAAAGGAGGACACGTTCACACGGAAAGTAAACACACTATATCGTCGCAATCCCTTTGAAAAGTAAAGTCGAAGTAACCCTTCAGGCCAGACGGAACTGGGTGCTTATTGATCCAAATAGCCAACCCCCCTCGACTCTTAACGCTACAACAGAATTCTCTAATCAGTCTTCTCGCCCCAGGCACTTTCAAGCCTGTCCCTACCACAATCACCATATCTGGACCCGTTCGTAGATCTCGCTCCGCAATCTTTCCGATCATATCGCCATTAGGGTTCTCTTCACCGTAGAGGACCACGTTCGGACGGAGCCGACCGATTCCTCGATGTCGTTTCCCCATCCTTTCTCTTTCGAGGGCTACATCCTCGCATCGCTAACAACCAGGCAAATATGGCCCGCAGAACGAACCAGCCACGAACAGTACGGTCCATCTGCAGGATTGGCATACAGCTTGATCGATCCGGCCGTGAAGTCGTACGGTCTTCGCCTAAAGCTCAGGCAGATGGCCCTCGACGTAATCGATATTTTGTATATAATCTTGAAGGAGGTGGCCGCTGAGAGCGAGTCTGTCTAGGAATATATAGAAGTTGGTCGGGTTAGCCAAAGCTAAGAGGCGTGAAATATTTCGAATCAAAGTATGTAAGCGGCCTGTAGCTTCTGCAGAGCCGTAGGCAGATATATATAACACATTCTGGCTCGACTTCAGCATTGTTTGGAAATCAGGAACTACATTATCAGTCACGCCAGCTTCACAGGAGGTTAAAATAGCATAGGAACTCACTGCCTGCGTTCACAGAGATACCAGCCCCACTAACCACAACCAATCTTTTCGTGGCCTGGATTTTTGACCTCAGTGCTGCCATTTATATCAATTCGTCGCTGCTAAAGGGACGATAAGCATTAATAGGAGGTAGGTAAGAGGTTCTCTTCTTCGATTTTATAATTCGTAGAGACACCGCTGCAGGTAGTCGTCCAAGCGGCAATTTCTCTCGAGTATTCTTGCCTTTGGACATAGACGGGGACGTTTCGAAACTAACGGTCAAGTCTTGCCGAGTGCTGAAAGAAAAGGTCGAAGGAGCTTGGGGGGGGGAAGCCCTGCTTCTTATACAAGACAGCTGGGCTAGTGCCGATCAGCTGCATGCACCGGGTTGAAGCAAGGTTAGGCTGCATTATGATGGGCAAGCAAACTGGGCTGAGGGCCGTGCAAAGTCTCAAGGCCGGCCGAACACGAAGTTCTTCAATCGATGAGTATCTTGATACTAGTGGTGCTCTGGAGCCCGATCATCACATGCCGCACCCTAGACCTTGAAATGACTTGAGGGAGACTAAAGTACCCTAGAGTGGTCAAGATTGGTGACCGAATCAGGACTGATCGGACCCAATTTGACCCCAGCCATAGCACTGTCGTATGGGGACTTTCATGCCAAAGGCATCCGCGGATCTTCCAAATCTTGCCGCTTTCATCAGCTGTGGCTATGGACCAATCTAGCCATGCACGTATCCTTAGTGTGTCCTGACCAAGTTCGACAGCTCGTCACTGCGCTGAAATGATACTGTATTCCGGAACGACCGGCAGACAACGGCTCGTTTGACCTCTATAGGAGTCCAAGATGGAAAGCGGATGCAAAGAGAGTCGACAGAGATGTTGGTCCAATTGCGCATCCCAAGTGGTGATGTATTTCTAGAGCCTCTTCCATAGACTTACGGCACGTATAGAGTGTAAATGGAATGATTGCGCTGCTCAGAGTCGGCGAGTGACATTGACACGTCCCTAGTGATCGTTTCCGTAGAGGTATGGGACGAAGAGGAGGAAGTGCAGCCTAAAGGTTGCCGAGGATGTACATGCGATGGTCGATAGCCTAAGCAGAGGCGTCAACTTGAATCTGGTGGAGAAACCGGGAATGGGCATTAATGACATCTCTCCGGCAGGAATAAGGCGCCCTTTGTCTTCGGTACACTTGGGGATGAATGCCGGGGAGTGGGGCTTTGTGCTCAAGAGACGGTCCCAGAAGAGGAAGGCTTGTAGACGACGGTACAGCAAGGCGTAGTGGCTGTCGAGTTATGCTATTCGTGTGAATTGCAGGCGCGAGTGACCTTGTCCCAAGTCCGGACGGGCAGATCCGTTCAATCGTGCTGGAGATAGACGGCGCGAGCGTAAGCTGGCCCTGCGTCACAGCTAGAGACGGTCACTGCAGCGAAAGCTCATAGATTACAGTTGATGTCGATGATATGATTATACGCTCTTTTGCGTGCAGTCATAACTAGCTCATAGGCCCCGAGGCCCGGAAGAACGTTTGACCTAGCATAAACGCCGCCCCCAAACTCCTTGCATCAACGGCTACATGCACCGCAGCGTGACTGCGAAGCGAATGTGATAGCTCATTCAGTTCTCACTATGCTTGAACCAAGAAGCCTCACCTCCTCCCGGTCTTCCCGCAATCCACCGAAATCTAGCAAGGGAAAACAACGAGCTATCTCTTCCTCAAACCAGAGTCCTCGATCAAGCCCATCACCTCAGACGACCGCACCGTTGGACACGGTCATTAGCCTCCTGGACTTTCTGATCTCATGTCATAAAGGGGAGGAGGTGGAACCGTGGACGGTGTTCAAATTAACACCGGAAGAACACAAAGCCCTATGGTCGATGCTGGAAAGAAATAGATCGCTGTATGACTACGTGTTGGGCAAGCTTCGGTAAGAGAACAGATGCCTCCCACTTTTGCAAAGGCATGGGCACTGATCAGAATTAATGGGAAGGCTAGGTTCGACTAGTCTCCACATACGTCTTCGTTCATTGTTAGGATGCCAACTTCTACCCACGATATATTTACAGAGCTTGTCGTTCGGGAGATCTGGTGGCAGCTGGAAAATGTCGCCCATGGGGACAAAGAAGTCGCAGCCATTATTGATCTGGTCCGATCCGAGGCAACCTCGGACGTCTGTCTGTACGGACATGGTGCCATCAACAACAGATATCCCAAGCACTCACCAGACGCCTCCTTTGCACGCGCCGATTCTCAATATCCCTCCATCGTTATCGAGACCTCATACTCACAACAACATAAAGACTTGGCGAGACTGGCTGATGATTACATATGCGGTTCCGATGGCAACATCAGTGTGGTACTGGGGCTCGATATCGAATACGGCGTTGGGTCTAAGAGGGCCTCGGTTTCCATCTGGCGACCTCGATTAGCGTCGGACCCACAAAACAAAGGAGGCAAGATTCTGGAGATGGTCGGTGTTCAGGAAGCTGATGTACTGCCCGCCTTCTCATCCTTAATCGAGATCTTCGCTACATTGATGCTGATCGGTTTTGTTTTGGGCAGCCGTTCCGAGCTGATGACGGAACCACGGTTCAAGGTCATGGATTATCGCTCCAGCTCTGTGACTTTGCGCCAAGGAGATGAAATCAAGCGAGCGCAAGAAGGTACACAAACTGGCCTTCCGCCGAATTGCAGGAAGAGGCGTCGGGAAGCCACACCGCCGGAAGATCTGAGTCCAAGAAAAGAGGCGAGATTTGCCAAGTGCGAGGCAGAAGAAGCGGCAAAATCTGAGGCAAAAGACCTGGTATGGAGGTGATTGTATATGTCAGGGTATGGGTTCTACGGAAGCTCGAGTCGACAAGAGCCTCAGCCTTATTGCCAACCTTTATTTCGAATATTCAGCGTCGACAAACAGACAAGTGACCCACAGAACCCTCGTTGACGCGTCAGCTTCGTCCTACCTTCAGGCACCCGCTGTGACACCCGTCAGCACCTCGACAAGCCCGCATGAAAAGCGGCGGAGAGGACAAAGAGGCAAACAGACCAGGATGGAAGGAGTTGTCCGGAGAGCCCGAGACGTCATGACCCTGCTCGCTTGGACGATTAGCCGCGACTAACGGTTGGGAAGTTCGGATATGTGAATGAGGAGGATATTTAGGTATAGTCATGCGCATTTCACATCCGCATGTTCCTCTGTGCTAATCACCATGCATTTCAGACGCCGTCCTAAAATCCGAAATCGACACCGGCTGCCATACATATATCTATATATATACATCACACTACCTGTGTTCTCCTTCTTCATTTCCTTCGCCCTTGCTACTTTTCAAACTTAGCAATGGGCATGTCAATTAGGTCGACCTAGACAACAGGTCGACCTAGACAACGATAGCGATGCCGACTCTCCTCGGTGGTGAATTCGAAAACCAATTCTTCGAACAACCAGGCCGTGAGACCTGGAAAGACTGTGGAATTACGGGAAGACAAGGACTTTCTCCGAATCACTGCTATCACTCAACACTTGCTCACAGAGGAGATCATATTGAAAGGGTTTCGCTTTCGCAGAAATGTAGCGCTAGGCGGACTTTCTCCGTGCGTTTTCCA
Organism: Lepraria neglecta; assembly: GCA_033220425.1. Classification (NCBI taxonomy): domain Eukaryota; kingdom Fungi; phylum Ascomycota; class Lecanoromycetes; order Lecanorales; family Stereocaulaceae; genus Lepraria; species Lepraria neglecta. Next base: position 33,046 of record CM065650.1, on the reverse strand, counting down.
AAGGGCCGCAAGGGATTAATTCCGTTACTGGGAATGAGGCCCTTCGTCATGTGGCACCTGTTCCTTCGGGGCCAACGCCACTGATCTCAGTCACTAGGTCGTGTGCAATCAGCAATAATATTGGGACTTCAGGAGGATCTCTATTGCAGATGGGTTAGTAAGGCCAGTCGTCAAACTGACAAGCAAACGCATCATTTCGCAGCGGGATTGATCAATGGTCATGGGACGACCATTAAATGGGGGGGACGCATGTGGTGGTGTGGACAGTGCAGCTGCAGGCATTTCAGTATCAGACAGCAATTGGTTGGTAGACGTTAGTTAGTCAGCGATCAGTCAGCAAGGACTTGGCTTCGGAGACCTTTATGTAGCAACGAATGTTGCTGCATCTTGGGATCATACATTCTTTTCTATATATAATTATTCTAGCAGCAGACACTCGTTACGGTTTACAGTTATTCAATTCTACCTCCGTCTTATTCGCTTCTACCTCCGTCTTACATACAGCATCCTTGCACTTGCTATTCTACCACTGTGTTCTCTTGACCGACGCCCTTAATCCTACACCTTCACACTAGCACTATCGACGGAAGGCGTGCCAATACTACTGATTTGGTAACGGAGCCAGCGGCCAGGTCTTCAGGGTCCTAGGAAAACAAGGATTGAAACAGCGGTGAAAATGAATGTCGGACGAAAGCGGGTTGCTAGGAGTCGGTCGTCGGGAGCCAGCGTATTAATAAGGAGGAGAGAAAGACAGACAGGCCTAGAACACCAGGTTTGGGAAAATAAGAAGGATTAATGGACGCGGTGGTCTCGAGAACAACAGGAATCGCAGGAAGAAGGCGAACAGCAGTATTTGCAGTTGTCTTAGGAAGTCAAGTTAATATCGCTACGCATTATTATCTCTCTGTTACTTCTGAGTCAGCAGGTAATCTCTGTGGCGACAAGTTCTCTGCAAATTCTCCAATTCGCTGTTGACGAATTCTTGCTTTATAGGATGAGTTCGAGCAGAAGATCTACGGACCAGCAGCACTCAGCAAGCAGGAAGCCGAAACCGTTAGCACCAGATTCTTCCTCTACCTCGAAGATGTCGCACGAGCCCTCCGCAGACACCCCATCCTCTTCCCCCTCTACCTCACCACCGCCGCCACCTCCAACGCAAGATGAGTCGGATGCACCAGACGTACCAGCTGCACCAGCTGCGCCAGCTGCACCCATTGCACCAATCCCTGTGGCGTTCGCCGGGCGTCAGATGATGTCACCAATGCCGTTCCCAGGTGCTCCCGGAGCTCCATACTTCAGCGGAAGCAACGTGACTGAGTTCTTGCAACGGTTCGAAATGATGAGCAACGAATATGGGTTGACACAGGATGAAATGTTCAAGAAACTGCCGTGGTATTGTGAAAGAACAATTGGTGACTACATCAAGGCAACTCCGGAGTATACGCTGCGGGACGGAGCAGGCCTATTCAGAGTGATAAGAAAGGACTACCGGAAGCACGACTATGATCAACAGGTTAATTCCCGCAATTTCCTGGAAACGCTGAAAGCCAAGCCGCGCACGGAGAAGGATAACCTCAAGCAGTATTGCCGGCAGTTTTATACTATCTCACACCACCTTGTTGAACGCAGACAACTTGAGGCGTATACCCGGGCAATGTGGTTCATCCAAGGCCTCCCACTGAAGGTTCGAGAGAAGGTTGTCCGCAAGGTTGGATGCGATCCAGATGATAGACAATGGACTACGATAAGATTTCTAGTGCCGCATCGACGATCGCTGATGCAGAACATATCATGGACGGATTCACTGTCAGCAAGGCGGAGATGGATGATCTGAGTAGTATCGTGGATAACTACTAAACGAAGATACCTTTCAGTCCTACCGATCGGTACAACACCCCTGTTTCCAAGCCGGCACCGAACTCCGCTATCAACGACGATGGAATCAAGTCGATGACTAAGGCCTTGGAGAACCTGACGTTGACAACACAAGTGATGGCGAACCGTATAGGCACGATGCAAGGGTCAGGGCAATCGCCAAATTCTTCCGGGATTAATACGGGGGTAGCCTCCAGCACTGGTGCTATGATCAACGAGGATTGCTACTACTGTGGCGGCAAGCATCGCCGAACTCGTTGCGCTGACTTTAACGCTGCCTGTGCTGAGGGCAAGATTCATCTAAATCGGGAGAATCGGATCTGTCTGGGACGAAGCGGAGATGGGGATGAACCGTTATGGATGACGCGTGCGCAACTGCAGAAGGTAACTGTGGAAAACGCCCTACAGGAGGCGGCACGGAAGCAACAGGAAAGGCAGAACGCGTCTGCTGTGCATATATCCTCTCTGAGACTGGGAGAACTGTACGACAGCGATGCAACTACGGATACTGACGACGAGGCGGATTCAGCGGTGGTGGAGGTTCGGGCTGCTAGACCTGCAGGACAATCAGGTGGCAGCGGTTCCTCTCAGCTAAGAGGAAAGGCTGCGCGAGAAGACCGTCTCCCAGCTGTGAAAATTGTTCGCCCTGGCGAATATGCGAATACGAGTCTGTTTGGGCGACCCGCCTCTGCAGCAAATCAGGATTTCTCAGGCCCAGCAATGGCGCAGGCCCGTGAGAGAAACAACCAATCGAGACCCGCGGAGGACGCGGAAATGCTGGACGCAGGTGCCAGAGTAACGAAACAGAATTAGAAGACTGCCGGTGGCAAGGAGAGGCGTTGGAAGCTTGCTGAACAGTTGAAAGACGAGGACGATCCAGTCTGCTTGCTGAGCAAGATCCTGGACACACCGGTGAACAATCTCAAGGTTCGCGAATTAATTGGATGTTCACCTGCGTTGCACAAGCTGTTCTTCCGAAGTCTGGATGAATCGGATGCACCAGCGGAGAGAACTACGGGAGACACGCAACGACGAAACAACGTCTCGGAGCTGAAGACTAGTGGTGCTCAACCAGGACTGTCCTTGCGAGCGAATAACATTGTAACGGAACCTGATGCAGGAACACGGTATCTTGGTTCTGAGACACCACTGGTTGCAGTGGGGTGTCCGATGGTTCGAGTCACCATTTTCGACACTAGGGTGAAGGCACTGATCGACAGCGGTGCTGAGATTTGCCTTATGTCTCAACGAATAGCAGACAGGCTTGGTCTTCCTGTCCGAACTGGTCAGAACTTAAGCATGGTCGCTGCTACTGGCCATAAGGCGAAATTCGTTGGTGTTTGCATGGATGTACCAGTTGAGATTGGTGACATTGTGACACCTGTGCATGTGCTTGTGGTCGAACATTCGGATTTCGACTTGATTCTGGGACGTCCATTCGAGCGAAGGTCTCGTATGAGGACGGTGAATAATGATGACGGCTCATTAACTACCCAGATCTTTTCTGCGGATGGCAGTGTGTCAACTACCATCCAATTAGCGACAGCGGCTCATCCATAGAACCGTACCGTTGCTGACATTTTTACTTTAAAAGACTAGGCGGGCGCCGAACTAGGCTGGTGTCTGCATCGAGAAAGATCAGTGGCCTAGATATTCGGGGAAGTGATAAGCAGTTTACAGGTGTTTCAGGACGTTCAGATTCGGAGTTTGATTTTATTCGTTCATTTACGCTAACTAATTTCGCGAGAGCTTCTGCAGTTCGACTGTCGAAGCGATTTGATATTTTATTGCCACAGCACTCTGACGGAACCCGAGTGCAAACTATGTATAAGCGGAAAGCGCAGAAGGTACGGCCGGTGGACTCTTCATTCTCAGACGGAACGAATCCTGGCAAATTGGGTTGGAAAGACGAAATCTTGGAAGGAGAACAGCGGGGCCGTCATAACCAACAGGGACCATATGGGCATTGGTTGATTCCGAAATTCTCGGCACTAGCAAAAGGAACACGTTTGACTGACGAAAGGGTGGCATTAATGCAGATCGGCATCGATCTATTACCCCAAGAAAAGGACTTACTGATGCAAGTGCTGTACAATCGAGAAGCGGTGTTGTCATGGGACTTTTCAGAGATTGGAAAGGTGCGCAGCGCAGTGGCAGCACCACAGCAGATCCGAACGGTCCCTTATGCAGCTTGGCAAGCACCGGGATTTCCGATCCCAAGAGCCTTGAACGGGACAGTGGTGGAGATGCTCAAGGACCGGATGTCTAGTGGTCTGCTTGAGCCATGCCATGGACCCTACCGCAATCCGTGGTTTCTGGTGAAGAAGAAGTCTGGCAAGTACAGGATGGTGAATGCGGCAATGAATATCAACAAAGTGACCGTTCGAGATGCAAATCTTCCGCCATCAGTTGATGAATTCTCTGAGGAATTCGCTGGAATGCAGATGACTTCATTAATTGATTTTTTCTCAGGATACGATCAAATCGAGCTTGATAGTCGCTGCCGTGACTTGACTGCATTCATGACGCCGCTGGGCTTGCTGCGTCAGACGACGCTACCCCAAGGTGCAACCAACTCCGTTGCTCAGTTTGTGCGCATCGTGGTGAAGATCCTTGCTGATCTAATTCCGACTGTTTGCCAGCCATTTCTGGATGATATCGGTGTGAAGGGCCCGTATTCACGATATCAGGACAACGAGGTCGCTCCTGGAGTCCGTCGATTTGTGTTGGAACATATCCAGAATCTGGATAAGGTGCTCGCCGATATCGAACGCTCGGGTGCAACTATTTCCGGGGAGAAGTCACAGTTCTGCATGGAAGGAATTAAGATTATAGGCTTCGTATGTGATGCTCGCGGAAGATCACCAGAATCGGCAAAGATTGCTAAGGTAGTCGATTGGGAACCGTGTCACGATCTTGCAGGTGCACGCGCATTCATTGGACTCTGTGTTTACTACCGGATATGGGTGAAGGACTTCACTATCGTTGCTGCACCAATCTATCGTCTCTTTCGCCGTGAAGTACCGTTTGTGTGGGGGGACGAGCAGCAAACGTCGATGGATATCTTGAAGGAGGCACTGACATCTGCACCTGCCTTGCGTACGCTCAACTACAGTGAAGGTGCTGGTGAGATTATCCTCGCGGTGGATGCAAGTCTTCAAGGATGGGGCGCAGTACTCCAGCAAATTGACCCATCGACGGGAAAACGACATCCTAGCAGATATGAAAGCGGACTATGGACTGAGCAGGAGTCACGGTATGACGCAGGGAAACGAGAATGTCGAGGAGTATTGAAGGCACTCAAGAAGTTCCGCTTTTGGTTGTACGGAGTTCATTTCACCATCGAGATAGACGCGAACACTCTGGTGGCCCAGCTAAACCAGTCAGCAACGGACCTACCAGGTGCACTGGTAACAAGATGGCTTGCCTGGATTCGACTTTTCGACTTTGATGTGCGTCATGTTCCTGGCACAAAGCACAGTGCCGCTGATGGTCTCTCCCGCCGCCCTACAGTTCTGCTGAGAAGGAAGAAGGTGCCATTGAACAGGATGTTGATGACTTCATTGATGCTGAGCTGAATCTAATTTCTGTCTGTCCGATTGCGGCAGAGGAAGACTCCGATAGCGAAGTGCTTAATGGCAGTTACTCTGAGCATTCGCAGCGAATTGCACGGTACCTTACCACAATGGCGCGGCCATCAGATGTATCCAGCGGCAAAGAGTTCCGATTGTTTAAACGGCAGGCAATGAAGTTCCTTGTCAAGGACAAGCACCTATTTCGTCGAGCTAGCAAGAATGGTCCGTTGCGGCGTGTCGTCGATTTATTGGAAGACCGATAACAGATTCTGCAGGAGTTGCATGATGATAATGGACACCGAGGCAGAGAAGGCACCTATCGCCGTGTTGCAGACCGGTACTGGTGGGAGTCATTGTACGAAGACAGTGCCATATATGTGCGCACATGTGATTCCTGTCAGCGACGATCAACCCGGCGAGAAGAAGAGGCACTTCATCCAACATGGGTGTCAGGAATGTGGCAGAAAGTGGCTGTCGACGTGGTCCATATGCCGCTACGGGAGAACAAGAATTACCTGGTGGTTGCTCGTGATGATTTCTCGGGATGGCCAGAGGCTCGTGCATTAAGTGCCGCTACATCAATGGCCGTGGCGCGGTTCTTGTACGAGGACGTTATCTGCCGACATGGTTGCTTCCAACGATTGGTACTTGATGGAGGACCGGAGAATAAAGATGTTGTTGATGATCTCGCCCAGAGATACCGAATCCGGAGAATCGTCACCTCTGCCTACCACCCGCAAGCGAATGGAATGGTCGAACGTGGCCATCAGCCTATCGTGGATGGACTTGCTAAGATGACAGATGGAGGCCGCTATAATTGGGTTCGGAACCTGCATGCAATCCTGTGGGCAGATAGGACAACGGTGAAGAGGACTACTGGAATGTCACCCTACCGACTCAACTACGGAAGCGATGCGGTGCTGCCAATTGAACTTGCCAACCCTACCTGGCAGATTCTTGACTGGGAACGTGCACAGTCGACTGCGGAATTGCTGGCTCTGTGTGCCAGGCAATTGCAACGCCGCGACGAAGACCTCGAGGAAACGGCACTGTTCCTGAGAAGAATGCGAGAATCTCACAAGGAGTTGTTTGACGATAGGCATCGAATCCGCGTGACTCCATTTGCCATCGATGATCTAGTGCTGCTGCATGACACGAAGCTGGAGAAGTTGTATTCCCACAAGCTGACATTTCGATGGTTGGGCCCATTCCGCATCGCCGAGGTGAATGCAGATAAAGGCACGTACATTCTGAAGGAACTGGATGAGTCAATAATGAAGGGGACTGTTAATGGTAGTCGACTGAAACGCTTTCACAGCCGAGCAGAACTTGATGCTGGTGACGGTGAATTTGCTACCGATGCTAGGAGTGAAGATATGGATGAAGACGAGGACAATGGCAGCGGAGTGGAGCAACGTCTCCGCCCACGGCGGCGAAGTGACAGGCTGGGCGTGGAAAGAGTGATGTCGCCTTCACCTGAGCACGGTTTCTCTATTGTGGTACCGCCTTTGCAACTGGATCAGCCACTGGACTTCATTCATACTTCCTAGGGACAGGAAGTCAATTGGGGGGGGTCGAGGATTTCCACTGACCTTCAAGCTTGCCTTCACCACTTACCACTGCCGGTCAAGATATATTTATATATATATACCTGCCATTCTCCTCTCGAGCCGTGGATACCTAGCATTATCACTCCACTTGTGTCAAGGTTCCACTCTCAAGTCTTACTCAGATGGACAATCATTACCACAGTGGACTAATTACCACACCATCAGAGGATCCCAAGTCCTTCATCAAAGCTGATCTGGAAGACTTCAGTGTCTACCGTGCTCACAAGTCGAACAGAAGCAACACACATAGTAGAGCGGAGCAAGCTCCACTGTCAAATAAACTGGTATCCTTGCATGAGAGCGTCAAGAGAAGATACGTTTAAGGAGTTCCACTTGAAGTTCTCTTAATCTACATGGGAATCTGGATTGATCTACAGTAGGATCAGAAATTTGGATACAGGTGGTCTGCTTGCACCTTACTTACTACTCAAGACTCTGGCTATTCCTCCGCTTGCTACGTCTGCGCCTAGGACATTGCTGAGCTTCAGTCCTCTTCCCTTTTTCCTCACCGGCTGTCATACATATATTTATATATATCACACTACCTGCATTTTCCTTCTTCATTTCTTGCGCCTTGCTACTTTTCAAATTTAGCAATGGGCATGTCAATTAGGTCGACCTAGACAACAGGTCGACCTAGACAACGATAGCGATGCCGACTCTGCTTGGTGATGAATTTGAGAGACAATTCGTGAGACCGACACCTTCAGTTCGAACAACCAGGCCCTGAGACCTGGAAAGGCTATGGAATTACGGGAAGACAAGGACTTTCTCCGAATCACTGCTATCACTCAACACTTGCTCATAAGAGGAGGTCATGTTGAAAGGGTTTCGCTTTCGCAGAAATGTAGCGCTAGGCGGATTTTCTCCGTGCATTTTCCAAAGGTCCGCAAGGGATCAATTCCGTTACTGGGAATAAGGATCTTGGACTACATGAACACGATCCCGCCCGACGTCAACGCTACTGATCTCAGTCACTAGGTCGTGTGCAGTCAGCAACAATATTGAGATTTCGGATAGATCCCCATTGCAGATCGGGCAGCGAGTGCTTGATCTAGGGAGCTACAGGCCCAGCCGCAATCATCTCTGCGTCTACAGCTTCTTAGCTGATTGGAAATTCGAGGACCGTCCGTCGAACTGGCAAGCAGACGCATCATTTCGCAGCGGGATTGATCAATGGTCATGGGACGACCATTAAATGGGGGGGGGACGTATGTGGTGGTGTGGACAGTGCAGCTGCAGGCATTTCAGTATCAGACAGCAATTGGTCGGTGGATAGTAGTTAGTCAGCAATCAGTCAGCAAGGACTTGGCTTCGGAGACCTTGTAATAGGCGAATGAAATGAGGAGGTACTGAGGAATTAGGTGGTCAGGGAAAAAGTGGTATGATGATGATCTATCTTAGTGATAGAATTCTAGCATTCTAGCTAAGTGTTCAAAGCTGACTAATCAGCTATAGGGCTGACAACCTTTATGTAGCAACGAATGTTGCTGCATCTTGGGATATACATTCTTTTCTACATGTAATTATTCTAGCAGCAGACACTCGTTACGGTTTACAGTTATTCAATTCTACCTCCGTCTTATTCGCTTCTACCTCCGTCTTACATGCAGCATCCTTGCACTTGCGATTCTACCACTGTGATCTCTTGACCGACGCCCTTAATCCCACACCTTCACACTACCTAGACCCCGCCCTCGTTAGGGTTATATCCTTAGTAACTAATATACTTTACTAATTAGTGAAAAGATTCTACGCGGAAACCGATCTAAGAATAAAGCCTTGTTATACTAGTAGTAGGTGTATAGCATTACCTCTAATAATTAGTCTATAGTTCTAAATCGTAGGATATCTCTTTCGAAGAGTAGGGGTGTTATTGTGCGTTTAAGTACCTATCGCCCACCGAATCTTATTCCTTTGGAACATCTGCCTCTATTATTATCAAATCAAACAATTCCTATCATATTATATTAAGACCCAAACCTTCACACATTCTTACGACTCTTTCTTTAAGATAGGTCCTTGCTCTTGCTACTCTTACGCTGGTGACTGCAATGGGTATGGATGCAGTATATATGGGGTATACCTTCTCTCTTATATCTAAGTTCTGATAACAGCCTTCTTATATCCTTTATAGCACTAAGGGTGACTTTTGTCGCCAAACCCTACCTATAACTCGCATAGGCACACATCCAGCAAATGGTCGCAGTTAATAGGAATGGGTCTGACATGAACGTTGTTGCAATCGAAGGAGCAAGAGGCGGAACACTAGTCACTCTTTTACAGAATCTGGAGATAAGCCCAAGTTATGATTATCGATGTGGGAGTGCAAGAAAGAATGACATATATAGCTTTAAGACATATCTCGACGTCGCAATAAAATGTTATTACCGTAAAGAAATCTCGGCTTATCAGATCCGCAAGAGCCATGGCTGACAGTTCTTCCTATCTCCTAAACTCTTCCATGTACACGTCTAGAGACAATCAGTAATCCATCGAGCCATTCCTTGCGGGTCCATGATGACGCTTGCCTTCACATCAAGCCCATTTTCCGAGCAACGCAAATAAAAGCAAGTCGCCTGTTATTTCTGGTTCTCAACGAATTGAAGAGAAACTCTCGTGCCAACAGCTCCACCAAGCCGGATGCCCGCTGATATCGAGTCCCAAACGCCCGAGACCACGTTGGCTATGAAAGAACGACAGCTATATGTCGTACGCAGTCCGAGGCCGATAGAGATGGCGACTGGTGTAGTAAGACCTTATGTGGGGCACAACAGCCACGGCAACCAACTCCCCGGCTTGAACGGGATGTCGGACATGTGAGTGCCAATTCCCAAACGTTCGAAGCCCTGATGCAAGACGAGGACGAATCTTAGTCTAGGTGCAGGTAGATCTTCACCATTTGGAGTTAGGATTGGGCATGTCATTTTCAGCTGCAATGACACGATATACATGTTAAATCATTCGACCGTCTAGTCTAGTCGTTGCCAATCTTGTTCGTCGAAACGCACCGCTCGATCTAGATCTCCAGCAACCAAACATCTCCCAACCGCTCATTAGACTCGTTCAACCCTCCATGTACCACGATGGCTTCCTTGGTCGAGCCTCGCACCACATCGGCAACATACCAGCCTCTAGCAGTTGGTGCTTCACCAGGTCGTGCCTAAACTTCAGTCCAACTCCTGGACCGGATATCGAACACCCAGACGTCATCTAGCATCTTTCCAGCGCCTTCATGACCGAGTAAGCTGGGATCTCGCTCATCAGCCGCAAGAAAGGTCAGCAAACCAGGTCTTAAGGTCACTCTTTATAAGGCCCGGCAGGCGAATAGGCTTCCCTTCTAGCGGAGTAGATGGTCGACCATCACTTCTTGAATGATAAGACGCCTCTTGGCATTTTGAATACTAGTCACCGATTGTCTGCTGATTTCTTAGTGTCCTGAAAGAAGCTGTAAATTTTTTGGAGAGTAGCGATGTCTCAGTTGAAAGAGCAATTTACGGCCAGCCTTTGCCTCCTAGTCTTCTTTAGAGGAGAGCCACGTTGTATGGCGAATAAGACATGGCGTGCGACTTGACAAGTGCTAAATCAGTGTGGATGGAAAACTCAGGGGGAAAAGGGAGTACAGCTATGATCAGCAATGATATTAACGCTGCCCGAACGTCTGAGATATCTATGTAGTCATATACTAACATAGGGATGTAGCTTTATCAGTGCTAGCATTCAACTACTAACATATGCGTTTCAATGCATCGACGGCTAGTCGTAGATCAGCGCCGCGCTGTGCCGCGAGTAGCATACCCCCCGAAATACCATTCAAGCTCCGCATCTGCCCCGGTGGTAAAGTTCTGGCGAGATGTAGGAGGTAAGATGGAGCCTCCCGTTCTTGACTGCGCACGAGACATATGTCTGCAGCCCACGCCCATCCTCTAATAGTCGGTAGGAACAAAGCCTTTCAATTGCTCCCAGGAATTCGCGAGTTCGCTGAATATCTCCATGTTGTTCTAAGAAAGTCACCAAGCCTCGCGCAATTTGACGGTCATCTTTGCCGTAGTGCTTGACAGGGATGTAGAGCTTACTATCAGGCAAGCTATTGTTCGGTTGAATATCGAAATTGTATAAGATTCCGGACGTCTCATGTGATGCCGCTTCCAGCTTGTCGTTCTTCGAATAGTCCTTGGGCAGATCTAGTACTAGCAGCCAGAGTTCCCAGAGGTCATTGAAAGCGTTATTGTCCCAAGTTTTCACCTTCCCACCAAGCGATAGAGTCGAGCAAATGTGATTGAAAGACGTATCCTGGGAGCGCAGATAAATCTTTAACTTTGCCAGAGATGGATCTATGCAGTCTACAGCGATACCAATAACGCCCAAATGGTCAGAATCTCTCCCTCGGATAAAGTCTTCAAGTGCACCGTACGCAGGCAGGTCTGTCGAGACTCGGCCCATGCTTTCAGTGAGCACAGATAAGCGAGACGTATGGGTTTGTTCGGCCAAGACGGGTATTAGATAGGCCTTTGCAATGGTCTCCTTGCCGATCTCGATGGCAAAGAATATAGAAGATGGACTTGAGGTGCCAGGGACAACCTCTGATGCATCTTGTGCGCTCCCATCTTCGTAGAATGAGTCAGCGAAGAGCTCGAAGTTGCGCCAGTCAGATCCTGGGATGGCAAACTTCAGCTGTTCGGCGCATTCAAGAGGTCTGGTCCTATTGAAGGGGTCATCCGTACTGCCTGCGTGGATTCCTATCGGTTCAAAGCTGTACCGAATCTTTGGTGAGGTTTCCCAACTCCAACTGTACTCGAAGGGAGAGAAATCATCTGTCATGAAGCTTTGCCAGCTTTGCGAATGATTTTGACTTTGGTAAGGACCCATATATGGTACTATATGGCTTTGAAAGAAAGCTAAACCATCATCATGTGCTCGACGCTCGTACCCGGCCTGATTCATGAGAATAGACAAGCCTGAGCCGATTGTGTTCTGCCATAGATTGTATGATTCATTGCTACTGGGCTTTATTTCTTGCTCCAGTCGAGGATAGGTAGTAGTCGATTTTGAATACACAAGGCAGTCGGTAGATTCATGATATCCTTGCGTCTGTGATGTTTAGTCCAAGAGTCGCAATCTTCACATGAAAAATTCCGCTTCTTACATCAGAACAGGGGACTCTTTCTCCACGCACGTGAAGACCCTTAGAGGCGTTCAGCGTACAGAGATTGTATAACACAACTGCATACAGTCGTTGTATAGTAGAATAGATAGTGTTCATTTCGACTCCGAAGGCGCGTTGAGAGGTTGGAAAGCCGTAGAAATATGCCGGAAAGCAATGGCAAAGTCAAAGATAAGTGGCGCAGAGACGTAGAAATCATATGTTGTGCCAGAGGCGCTATTTGTGTTATCGAAGCTGACTTGTTTACAGGCAGCAAGCTGGTACTGCGGCGCATGGCATTCTCACATCCTATGAGTGGTCTCTTTTACCGATGATGACGTCTGAGCCCCTTGCATGGTTAGATGGGCAATGTTCAATTGCGCCCTGTCAATCCTTTACAAAGCTTAATTTGTGGATAGGAAGATTGAGTGGCCTAGATCACTACGCACCGATACGGCGTAGGCAACACCCTACTCCAACCGGTTCCTTTGCCGTCCGATGTTGCTCGAAAGTATGAGAGTTGCGTGTACGCATAATTGGTAATTTACTTTGAAACGTTATATTACACGCTTTCAGGTCATAGTGTGATCACCGCTTGATCTCCAATGTCTCATGAGCTTCTTCAGCCTTCTACTAGATCAAGATGTCTGAATTCAGTTCGCACAGCAAAGTCGTCCTGCGACATTGGCAGAGTTTGGATTGCTATCTAAGAAGCGAGAATGAATCGGTGGGCTTGGATGGTCTGAACTTGGACCTAGCTCAAGTCATATGCATTTCCCGGTCAGTGACTGTCCTCGAGCCGTAATTCGTTCTGACTTGGCCAGATACGGTCGGCCTACGCATATCGCCTCGAATGTCATTAAAACATTGGATGCAAGCAGGCATGCGCTCGAACAGAGACTCGAGAAGGGTGAAATCATCTACGGTACTTCATCACCTGACTCATACTTTCTTCGTGGTATCGCTGAATTACCGTGCAGGCGTCAATACCGGGTTTGGCGGCTCAGCGGACCTGCGGCCTAAGGCTCTACAGCAGCTTCAGCACACCTTGACGCGCGAATTGACTTATGGTGTGCTGCCTCCGGGTGCTCGAGATCACAGCCCAGGCTCGCTGCCAGGCACTTTTGCCATGGCTCGCTATGACTTCTCGCGAGAGAACACGCTAGAGTCCCAACATCTGCCATGGACCTGGGTGCGCGCAGCAATATTGATCCGCATCAATTCTCTCATCAAAGCATGTTCGGCTGTGCGTCCGGTAATCGTGGAGAGACTGCAGGATATTTTGACCTATGACCTGGCTCCCATGATTCCTGTGAGAGGCAGTATCTCCGCATCGGGAGACCTCAGCCCCTTGGCCTACATCAGTGGAGTTATCCAAGGAAAGTCAACTGTCCGAGTGCTCACTGCTAGCGGGAGAGATCTATATGCCGACGAAGCAATGAGCCAAGCTGGCTTAGAGCCCCTGACACTAGAGCCTAAAGAAGGACTCGCCCTTGTTAACGGAACAGCGATCTCAACAGCAGCAGGCACCTTGGCAATTACAGATGCTCATAGCCTTGCAGTGCTTGCCCAGATACTCACTGCTATGAGCGTTGAAGCTTTAAACGGGACCAGAGAAAGCTTCCACCCTTTTATTGCCGAATGTCGACCTCATCCTGGGCAAGTAAGTCTTTGGCATAGATGAAAGTCGAAACGAAGTTTGCAGCTGACGCCAAGAAGGTTGAAAGCGCTAGGAATATATTGGCTTTCTTGAAAGACTCTAAGCTCGTGTGCGAGAATGACGGCATGGACGGAGCATTACGACAAGACAGGTACTCCATTCGTACGGCCTCTCAATGGCTGGGTCCTTCGCTGGAAGATCTTGTACTGGCGAACCAGCAGATATCTATTGAGTGTAACTCGGCTACGGATAATCCTCTGATTGACCCTGACGGAGAGGTTCTGCACGGGGGTAACTTCCAGGCTAGAGCGGTAACCTCAGCCATGGAAAAGACAAGACAAGCAATGCAGGTACTCGGACGTATGCTCTTCAGTCAATGTGTGGAGATTATCAATCCTGCCACCAACCGAGGACTGCCCCCTAACCTTGTCGGTGAAGATCCTACAACATCAGGGATATTCAAAGCCATAGACATACATGTAGCCGCTTTACAAGCTGAGCTAGGCTTTCTTTCAGGACCAGTCAATCATGTTCAGACTGCTGAGATGGGTAATCAAGCTTTAAATTCCCTCGCGCTCATTTCAGCCCGTTACACCCATTTATCCGTCAACGTGATGGCTGAGCTGACTGCTGCTCATTTGTTAACTGTTTGCCAAGCAGTAGACCTGCGTGCAATGACGATGCAATTCTGCGACAGCTTTCGGTCGCAATTCTCGGAAATTGTGAGGAAGACTCTACCACTGTCGAGTTTGCCCGCTCATGGACTGGAGCAGACTCTTTGGCAAGCTCTTCTGCAAGCTTTAGGTATCACTGCTCATATGGAGGACGATCAGCGCTTCAGATCTATTGCCGAAGCCATGCGGCCACCACTCGTGGATGAGCCGGGCATCAGATCTCTTTCGGATCCTTTCAGCGCCATCGATGAATTCGTAGAGACTCTCGGCCTCGCGCTACGCCTAGAGCTGCGTGGAAATCGGGAATTCTATCTCATGCATGGTGATGCGACTCCTGTCTTGGGCAGAGCGTCAAGAAGAATATACAACTTTGTGCGCAAGGTGTTGAAGATTCCATTTCTTAGCACCTCAAAGATCACCACACCTAGCCTCGAAGCCTCAGGCCCAAAGCAAGCAGAGGATGGAGAACGATGCCGATGGTCAGGACAAGCACCTACTGTAGGATCGTATACCGGAGTGCTTTATCGTGCGCTGCGGGATGGCACTATCATGCCAACTCTGAAGCAGATCTTAGAGGAGGCTTGGGAGGGGGAGTAGCACTGTTAGGGAAACCGACATCGTAGTCAACATGACACCAGTGGGGTTTTTAAGTTACATGTAAAGTACACGTATTTATTTCCTTGTGTGTGTAGCAATGTTCTCGATTGGAGCGGGCCAAAGCATTACAGCAACAGATGACTGCATCAACTGTGGACTATGTTGATCTTTGCTGCGCCATCAATAGCAGTAAGCATGCACCGCAGCTGATGGGAAGGAGCCCAAACAGGTAAAGGTCCGAGCCATGCGCCTGCATCGGCTGCAGCTAACCTGCGATTTCGATCATTGGCTATGACGCGCATATTTTCTCCACCTAGACGGTGGGGTGAGATATGAGTGGGAGATGTTGAAGCGCTAGGATTACTGCTTACAGCATGACCAGGCCACGCCACTGTTTCGACCAACCAACAGGATTGCGCAATCCAGCTGTTGAGAAAGGAAGGATCATAGCTTATACATAATTCAGAGAGTTCTTACTCCCACAAATAGCGACGGGCGGGGAAGCCTCGGAAGTTTCGGCTGGGGCGCGCTCCTGCGCCTTACTGCAAGGATTCCGCGTGCATAAGTACCGCCAACTCAGCCCTCGCTTTCGCAGGGACTCGGCCTTTACAAAGGGCGAAACTCGCCTACAAACTTTGTCGGATTCAGTGTTGAAAACGCTAAATGCGCGTATGCCGGATCCTACCACACGCTTCGGGAAATGGATCCATGGAAGCAAGGCTATTGGATGCCCGTGAAAACTCTGTAGGGATTCGTAGGTTTCAAGATCCGAGCTGCGAGTAAGCAGGATGCTGCAGGGCTTTTGCATGATGTCGGCGTGCAGGGTTGATGGTGGGCTGGTATGAGACCTGAGGGCACAGTCCGACTCGGATGACCGTTTCCAAACGTTTTCAGATGGGGAAGCCAAAAGTTGCTCAAATCTCACCACGTCTCCTCAACACTATAGGAAGACAGGTACACAGCTTTTTGTGTTGCGTCAGAGTCCGAGAAGCCTAAATCCATCTTCCTAGGGGATTCGAGCTCTGTTGCATTTGGCATATTTCGAGCGGGCATTCTGGCGAACAATAGTGTCCCGTCCAGAAAAGTAATTACTATGGCAGCCAGTCCGCAAAGTGAACAATTGAGCCAAGCTCATTTGGAGGAAGATCGTTCAAACCAGCTGATTGCTGCTGTTGCTACTATTTTGGTGCTTTCGACCATCTTCCTGGCCCTCAGACTGTACGCTCGTGTCTTGACAACTGCTGAAAGAGGTTGGGATGAGTTCATTCTGCCCGTAGCATGGATTCTGGTTGTGGGTATTTGTGCTACTGACATCGGTGAGAGCTCTAATCAAGTTAGAATTGCCCCAAATGCTGATGCTAATTGATTTTAGTCTTGGTCAATAAAGCAGGAGCTGGTCGGCACGTGGAATTTGTCATCACAAAAGATCCGAACATGTTGGTTCTCAGAGGGAAGCTCGTCTACGCCCAGTCATGGCTGACAGCAGTCTCCAATACGCTTTCTCGGGTATCGATAGTCGCCCTCTATCTCCGCGTATTCACTAAGGGCATAACAAGAACGCTGAGTTGGGTGGTTGTGTCATATCTAATCAACTTCGTTGTCGCACAAATGATTGCAGGAGGTCTTGAATGCAGACCTATATCAGCCCTCTGGGACAAGGATGTTGTCGGTGCGAAATGCATCAACTTCATCCTTTTCTTCAAGCTGAGCGGTGTCATGAACATAATCGCAGACGTGGCTATCATGCTTCTACCCGCGTACACAGTATGGAATCTGCACGCCTCGACTGCTCGAAAGGCAGGTATTGGATTAGTGTTTCTGTCGGGGAGCCTGTTAGTTGTCAGCATCGTCTCTAGATTCGCGAATCGCTGACTGGCGCAGGGGTCTCGTTGCATCTTGCATACGGACTGCGTACTTCTTCACAAGTGCTACTGCTTCTTTGAAAGATCCAACATGTGTGCTGACCCGCATCCCTTTCGTGAGACTTCTGCTGAGACCGCAAATAGGGGAGGATGTGCCGTTGGCAAGCTGGACACTAGTAGAAAGCGGCATGTATACTTCGGCGGCCTGCTTGATAGGTCTTCGTCCAGTTTTGCATGTGAGCTCAAAGTGGCTTCGGGTACGGATGTTAACCATTGAGTCTCGTCTTTCTGCACCAAGGCGAAAAGCGGAGACCGCGATAAAACATGGCAGCCAAGAATCCGTCGCAAACATATTTCCGGGAGGGACGGAGCCTGGAATCAGAATGCAGGCCTATTATCAGGACTTGGAACATGGCTGAGAATTGTCGAAGGAAGATAAGAACCTTCGTATTTGGTCTGATATAAGGATAATGTCGACGGAGAGGAATTCTTAGCTCAATGTAGTCGAATGGAATCTGTAAGAATAAATATCAAACCTTTATCCATGGTTGTTTAATGGCCAACGAATATTACAAGGCAATTCGTAGGTCTCCAGTTCCGGGACATCTAGCTCTTAGTGCTTACTCATCCTAGCTCGCCCCACCAAGCCACCTGTCAAATCTGAAGTTGAACTTCTTCTATCCAGCCACAGCATGACAAGCCAAATCCCTATTCCGGGCGTTAAGCATGGGGAGCGTAGCATTCTCACAGTCATCGATGAGCGAGCGAAGCAAGCGCCGGAAAGCCCTTGGGTCTCTGTCCCAGTAGATGAACGTGATCTTGCCAAAGGATGGAAGGACATCACTTTCGCAAAGTTTGCCAATGCAATCAATCATGCCGCTCGTTGGCTTGATAAGAACCTCCCTCCATCCACTGAAGCCTTTCAGACATTCGCCTATACTGGACCCCGAGACCTACGGTATCCGATTTTGGCCGTTGCTGCAGGGAAGCTAGGCAAAGTGGTAACTTGGCTATTATATCCTTGATGCCTACTGGACTCTGGCTAATCGTGAGGGCTGTGAATGATTGTAGATGATCGTGCCCTCCTCTTTTGCAACGCCAGAGGCACAGCTTCGAATATTATCAGCGAAAAGCTGTAGGCTCTATGTTAGACCGGACAGCGTGGCGGACGCTGTTCAAGAAATTATCGGAAACGACTCCAACATCCAGACTGTTGCGGCTCCTGGCCTATATCAGTTGCTGAATAACGAACCAGCAGAATTGGTGACCTATGATAAGTCTTGGCAGGACGGTAAAGACGATCCTTGGCTGGTGTTCCATACTTCGGGAACAACAGGTCTGTCGAAGAGATGTGCGCCCTTTTCTCTCCAACTCCTGACTCCATACTAGGTTACCCAAAGCCCATCACATACACACACAAGATGATGGCTATTCCAGATACAGCAGCGAGGCTTGAAGGTATCAGGGAGTCATACACTCATCAATATGCCTTCAGGCGGTGGTACACGCCGCTGCCGGTGCTTCATGTGCGTTATGATGTGCAAAAGAAATGATTGTGATGTGCTGATGGGTAAACGGGCAGTACGTTGGGATGCTGATGGTCACGTCTATGGCTGGTTTCATCCACACCGTGATCGTTCTTGGACCGTCCTCACCGCCCTCTCCTCACACTACACAAGCCATCATACAATATGGCAAGGTCGAAGGAGCCATGCTTCCACCATCTTTAATCGAAGGACTGTGCTCAACCCCCACCGGTCTTTCGTCATTGCGAAATCTTGAATTCATCCAATACATTGGTGCGCCCCTCAGTAAGAACACTGGCAACAAATTGAGTTCACATGTTCGATTAGCACCTTCTATCGGAAGCACTGAAGCGGGAGGTTATTTTGTGGAGCTGCGCAATGACGTCGAAGACTGGGAGTATATCACCTTTCAGCCTAAGGCAGGGGCCATTTTTGAACATCGGTATGCAGGCCTTCACGAATTGATTTTCGTACGCCACCCAAAGGATCAGTCGATGCAGTCAATCTTCTTAGTCCACCCAGACAAAGATCGATTTGAGACAAAGGACCTATGGACAGAGCATCCAGATCGCAAAGGCTTGTGGAAGATTTCTGGACGCACGGATGATTACGTATACCTGAAATGTGGCGAAGGTCTTCATGCCTCAACCCTGGAGCCTGTCATTAAGAGCCATGAGCTTGTCAAGGCCGCACTGATCGGTGGGCACGGCAGAGCTAGCCCAGTGCTCTTGATTGAGCTGACTGACAACGCCCATGTGGATCCAAAGGATGATACAGATCGCCTGGCATTTATTGGAAGCCTTGAGCCTTATCTGACAAGAGTTAGCGCGCTATGTCATCCAGCAGTCCGGCTCTCAAAAGACCTCATCTTGTTCGCAAAGCCCGACAAGCCCTTCAAAAGGACCATCAAGGATACTATAGCAAGAGCACAGACCCTGAAGCTTTACGAGAAAGAGATAGAGGATCTGGACCCGAGCCCACGGCTACTTTAAGTATCTGCAGAAGAGGGTTGATGTCTCAGAAAGCAATCAGAGAGCTTTGACAAGACAGAAGGTTAATAGCAAAGGCTCACATCAGCATTGACAGCAGTATTCAATTAGAGAGCTTGATCGGCGGATGCATTAGCCTAATTTCATGTAGAAGTAGTAAGCATGTTCCAATTCCAGAGATGAAGAGAAAATCTTGTACTTCATCAGAATTTTCACGGCTTAACCTCGGCACGCTGATTTTCCATTACGTAAGCGAGATTTGTTGGGAGGCCAACCCGCTTCTCTCCGCTTGACCATCTGTATTTCATAGTCAGCGGATGATTACAGACCTTATCTACTGCTATAACTCTGATAATTCTGTGAGCTATTAAGAACGAAGCTCCATGGCTCCAACATTCGATGTGGTAGAACATGTGATTACAGGGCAGCATATCAGAGAGTACCCAAACGCAACGAAGCATCACCAGGAAGACGTTTTGCAACTCTGCATTAAACAGTATATCCCATGCAACATAGTCCACCCAATCCCAGAAAATGCCGTATCGATCATTGGTGCACATGGTAATGGCTTTCCCAAGGTCAGTCTTAACGCACCTCGTTGCTCTGGAAAACGTCTGATGTATGTCATAGGAGATATTCGAGCCTTTCTGGGAAGATCTCTACTCATATTTGCAAACTCTTCAGGTGCCATTGCGCGGTATCTGGGTAGCAGATTGTTCCAATCAGGGTGCCAGTGGGGTTTTGAATGAAGATGTGCAGGGCGACAGCAGTATGTTTATCTCTCTGGAATGTATGGACTTGTTGATGTGTTGATACAGCTCTGTATAGCATCATGGAATGATCACTCACGTGACTTGCTCCATATGATCAACCACTTTCGCGATGATTTACCTCGCCCATTGATCGGAGTAGCCCATAGCATGGGCTGCGCGCAACTGTGAGCTTCCTGCGAAGCCCAACATGGCAATGCTAAGAAAGTGTACAGCGTGAACTTAAGCTTGATGCATCCTCGTCTCCTTTCCACGATTGTACTCATCGAACCCGTCATACTTGATGAGCATGTTGGAGGCCCTGGCCCAGCACTTATGGCGACTATGCGCCGTGATACTTGGGATTCTAGGGCAAAAGCCGAGAACTCCCTTCGCAAAGCTTTTGGCACCTGGGACATACGCTTTCTTACTAAGTTCTTCGATTATGGGTTACGTGTAAATCCTACAGCACTACAGGGTCAGAGCAGGGACAAAAGCACATCCCCGCAAGCCGTTACATTGACAACAGGCAAACACCAGGAGGCATGGGCGTACGCACAGATGAATTTCGAGCCAAAAGAAGCTGGCCTTGATAGACTAATACTACCGGATTGGGATGACAAATTTGGGCTACCAAATATTGCTTTCCGCCCTGAAAGCTTCACTGCAATGCAAAATTTGCCGTTTATCCGACCGGGCGTGCTGTACGTCTTCGGTGCAGAAAGCCCACTGTCGTCTCCTCAACTGCAAGACCAAAAGCTGGCAAGGACCGGAGTAAGTACCGGTGGTAGTGGAGGTCGAGCAGAAGGAAAAGTCGACAAACGAATTATACAAAATTCTGGTCATCTCGTTGTGATGGAGCAGCCGAGGGCAACGGCAAATGCGACAGCAACCTGGATCAAGAAATGGTTCGAACAGTGGCTTGTCGATGAGCGAACAATCCAAGAGTACAAGAGCAAGAAGTCTGACAATGAAATGCGACAAGTGAGTAAAGCTTGGATTGAGGCCGTGAAATTGCCTACAAACGCACCGCGACCGCGAAGTTCAAAACTTTAAAAGCCTCGTCTCCCGGAGCAATCAAACCAGGAAATGAGCGTCTTTGTCTCCTACTATATTCTAAGTGAATGGGTTCAAGGCATCTAGTGCTGCGATGTTTCTCTATACATTAAGTAATGACCTGCGCAACTCAATTGAACTTTCTACCGATTGCCGAAAAAATTAAAAAATTGGTAGAAGCTGCAGCTTTGAGCAGTTTCCAATCCATCCGGAGGTCCTTGTCACGACCGCGATTCCTGCTTGGCTTGACCAGGGTATTCTCAAATGGTTTCACAACCAGAGGCAGTGCACTAACACCTCATAGTAGTCTTGCATGTGCATGGACATTTCCTGAGCTTCGGCGTACCGAGTTCACCAACTGGAGACAGGACGAATGTGTAAATTCGACCTGTCCCACCGACAAGCATAAAAGAGGCTGAGGTGTGCAACTCATATCCCAAAAGGTATGATGTTGCGTCATTATGCCTTTACCATGTTAAACGCCGGCTTGCGGCGGAAGCAGGTGGTATCGGACTGCGAGCCTTTAACGGTAAGACAGCCGGTTTCGGATATTAGCGTACTCTTACGTGCGTACTCGTATGTGCGTGCTTGGCCGCAGTTCCAATACGATCAGCCCCTACCTATCAGAAGAATTCTTTAAGCGCCGCATTTCCATAGGATAGCTCGCAGGGATCGACATACAAAGGATCAGAGGCTGAGATCAGTGCTCCGAATCAAACGGGAAGGATTGCCAATGGTTGTTAGTGTTCACCACACCACGTTTGTACAGCATAATTCCTAGCGCTGCCCACCTGCTGCCCACTGCGGCGACGTCACTTGTGTACGGCGCAGGGTCTGCTGCCTATCCAGCCCTGCCAGTCGGTGATGATGGCCAGCCCACAGAAGGTTTCAGGACAATCGAGTTGCTTCTGCATCTTGATATGTTCGGCAGACTACTTGTAGCCCTGACTTACGAGCTTTGAATCACTTCACATGTTTTACAATGTTCGACATCTTGATTCTGGCTTCGGCTATCAGCATAGCATTATTGTACCTTCAACTTTACTACACGCGATCATGGAAAGGACTCGAACACGTTCCTGGCCCTTTCATTGCGTCGTTCTCCAACGCATGGAAAGTTTGGGCAGTATACCAAGAGAACATGCCTGGCTGTACTAAGGAAGCACATAGAAAGTACGGACCGGTAGTGCGCATTGGACCAAATACTGTCTCTTTCTCGAGCGCTAAAGCTGTTCAAACAATTCACAGCTCAAGAGAGGCCTTCATCAAAGTGACTATTTTCTATCCGTTTCACTTCCAATTTTTCGCTGACAGGACAGTCCGACTTCTATACGCCCTCAAGCCCGATTCATCATGGTCAGCGGATCATGCACTTGTTCTCCATTAGAGATGTGGACTACCACACTTCGCTTAAAAGGAACCTGGCTAGCCTTTACACCAAATCAGCTGTGCAGCAACTCGAGCCAAGAATAGATAAATGCACCGGACTCTTTGTGGAGCAACTAGATAGGATATCTACACATGGGCCAGCTCAAGTCAACATGTCGCTCTGGCCCCACTTATTCGCTTTTGACAGTCTCGCCGAGATGAATGTCTCCAAAAATTTCGGGTTCCTCGAGAGTGGCACCGATGTTCGAGGCCTGATTGCGATTGCAGACAAGATCATGCATATCACAGCGCTGGTAAAGCATAATGAAAATTTGTAGACGCCAATGTTAACAGGTACCAGTTGTCTCAGGCACCATTGCTTCATCGCTTACTGGAGGTTATCAAGCTAGTCTGGGCGGCTAGGAGACCCAATCCTGTGTTGACGGTACGATACAAAGATTCAGGAAAAGGCACTCTCAATTTTGACAAGCACCTAGTACTCCCTAAATGCAGTCGAAGAGAGGCAGAGAGGTCCTACCGCGGACGTCGATATGCTCAACAAGTTTCTCAAGCTCCACGAAGCCGCGCCGACTAAAGTCTCATTACGTGAAGTTACAGGAGCCGTCTTCATCAACTTGTAAGTTATCGTTTGTACTCGGTGTGATAGCCGCAAGGAACAGAAGAGGACCACCGCATCTAAAACGCTGACCTTGTAATTTCATACAGAATGGCTGGACATGATGTTCTTGCCATCACCCTCCGTGCAGTCTTCTACTATCTGTCCAAAAATCCCTCCGTGACAAGTCAGCTCAGACAAGAACTGCAGGCAAAAAGCAAAAATTACACGCTCTCAGACCCCTTACCTTACGCCGAACTTGAACAATGCCATTATCTGTGAGTTCCAGTCTGGAAACGAGCTTTCATCAAATTTCGTATACTTACTCCGACAACTCACAACAGCGACGCAGTCATCCACGAATCACTCCGTATCCACCCGAACGCTGGGTTGATGCTCGAACGCGTGGTCCCACCCCAAGGAGCTGTAATAGACGGCTTTGCGATCCCAGGCGGCACAATCGTCGGGGTCAACGCCTGGCTTATCAACTTCAACAAGGAGGTGTTCGGCAATGACGTAGACATCTTTAGGCCAGACCGCTGGCTCGATACCGATGAGCACAAAATTGCGGAAATGAGAAGGACACTGTTCACGGTGAGTATTGGCACGCTCTTGTCCTGCCCTCAGGCCTACAATGCTGATCTAGAGTAGTTTGGCGCAGGGTCGCGGGGTTGCATAGGACGCAACATCGCGATGATACAGATCGCGAAGCTAACGGCTGAGTTCTCTCGGCGGTTTGATATCTCTCTGGTGGATCCATCTCGTGAGTGGAAGATACATGGTAGCTGGATCACAAAGCAGACGGATATGGATATGTGGGTGCAAAAGTTAAGACCGGGGACTTGACTAGAATGGCACCGTCTATTGGAAAATTCTCTCCTCTTGGCCTAGCCACCAAATAAATTGCTAGCTCTCTTGAGGTCTGTTTTCGCCATTTTGATAATTGAAAATTCTCATTCGATATCAGCTATTAGGCAACGCAGACGTTCGACCTGAACGGACCAACAGCACGAAGGCTTTTTCGAAGACACTGAATAGCCTGGCGCAGTGAGGTTGTAGGGAGATATCGTAGACCCTTCTCCATCATCAATCGTTGCAACCAAACATCGCAAGTCCAACATAATCGATTTCGATGCTCGACATAGAAAGTCGATTGGGACTGTGGCAAGGCTGGGCGAGCCCAAATTAGACAGTAAGCTAAGATTGGGAAGGGACGCCAGAAGTGAAGCGTTCCTTGCGAGCCAGAAGTGGATGGAGAGCCAGAAGCGGACGAGGAGCCAAAAGTGGAGCTGAAGCCAAGACTGGATGAGCCAAAAGTGGATGACGATGTTGGCCTGGAACAAGGGTAGTGTCAGATACCACTACACCATGTAGCTCCGGTAAAAGATTACACCTTAGAACAATACAAGTTCTGCCTACAACGTGTACCTCGGCTTGGCTTGGCGAGCCCTCTATGAGTGCAGTGCACTTTGCTGCCTTCCGTGAAAGATACCCAGACGTGGGCCTGGATGACCGCAATGGTTGGTGTACAAAGGACTTCAATGCGTGATATTCGAACCATCGCGCTCTTCACCGCTTCGAGCTCCTGCGCGCTGACGGGCTCGTACCATTCTTTTCCTAAAGCCCGCTCCATCTCCTCTGCTACATTGCGGAGTTCATCGACGTTATGGAAGGCTTGCCTACATAATTCGATGGCACCCTTAATATGAGTTCTTGCTGTGTTGACATAATCGACCCCTCTCGTTTCGCCATCCTCTCTCCCAAACGTAGAAATATTGTACAGCCTTACAGCGCGACTGTAGAAGAGTCGAGCTTCAACATCTAGTTTGGGTAGTTTTTCGATACCACACTCAGCAATAAAGCTATCGCAGGTGGTAAAGAAGTCATTCGCGAGTTACACATCGAACACTACTAATTCAGAGGGGAGGTCCACGGTGGCGGAGCTCATCTCGCGGACCAGACTGAGACGGTGCGCCAAAAACACAAATAAGGCTTTGACATGCAGCGCCCGGGGCTTGTTGTTTATCGACAGCTGCATTATCGTCACATTGAAAGCTTCTGCGCTTTGCATGGCGTTGATGGTTGCGTCATGCAGTTTGCGCGCTGGCTGGCAGTGATCTGCAACTTGTTCCGAGAAAGCTTCTATGCACGTACATATCTTGCGAGCCCTTTTTTCCATCTCTCGAAGCCTGACGAGGAAAGGACGGAGGCCTCGGGTGCTCTGACCTTGTTCAGGAGTCATAACCTGTTGCCTCGCCTTCTGAAGGCCTTCCTCTATCTCGTCAATATCCGCGTCAAGGTTCCGAATTCTTTCACTCCCACTCACAATAAAACGCTTCGATATCTAATCAATGACGGCACGATTGATGGCGCGATTATAGCGCTGTGTCGCGAATTGGCGAACCGTTCGCTTGTAATCGGGACACCGAGGTGGCGCTGGGGCCAGTGATTCTATATTTTCGCGCAGACCTGTGTACTCGCCAGTTGCGGGGAGGTGTTTATAGACCTCACTCATCTGTATGTGCCCGTCAAGTGTCTCGGCTGTGAAGGAATGCCCACAGCTTAGGATAACGATTGGGGTTTCATCAAGGTTAATTTCGCTGTATGATTTAAATTCCAGTATGTCTACGCGTCGGTCCTTTCTGCCGTCGGAGCAGTATATCTGATAGAAGCCAGTGGGGCAGTCCTCACCACAGAGGCTGGGGTACTGGTGGCCGCAATCAAGAGCGAGGGAACATCGGCGAGAACAAGGCAGGCGATTACAGGGCGCAGAACAGGGCATGCTGCATCGACCCTGATGCTCGCACTGCCAGGCGCAGTCATGTATGCAGGGAGTGCAAGGCTCGTGGTAGGTTTTGCTGCAGTGCGAGTGCTTGCAGCGAACCTGTATGTGAATCAGCACGTGAATGTCATGAAATGTACATTCCTCTAGATACATTATCTCGAGCGAATGGTCGAGGGGCCATACCTCACAAGAAAGCCTGCAAACGCCACACTCTGTTCCATTATGACAAACCTGCACACAAGTGTGACTGCAAGTGTTATGCGGCCGTCCGCATAGCCTGGTGCAAAGGATATGTTCTGCCGTCCCCTTCTCCGAGTCTCTCACACGGCGACACTGACCGCATGTTCCGCTACATCGGTGGCCACATTTCAGCACAGCTCCGCAAGGGGCTGGACAGCTGAAGTCTGTGGATGTCACGTCTCGGAAACAAGGAACGGGAACTCTGTGACCACACATTGGCACAATCTTCTCAACATCAACCGAGCACGTGATATTTCCCGGTTCCAGGCTTTGGGAAGCAGAGGATATCATCCTGAATATATCCACATGGAAGCTCTATCCCGCTCACGGGTTTGACGGCGAATGCAGATTGGCACGAATGCGCCTTGCGGCGGAGTCTTGATCTCCTACTTGCGGCGTAAGTCATCAGTGCAAGAATTTCTCGTTTCCCTGACCCATTTTACAGGTATGAGCCCCCCCCCCACCGGACCCCAGGGCAGTCTGGGCAAGCGTAGCCTCGCCAAGACAAATTTTAGGGGGCTCGCTTGGGCGCCTGGCGTGACCAGAGAGATCTTGCACCAACTTCGTTGCCTCTATTATGGCTGCTGTGAAAGAGACCCTCAAGTGCTTACTTACCTGGGGCACGCAGTTCTCGTACTGCGCCGAACATGCATCATTTCCTGACCCACTCGGATGAGTCGTATATAGAGACTTCGATCGGCGTGCTTGTTCTCCCTTCTGAGGTAGGAGAGAATGTATGGGTGCCTAAGTGTACCTTGACGCTCTCCACCTCAGAGTCAGGGCAACCAATGGATAATCAAGAAATCTTAGGATCTGCCTTACAATCCTTACACGGCCGCAAGCGAAGCTTAGTCACCCGCAAGAGATGGTCCTTTCTAATTCAAATTTGACTGACATTTTCCAAGGTTCCTCACTGCTTTGGCCTCATAAGCTAGGTAGACAGTCCTTGGCAAGCAAGCTCAATCCCGCGATCGACTCTGCCACAATCGCCACAAGAAAATGTCCACACCGGAAAACTCGCTGCCCGTTCTGCACACGGTCTCCGCTATGCGCCAATTCCGTTCCACACTGCCAGAGCCCGTCGCGCTTGTCCCGACCATGGGCATGCTTCACCGAGGCCACATGTCTCTCATCCGTCTTGCCGCCCGTCGAGCACTCTCTGTCGTCGTCTCGGTGTACGTGAACCCGACCCAACTGACTTCCGTCGAGGAGCAAGGTGCATACCCCGTCAACCTGGACCACGACGTCCAAAGACTTCAACACCTGAAAGGGGAGCTGTGTCGAGAGCGACAGGGCCATGAATACACCGTCTTAGCCGTTTTCGCTCCCACCGACCAGGAGCTGTATCCTCACGGCACGGACCTTCGCCAGCGGTTTTGCAGCCATGTGGTCATTTCTCCGGAGCTGACTGGGGTCTTGGAGGGCGAGGACCACCCTACGCATTTCTTGGGCGTGGGGACCGTGTGCCTTAAACTGTTCAACATGGTGAGGCCGCAGCTCGCTGTGTTCGGAGAGAAAGATTATCAACAGACCGTCGTCATCAAGAGGCTGGTTGAGGAGTTCCTGTTGGGCTTGGAGGTGGTAGTGGCACCGACGATCAGGGAGGCTGATGGTCTGGCAGTCAGCAGCCGAAATGCGTTTCTGGGTCTCGAAAGGAGGGCAGTTGCGGCGGTATTGCATCGGGCTTTGAAGGCCGGTATTACAACTTATCAGGATGGTCAGTGTCGAAGAGAAGCCATTTTGGAAGCTTGCAGAGGGGAAATCTTGCGAGAACGAGAGAGACAAAGTTCGAGAGATCCGAGCGATCATGTCACTTTTGAAGTAATATATTTTGGACTCAGTGATCGTCAGACACTCGAGAATGTAGAGGAGGTGAATGTTACAAGGGGAGCGCTGCTGAGCGGAGCGATGCAGATGTTGCCCTTTGAGGGGATGGCTCGTTCAAATAGTACCCAGCCTCATGATTGGGTTTCTGATAGAGTGTCTGTTCGACTGATTGATAGCCTTGTCTTGTGAGAACGAGACGACGAAGCATGTGAGGTTGATAGAGGTATGACAAGCGGAAAGACAAGATAACGTCTGTCTACCCAGACTCAGCACATCCAATATAAACAGGCAAATGGGCGAGCATGTGCAGGTATAAGCTTGTGTGTGTGCTCTAGTTGAAGTGCATGTCAGGTGTTGTTCAGAACGTTAGGAGTGAAAAAGATCTGTTGTGAATATGGCGATACAGTAAATGTTAAGCATGCAAACCAGGGACCCGCCTACCTACCAGGTATGTCGTCGAGGTCTATCTCGACTCCAGCATCCATTAACGCGTCTTCCAAAACCCTCCATGAGGTGGTGTGACAAAGATCAGGAAAACACAGCTAAAGACTCTCGTACCCTTCGGCTTTGATTAGAAGAGGTCTCGTCAGTCGTCCCGGTTCTTAATTCGCTTGTCTAGCCCGGCCAGCGCTTGCCGACTCCACACAGTGTGTGGATGGCCAGATCCCAGTTGCACCGTCTGTCCTCTGAGAGCATCATCATGGAGGCCATGTGCCTTTTCCAATTCAACATGAAGCTCGTAAAATCTTCCCAAGCTGTTTTTGGCCCATAGAGTATCTAGACAATCGGGCCCCAAAGTTCGCTGACTTCGTTCCACCAAGTCACATTGGAAAGCGATGGCGGATTTAAGATTCCCCTGAGCCTGGTAACAGCGGGCTATGTCTGACAGTGTCCACAAAGTATGTGGATGATCGTTGCCTAGTCTATCTCGCTCAGTCGCAAGAGCTTGCTGGTGTAGAACCAGTGCTTCGTCGGGCCGGTTTTGCTTGAGTACTGCTCGCGCAAGTGCATTTTTAGTCCAGACGACCTGTAAGTCACCAGCCAGTGATGATCTTCCCAGTGTGGCAAGCGCATTCCTATGCAATGACTCAGCGTCGTCGAAGCGTCCTAAATGTCTTGCAATTCGACCCAGCTCGTTTCTTGTAAGGGCGATGTCAAGACTGTTTTCGGGAAGCCACGTCTCTTGGATTTTCAAGGCTCGTAATTGCGTCATTCTTGAAGCCTCTGTTCTCCCCTGTTGATCGTAGAGTATTCCCAGACTGTTCAGCAGCCAACAAGAACCAGGTGTAACGTCCTCACCAAGTGTATCTGCCTCTCTCAAGGCGGACTCAAACATCTTTACCCCTTCTTCCACGCCACCCGCTAATTTATACTCTCTCGCAAGGTCCCTCACGCACATGAGCCTTTCAAAATTCGAAATGCTCCTTCGAATACCGTTCCTAAGAGACGAGGGGGACGGAGTGTTTACGAGAATCTTATCGAGATGGAACAGCGCTCGTTGGGTGTCCTTGAGAAGAACAATTCCAGATACGTGCTCTCGACCGCACTTAGTCAAGCGTTGTTGCACGAGCCTCTGGATTTTGACAACCTGTTGCAACGCAAAGGCTCTCTCTTCCAGGACCAACCATCTGAGTATCCAGGTGTAACGTCTCTCTGAACATGCCACGAACTCAAGAAATCTGTTACCAAGCTTTTCATCCCATGGTGATTGGCAGAAGTGGTAGCACCAATTTTTGGTGGCATAAGCTAACAGAGGACTCGTCTCCAAGTCAACATCACATCGACGCGATACTTGGGGGTCTGCTACGGAAGCCAGCGTGATAGCTGCAAGTTCTATTTGCGCATCAGCCTCTTTCACAAAAAGGGGAGCAAGACCTTGTGACGATGTTGGTTCAGGGACACCTCTGCAGAGGAATTCTTGTACAGTTAGATGAGCGAGACGGAATGTGTCATTATCGCTCTGATACTCGACAAGTGGGAAGCATAGCTCGGACACAGTCTTCTTGAATGGCTCATTGTCCCGTTCAAAACTTTGCTCGGCCTCATTCCAAGATAGGGCACGGCGCAATTCAGGCCAGGTCATCATTTGTTTACTGAAGCAGACCAAGCGCAGAACCTTGCTCGCTAAGCATCGCCGTGCTTCTGATTCAGCGGCAAGTCTTTTTAGGATGAGCGTATATATCTGGGTTAGTCCAGCTGGAATTGTATCCAGGACTACCAGCATGTCTTTTTGACTAGTCGCACTCTGTAAGGCAGCTATACTTAAATTTGCGAGCAAGAACATTCCTTCGGATCTTTTTGACAACGTGCTCAAGACAAATTCTCTCAAGTTTTCTTCCTCGCACGGCAAACAGTCAATTGCTGAGGCAAGGTAGGTTTTTATGTCATCGTTCAAGCTTGCCGCGGCGACTCGTACGCTGGTGTGAGTTCCGAGTAATTCGCGAATTAGCGATGTATCCCTTGATAATACCACGACGTGAAATGAGTGCACGGACTGAAGGATGTTTCCTAACCATGAAAGAATGTCCGACGCCTCACTACATTCATCCAGGGCGTCGATGACCAAGAACGTCGACGGGAAAGTCGCGACCAGGTGCTTGAAGGCGTCAAATATCTCGTCATCTTCGCTAACCTTAGATCGTCCGTGACGCATTGCGACCTGATACACATCAAAGAGATGGCTTGGAACTTTATCGAGATGCGGTACTAACTGCGCTAATGTGCTCGC
Organism: Lepraria neglecta; assembly: GCA_033220425.1. NCBI lineage: Eukaryota > Fungi > Ascomycota > Lecanoromycetes > Lecanorales > Stereocaulaceae > Lepraria > Lepraria neglecta. Next base: position 2,166 of record CM065650.1, on the reverse strand, counting down.
GCAGATATTGAAAGCGGTTCGGTGAGCCTGGTCCTGGGAGCCACAATAAAAGTACGCAACTCGACGGGTTTCCATCGCCTCGTAGTCTATTCTACCCTGTAAGTGCTCTATGACCGTAGATGACATTACGGTCTTGCCTGTACCCGGAAGCCCATGGATCCAAAGTCGCCCGGAACTTTGGGAGTGGTCCTTTGAGCTGCTCATCCAGCGTTGAAAGGCATCATTTTCAAGAATCCAAAGAGCTGTATGAGGAGCACGCTTCTTTAAGGCTCTGCGAAATTCACCCGTCATATCACCTAGATCAAGCCACTGAATGATGGATCTCCTTGCTACTAGATCTGGGATTACTAGGTCAGCGCCTGTCGATCGCTGCTTGCCCATGCGAATGATGGAATGTATATCACGTTTACCTTCAGATTCGACTCTTAGGGATCTTTCAGTCTTCAAAGCCAGCTGCTCAAGTGAGGCTCTGCTAACCCTTTTCTCTTCCGCATGATCGTGCATGTGCTGCCGATGAGCCAATGTGGTTTCTTCTTTAAAGACCTCGTGTGCCCGAGACAATTGCTGTATTCTCTCCTGAAAATGCATATCAATGGAACGAAAGAGGCTCTCTACAATCAGCCTCGTGGCTGGGTCTTCGTGAGCTATGCATTCGCAAAGCAATTGAGTTTCTTAAGGCACGACATACATTTCTTGCAAATCGTCGCTCTCTGTCTCCCATCAGAAATTCCAGTCTTGGTTCACTGGAATTATTTCCTAGGGCTGCATTTTTACCGCGGCCCGCGGATTTTCCAGCACGGGGGGTTCCCTGGAATTCATTTCGACCCGTTCACTGGAATTCCCTTTTGTAGTCGGATCCGGCTCAAACTTCAAGGCTGGCCAGGATGGGATCGAACCTATCCAGTCGCTGAGTTGGAGAAGATTCGGCCTTTAGGGTATCGTTGAGGAGTACGTGCAAACGTATCGAGTCGAGGTGGCCCCCCCCCATACCGGGCCGGATTCCGCTTGATTCATCCAACATTCATCCAACATCTATCGAATATCGATCGATACCATAGAGCAATCATCAAGTACTGAAGCGATCCAGGTGGCCGGCAAACTATTGCCGGGGCCACCCTTTACCTAGGATATCCAGGTAAAGGTCCTCAGCGGATTCTACACTGGCTATTAACTTAGATCCCTCTCTATCTCGCTAAGGAGTGGTCCGTTTTTCAATCCGAGGACGGAATCAGAATAGCCTCGATTAGCCAGTGCTAGAGGTGGCCGGCAAACTATTGCCGGGGTCACCCTTTATCTAGGATATATAGGTAATGGTCCTCAGCGGATGCTACACTGGCTATTAACTTAGATCCCTCTCTATCTAGCCAAGGAGTAGTCCGTTTTTCAATCCGAGGACGGAATCAGAATAGCCTTAATCAGATAGTGCTAGAAGTGGCCGGTAAACTACTGCCAGGGCCACCCTTTATCTAGGATATCCAGGTAAAGGTCCTTAGCGGATTCTGCACTAGCTATTAACTTAGATCCCTCTCTATCTAGCCAAGGAGTGGTCCGTGTTTCAATCCGAGGACAGAATCAGAATAGCCTTAATCAGATAGTGCTAGAAGTGGCCGGTAAACTACTGCCAGGGTTACCCTTTACCTATACTATTAAGGTAGAGGTCCTCAGCGGATTCGGAACTGGCTATCAACTTAGATCCCTCTCTATCTCGCCAGGGAGTGGTCCGTTTTTCAATCCGAGGACGGAATCAGAATAGCCTCGATTAGACGGTGCCAGAGGTGGCCGGCAAACCATTACCGGGTCTACCCTTTACCTAATATATCAAGGCAAAGGTTCAAAGCAGAATCAGCTAGCTATCAACTTCAATCCTACTTGATTTATTAAGGAGCTATTTAGTTTTTATCCTGAAAATTAGAATAGCCGGAGTTAGGTAGTACTACAGGATTTTTGTATAATATATACCCGCCCCGCGGTTACCTCGATATAAGCTTCTTTTCAAATCTATTCTCTTCTTCTTAATACTCTCCGTCTTCTTACTAAATCCTTTAAGCCCTTTCTATATTAGTGAATCAGTTTCTTCGACCCTCTATAGCTCTACCGCCACCTACTACCTAGACTATAGCGACCGGCGCTGATATAGTCGGCACCTAGTTGAGCGACCTGAGATTA